>CAMAPE010000011.1:4707500-5307500 GCA_945859875.1 Cuscuta europaea | reverse complement strand
TTAACGCCTTGGTAAGCGCTGCCAGGGATGCAACTATCTCTTCCAGACGCATGCCGTGCTCCTCTAGGGTTTGATTCATCCGAGTTTGCTTGGCGACCATCTCTGTCAAGCGGTCAATCTGAGGTCTCATCATCCTGGCGGGACGGGATCCGGCAGGTCGGACCAATTGTTGTGTAGCAGAAAAATAAAAATCAACGGGGTAAACCGTTGCCCAGATAATCAATGATAAAAAATACCGTTGCCCAGAGCCAAAAGGCTAAAACCAATTTTATTCCAAGATGCTAGAATGAACCCTGGCAAGGGGTATAAATAGCCTTCTAAGAGAAACCCTAACCAAGCCCAAATTAATTAAATCCTAAGTATGCCCATAATAACTCTACTAAGTACTCTACTAATAATAGGCCCAAAGTAAAACATAACATTAACTTAATAATAATAAATAAACTCTAATGACAGTCCTAACCCGGCCCACAGATGTGGGCCCAAGCCCGGTCCCGCCCCATGCTTTGCCCGCTCTCTATGAATTCGTCCTCCTTCAAAATATCCTTGTCCTCAAGGTTGAAATCTGGAAACCGGCTCACATTTGTCCCCGGGGGCTGCCCAGTATCTTTAGGAAAAATTGAGATGTACTCCTCCACAGTCCCTGTATGCTTGCCTCCAGGCAGCCGTTTAAAGCAATTGCCCTTAAACCGTGAGTCAAAACGAGCCACCAATGCCTGTGTAAGCTCATCCCATGACATGACCGGCTTTTGTGCCCGTAACCAGGACAACCAATATAGGGTTGGCCCTTCCATCGCAACTACAACGGCTGACACCTTCTTTCCCGGCGGATTATAGTTCAATTCGAACTGTTGTTCAGCCCTATCAACCCAGCTGATCAGTTCTTCTCCGTTAAATGAGGGCAACATCGTGAGAATGGTGCTGCACCGTCCAATTCCGAATGAGGATGCTGCTGCCGCGTCAAGTGAAGCCACTGCTGTTGCATGCTCCTCCGCCGCTGGCGGTGCAAGAGCCTGTGTAAGCGCAACCAAGGAGGAAGTGACGTTGCACGGCTGTTTGTCGCTGCTGTGCGCAGATACGGTGGGACTGCCAACCGCGTCCAGGCTTGTTTCCGTCGTGACCGGAGGAATTAACGCCTTGGTAAGCGCTGCCAGGGATGCAACTATCTCTTCCAGACGCATGCCGTGCTCCTCTAGGGTTTGATTCATCCGAGTTTGCTTGGCGACCATCTCTGTCAAGCGGTCAATCTGAGATCTCATCATCCTGGCGGGACGGGATCCGGCAGGTCGGACCAATTGTTGTGTAGCAGAAAAATAAAAATCAACGGGGTAAACCGTTGCCCAGATAATCAATGATAAAAAATACCGTTGCCCAGAGCCAAAAGGCTAAAACCAATTTTATTCCAAGATGCTAGAATGAACCCTGGCATGGGGTATAAATAGCCTTCTAAGAGAAACCCTAATCAAGCCCAAATTAATTAAATCCTAAGTAAGCCCATAATAACTCTACTAAGTACTCTACTAATAATAGGCCCAAAGTAAAACATAACATTAACTTAATAATAATAAATAAACTCTAATGACAGTCCTAACCCGGCCCACAGATGTGGGCCCAAGCCCGGTCCCGCCCCATGCTTTGCCCGCTCTCTATCTAAAATCAAAAGGCAGGTAGCCTGAGAGAATAAAGTCTAATGGCTCTCTGTGTTTCGATTGTATTTTCTATTTTATATTTCATAACCAAACTATGTATCCAACTATCCAAGGATTTATGAATAAGTGTAATTGCCAAATGAGAATATTGTTTCATCACTCTCTGTGTTTCTATTATTTGTTCCGTTTTAGGTTTTATTCCCCCCTCCCGCTATCTTTGTCCCATTTTTTGTTTTTTCGTTTGTCCCATTAGGCCATTAAGTTTATCCACATCAAACATGGTGAATTTTTTGTGATTCTTAATCATTCTTACTTTATTCTTACTTTTTCAATTCGACACCAACCACACAAACTCAATTTTCTTTATAACTGCACCACCTCCTCACGTCCCAATTTTAATGGGACGGATGTACTAACAAAAAAATGTAAACAAGGATTCATGAATTAGTGTAGTTTCCAAATGGGCATTTTTACCCTCATGTATATTTTGAATATGATCTTTTGGTACACATGCAGGTTCGCTCAAACAAAAGAGACCCAATGAAGTTGAACTCTCTATGAAAGCAGCACGAACTGAGATATCTAGGCAGTTAAGTTCATAGTATCTTGAACTGTTTTATTTCTTTATCATTGGCAACGTTTTATGTATGCACTGCGATAATTGTGCCTAAGATCAAGCAATCAAGTCTGCTGTCATCTCATACATTATGGGACCTCTTAATCATTGTAGGCAACACTGTACAGGCGTACAGCTACTTCCTGCCCATCTTATTCTTATTATTTGATCATTGCCATCAATTTGTTTGGTCTAAGTCAGTGTAGTAAAAAACGTGCGCCTGAGTGCTTAAGCGCACCAGGCGAGGTGCATATGAGGTTCAGCGCCTGTTAGAGTTCCAGGCGCAATCACCCGAGTGAGGCGCAATAAGCGCAGAAGTGCTGAAGCGCTGAAAAGCGCACACTTAAGTCGCCTGGCCTGGGAAAGGCTTATCAGCCTATTTATTTGTTTGATCCTACTTTAAATAATAAGTCCATACTTATAATAAGATTTAGCCCATTCAAGTAGTTGGTCACCACAACTTAAAAAGTTAAAAGCATGTAAAACCCTTCTAAGTCACGGTAAAAGCCTTCTATAGCGTGACTTCATCGTTACTCTCATATTCTCTACTCACGCAACCCGTTCAGCGCTGAAATAGCATTCAACAATCAACCCACAGAAGCCAGCAAGTCAGCAACCCATAAGGGGTCTTCTTCTTCATCATATTCCCATGTTCTTTCTTCTTTCTTTTTCAGATTGTAGTCTTCATTTATTTTGTCATCTTCTTGATGATCCTTTCTTTTTATTCTTTCAGTCTATCTTCTTCCTGTACTTTTATAGTTCTCTTTGCTTCTTATATATTCTATAAAGCTCAAACATATTACATGTATCTGACTATGCATGCTTTATAGTTCTCTTTGCATACTCTATAGTTCTCTTTGCTTCTTATATATTCTATACTCTGTAGTTCTGTTTGCTTCTTATATATTCTTATTCTATACTTTATAGTTCTCTTTTCTTCTTATATATTCTATACTTTATAGTTCTCTTTGCTTCATATATATTCTATACTTTATGTTCTCTTTGCTTCATCTTATATAGTCTATAACTCTATATCTTCTTACTATCGTTTCATATTTTAATTGTATAAAACTTCATATAATCTAACTTAGTTAATAGTTTCATACACTACACAATTTATGCTACCCCTAGTCCTCAAACTGCAAAATCAGCTAAAACTGACCCTACTCGGTGTTTTGTTTTTGTGAACCATGTCTTTATTTTTGTGGATTGTGACTTTGCTTTTGAGAAACATGATTTATTAATGCATTTAGTTCAATATGATGTTGAATATGTCATATTTGATCACTCTAGAATAGTATACATAATATTTTCTAAATAGTGCGGTTGACATGAGTCAGTCGAGCGCGTTTTTGCACCTTGCACCTCAGGCGATATAAATACTATAGCGCCTTGAATGTGCCTCACGACTTTGGCTACCTTGGTCTAAGTTTGACTGATGTGAAAAGCTGATAAAGTGAAAAGATACTCGTGCTAATTAGTCAAGGTCCCTTACTATTTGAGGCAATCTTTTTATTAAAGCGAAAAGTGCACAAAAGCAATGAGGTGGGGCATTGCTTAAAAGCGAAAGCGCCAATCAAAGTGCAGCTTTACAAAAAATAGACACTTGCAGAAAAAAGAAAATGAAATATTTATAACACAAAGTTACAACAAAATATGTGAATAGTTATCAAGTCATCATTTTATTAAGCACAAATAATCATCACTCATCACCTTCAATGTCAAAATGAGCATCTTCTCTCATCCCGATTTAAAGCATCAACATCTTCACTATGATAATTATAGAATCCATCATCTTCTTTTCATTCTCATCAAGTCCATGAGTAAAATCTTTTTGATTTTCCCTTAACTTGTGGCTCTTAGATTGTGATTCAGACATTCTTTGTACATACACAATTAATTAATACCGCAAGAAACATTCTAAATAATAAATAGAAAATAAGAGCGACAAACTAACAAACTCTTCTTCAAAGAAGAAATAAAAACTTACAAATCATACAGAGCAGTTTAACCGATGAAAAGAAGCCACCAACAGCCAATGAAAATGAAATAAATGGAGAACGAGTGAGAAATAAAATCCTTTTTAAAAAATGGTAGGTGTTAATTGTTAAAAGATGTTAAGCTAGAGTAGACTAGGCAAGCTAATGGTTAAATTAGGACATAACCCTGATAATTCCCAAAATGCTGGCAAAGTTATTATTGCCTCATCTTATTTTCAGTATATGGACCATAATTAATCTCAGGAACTTGTTTAATGTGCCCACACACATTGGTGTGCCACATCATTAGAAGAAGAAAATAAAATAAAATCCAAACCGTTAAGTTTACAAGTTTAAAACTTATCAATTTGATTTGGAGTATTATATTCGTAAAAATAGAACACAAAATGGAAGGAGAAAAGAAGAAGAAGGTAGTGTTGTGCTTGTTGTCAGTGTGCAAATACAGAACAAAGGAAACAAAAACAGAGTAGAAAAGCATAAAAAAGAAGCAGAACAGTCCTAATGAAGGAGGAAGATGCAATTTAGGGTTATTTTACCTGTAGCTGAGCAAAAAGGATAAGCAATAAAGAGTATTACCGATGAAAGAGGTCTGAATCGTCTGATGTTTAGGTTCATAATGAAAAGAGTTGCGCAACCCAAGTTAAGAAAACAAATGTAAACTTGCTGATCAGTCACCAGTGCGCTTTTCGTGAGAAGCCTTATTCAAGTGTTGGTTTTGTGCTTAAGCAATTTAACCAAAAGCGATGGAAATGTGTTGATTTTTGCCCATCTGTGTTGTCTAAAAGCAACTCCCACATTCGTCGCTCGCTTGTGCTTCGATGCTTAAACATGCTTTTGTGCAGTTTTAACAAGTTCGATTTGAGGTCCGTTGTTTGACATAATGAATGATTTGATCATGTTAAGCAAAAAGGATGCCACTACTATTGTCTATTTCCACAATGCATACTGGAATCTTGGGGATTGACTCAACTAGTGATTTGTCTTGTAAATAACTATTCGATTGCCAAATAATTATAATAATCCCACCTTCATTGTTGTGTTTTTAACAATCCAGGTTGACAACTACAGTTGTTGATGTTGGACCACCTGCTGACTGGGTGAAAATCAACATTCGGGAAACAGTAAGTGTTTTTCATTGTAGAAAGTTAACACCTCCGTCCCAAAAAACCTTGCCATTTTATAAAATTTGAACCTTGATTTTGATTAGTATAATATTATGGAAGTTATAAATTTATACTTTTATGAAAGTACTTTTAACAAAGAACATTTTCATATAATTTTTATATCATAAATAATTTTCTATAAAGAGATATAATTGGCCAATGTTTTGAAAATGACAGTTTTTTGGGATAGAGTTAGTATATAGTCTCTCTCTCTCAAGGAAGGTCTCACTAAAGTTCTCATCTTAAACAGAAAGACTGTTTCGAGGTCTATGCCCTAGTTCCAGGACTTCTGCGTGAAGAGGTTTGTGCTTGTCAGTGCACTCTCTTTATTACCTATTCCCTCCTTCCCTTAAAACTTTGCCATGATTGATTGGGATGGAGAATAATAAGATAAAAACTATGTGGTTGAGGTTTGTTCAGAGGAGAGAGAAATAACAAGAAACACAAATTAATCGATTAAAAGAGAGTGACAAATTTTTTGGGACAACCCAAATTGGAACAATGACAAAGTTTTAAGGGATGGAGGGAGTATTTATTATGTATTTGCATCACTTAATGTTCATTTAGGTATCTACTCATGTTGATTTACACCTTCATTCAGGACATAACCAATTGATTCTTTAGAGGGATAAGGAACAAACCAAACCTTCCATCATATGTGAAGGAAAACTTCCTTTTTGGTTTTGAAATACCCCCTTATCTGATATGAAATACCCTCTCTTAACCAGACACGTTACTCCATTAGTGAACACTAGCATTCCCTTTCTTGTTTATCTTTCCTCTCTTTTCCCCATCATCTACACATTTCTCGTAGTCATTATTCTTGTTTTCTTTTTCCCATATATCTTCCCTCGCCAGAAATCAAAGTCAATTTAAGTTTTCTTTCAGTCCATCTTCATTACCCATGATAAAAATGGCTGATAAGTCAAGGTTAGCTACCAAGTCAGGCTTTGAAGGAAAGTTAGGCCCATATATGTAGTTGCTAGCAAGGTTGTTAGGATCGTGATCTAACTCACAAGATCGTACCAGTTTACGATCAGAAAAGAGAGGTTCGTGCTGGATCGCAGCTAAGATCGGGAAAAGCCTTAACCAAGCTGTGAGTTCTCAGTACAAAAAAACGTGAAACCCAAAGAGCGCAATTGAAGTCTAGAATGACAAATTCTGAAAATAAATTAAACACCGCGACTTACGATGAACAAAACCCAAGCGTCACTTGCTATTACACTAATCTTCCTTGTTTTGTCCGCTTTAAATCTCCCTTCCTCTTCATTTTCTTCATTCATCTTTGTTCTCTGTGTCATTCCTTTGTCCGCTTCATGACCTATTAGGAGCGTTGTTGGCTGGGAGCATGGTATATCCATGAGTGAAGATAACAGAACAATTAAGTGCAAACATTGTGAGAAAACTTCAGTGGAGGCGTCTATCGTTTGAAGCATCATTTAGCTGGAACAAATATAGATGTGCCACCATGTAACGAAACATATCACTAATCATTATCTCCTTACCATCTAGAGTAATTCCACTATTACTACCGCTTCTACCTCCACACAACTTGCACTCCATGTACTATGTCTTGTTTCGACTCAGTCTGACACCCTTGTTCTCCAATGTTTGTCGTCATACTTCCAACTTTGTTTTAACACTTGATTGATGAGACACACTCAGGAGTTAAAGCAAAGTTTGAAGTATGGCGACAAACATTGTAGAGAAAGGATTTCAGACTGTGGCGAAGCAAGAATGAGTACATGGACTGCAAGTTTGGTTTAGGTAAAAGCAGTAGTAATAGTGGAATTACTCTAGATGGTAAGGAAATACTGGTTAGTGATATGCTCCGTTACTTGAGCTCCATAATTCAAAAGGACAATTAATTAGATGGAGATGTATCTCATGGAATCAGAACAGAGTGGATGAAATGGACGAGTGCGTCGGGATTTTTATGCGATCGAGGTTATCAGACTAAAATGGAGGGTAAATTTTATATTACAACAATTAGGCCTGCATTAGTGATTGTCGTGTATTGGGGTGGAGGGTGAAATAATGTCACATTCAAAAGACGAGTGTTGCATAGATGCGCATGCTGCGTTGGATGTGCGGACATACTAGAAAAGACCGTTTGAGGAATGAAACAATCAAACAAAAGATGAGAGTAACACCTATTGGGAGGCTTGCTTGCGGTGGTTTGGTCATGTGCGTGGAAGATCGAGTGATGCACACATCAGACGAGTTGAGATGTGTGGAAAAGAAGCAAGAAAGAGAGGGAGAGGAAGACCCAAATAGACGTTGATTAGAGGAGACAGAAGTGATATGCTTCTTCTTGGGTTGGATGAGAGTCTGGCTTTGGAGAGCAAAGTGGAGGGCATGTATTCATGTGGAGGAGTGATCTCTTATAATCTTTTCCCCCATCTTCTTTTTTATTTTTTATTTTTTTGTTCTATCACTTTTATGCATATCATCTCTTTTTGTATTATCTTTTGTTATCATAACTTATCTTTTTATCTTTCTTATCTTTCTTTTCCTTCTTTTCCTTTTGGTTGCAATATCATGTATCAATTCATGCTAGTCGACCCCAAAATCTTTTGAGTAAAGCTTGAATGTTGTTATTGTTGTTGTATTAATTCAGTGTTTACGTAGAATTGAATTATATATATATTTATGTAGGGAGCGGTTCTGGTGAGAAAGGACTCACATGATAGAAATGAGAATGAATGTGCACCGTTAGATTGCATTATGTGAAACTGAATTGTGTATTTGGTGAAACTAAAATGTGCATTAGGTGAAATTGAAATGCAGAATAAAAAGTAAAACTCAAATGTGGATTAAGTGAAATTGAAATGCGCATAATAAAAGGTATAAAAAATTAAAAATGCCATTGCATCTGTACCTTTTATTTTGCACATTTCAGTTTCAGCTTCACATGTTTCATCTAATGCTACTGTGTTGTACCCTTTGTGATGCACATTTCAGTTTCACGTAATGCAAATTTTAGATAAAATATATATTGCATGGGAGGATCTTACGATCCGAGTTACGATCTCCTAGATCCCTTCTTATCTGTGCTAGGATCTTGAGTTTAGCAAACTTGGTTGCAAGGTACATAAGCTTTTGGCTTCCACTAGAAGCTGCTAGATTTGAGGATGAGCGTCGACGACGCATATGAGTAGGTGTTAGCACTTCCTTTCCTAATCAGGGCCATCATCCACAATATCTCTGTTAGGCATTGATGGTATCTACACACATCACACATGTTATTTCTGTTTACTTTGACATAATGGCACTTTCGCTGGTCACCATCGGATAGGAATTCCTCATTTGTTTGATACTCTGATGCAATTTCTGTTATGGAGAGGTTTTCTTTTTGAAATTTCCGGCTGCTCTAGTCGGTTAATAAACTAAGGTGCTCACAAGATACTACTACCTCTGTTCTTAAATAGTTGCAACATTAGAAATTTTACACTTTTCATGTGCTTTACTGTGACTACATTTTATTTACTAATACATTAAAAATTTAATTTTTTAAAAAATATTATAAGATTCTTCTCATTATAGTATTATTATGTGATTTTTTAAATTTTTTTACAAATAGAGAATTAAATATATTGATAATCAAAGTTGCGTGTTGCCAAACGTGAAATTGAAAGCCTTGCAACTAAAAAAGAATGGAGGAAGTATATGATTGTAGAGGCAACGATTTATTTGAGGAGTTATTTCTATTGTTGATGTTGGGTGGGAGGCGGAAAATAATCTGATTATTTGGCAGGGGTGTACGGTGGTGGTGTAAGTGGGTGGTGGAGAGGTAATGTTAGCTTTTGGATGTCAATTTTAACAGAAGGGCATTATTAGACCTAGAAGTTGGCTTTGACAGATTTTTGGACCCAAAAGAGTGTAAGAGTACACGTGTTCCTCAGTTTATGGTGGAATGGTATATTTCTCCATTATATTTATGTAAGACTAGAAGATGTATAAATTTGTGATTTTTATTCTCTGGTGACACAATATCTACTATGTACATCACTTTTATACTCTTGTGTATTTATGGAAAAAATGCAATTATTTCATTATGGGTCATGAGGTGATCACAGAGTAGTTACTTATCTATGTTGAATGTTGTCCCAGGTGCGGGTTCAATCTGATCCAGCTGGACGTTTGGTCATAACGGGTCAGCCTGAGCAGCTCGACAATCCCTGGGGAATTACAGCTTTCAAGAAGGTGCACCATCTATTTCCTCCTACCTGTCAAGAGTCAATGGTTTGTTTTCACCAGTGTTAAGGACCTGTTTGAGTCCTTGACCAAGGTTTTCTATGGAGAGTATTGACCTCCCACAATGCACAGGGGACATCCTATGTTGCACCGTAAGATGTTAAGGAATTTGATGGGACTCGATCAACACAGGGCCTCAACGGGGGGGGGGGGGGGGGGGTTGTTCTCCATAGAAACTTTCTTGTTTACTCACCACATTTTTTAGTGTATTGTTGGTCTTTCCGGAGCTAGAGTTTTCTTGGACAATATATAATGCCTCATTTTTTATTTTATGGTGTAATTCTCTAAATAGGAGTAAGTAAAAGCTGAATTGCAGTAATAAGAGTCATCATCATCATTACCCCAGTGCCGCAAAGGCTCCCACCTACGGTGGGGTAAGGGGGGGTCGGATGTACACAGTCTTACCTTGTATTAAAGCACAGAGAGACTATTTCCGAATGACCCGTAGTGAAAATCGCGTCGAAAATTGCATAAGCTGACCGTTACTTCATAACAAAGAAGCGCAAACAGTTTAGTGAGTCATTTTGCTTTATTCCATCATATTTCCAAGCCAAAAAAATAGTGAGTCTTTGGCTCCTTTGAAAATGATGGAAATGCAGTAATAAGAGTATAAGTTTTAAATTCCCTTGCCGCCATAGTACCACGGTACCACCACCTCCGACCGCCGAAAAAAATGTCAACTTGAAAAAATAATGTCATCTTGAAGGTAGTTTCAGAGTAAAATTTTACATTTTTAAAGAGTAATAATGTCAGCCTCATTACACTTTCAGAGTTTCAGAGAAAAGTGACACGAGATTGCATTTTTTCTGGCAGTCGGAGGTGGCGTTGCTGGAAGGCGGTAGAGGCCTGCATAATTTTTATTTATTTAGTTTTTATTTTTTAAAGTTTTTTGATTCTCTACTTATTTTACTACCTCCGTCCCAGTAGACTTCGCCAAGTGCAAAGTAGGTGAGCAATAAGAATAGTTGAAACTGTGTGGTTGAGATTTGTGCAGGGAAGAGAGAAATGTGCAGAACCACAAATTAGTTGTTTTAATAGGAAAATGACAAAGTTTTTTGGGACAATCAAAAAGGAAAAGTTGGCAAAGTCCAACGGGATGGAGGGAGTATTATTTAGCTTTTCATTATATAAAAAATATATTTGTATTAATTTTATGTTTTAATTTCAAGTAAAAGTATGATTTTCTTATTTGTAAGGGTAGAATAGGAAGAGAGAGTATTAATTACTCTTATTTTGGCAATATAAAAGTTAAAACTATAGTCCTATTTTTTCATGTTGGGATTAGTCTATAGTCTACTCGAATTTGGGCAAAATGGAGATTTGCAATATAATGCCTTGGTAAATGTTTGTTCTTTAGAGAGAATTTTTGAGGGATTTTCTATTCTTTATGTTTGGCAGGTAGTGAGCTTACCTGCGAGAATAGATCCTCTTCAGACTTCAGCTGTTGTAAGCCTGCATGGACGGCTGTTTGTACGGGTCCCATTTGAGCAGCCAAACATCTGAACTGAACCTATAATGTATCCTGTGGGGTTCTGATCAAATGAGCAAGTTCAGGGATGTGATGTGAACAATTCTCCAAGGAACAAATGCAGACCTTGTGGACAGAGATTAGGATTTGTTATAATGCCCGTAGTGTAGGGGGTGGGGTGTAGATATAAGAGTATGAAGAATGGTAACATTAAGCAATGGCAACCCGGAAAACTCTTTAAACTTCTACTACTGCCATTTAGTGGTTCATGATTAGGAGTTTTGTTGAGTTGATGGGGCAATGATGGAAATTAGTGGGAGTTTGCTCATTTGTTTGCACAATAATGTAGCTATTCATGGCTGGATGGACGCTGCTTGCTTTGCTACAGCTGCTCTGCCTGTGCATAGCAGCATGTTAGTTAATATGACAAAGTTGTTAGATATTCTTGACACTGTTTTTAACGTAATCAGTCTCGCTTAGGCCCGGGACTGGTTTTCCGGTACCGGTGCCTGACCGGACCAGCTGCCTGGCAGTCTCGGGTTGCATAGTTTGGGATAGGGATGGACTCGGGTCCGGGCCGGGTCCGGGTCGGGCCTAGGCCCGGGCGGGCCAGCGGTTCAGAAATGGTGGACTCGGGACCGGCCCGGGTAACCACCGGGTCCGGTCCGGGTCCGGTCCGGGCCCATTATCATTTTTTTTTGTTTTCCTCTTCCTAATTAACCCCCCTCCCACCCCCAACCCCCCAAACCACACCAAATGGCCCAAAATACCCAGCCCAACCCGAAAATTTAAAAAAAATTGAAAAAAAAAAGGTTTTGGCCTGAACCGGGCCCGGCCGGGTCGGGTCTTGTTTTGGGTGACCCGAGCCCGGACCGGAAAACCCACGGGCCGGGCCTACCCGGACCGGTCACTGACCGGGCCACCGGGTCGGGCCGGGCCGGGCCGGAAAAGTACTGGTCCCGGGCCGGTTTCGGGTCGGGCCACCCGGCCCGAGTCCATCCCTAGTTTGGGACCGCACTGGCTGGTCCAAGGCCCGGTTGTAGTCCCAATGGTAATATTTTTTTAATTTTTTTTGATAGAGGGTGGGGTTGGGGTGGTATAATGTCGTTGGCAATGGCCATTAATGGCTATATGACTATTTTGCTATGTTTAAAAAATCGACTTGATCCGGCCGGGTGGACCCGGAACCCAGCGACCTGGACAAAAACCCGGGTCGGTTAGTTCAAAACCCGGAAAAACCTGGTTGACCTGGGAAAACCCGGTTTGGACCCAAACCTAAAAAACCCAGGAAAACTCGGTTTTGGGTAGGGATTGATCATGGCCGGGTCAACTGGTACTATTTGGAACCGGCCCAACCCGGTTGCTTGGGCCTGGGCCTAGGACTTGAATCGGGGGGGGGGGGGGGGGGGGGGTTTGGCCCCGGTCACGTGGGTCTTTGGTACCGGCCTGGTTAAGGCCATTTTTTTCAAAATCTTTGGGAGGTAAATGGGTTAGGCTGGGTGTTTTGGAGGGGTTTGGGCATTAGTGGTTGTACGCATTATGGTAGTTGTGTGAGCCTTATTTACATATGCCACCCACTTTCTCTAAGTGTAGGAGGCTATGTAATTGTGTTGCCCTTGTGTTGCTTACCTTACTGTCTCATGTGCATTGGCCATGTGTGGTTACCATACTGCTTGGTCTGATAATGTTATTTCTGGTTGCCTTATTTACATTTGCCACTCACTTTGACTGAGTGTAGGAGGCTATGTATATGTAATTCTAATGTAAGCCTCTCAGTAATCCTAATTCCTTTGATTTTGTTCGACCACTCTCAGATTTGCTTCTTGAAAGAGCCTTTTCAAATGTTTGAGTGAGCGAACTTTGTGTAAAGATTAAATTGTATTTAGATTTTGATGATGCTAAGTTAATTAGAATATTAGAGTACGTCTCCTTAGTAAATTTGTATTAGATTGTTTTTGTAAGTAATAGTATAGTCGCCTGGCCAGAAACTCTCTTGGATCTCTGTCTTGACCAGAGTTGCTACCAGAGCTGGTCACCAGAGTTGGTACCAGAGCCGCCTGAGCCGGTCACCAGAGTTGATACCAGAAAACCCATTCAGAGTTGCTCACAGTTAGAAACTTTCGAAGACGTTTCAAATAGTCGTTAAAACTAACGGGAAATTTCGGAACGGCTAGGAGCCTCTCAACGGAAGACGCTACTGTTCATGCATTAAATGCTCATTTAATGAGCTTCACACGTCGGAATATTTAAAGCTGATGATTGATCAGGCGAAGATTTTCTCGCCCCCAAAATAACAAGTCGGCTAGTTTTTGAAAACCAACCGGTCAAATCAATAGTACAAGCATTTAATGAAGATGTCCTGTACACTCCAACGGGAAGGCATCTTTCATTATATATGATAGAGTTAATTATCAAAACAGGACTAAAAGTCATTCACTTTTCACAAATAGGACAAAAAAATAAACTATGTTTTCATAGGATTAATTATGTGTACCTTGGACAATTATACCCTTATAGTTATTAAAATGTTTTAATTCCTAATAAAATAATAAAAATTCGTAAAAATACTAAAAAATTAAGAAAAACATTTCGATATTCAAAATTTAATTAATTTTTTTTCAAAATATTAAAAAAATTAAAAAAAATAAAAACTCAAAAAAAAAATCGTCGCCGCCTCTGCCGCCTCAGCACCACCACCTCGAGTCACCAGGGGGAAAAATGCCAAGTTCATTACGAATGTCATATTTAAGGCAGAAAAAATGAAAATGTTGACATTCGAAAAGAGAAATATGCCACTTTTTTGGCATTTTCATAAAAAAATGGCATTTTTCTGGGAAAATGACATTTTTTTCATCGGCCGGAGGTGGTGGTGCTGGGAGGTAGTACAGGCGGTGGGAAAGGCATCCATATTTTTTTAAATTTTTTTTACGGAGTTTTACTATTTTTTATTAATTTTTTTAAAAATAAAATTATTTAAAAAAAATGTTTTTGAATTTTTTATTTTATAAAAATTTTATAAATTTTTTAATTATATTTCTACGAATTTTTGAATTTTTTTCGAATTTATTATGAATTAAACATTTAATTATGGCTTTTGACTATTTTTAATTCATATTTAATGGAAGGGTAAGAATGGAATGCAAAAATAGGTATGTTTCCAATAGGACTCATATGGTCCTATTTTGAAATAAAAACATAGCAAGTCCTATTTTAGATTTTTGCCATAGTTTTAGTCCTATTTGAACTAATTTCTATATATGATACACTTCGAAGAATTGCAAGGAGAACATTTCTCTCACAAGCGAAAACATTCAAACTCTTGAGACTTCATATCTTACGTTAGAAAAGATTATACTCTTCATATCTTAACCTTCCAACGAAAGAGAATCGTTCCTCCAGTTCTTCAACACTTCTAAAGCCTCATCTACACATCCTTTGTGACGAAGCTACGTTGGAGAAACCGTTTTTGTTCTAAACACTTCTTACAAAAGAAGGGACGTCTCAAAGTAACTGGAGTAGTGAAGTGGAGATACTTCAATGAGACTTCGTGAAAAGAGACCAGACATCAGGAAGCTAAGAAAAGCATCCCGGGTGACAACTAGACTTGAAGAAGACAATGAGTGCTTCTTAAGTGCTAGGACTAAGGCTGTGTAATCTGATCCTTTACAAGCTTAGTAGAACAGTGGACTAGAGGAACACGTTGTTCCTCGAACCACTATAATAATCCCTGGTGTCATTTACTTTACGCACTTTACATTTCTGCTTTTAGATTCTAACTGATTAACTCTCAAATGCTTGTACTTTGTGTTCAACAGATCTTGTATTAAGAGTTAACAGAAAGGAATTTGCCTTAGTGTGTTTCGAAGGCTACCCGACCAGAACCTATCCGCTGCCAAGTCTAGTTCTGTCACGAGAACTCGACCTTCTCTGTCAAGTCTTTTAAGACTTAGAGATTTTTATTTTTGAAAACCAGAACAGTCTATTCACCCCCTCTCTAAACTGTTCCTTGTGTAAACGAGACCAACACTTTGAGGGGCTACCTTAAAAATGTTACTACATCCGTCCCGCTATGATTGTCACGTTTTACCTTATCGGTCCGTCCCACTAAGATTGTCCCATACCAAATTTGGCAAAGTTTGTGAGGCTCTAAATCATTCTTACTTTGTTCTTACTTTATCAATTCAATATCAACCACATATTATTAAAAGGAAAAAAAATCAAATCTAAGATATTTGAATGGCAGTAAAAGGAAAAAAAATCAAATCTGCTATGCGAGGTGAGGCGGTAAAATATTATTAAAACCCTTCACTTGCAAGCTTTAAATTAAGAAATTCAGCTAAACCAAACATTTAAATCATGGATCTTGTTAGCCTCGAGAGCACATCCATACTATACAAGGCGTCTTGAATACCATTCACACGTAGTACATCCATAAACAAACATAATGCAAAATATTCATTTAAAGCAGCGGAAACATAATACAAATGTTCAAGCCACACTTGGCAAACTTAGGCATACAAGCCCCCAAATAATTATCCAGAAAATAGTATCCATGAGCATTAATGTAATTGTTTTTAAAACAGAAACGAAGGAAGCACGAACCACGCCTTCTCTCCTAGATCTTCCCGAAGCAACAAGCACTAGTAACAAGCTCAACTTCTACCTGAAACTGTGAGGTGGCCTCCCCCGTGAAGGGGAGGTCAGTACTTTGAAGCATTTGAAAAGTACAATGACAACTACACTAAATATAATCAATGTTTCAATTTCTAAGACCCTCAAATAGAGTGATAATCATAATATATATGATAATTCATATCTGCCCCTTATTATCTTTATCATAAGTTAATTCATTAATTTGTCGTCACACGGACCCCTTTTTATATTCCATTTCATTCATCGCTCACGTGACACAACCCATAGGTCTATTTGTTTCTACGGGACTTGCCACCGCTGTCCGAGGTCTCATAAGGTCATCAGTTCGGATTCCAACATCCCACCCCTAGATTCATGCCCATCATCCCGTAGGAAGGTAAGGCCCTTCGGGGTCCTATCTTATGTGTTACCACTGTCGGAGTCTAATTAGGTCTCCGATTCGGATTCCACCCTACACGTGATCACGCTGCAAGTTCATGTTATCCAACCACGCTCTCTAGAGTCGAGAAGGGCCATGGTCCTTGCTTATTTCCATAATTCGACCGGCTATCCTCAAATACTACCGAACACACTCGTAGGCCAATCCTATATCTAGGAGCAATTCAGTGTTCACTTTATCTTGGGTATCCCTTAAGGCCTACCCCAGTATAGCTTAGAGTTCATGCTTATCCACCTTAAAGTATCTCTTAAGACTACTTAAGGTATAACAATTCACAATCCAACCTTAGGATCAATTCTAGCATAACCACTTATCCAATCCCCCGACTAGTATCTTAATACTAGTCGGATAAAATCTATCAAACCAAGTTCTTAATTCATAATCATATAGACAATTCCAAACTGATTTTCCATCGAAAATATCATTTATCTCAGTATACGAAATATTACTTTTAATCAATCATATATTCTTATATGAAGTAAAAAGTATATTTCAACATAAGTTCATAGTTAATTCCACCTTTCAAGTCAACATACTCATAACACATAATCATACACAATTTATTCTTAAATTTGGATATCATGCTTTTTTTCCTTATAGACAATAGTCTTCTCATTCTTAGGCATTATTAATCATTAATAATCCATAAAAACACATTTAATTACCTTAGGTAATCTCATGAAATCAACTCACTAATTATAAGCGATATAGTCAGCCATCCTCACCTCGAATGAGCTTTAAGAAGTTCTACCCTTTCTCGGTTGAACTCCTGCGAACTCTGGCGAACTCCGGCGAAGCTCCGGCGTTGACTATGAGCTCCTTAATTTCTCAAGCCTTTCTACACTTTTACTTCCTTAAGATTCTTCTTTGGACTACCTTGGATTGAGCTCGTTTATGGGTGATAAGAATGGAGTGTTGGAGAGTTTTTCTCACCTTGGATGATGGCTTTGTCGAAATGATAAGGGTGGGTGTGATTGAGAATGCTTTTTTGGCATTTCTCTCAATAATACATAAAGGAGGTCCTACCTCATTTAATGCCTTACCTCTCCATTCAATTGATTTTTTGCATCTAGTGATTTGTGCGGTTCACCTTTGCTAAATTCAAGACTAAAACGTGGGTTGGCCACCACCCATGTGGGAGGTCATCCCAATATGTCTCAAAGTGTATACTTGGTCCCGAAAGTTGTATTTTCTGGATAGTTTTAATTATCTTTTATTTCATCGGGTCAATCATAGCACTTGGGTCGCCCAAACATTTTTACCAACTCGGCTGGCCCAAATAGGACGGCCCATTAACCCCTACGGATCACCGGCCTAACGTCCCTAAAAGCCCCAACAGTCTGGGGACAAATACCCTCCGAGTGGTCAAAGGCAGTGATGACGTCCGTCTCTTGCACCGAAATGGCAGTAAGCGGTGACGATGTACGTCTCCCCATACTTCCGGGGACGTACGTCTCCAACAGGCCAGCAAGGCCCAATTGCAAGACGAACGTCTCCAAGGGCTTAGGCAGTTGTAGATGCCTTCCCCCTGCTTTAGGTGACGTACGTCCCCAACAGGCCAACAAGGCCCATTTCAAGACGAACGTCATCAAGGACTGGATGCTTTCCCCGTACTTCAGGGGACGTACGTCCACAGCTGGGGAGCAAGGCCCAATTGCAAGAAGTATGTCTTCATGGGATGAAGATGCTTTTCCCCACTTTAGGGGACATACGTCCCCAACAGGCCAGCAATGCCAATTGAAAGACGTACGTCTTCATGGGCTGGAGATGTTTTCCCCCACTTTAGGGGACGTATGTCCCCAACGGGCCGGCAAGACCAAATGCAAGACGTACGTACGGAACCCTGGCCTTGCATGCAGGCAGGACACGGGAGACAAGATTGTGGGGACGCTCGTCCCCACCACTTGGTGGAAAATTCAAACATATAATTTCAAATTCAAGTACTTCCAAGTGCGGTGTCACATGTTAACCCCCCCCCTAAAGGGAATTTTGTCCCCGAAATTTACGATGCTTATTCAAATAGAAATGCATATTGTTCTTTCATCAAAGCTTCCGTTTCCCAAGTTACTTCCTCAACTCGGTCACTCTTCCAAATGATTTTAACCATTGGAACTTTCTTGCTCCTCAGCTTCTTTACTTTCCTATCAAGTATTTTTACCGGTTGTACAACGTAGTTCAAGTCTTCCCGTATTTCCACGGGTGGTTTCTCTGACACATGAGACGGATCCGGCATATACTTCTTAAGCATAGACACGTGGAACACATTATGTATCTGCTCCAATTATGGAGTCAACTGTAATCGGTATGCTACGGCCCCAATTCTCTCAAGAATCACAAATGGCCCAATGTATTGTGGGTTAAGTTTCCCTCAGCTCTGAAACCTTCAAGAATACCTCATCTCCAACCTTAAACTCTAAGGCTCTTCGACGCTTATCTACATAGCTCTTCTGTCTATCCTGGGTTGTCTTAAGCCTCTCACGAATCATTTTCACCTTTGACTCGGTGATCTCCACCAATTCTGTGCTCTCGAGTTTGGCCATGCCAACCTCATCCTAACACAAAGGTGTACGACATCTCCTCCCATACAATGCCTCGTATGAAGACATGCCAATACTCGCAAGATAATTGTTGTTATAGGCAAACTCCATGAGTGCCAAATGGTTGTTCCAACTTCCTTGGAACTCCAATGCGCAAGCTTTCAACATATCCTCTAAAACCTGTATAACCCATTCAGATTGTCCATCTATCTGTGGATGAAAAGCAGTGCTAACCTTCAATTTCGTTCCCATAAACTCTTGGAACTTCGGCCAAAATCGTGATGTGAATCGTGGATCTCTATCGGATACAATGGTTATTGGAACCCCGTGTAGCCTCATGATCTCATCCACGTACAATTTGGCTAATCTCTCCAGCGCATAGGTGGTGTTGATAGATAGAAAATGTGCACTCTTCGTGAGCCTATCAACCACGACCCATACGACATCATATTTCTTAACCGTTCGTGGCAGCCCTATCACAAAATCCATGGTCACGTGCTCCCATTTCCACTCAAGAATGGAAAGCGCACGCAATAACCCAGCTGGATGCTGATGTTCTGCCTTAACTTGTTGACAAGTTAGGCATCGGTTGATGTACTCGACTATTTCCCTCTTCATACCAGACCACCAGTAACTTTCATTCAAATCACAGTACATTTTCGTACCTCTCGGGTGCATGACATACACCGATGAATGAGCCTCCTCTAAGATGGACTTTCGGAGCTCACCATCCGATGGTGCACACACTCGGTTACGAAATAATAGGAGACCATCGTCTCTTTCCCTGAAATCCTCGACCGGTCCCGCTAGCATGCGTTCTCGGACCTTCATAAGTTCTTCGTCAGTTTCTTGACCCTTCTTGATCTCATCAAGTAATGTCGGTCTCACCTCAAATCTTGTCAATAAGGAACCATCACTAGATACTTCCGATTGGACTCTCAATGCCCTCAGGCTAGTTAACAATGCTCCCAATGAGCTCTTCCGGCTCAAGGCATCCGCTACCATGTTGGCTTTATCGGGTTGGTACTCAATAATTAGATGGCAGTATTTTATCAACTCCATCCATTGCCTCTGTCTCATGTTCAACTCTTTCTGAGTAAACATGTACGTCATGCTCTTATGGTCAGTGTATATGTGACATGTCTCCCGTAGGAGATAATGTCTCCAAATCTTTAGTACAAATACCACTGCCACCAGCTCTAGATCATGAGTAGGATAATTTACCTCATGCTTCTTCAATTGTTGTGAAGCATAGGCAATCACCCTCCCATCCTGCATCAACACACATCCAAGCCCTTGGATGTTTGCATTGTTGTATACATCGTACCCCATACCCTGTTTAGGTAATGCAAGTACTGGTGCCTTGGTCAATTTCTTCTTCAGTTCTAGAAATCCCTTCTCACATTGGTCATCCCATACAAACTTAGCTCCTTTCCGAGTGAGATTCATCAATGGCGACGCCAAAATAGGGAACTTCTCCATGAACTTTCTATAGTAACCTGCTAATCCAAGGAAACTACGAATTTCCTTCCCGTTCTTTGGCCTCTCCTATTCGGTGATGGCCTCAATCTTCTTGTTGTCAACTGCAATTCCCGATCCCGAAACTACATGCCCGAGAAAGCCAATCTCCCTTAGCCAAAATTCGCACTTGGAAAATTTAGCATAGAGTTCCTTCTCCCGTAGTGTCTCAAGAACAAGTATTAAGTGCTCCTCATGCTCTTCTTCACTCTTTGAGTAAATCAAGATGTCATCTATGAACACAATCACAAACCGATCTAAGTATTTATGAAATACCCGATTCATCAAGTCCATGAATGTTGGCGGGGCGTTTGTTAGCCCAAATGACATAACTAGGAACTCAAAGTGACCATACCTTGTGCGGAAAGCACTCTTCGTTATGTCATCCTCCTTTATCTTCAAGTGATGGTACCCCAACCTCAAGTCAATCTTCGAAAACACTGTTGCTCCTCGGAGCTGATCAAACAAGTCGTCAATCCTAGGCAAAGGATACCTATTCTTGATTGTGACCTTGTTTAGTTGACGATAGTCGATGCACATTCGAAGCGTTCAATGTTTCTTTTTCACGAATAGAACCGGTGCTCCCCACGGGGAGTAGCT
Source organism: Cuscuta europaea (assembly GCA_945859875.1). Lineage (NCBI taxonomy): Eukaryota > Viridiplantae > Streptophyta > Magnoliopsida > Solanales > Convolvulaceae > Cuscuta > Cuscuta europaea. Next base: position 5,286,600 of record CAMAPE010000011.1, on the reverse strand, counting down.
CAGCCTAACGAAACCGTTATCCAAGAGCTCTTGCAATTGGGTTTTTAACTCATTAAGTTCGATATGGCAATATAGAGATTGGTTTGGTGTCGGGTTCAACCTCGATCACGAACTCAATCTCTCTATCGGGCGGAAGTCCTGGTAAGTCTTTTGGGAAGAAGTCAGGATACTTACACATTACTCTCACATCATTGATGTCTATCTCCTCTTTGGTTTTATCTACCACGTATGCTAGATATGCGTGGCATCCCTTTCTCATCATATTCCTTGCTCTCACGGCAGATATGATGCAATTGTTTGATTTGCCTCTACACCCTCAAAGCATAAGGTCAACCCTTCCCCGCTTTCGAGTTCAAGAACCTGCGTGTAGCAATCGACCCTAACATGATGCTTCTCAAGCAAATCCATCCCGAGGATTGCATCGAACTCAATCATACTCAGTGGTACAAAGTCACACATCAAGGTTTGGCCCTCCACCTCCACCTCACATGATGGATATTGGCTAATTCTCTCTATATCATCCCCCAAAGGTGTGGACACCAATAAGGTTTGAGTCATCGGTACTAGTGGCTCGTTGAAAACCGTCTGCTTTTCGTGAGAGCCGGCAAGTTCTCATGCCTTAGGCATGGGTCCGCCAGTTCTCGCTACGTAAGCCGGCCGGGCTTTGTGAAAGCTGGCCAGTCTTCGTCGTCGTAAATTAATTTCCAAAACCGTTCGTCGCCGAACCAAAATTGAATTTTAAACTCCCAGGGCCATTCGTCTCCGAACCAAAGTTTAAATTTATAAATTCCCAAAGGTCGTTCGTCCCCAATACACAACGCCATTCGGTTTGCAAAAACCTTTTGTCCCAATACACAACGGCCGGACTTTGCAAAAGTCGTTTGTCTCTGAACTCAAATGAAATTTTAAATTCCCAGAGCCCGTTCGTCCTCAATACACAAATGTCGTTCGGTTCATAAAAGTCGTTCCGGTAAGGAGGTTCAGCATACTCGGTCGGGTAAATCTCTATGCCCGGTTGGGTAAGAGTTCCAGAGGCTACTTTTGCACTTTACCCGACCTGGTAGTATGGCGGGTAACGTTTCCAGTTTAGAAATTTTTGTATACCCGGTCGGGTATGTCTTTCCAGTAGGCTAACCAGGTACAATTACATCATACCCGATCGAGTGCCCATTCTATACCCGTCGGATATTAGCCTGGTTTCACCCAATTTCTCCCAGTTCGATTCTAAGTCTGTTTTCACCTGACCCCTAGGATTTATAACTTCAATTCATGGGTGAGGAATAGATAAAACACGAGAAGTTTAACAGTTTATACCTGCAATCGAATCTGGGTTAGCTCGGGCATCCGCCTCAATTATAGCATGCACCCTAGCTTGGGTCTTCCCTTGGTTCACGGATGGTGCGTTTCTCGCACTTGCTCCACTGTGACCCGTGCCTGCATTTGGTGCTCCCGTCCGGTTTCCACTCGATGTGGCTCCGCTACTAAATGCGGCACCCATCGCCCTCCGAGTTGTGGGCAACTCACCTTCATATGTCCAACCTTCCCCCATTGATAACACCTCGGGGGGTCACGACACTTCCCCGAGTGGTTCTTCTTGCAGTTGCTACACCTTATAATGCTCGAGCCTTGCAACCTCAAGCCTTTCCCACTTGAGCCTTGGTCCCCCCTTGATGGTGGTGCAGGGGTTCTAAAAGATCCACCTCCCCTGGGTTCCCCTTTTTGCTAGAACCTTGGGGGCCACGGTTCTCCCATTTTCTTTTCTTCGCCTCCTTGGCGTTCTTCATTTTCCTTTCTTCCCATTCTTTTCCTCCCTTCAAACATTGCTCCACTACTTGACTAAACGTCATGTTAGGCAATTGTGTTTCCCTCTCACGCACCTCCAAGTCTAAGGCATCCCAGAAATGATTAACCATTCGGTTCTCGTCGCAAACATACTCTGGAATGAACGCAGTGAGCTCCCTGAATTTGTGTTCAAGTTGCCTCACCGTTAATTTACCACCTTGGGTTAGGAGGGTATACTCTCTCCTCTTAGTGTTTACTTCAAAATCAGAATAGTATTGGGCAAAGAATTCCTGTCGGAAATTCTCCCAAGTCACGGTCCCGCCGTATTTTCCTTTGACTCCATCCCACCACGTGGATGCCATCCCTTCAAGCAATCTCACCACAACCCTTAGCTTGAACTACGGGGTGAGTTGCATGTCAAGGGCTGCCTCATTCAACCTCTTGATCCATTCAGCGGTGACCGAGATGTCACCCGTTCCATTGAAGGGTTTGCACCCCAAGTCTATCGCCTCCTTGATATATTTTGAGATTCTTATGATAGGAACCTCGTTACCTCCGCTTCCACGTGGCTCGACGTGGGCCCTAGAATCACCAAGGCTTCTCCCTCTTGAATCCCCTCCCAAAGCACGCCTTGCTCGGCGCCTTTGGCGGTCTTGTTGATATTTTCGGAGTCATTCCTCCATTCTTTCCAGAGCGTCATTATCATCGCTCTCTTTACTCACATCATTATCTTCCCCATCATATGGGGTTTCCACCGACTCAGTTCCCGATTGGTAAGTTGAATCCTCCTCGGATTCGTATTGCTCGTGAATCGTCTCCACATGACCGTCACTCATGATCAGTGAGTGGCCCGCACGGCCCTGTCCCCGAGACACCCTCGATGCCCCTCCACTGCCATGTTGGGACCTACCCGGTGCGTGGCCAATCGGGTTCCGCCGAGTAACTTTACCGGTACGTTCCATTTCTGAAAGAAATTGAGAATGAGTCATTAGACTCGTATCAAATGTCAATTGACGGATAGGTACTTAAAGACATCTTTTGGCTCAAATCACCGTCATACCAATTGTTAAGGGTACCATCTTAACAATTAGAGACATTGCAACTTGAGTACCAAAAGTTCTATAAGTACAAAACTTCTTATGTTCATGGTTTTCAAAAAAATTTCAAAAAGGAATTTTGAGACTTCATTATGATGTTTACGGACTAACGCTCTAATACCAATTAAATTGTCATGCCCCGGACCTACCCGGACACGTCAATAACCCGCCGTACAGTATGAATAGTCAACCGCAGTCCAACACATCCATACTATACAAGGCCTCTTGAATACCATTCACACGTAGTACATCCATAAACAAACATAATGTAAAATATTCATTTAAAGCAGCGAAAGCATAATACAAGTGTTCAAGCCACATTTGGCAAACTTAGACATACAAGCCCCCAAATAATTATCCAGAAAATAGTATCCATGAGCATTAATGTAATTGTTTTTAAAACAGAAACGAAGGAAGCACGAACCACGTCTTCTCTCCTAGATCTTCCCGAAGCAACAAGCACTAGTAACAAGATCAACTTCTACCTGAAACTGTGAGGTGGCCTCCCCCGTGAAAGGGAAGTCAGTACTTTGAAGCATTTGAAAAGTACAATGACAACTACACTGAATAAAATCAATGTTTCATTTTCTAAGACCCTCAAATAGAGTGATATCATAATATATATGATAATTCATATATGCCCCTCATTAATTTTTATAATAAGTTAATTCATCAATTTGTCGGCGTGCGGCCCCCTTTTTATATTCCATTTCATTCATCGCTCACGTGACACAACCCGTAGGTCTATTTGTTTCTACGAGACTTGCTACCGTTGTCTGAGGCCTCATAAGGTCATCAGTTCAGATTCCAATATCCCACCCCTAGACTCATACCCATCATCCCGTAGGAAGGTAAGGCCCTTCGGGGTCCTATCTTATGTGTTACCGCTGTCGGAGCCTAGTTAGGTCTCCGATTCGGATTCCACCTTGCACGTGATCACGCTGCAAGTCCATGCTATTTAACCACGCTCTCTAGAGTCAAGAAGGGCTATGGTCCTTGCTTATTTCCATCATTCGACCGGCTATCCTCAAGGACTACCGAACACACCCGTAGGCCAATCCTATATCTAGGATCAATTCATTGTTCACTTTATCTTGGGTATCCCTTAAAGCCTACCCCTAGGATAGGTTAGAGTTCATGCTTATCCACCTTAAAGTTTTTCTTAAGACTACTTAAGGTACGTATAACAATTCACAATCCAACCTTAGGATCAATTCTAGCATAACCACTTATCCAATCCCCCGACTAGTATCTTAATACGAGTCGGATAAATTCTATCAAACGAAGTTCTCAATTCATAATCATATAGACAATTCCAAACTGATTTTCCATCAAAAATATCATTTATCTCAATATACGAAATATCACTTTTAATCAATCATATATTCCTCTATGAAGTAAAAAGTATATTTCAACAGAAGTTCATAGTTAATTCCACCTTTCAAGTCAACATACTCATATCACATAATCATACCCAATTTATTCTTAAATTTGTTTATCATGCTCCTTTTCCTTATAGACAATAGTCTTCTCATTCTTAGGCATTATTAATCATTAATAATCCATAAAAACACATTTAATTACCTTGGGTAATCTCATGAAATCAATTCGCTAATTATAAGCGATAAAGTCAGTCATCCTCACCTCGAATGAGCTTTAAGAAGTTCTACCATTTCTCGGTTGAACTCCGGCGAACTCCGGTGAAGCTCCGGCGATGACTATGAGCTCCTTAATTTCTCAAGCCTTTCTAGACTTTTACTTCCTGAAGCTTCTTCTTTGGACTACCTTGGCTTGAGCTCGTTTATGGGTGATAAGAATAGAGTGTTGGAGAGTTTTTCTCACCTTGGATGATGGCTTTGTCGAAATGATAAGGGTGGGTGTGATTGAGAATGCTTTTTTGGCATTTCTCTCAATAATACATAAGGAGGTCCTACCTCATATAATGCCTTGCCTCTCCTTTCATTTGATTTCTTGCATTTAATGATTTGTGCCGCTCACCTTTTCTAAATGCAAGACTACAAACGTGGGTTGGACCCCGCCCATATGGGAGGTCATCCCAATATGTCTCAAAGTGTATACTTGGTCCCGGAAGTTGTATTTTCTAGACATATTTAATTATCTTTAATTTCATCAGGTCAATCATAGCACTTGGGTTGCCCAAATAGGATGGCCCATTAACCCTTGCGGATCACCGGACGAACGTCCCTAAAAGCCCTAACAGTCTGGGGACATATACCATCCGAGTGGTCAAAGGCAGTGACGAAATCCGTCTCCTGCACCGAAATGGCAGTAAGCGGTGACGACGTACGTCTACCCCTACTTCCGGGGACGTACGTCTCCAAAAGGCCAGCAAGCCCCAATTGCAAGATGAATGTCTCCAAGGGCTTAGACAGCTGTAGATGCCTTCCCCCCGCTTCAGGGGATGTACGTCCCCAACAGGCCAGCAAGGCCCATTTCAAGACGAACGTCATCAAGGACTGGATGATTTCCCCCTACTTCAGGGAACGTACGTCCACAACTGGCCAGCAAGGCCCAATTGCAAGATGTACGTCATATGGGGCTGGAAATGCTTTTCCCAACTTTAGGGGACGTGCGTCCCTAACAGGCCAACAATGCCAATTAAAAGACGTACGTCTTCATGGGCTGAAGATGCTTTCCCCCACTTTAGGGGACGTACGTCCCCAACAGGCCAGCAAGGCCAAATGCAAGACGTACATACGGAACCCTGTCCTTTGGAGCATACAGGACACGGGAGACAAGATTGTGAGGACGCTCGTCCCCACCGGTTGGCGGAAAATTCAAACACATACTTAATTTCAAATTTAAGTACTTTCGGGTGCGGTGTCACAAATACTCACCCTCAACGTTCACTTTCACAGAAATTGGCTTCGTTAAGCACTTCTCAACAACCAAATTATTATCATTGTTAGATGAGGAATAATAGAGGTGGAATCGGAATCAAAACAACAAACATTCATTAACTTAACACAAATCACATACCTAAGATGCTTGACAGATGTACTAGAAAGATGACTATTAGGAACAACATTACTAACATGACTAGTAGAAGGTTCACTAAAGATGGATCTAGACTCCTTGTTAGAATAAAACATGACACTTGAACACTTTTCTTATTCTTAATATAGGACTTGTCTTCTCTCTCTATTCTTCTCATCTTTTCCTCAATCTATTCTCCTCTCTTCTCCAATCTCCTCTTCACATGAATTCCTGCCGGTGAATGAGACTTGGAGTGAGTGGTAGAAGTTTCAAAAACGTTTATTTACTTTTTAAAATGTTTTTCGAAAGATGAGGGGGAATAGGTTTGAGATCGTGTGCTGTATTGACAGGACCCTCTTAACAGAGAAAGTTCATTTAAAAGTTGATTCTTTTCAAGTTCAAGAATTTTCTTTTCTTTTTCAAAATGATCTCGGTGAACTTTTTCACGAGAGGTGGAATGTGTGATGTTCTTGTTTGAGGTTCATAGGTTGATAGTCCCTCTCTATCTTGTACAGTCTCCTTTTCAGGTGAATAAGGAAGAATCTTTTCTTCAGAAGTTAACGGGATCTCTCGATCTTTGTAACTCTTGTTCAGATTAGTACTTATAATGAAATTCTGGAAGCATCCTTGACAGTTGATCGTAGATTTTCTGTTGCATGGTGTACTGCCCATATTCCAATAATTGCAACGGTTTTTCTTTAAGAAAGACAACTCCTTCATCTATGGCCAACCAGCTTCTCATATGTTTGCCCATCACACTATGGAGCCAAGCGATGGATAATGGCACTGGTGGGTCCCTGGAATTGGAGGCATGTAACTCAGACACAGCTCCACTTCTTGCCCTCCCAACAGCAGCAACATGGCCAACCATGTAGTCTTCTAGCTTCTTCTTCATGAAGGCCAGATCTTACTCTAGCATTTGAACCTGCTCAGGAGTAGCCCCTGCCTGCTTCTGCTTGAACTCACCAGCTAGAGCCCTGTCTCGCGCAAGCTGCAGACCAGACTCCAGTTGTCCAATTCTAACTCTATCCACATCGGTGGCAACACAGGTGACCTCAAGCACCTTCATCAACTTCATCAGCTCAGTATCACGTGAGGCAATGTCCACCTCAAACTCTGAAGCACGAGACCGGGAAGATCTGGCCTCATCTGTCAGCTGCTGGACCAGCTTATTCATCCGGTCTAGTTGACTACTGGCCTCCTCCACCTACTTTACCATCACCCGACTCTCCTTTTCCCTTGCCTCAACCCTATGGTTTGCCTCAACCAGATCCCCCATAGAGTAGCCACCTCGGCCAGAGCGGCAACTTCATAACGCTCGGTCTTCTCAAGGTTAGAGCGCAGCAGGTCACACTTATTTACTAGATTCGTAGAAAGTTCAATCATTTTGAGCCATTTAGCATAACTGACCTCAGCCTTCTCTGAGGACTCATTAAAGAGACCCTCGAAGTACTTCACATTCATCTCAAATTGACCCGGGCCTATCCTCCATTTCAGGCAATGCCTTCACAGCCTCGTTTGCGGTCTCCTTTAGGGCTCCAAATTGACTTTGACCCTCCCTGAAGGTGGCCTCCAAGACCACCACCTGCTGCTCAGCCACTAGGGCCCTTTCTGTAAATTCCTCAAACAGCTCCTCATATTGGGAAGTCCGCTTGAGGGCTCGGTCAACAGTGCTCACCAGTTCATCAACATGCTTCTGGGAGATCTTCAGAGCATGTTCCACCAAGCTCCATGAATAACGAAGGCCCATTGTTCTCTTTTCAGCCTTCCAGGCCCGTAGCTCAGCAACGTCAGCCCTAAGAGCCAACTCATGGCCTAGGAAGATAGCATGTAAAAAAAGAACATCAACACATGCGAATAACAGACCACCAACACATTTACAATGAACATAAAGGGCTGAATATAAAGACACTTACTCAAAGAGCACCGACGGTGAGGTCATTGACAATACCCTGGGTGCTCATCCTCTTCATGATTCGGTCGTCAGAAGGGAGCCAGATCTTGGTCAGGAAGTCCATGGTCTTGATGGTTTCAACGATGAAGCTGCCATCACTATCCATGTAGAATTGGAACTTCTGGTTCCCCGACAAGTCCTTGGGAATGTAGGGTTGACGATCCCTCTTGCCATCAGTGGCAGCGCTACTGGGCCCAAGATGACCCTGGAATATCCTATCCTGCAACTGCCGGATGGTATCTTCATCTGCATCCTCATCATCATCATCCTCACTCTCCACCAGGACCACATATGGGTGGGGAGGAGCGGCAGAAGTAGCAGCTTCAACATGGGGCTGTTGGAGGGCTTTAGTAGCACCCATGCGTCTATCTTCACTAGCCACGACATTAGACTGCACATCGACATCAATACCATGGGCCACAACATCAGACTTGCCAACGGCACCACCATCATATGTCGCGGAATCCAGGGTGCCTTTGTCCCCAACTTCATTGGCCGCGACATTGCCTTGCCCAGCAACATCATTGCCATCTTCATCATCATCCTCAGAAGAGGAGGAGGACCCACTGAGGGAGGGCTCATGTTGTTTCACCCTCTCATAGGGCTTGGTCTTCCTCCTCACCCCCTTGAGCGTGGTCAAGGAGCTCAAAAATGTTCAGACCACCTACAAAGCACAAACAATGCAGATAAACACACATACTTCACAATGCCAACATTAATACCATAGGCTCATAAATAAAAACAGAATGACAAAGTGAAGAAAATGCAAAGAACCTGCTGTAGTAAGGGGAGCTTGCTAAGAGGTGGAAGCCCCACCTCGAGGAGGGCCCATCTCAGCCCCAATAGTAGTAGTAGTAGCAGTGGTTGTAGGCTGCTCATTTACTCCCTTAGAACAGGCCTCCTCCCGCTATTTTTTCTTCTCGAAGGCTGGCTCACCCCCTCCTGCCCTAACAGACTCATCCCTAGGGGGCGATGTAACACCCCGGCCCCGTAGGGCCCGAGGTAGTTACTTCTGACCTCCCTCCGGACCTCTAGTACTATCCTCACAAACCGCCACTAGCCTTTTCCGCGCACTTTTTCCTCACTCGTGCGCGCCCTGAGAAACTTCCTAGGGGGTCACCCATCCTAAGACTACTCCCGTGCAAGCACACTTAACTTTGGAGTTCTTAGCTGATGAGCTCCCTTAAAAGGAGATGCACCTTTTTGGTATGAGTAGTACTATTAATCCGTTTGAATTAAATCTCAAGTATTACAATCACCCCCACTTAGGAACGCAACGTCCTCGTTGCGCCCATTAACAAATCTCAAATTTTAATCAAATCCCAGAATCCTCCCCCATTAAGTGCTCGCCAGATATCCAACGGGTCAGCACACTGGCGCAGGGTTGCTCTGATACCACCCGTAACACCCCCGCCCCACAGGGCCCGAGGTAGTTACTTCTGACCTCCCTCCGGATCTCTAGTACTATCCTCACAAACCGCCACTAGCCTTTTCCGCGCACTTTGTCCCCACTTGTGCGCGCCCTGAGAAACTTCCTAGGGGGTCACCCATCCCAAGACTACTCCCGTGCAAGCACGCTTAACTTTGGAGTTCTTAGCTGATGAGCTCCCTTAAAAGGAGATGCACCTTGTTGGTATGAGTAGTACTATTAACCCGTTTGAATTAAATCTCAAGTATTACAATCACCCCCACTTAGGAACACAACGTCCTCATTGCGTCCATTAACTAATCTCGAATTTCAATCAAATCCCAGAATCCTCCCCCGCTAAGTGCTCGCCCGATATCCAACGGGCCAGCACACTGTCGTAGGGTTGCTCTGATACCACCTGTAACACCCTGGCCCCGTAGGGCCCGAGGTAGTTACTTATGACCTCCCTCCGGACCTCTAGTACTATCCTCACAAACCGCCACTAACCTTTTCCGCGCATTTTGTCCTCACTCATGCGCGCCCTGAGAAACTTCCCAGGGGGTCACCCATCCCAAAACTATTCCCGTGCAAGCATGCTTAACTTTGGAGTTCTTAGCTGATGAGCTCCCTTAAAAGGAGATGCACCTTGTTGGTATGAGTAGTACTATTAATCTATTTGAATTAAATCTCAAGTATTACAGGCGACATGTGGGCAAAAGCCCTCTCCTCACTTGATTTTTAAGGCACAACACCTCAGAAGCAGTCTCAACCGTAATAGGGCCCCCCTGTCCAACAGTCAAGGAGGCTGCAATGGCTGTGTCCAAGTCAGCCTTCTCTTGGGCAGCAACTCTCTCCTCATCCTCAAGCTCTGCATCTCAGCCTCCAAGGGAAGCAGCATCAATATCAATGTTCACCTCCTCCTAGGCCCCATTATCCTCAGCAAGACTGGTAGGGTAGAAGATGAAGCCGAGCTTCCCAGCCAGTTTCTCAGGCATCACATACACTTCAATGTTCAGATCGCCACAATCAACATACGTTCGAACGACATCAGCAAACAATTCCAGCTCCCCGGAATTGTGTCTGTTGAAGGAGTTCGACTGAACAGCAGTGAAGGGCCCCAAATTGAATTTCTAGCTGATTTGTTTTGTAGATAAACTAGACTAGATGAAGAACATGACATAAAATTTTCATAAAACAATTTCACCAGGAGGGCCCCAAACGCCGTTGTCTCGACGGCGGTTCCGGTCAGGAATTCCTGACCAGAAGAGTACTCTATAAAGTACGTAATTCTTTAAATTATTAATAGGAGTCCATTTGCATTTTTGAAACACCTTTATACACCACACCGAACGGCCCAACTCCAAATAAATGCAAACCATACGTCTACACATTAGATTTATGCATTTTATTTAATAAAAGGCCTCAATTTGTGTGATTCACATCGGGTCTCTTAATGTGTCAAGCCGGCCCTGGGAAGGAGAAGAGCTCAATCTTCCATCCACCGGCGTCTCTAATCGGAAACATAGAAACGAGAGATACGAAAGGCCATCCTCCACTTCTTGTGATTGAAAGCAAAGAAGCTAGGCTGAGACTTGAGAGAAACAGGAAGGGTGTCCCATCTCAAACTTATGCAACTCATTCACAAATTAAGCTAATAAGGTAGTTAAAATATTCGAAACTCACAATTTTCATTTTCAATTTGAGTTCGTTGACTCTTTTGAAGTAAAATACTGATTTGGAACAGATGATCACAAAAGAGATCTACACTGATCTCTATATCCAACTCTAGGCAACGCAACAGGGAGCTGGTGATGAGGTAGAACCCATTGGGGGTTATCTGACATGGGAGCAGCCCCACCCAATTCAAGTACTCAACGAAGAAGGTACGCAGGGGAAATCGGAAGTCGTGGTCCAAAGCTCCTTGTGGACCATGAAGAAGCTTGGGGACATGAGGAAGGGAGACTACCTGCATCTGGCCTCACAATATCCACAATGAGACCGCCTAAACATCTGGCTTCATCCCAATCATGTCAGAGAGGGAGCAATGGTCCTCCAAAGGGCCATTGTCGGTCAACACGCCAACTTCGTCACCACCCTTTGTTTTCTTTCCACTTCTTCGCTTCTTAACAGCACGAAAAGGGGAAACGTCTAGCACAGAGCCGACATCTTCAATCTTCTCATTGATGCCAGCCTCCTTTAATGTTGAGGCATCATCATAGCCGAGGGGGAGATCACGGTTGACCTTCTCACCGATGCTAGCAGAGTCAGACTTGGAAACCATTTTCTCAAGAATCTGCAAAGACGCGCACAACATGTAAAATCAAATTTGGAGCAAGGAACTAAAATTTGACCACCAAACTAAAATAAAAGACCATAATCGACATCCTCTTGTCATTCCGAGTCCAGGGGTACCAGTGTCAACCGCAATTGGGAACTATAGCCTCCCGACGTAAAAAAAGAGCAATTCGACGAAAAAACCTTACTCCAGGTTTTCCGACGAACAAGCGACGGTTAAAAACGGAGATGAAGAAAATCGAGGTCTAACCTATTGAAGGGGAGAACGATGAAGACAAGGGACACCAAAAACTTTGGTCGGAACGGATTTGAGAGCTCTGTATTGCTTGAAAGTTCTGAAAGCTCGAAAACAAAAAAAAAAGCGCAAAGGAAAGAGACGAAGTTTCCCACCTTTTATACTTCCCTTAAAATTGAACGGGAAACTGACATGTGGCTGGCCAAGAGTTAACCGCATGAAAAAACTGAAGAGTTTTCTCAAAAAGGCATGCAAAAGTGTAACGATGGCGCCAAAAAGTCTTTTGAAAAGCCTAGTCTCGCATTAATGGCGAAAAATGGCAAATAATTTCCTATGTTGCAAAAGGAATATTTATAAATTCCTATTTGTACGCGTTAGTGTCACTACACATTATAGCATTTTCCAAATGCGAAAAATTCCTAAGTCCAACAAGTCTCAAAGACAACTACCTTGCCCCTTCAAGCTTGTACTCTTATACACTTAGAACTTCTCTCTGGGTATACAAGAGTGGGGGACTGGTAAGTGAGGGACTCGGGTAAAATACAAAAATATAGGTCATCAACACCACAGCTCAGAAAACGACAACAACCATGCCAGCGCCATTCAACAGGTATAAATTGCACGCCGAGCTCGTCATATATACGTATTACTTTAAATTTTGAGATTTATTGAAAATTTTATGAACCCTCGATCAAGGCCGTGGATATAGCAACTAACTTGCAAAAATAGGAAAGTAGAACGGAAAAACGAGAACAGTCGAGCTCGAGCCCATACTTAGTTGCAGCGGGGCGTCACTTTCTTTTCCAGAAGTCACTTCAAAGTGGAGTGTACTCTTTTTCCTCCGTTAGGATTTTTTTCCTACAGGGTTTTTTCCTCAACAGAGTTTTTAATGAGGCACCCCTTTGTTGTGACCATGGAGATAAGTGCCCCTACAAGGCGTGCCAGCCCAGAAGATTGAAGATTTACTCTTCCTCACCTCAAGTGTCACTTTCGCTTCAGAGAGTGGGGCACTCATGATGGAGTATATTCCCATATACCCGAGGGGTATCACAATCAACGGACAAAAGGCTTCCCAGACATCTCAAAACACCTAAGTACCGAAATTCCATCTGAGGCTCACATCGAGGATCGAGGTCAGGAAAAGATACGAGGCAGTGAATCAACAAGGCCCAGAAATTCAGCTGAGACTGGCCTCGATCTCCGAGGTCAGAGCTTGGAATCACCCAGATAAGGCAAGATATGAGGCCGACCTCGGGCACATCGAGGTCAGCGCCAACTCTGACCTGTGGCACTGATACAAGGTCAACTGGAATCAAATAAAGTCAACGCGAGAATCACTACTACCAGACAAAACTGAAGACCATAGACATATCCTCCAGTAACGAGCTCGAGCCTCCCGAGTTCTGACCTCCGGGAGCTCGGGGTCTCACCAGCATCATATGGACTTAGGCATTTCACGAAATCAAGTGTCGCACAAGCTATCGCCACGTCACCAACACTGTACGAAGCGCTATGTTATCCCAAGCAGATAAAATGAAGAATATTCTGGATAATACACATGTAACCTACACATATATGCTCGTGAAAATCTGTTATGCACAGTTCTAATCAGCCAATTATCCCAGTTATCTCTTCAATCACCTTTACACGTGTCAACACCCTATTAGATTAGTCTGATTATTCTGTTAGGCAGGTGTGACACGTGTCCTCACCATAAATGTCCTCACCACATTTATACCTTTTTAGTATAAATGTCACCTCCCAACATGAGGAAAGGGATCCAATTTGAAAGTCTCTTGTTGTTACTCTGTTGAATCGAATACTCGAATATACTTAGCAATCTCCTCGTTCATTCTCCAATAATTTCCCGGATTCTTGCTACCCTCAGGGTCGGCAATCCATCAACTGGGGTAACCCTAACCCATTTATACCTCCAACGCTTAAAGGAATCCGGGTAAGATTTGGCCGTAAACAAATGATGACCCGCCCGTTGGGAGATAGAGAAATAACCTTGGGCACCAGAGGCGTCAGACCTTACAGAGTGAAAGAAATTGAGGAATATGTCGAGGTAGGGTTTGATTTTCAAAGAAATACACGGGCAATAAAACTGGCGATGAACAAGTGGGTGGTGGGAGAAAGCTGACCCGGAATTACACCATAGTGGTGCATGATATCTTGAAGGGCAAGATGGAGGGGGGATAGTAACCCGACTTGTAGACTCGTCAGGTGAACCCCAAAATGGGAAACGAATGGGGGCTCCACTATACTTTGACCACGGGTAGGGCGAGAACAGATAATACTAGGGCCGACAAGGGCCACCGCCTCATTAAATTCAGAATCAGAAAGGGCGGCGGCTGGAACCCCCCGGGCGAAGTCAGCAGAATGGTAGAAATGGGTCTCAACCCCATGAGAATCTACTGGAATTTGGGGTGGATTTGAATTGGCCGCGTCATCAAGGAAGACATTATGAAAGGGAACAAAACTAGAGGAAGACATGGAACTGACCTGATGAGAAAAGCTGAGACGACGAAGGAGGGTCTTGTCGCCTAGGGTTCCCAACCAAGAAAATGATAAGCTCGTGCGAGGGAAATTTTGCAGAAGTTTTTCTATTGAAGGAATCTGTGCGCTTAAATAGCCGGATATGATGGCACTTCCCAAAAACTGCTTGGAAACTGCTACTCAAGCACTTGAGTACTGAAGTTGGTAGGGCGGGTTGGAAGTTGTGCTGGGCTACAGGCACATGTCACATTGAGGCCACATTTAATGCTAAGCGGCGCTACGAATTATGAAAGATTCAAAATTCAAAAGAAGATGACTCGTTACTCTCCTAAATCAAGCTTGACTTATTTTAGAGAGTAGGGGGCTCGTGATGGTACAATGGATCACAGTTATGGCCAAAGATTGAATTAAAGCAAAGCCCATCAACGAGATCAGTCCATTAATCGAGATTAATAATAAATAATAGCCGCCGGGCCTAATTAGGAATCCAAGCGGTAGGAGATAACAGGAGAAACGTGGACCTGAGGAAACAATGATTGCACAACGTTCGAGACGTTACCGGACATTTATTATAATTAATTACATTAAATGTATCAGTTTACTCCTGGAATACTAGAACCTAAGGTCTATAAATACATCATGTACACATCCTACCAATATTCTGAATCCGGAAATAATAATATTGCCTTACGCTGCCTAAATTTCATTTGCTCTCGTAGATTGGCTCTCATAGTTGGAATTAAAAGTTGATAGTAGTATTGAAAATTTTGCTTCTAAAAATGATCAAATAAATTGTTCTATGACTTATGTAATAAGGTGACAACTTCGACACTCATTCAATCGGGGAGACTGTCAACTCCGGTAAAACAAATCAGCTAGAAATTCAATCGGGGAGACTGTCATATGATTTTTGAAAGATAATTGCGCCAGAATATACATATAAAACGCAGTTAACTTCCAAAAATTAGTTGACGATCTTCCCGATTGAACTTTTAGCTGAATTTTTTCTTGGATAAACTAGATTCGATGAAGAACATGTCATAGAAATTTCATCAAAAAAGTCGACCAGGAAGACACTGAAACGCCACCGTGCGAACGGCGGTTCTAGTCCGGAAATCCGGACCTGAATATTTCTCTAATTTGTATATATATACTATTTAAATTTTTAAAAAAATGGGTCTGCTATTTTTGGAGGCCCTCTGTAGTAGCCCAGCTTGCACAGCCTCATCTACGGCCCTGCTCCTTCCTCGATTCTAACCCTTGGTTTGTGCTTCCATGCAAATGAAAATCCTAACTAGCGAGATATTTTTGACTTGTGAGAGGGGAGGTGTATATTTAATGTAATTATCATCCTTAGAAGGACTTCTATGAAATTTTAGTTTTTATTAAGAAAATGCCTGAGCTTGAATAACGAGCCAATGGACAATTGCCGGGTGTGAAATGCACCTAAACGTTCCATAAATTTGATGCACCCTAAAATTTTCAAGTATGTAATTAGGTGCCTATTTTTTATAAAATTATAAATTGTCCAGATCGACATTCTATATATTCAATTCAAGTAAGTACTACCTTCGTTCCTATTAAAACTTCCAAATAGGTTTGGCACAGAGTTTAAGATAGTGGGTATTGTGTGGTGGAGAGTTGTGCAGATGAGAGAGAAATGTGTAAGAAATGTTGTGAATCACAAATTCTTTACTAAAAAGGGAAAGTGGAAGTTTTAATTGGAACGAACGAAAAGGAAAGTTGGAAGTTTATTTAGGAATGGAAGGAGTACAATATACTGAGTTGGTAAGACAGTAATAACAATGAAAAGGAAAGAAAACAGGTGTGCGACGTAAGCAGGGGTTAGATTATCACGAGGAGTGTGATCAGGAATATACGTGGGATTTGCTATATACACACCACCACCGTATAGAACAAGGAAAACGGGGGAGGGTCCAAAATAAGGAAGGCACGGAAGATTTGAGTGAGATTTGAAACATCAAACGCTGATCCACCGTTCTCTACCGGATATCTCGAAGCATACCCCATCGGCATTGTCCTCCGTTTCTCCCGCAGTCCTCCATCCCTCACTCCTTGTGTTTCAGATCTATCCATCCATCACTATTGCGCGTAAAGACAACTACTCTGGATCACATGGCCTCCTCCTCCTCTAATTACTTGACAAAGTGAAAGAGGTGTGCGCACCCCCTTCATTCAGGAAGCAAATCATCACTTGAACGAGTCTGTCTCTTCACCATTTCGCTCTATGTCTCCATCCCAGCATTGAATTGCTCCCATTTTGAGATCTGTCAGAGAATCGCCTTCCCCCACCTCTCTGTTATTTCTTTGCGTGTGTTTGCGGAGGGGCGGATCTTTCCCCACAATATAATATGGAATCCGATAAGAAATCTCCCGCCGTATCGGACGTGGGAGCATGGGCGATGAACGTATTCAGCTCCGTCGGAATCATCCTTGCCAACAAGCAGCTTATGTCCAACAATGGCTACTCTTTCAGCTTTGGTAACTCTCTCTCTCTGGAACTCTCACATCCCCTCCGCACAGATCTTAGCATCTTGTTCTTGTGATATCCTTTTTGTATGAATCGCTTGCTAAATTCGCCATTTTTTATTTTCCCCTTTTGTTAGATTTAGGTGACACTTTCTCTCTCCTTTGCACTTATAATCAAGTTTCAAATTTACTGCTTGGATGCGCGTCCTTTTGCAATTTTCCTGTTATTGACTCAACCCTTAAGTGTCATAAGGGTGTCATTTATTGTTCGATTTAGCTTTATATGATAGTATAATTGTTCATCTAGTTAACTTGAGATTAGTGGAGGAAGTGTAATAGAGAATCGCCCCCGTTTCTACCTAAAGCATCTATATTTCAGTTTTAAGCCAAGGGGTTAGTGATAAGGTCCCTCTTCAAAGCCAAAGAGATATGCTCGTACTAGCATAAGACAGGTGTTTTTTGGTAGTTTAGACTACCTATTTTTGATGTTTTTCATTGATGTAAATAGCCAAGTACATGAGCAAAAGAACGGAAAGGTGGAGTCATGGACTCCAAAAATGCAGGGAATGGGAAAGTGGAGAACGTTCTCCCTGAAGACCAGGAAGACTTGTTCTCTTATTTACAACTGAAACACAAATAATACTGAAACTTATTTTAAACAAGGTATTTTTTATTCTGCTTACGTGGCCTTGTGGACCGTCTTACTGCCACTTCATCACTCTCATACACCGCTGGCTGCTGCTCCTCATCAATACTCCCCTTCTCCAACAGAACCTTGTCCTCAAGGTTCACAGGAAACTGAGGGAAGCTGGCCAGGAGCTGGTCGTACTCCTCCCATGTAGCTTCTTCCATAGGTAAGTTCTCCCACTTAATTAACACCTCAATCACTTGTCGGGACCCTCGCTGAACTTGCCGAGTGCCGAGGACCTCTTCCGGTCGGATCAGTAATAACCCGTTCTCGCGTAGTGGTGGTAACTCTACTGTCACTGGTGCAGCATCCCCAACTCTTTTCTTTAGCAAGGAGACGTGGAAAACCGGGTGAATGCGTGAACCCTCGGGAAGCTTGAGTCGGTATGCTACCTTGCCAATGTGTTCCTCAACCCGAAAAGGTCCAAAATACCCGTTGGTTAGCTTCTGTGAAGAACGTTTGAAGACTGATTTTTGGCGGTATGGTTGCAAGCGGAGGAACACCCAGTCACCTACTTCAAATTCCTCGTCCCTGCGCTTACGATCTGTCAGTTGTTTCATACGGTTGTTGGAAGTCATGAGGTGTTTTTTAGTTCTTCCAACACTTGATCACGCTCTTGCAACTGAACATCGATTTCTTCTACCAAGGAGGACCCGATTTCATACCTGAGAATTGGAGGTGGTGGGCGGCCGTATAATGCTTCAAAAGGTGTCATCCCGG
Source organism: Cuscuta europaea (assembly GCA_945859875.1). Classification (NCBI taxonomy): domain Eukaryota; kingdom Viridiplantae; phylum Streptophyta; class Magnoliopsida; order Solanales; family Convolvulaceae; genus Cuscuta; species Cuscuta europaea. The sequence goes on along the minus strand of CAMAPE010000011.1, from coordinate 5,268,435 downwards.
TCGACGCGTGGTACGTGGTATTGTACCAATATTCTTCCCAGGGCAGTAAATCACCCCATTGTGTGGGTCTGTGCTGGACAAAGGAGCGGAGGAATTGTTCGATACACCAGTTAATGACCTCCGTTTGCCCGTCGGTTTGTGGGTGGTATGCTGAAGACATCCGCAGTGTAGTTCCTGAAAGTTTCCATAGCTCTTTCCAGAAATGGCTCAGAAAGATGGGGTCACAATCGCTAAGAATGGACCATGGAATCCCATGAAAGCGAACAACGCAATCCACACACCGCTTAGCCACCAGAGATGCGGTATAAGGATGGGTTAGAGGAATGAGATGTGTTGACTTACTCAACCTGTCAACCACCATGAGAATTGTAGTATGATTGTTGGATCGAGGCAGCCCATCCACGAAGTCCATCGACACATCCTCCCAAACCTGATTTGGTATGGGCAATGGTTGTAGCAATCCAGCTGGCGACATTGTTTGAGCCTTCGCTCGTTGACAAGTGTCACACCTGGACACATATTCTGTGACAGTCTTGTGCATAGCCGGCCAATAAAACTGGCGAGATAATCTCTTCATTGTGCGTAGTATTCCAGAATGACCACCCAACGGGGTGTCATGATGTTCCCGGAGAAGCTGTGTAATGAACCTAGAGTTAGGAGGTATTACCACACGGTTGTTATAGCATACTAAACCATCCCGCCATGCATAAGGTTTCCCTGGTGCAGCCCTAGCTGCCTCTCCTGCCCGCACCAAATATGGATCGGTTTCTGCCAGTTTTCTCAATTCATCCCATATTGTTGCATGTTGTATGGATATAGAGTTGAGCACAGGGCTATCAGGGACGCGTGATAATGCATCTGCAGCAGCATTAGCTTTTCCCGGCCGGTATATGATCTCATAATCATACCCAACTAATTTTCCCATCCACTTCTATTGCTCTGGAGTGAGTATTCGCTGTTCGAGCAGGTACCGGAGGCTGCGCTGGTCGGTCTGAATGGTGAATCTGCGACCGAGGAGATATGGTCGCCATGTTCGTATGGCCACGATGATGGCCAGCATCTCACGAGCATATGTGGACCAATTCCTCTTCGCCACGCCCAACGTGCGGCTCATAAACGCTACTGGTTTATCATTCTGGGAGAGAATTGCGCCAATGCCTTCTCCTGACGCATCAGTTTGAATCACGAATGGTTGAGAGAAATCTGGAAGGGCTAGAGTCAGAGTTGTGGTCATGGCTTGCTTGAGTGCAGCGAACGCTTGTTCTGCTTCCTTGTCCCAGGTGAATTGCCCCCTACGCAGGCGGTTCGTCAAAGGTCTTGCTATGAGGCCATAATCTTTGACGAATTTACGGTAGTAACCCGTCAATCCCAAGAAACCTCGTAGCTCAGTGATGTTAGTTGGAGCTGGCCAATCCAACATAGCCTTGATCTTTGATTGATCCACCTTTACGCCTTTGATGGTGATGATGTGACCCAAATACTCCTGCTCCTGTTTACCAAAGGCACATTTCTTGAATTTGACAGACAACTGGTTATGCTGCAGGATTTGGAACACTTCCCGCACATGCATCAAGTGTGTCTCCCAATCGGGGCTGTAGATGAGGATGTCATCGAAGAATACTAACACTGATTTACGCAGCAATGGTCTAAAGATTGAGTTCATAAGTGCCTGAAACGTTGAGGGTGCGTTGCAGTCCAAAGGGCATTACCAAATACTCGTAATGCCCATTATGCGTTCTAAATGCAGTCTTAGCGATGTCTGGTGGATGCATTCGAACCTGATGATAACCTGCCGTAAGATCGAGTTTGGTGAAGTAAGCTGCCCCGTGTAGCTCGTCTAACATATCGTCCACCGTGGGAATTGGGAATCGATCTTTAATTGTCGCTGCATTTAGTGCCCGGTAATCAGTGCAAAACCTCCACGAACCATCCTTTTTCTTAACTAATAGCACCGGTGATGAAAAGGGGCTGGAACTTGGGCGAATGATTCCTGAGTTGAGCATATCCACCACTTGTTTCTCAATCTCTTCTTTCTGATAATGTGCGTAGCGGTAGGGCCGAACGTTGATAGGATCAGTGCCCTCCTTGAGTGTAATGTGATGCTCAATCTCGCGGCTAGGGGGGAGACCGTCTGGAATTTGAAATAGTGTCTCAAATTCCTGGATCAAGTCTCTCAGTTGCTCAGCTACTGGCATCAATGGTTCTTCTGCTTCAGCGAGACAGATCACATAAAGAGTATGTTCTCGACGAGCTTCCCTGATCATGTCATGTGCGTCCGTGACCTGAATCATTGCAGCTTTGAGTCCTCGGAACACATGAGTCCGGCATCCCCACTTAAATTGCAGCGTCTGAGCTTTCCAATCACAGGTCACCGGCCCTAAACCTTCCAGCCATTTAACTCCCATAACCAAGTCTAGAGCCACTAACGGAAGTGCGTGTAAGGTCATTGTGAAAGTAACCTCACCAATCCGTACCTTAACGTTGTCATACCTGCACTCACACCTCATTGGTTCACCATTGGCGACTCGTACCAGGAATGGTGTGGTAGGTGTCTGCTTTAACCGGAGTTGTTGTGCTGCCCTTATACTGATGAAATTGTGGGTTGAGCCGCTGTCCACAAGGGCAACCAGTTTGCGATTACTTATGCCTGCGCGAAGACGAAGAGTTGTAGGAGCATCCCAACCCGTCAAGGCATGTAGTGTGATCTCTGGTGATTGATCAGTTGCCGCTAACAGTTCATCTTCATGGTTGTCAGAATCTTGTTCGCTCTCCATGACAAATAGCTGTGGCTGCTTGCATTTGTGTCCCGGTGAAAACCATTTATCGCAACTAAAGCACAGTCCCAAGCTCTGCTTCTTTTTAAGCTCCTCCCAACTCAGCCATCGTGGACCCGATGTGCGTTTATCACCAAATGATGATTGAACATAATCTGGTGATGAGTTTCCAATTTGAGGAAGGGTTTGGAATTGTAAGACCGCTGCCCACCCCATTTTCTTTCTTTCTGTAACTGATCGTCTCTTAATCTGGCCAGGTTGATGATCTCCATCAGTGTCTTCGGTTTGAATATTCTAATCCCACTGGAAATAGAAGGGTGAAGTCCACCCATGTACGCCCCCACCAATGCCTTCTCTGACCATCCTTCAACCTTGTTCTGCAGCCTTTCAAATTCTCTTTGATACTCAATTAGCGTCCCTTTTTGGCAGATGTGGCAGAGCGCTTCGTCAAAGTCTTCACCGTCAATTGGGCCAAATCGCGTCCACAGCTCAGCCTCAAATGTTTCCCACGAGATCTGATGGGGGTCGAAACCTCGAGCTCTTGACTTCGCTTGCCACCACGCGTTGGCTTCCTCCGTCAAGTGATAAGAAGCAAAGCTAACCCTCTGATCTTGTGGCATCTCATGATAGGCGAAGTACTGCTTTGCCTTGCTCATCCATTCCTCCGGGTCTCCACCGCTGAATTTTGGGAATTCCAACTTCACCTGACGGGGATGTCCGTGTGGAGGATTTGTGGTATACACGTGACTTTCCCCATGCTCTTCCGTCCGACGATGTCCCCGTGCTGCGCTGGACCCACTTTAGCGGTTGGTCGCCATCAATTCCCTCATTTGGTTCACAACATCTTCTAGATTTCGGTTGAACAAAGTCTCCAAACTCCGGAATTGGTCTCCTATGCCGGTGTTTATTTTCTGAAGCTCATCTTGCACAGTTCCAAGACTCTCCTGCATCAACCCAAGGCTTGCCTCCAAGTCGTCGAGTCTCTCCTTGTTGTTCGGCATGGGCTCGTCTCCCTGGACAACTACCCTTGGCTTGTTTGGTTTCTGTGATTTTCGAGGTGGAATGTTGTGAATTGGGGTGAGTGATACTGAAGAATATTCTTGATGGGCGTTGATTCGTAGGGAATACCGCCAACAAGAACCAAACGGCTCTGATACCAAATTGATAAGGGCCCTCTTCAAAGCCAAAGAGATATGCTCGTACTAGCATAAGACAGGTGTTTTTTGGTAGTTTAGACTACCTATTTTTGATGTTTTTCATTGATATAAATAGCCAAGTACATGAGCAAAAGAACGGAAAGGTGGAGTCATGGACTCCAAAAATGTAGGGAATGGGAAAGTGGAGAACGTTCTCCCTGAAAGCCAGGAAGACTTGTTCTCTTATTTACAACTGAAACACAAATAATACTGAAACTTATTTTAAACAAGGTATTTTTTATTCTGCTTACGTGGCCTTGTGGACCGTCTTACTGCCACTTCATCACTCTCATACACCGCTGGCTGCTGCTCCTCATCAGTTAGCCTTCTTCCTTCCTTCTGACACCGAGAGACTTCTTATTTCCTTTACAATTAACCCAAGATTGATTTTGAGAATGGCATTTGGTTGGATCACTTCATTTCATCCAAGATGAGAATGCTCTTAATTACATGTGTAAATTTTTGCTGAACCGTGGACATTAGCATTCGCCAAAATGAAAGAGGATGGTTGTGATGGTGCAAACTAACCAGGATCTGGTTTACTAGTCTGGTTGGTCTAGGTTGAGACAAACTATAAGACTGGAATGTGAAGGGGATAGCGGACACCAGAAAACAAAATAGTCTAGGTGAGAACACCTCGCCCTTGCTATATATAATGGTCAGGTGCAGTTACACTTACAAATACCTGCCTAGCAGATATGGTCTGAGCAGTCAGGAGGGAGGGTGTCAGGGTGAGGGCTTGAGGCTTCCCCGTGATGCGAGCCATATGTCCTAGTGAGTATATGTCATCTGGTTGCAGCAAGACCAGAGCACAGATGATATTAGATTATCAGGAGTTACAAAACAAGTTCCAACTGACATACTATGCCACATAAGAAGAGAATGTATGTAATTGTAATTCTGACTATCAAAACAAAATCTTGCAAGTATGTAACTTTTTTTATCTCTCTAATCTTCTCCTCAGGTTACCAGTTCAGGAAAGTGGTGATAGTGTCTTTGTTGTATTGACACTAGGTGTTAGCAAGTGGTGTTAGTATCTTAGATATATGAATGGTGACTTGTAGGATTTTTGTGATTTAACATGCCTTGTTTCCCTTTAACGTTTTATAATGCGAGTAACAGTGTTATGTGCTATTTTTTCTCACTTTACCCAGCCACAACGTTAACTGGATTCCATTTTGCTGTGACGGCACTTGTTGGAATGATTTCAAATGCTACTGGGCTCTCTTCGTCAAAGCATATTCCTTTATGGGAGCTTATTTGGTTTTCAATAGTTGCTAATATGTCAATTACAGGCATGAACTTCAGTCTCATGCTTAACTCAGTTGGGTTTTATCAGGTATAATGTTTACCAACCCCTTGTGTTGTGTCATTGTCAGGGATTCAAGTGCTCAACATCAAGTCGAAACCTACCTTGAGTACACCACATTCGAGTGCATTTATATATAACCTAGACATCTAGTGTATTTGATAGAAAACCATTTGTTGAATTTTGAAGCTAAAACATATTGCTTTTGTTCTTAAATAATTGCAACATGTTGAATTTTACCACATTCACATGCTCTACTTTAATTAACAATGTATTAGATTTTTTTGAAAATATTGATGAATTCGCTTCATTTTATGTTTTCAAAATCTAACTTTTTAATTTTTACTAAGAGTTACTTAAATATATTAGTATTTGAAGTTGCGTGTTGACAAACGTGAATATGGAAGTGTTTCAACTAAAAAAGAATGGAGTAAGTAAATTTTATTGTTACTAACACACATTCGATTCTACTTTATCTTTTGCTCTGAGTTCTACCATACCTTTTGCATGGGATTTTACTTTACCCTTGCATGCAATGCTACTTTTGTATATAGGGAGGGAGAGAAACACACAACTCACTTTAGCTTGAAGTTAACACACACATGCAGTGCCTAGTTAGTCTAATCAGCACGTACACATGCAGTGTAAAATAAACCTCTTCTTTAGTGATTCAACATGGTATCTACTTCAATAGCCATAATATGTCATTATAGTATAGTTTACACACACACACACACACACACACACACACACACACATATATATATATATATATATATATATATATATAGAGTAGCGATCCTGTCAGGCCGGCCTGATAGGACTCGCCGTCCGGATGAGGGCATTTGGGGACCGTTCCGGTGGAATTTTTTGATGAATTTTTTTGAGCATGTTCATCATCAAATCTAGTTTATGCATACCAAATTTCAGCTAAAAATTCAATTGGGAAGGCAGTCAAATAAACTGTTGAAAAACACTGCGCTGTTTATATATATAAAGCACAGTTTTTGTAAAGAGTTTATTTAACTGCCTTCCCGGTTGAATTTTTAGCTGAATTTGGTATGAATAAACTAGACTTGATGTACATGCTCAAAAACTTTCATCAAAAAATTCCATCGGGAAGGGCCCCAAATGGCCTTGGCCTGACGCCGGTTCCCGTCAGGCCGGCCTGATATGATCATATATATATATATATTCCTTTATCTATATGTGTGTGTATTATAAATGCGTGTATGACTTTCAATCGAATTGTTCCATGCATCTAAAACGTGTTCACCTTTTTGGCATAGATTTCAAAATTAAGCATGATTCCAGTGGTGTGTGTTATGGAATGGATCATTCACAGTAAGCACTACACGAGGGAGATAAAAATGGCTGTTGTGGTGGTTGTTATTGGAGTGGGAGTTTGCACTGTGACTGATGTCAAAATTAATGCCAAAGGGTTTCTTTGTGCGTGTGTAGCAGTGCTTTCTACCTCATTGCAACAGATTGTAAGTAATTTTACATTCTACACGTTTTCAAAATTGATTCACAGCCAATACTAATAAGAATTATCCTTGCTCAATTCTGAACCTCCACCTTTTATCTTTCATCCTCTGAATTGATCATAGGAATTTGATCATTTCCTTTTTTGTAAATTTTGCAGTCCATAGGTTCCTTGCAAAAGAAGTACTCAATTGGATCTTTTGAATTATTGAGCAGAACAGCTCCTATTCAAGCTGCATCTCTCCTTGTATTTGGTCCTTTTGTTGACTATTTTCTTTCCGGAAATTTGATACTGGACTACAAGTATTCTTCTGGTGCAATTGTAAGTATTGATGTTGTTTTAAATAATTTTTCGGAAAAATTCCCGAAATAGGAGTACAAACGTTTTGGAATTTCAAAGTACGACTGCAATATTTTTATTCTCTAAATAGGAGGTAATTGCTACCAAGCTTGGAAAATATTGTCATGTATAAAGTCTGGTAATACCGAAACATGACAATAATTACTTCTATTCAGGGAATAAATACATGAAAGTCCCATTATGGATTTCACAAACGCTTTTACTCCTATTTAGGGCAATTTATTTAATTCATTGAACATCCTATGTGGTAATGTTGTTATTATATTGTATCCGACTATCCGATTCTCTAACATGGGTATGATTCGCCATATTCTTATCCAACATCCTATGTGGTAATTGGCAACCAATTTCTGGAAATTAGGTGAAAATATACATGAGTACATGCCTACAGAAAATATGATAATCATATGAGAATATGATAATTACTAATTGATGAGGATTTTTGCAGTTTTTTATACTGCTTTCATGCTCTCTTGCCGTGTTTTGCAACATCAGCCAATATCTGTGCATAGGGCGTTTCTCCGCAGTTTCCTTCCAGGTTTTAGGACACATGAAGACAGTTTGTGTCCTGACATTGGGGTGGCTGCTCTTTGATTCCGAGCTAACTATGAAGAATATCATGGGAATGCTGACAGCAGTTGTTGGAATGGTGATTTATAGTTGGGCAGTTGAGCTTGAGAAGGCCTCCAATGCAAAGATCACTCCCACCTCTAAACACAGTTTGACAGAAGAGGAACTTAGATTACTTAAGGAGGGAATGGAAAACGATCCCATCAAGGATAATGAACTTGGTGATTCCAAGGTGTGATGTCACTGTGAGGCTCAGGAAATGTAGAGGTTTCTTGCAGGGCCGTGTTTTCCTTTGATGTTTTTAGATTTTTTTTTTATTCTTACTGCCTCATAGTCCATCCGATTTGGGTGCCGATTCAGTATCTGTTTTTTGTTTTCGTTTTTACCATAAAATCTGTGTGAGTTTTTTTATATATAAAGAGGACTGACTGGTTGCTTACCTGTTAGAAATATGTCTATTGGTTTTTTATTTATAATAATAATTAATATTAGTAATCCTATTGTTTGTATATTAAGTACTGTATCTTTGTGATGCGCTATAGGGACAGACCTGCTGACGGTCCTGGACCAGAACAAGGACCGGCACTTTGCCGGCCGGTAGGGATGGATTCGGTTCGGGCCACCCGGCCTGGCCCGGTACTGTGCGGGCTCGGGACCGGCCTGGTCTGGTGGTCTGGCACCGGGTGTGGAACCGAACTGGTGGGGGAAGCGGGGGCGGGCTGTTCCTGCAAAAGGTGACCCGGCTTGGCCTGGTCGGGCCCGGGTCTGGGTCACAACGGCTCTTTTTTAATTTTTTTTTTATTTGGAAGAGGAAAACAAAAAAAAATATAATGGGCCCGGCCCGGCCCGGACCCGGTGGTTACCCGGGCCGGTCCCGGGTCCACCATTTCTGACCCGTCGGCCCGCCTAGGCCCGACCCGGCCCCGGCCCGGACCCGAGTCCATCCCTAGCTGCAGGGGGATCCGGGCGGTTTGGGGGGTGGGGCGTAAAAAAAACCTATAAATACTCTTAATCTTAAACATTTTTTCATCTCTTCTCCAACTCTTTCTAAATCCTACTCTTGACTCTCTACTCTGTAATTATCTTCAATCTTCTCAAATTCTCTTATTCTCCAATATATTATATTTATATATCTACTTTATATTAATTATCTACTTATAATTTATAAATAAATACATTATATTACTTATATTTCTTATCTAATTATATATTACTTGTACATTTATTATATCTATTAATTAATTTGGTATTATATCTAATTAATTTGAAGTCATTCCATTACTCCCATCTGAAAGACCGAAAGTCCGAAAGAGGTACGAAATCATTCTATTATTTACACTTGTTTAATTTTGTATTAACATTACTTGAAAAAAAAAACTAGTTAATTCTCATTATAGTTAAAGTTAAACTATAATAATTTGATTGTTAGTAAAAAAAATAGGTAGTACATAAAACTAGTTGATTAGTTAATTAGTTTTCACACGAATTGTATAATTTTTCATTAAAGTAGTTAATTACTTTATTACAATTTTTTATTAATTGCTACCTTTGACTCTAGTTTAAAAAACTAGTTAATTCTCATTATAGTTAAAGTTAAACTATATTAATTTGATTGTTAGTAAAAAAAAATAGGTAGTACACAAAACTAGTTAATTCACTAGTTAATGACTATTTATTAAACAATAGTATTGCTATAAATTCGATTATAGTTAATTCACTAGTTAACTAGTTAAACTCGAATTAATAGTTAGAATTTTATTTGATTAAAGTAAACTTTTTAGATTGAAGTATTGTTTAAAATAGTTTTAATTACTCTTATTAATATATTTGTTGCAATTTAATATTTGTTACATGTTTTAGATGGATCGTCCTAGATATTCGGTTGATATGGGTAACCTCGAGCGCAACCGAACGAAAGAGCTTGCGAGGAAGAGACTCCGCAAAGGTAAATCACATATCGTCTCAAACCAATTTATTCGTGAAGCTGTTAATCTCGTCGGTGCTTTTTCAAATTTTGAGAATGCTGATTATGTGAGTTATTTTGCTAGTTTTAGGAAGGAAAAGTTTTTAAAATATTATTCACATATTCCGCATATTTATGGTATTGCATTTGTTCTCGATCCTCGTTTTAGACTTGGTTCTTTAGAAGAATGTTCGAATTATTATTATGCTGCTTTTTTTGGTCTAATGCCAATGTATGAGGACAACCCAATTGATCCGAAAAAAGAATACAACGAGGTTAGTGATATATTTTATGCATTATTTAATGAGTTTAATGCACAATATGGCAACGCGCCCCCTCCCCCGACACAAACATCATCTAAAGGAAAATCAATTTTCAAATCTACATTTGCCAATCTTATTAAAAAAACGAAATCAACTCCCGCTACGCAACAAAGCACAATTAATGAGATTTCTTTGTATTTAACATATGTTGATTTTGAAGAAGATGATTTTGACGTACTAAACTGGTGGAAGGGAAAAGAAAGAATGTTCCCGGTTTTAGCAAAGATGGCTAAGCAAGTGCTATCAATGCCGGTTTCAACAGTTGCCGTGGAACAAGAATTTAGTTCGGCCGGCAATGTCCTAACGCAATGTAGAACGAGGTTGAGCGCAAAATCTCTTGAGATGCTTATATGCTACCACGATTGGTTGAAGGTGGCCCGTAGAGCTCAAGAAATTGACATCACCCCATCCCAACACTTTATGGATGAATCTACAACCGAGGGTGGCTCTACCTATTTCGGAGATTCCGATTGATTAATTTTACCTTCAATTCCTAATTTTACAAAATGTATTTCATATTGTATGTTTCTCTTAATTGTCAAATGTAGTTCCTATTTCATTTCAAATAAATGCACTTGAAGTTTGTTTTTAATACTTGTATAAAACTATAAAGTATAAATTATAAAAAAAATTGGATTTAACCGGCCCGGCCCGGCGGGTGGCCCAGGTGGGTGGTTCGGCCCGAACCGGGCCCGTCCAGACCTCGGGCCGGTCCCGGGTCCATAAGTTACAAACCGGCGGCCCGGCCGGTCCTAGGCCCAGCTCGGGCCCGGCCCGGCCTGAGTCCATGTCTACCGGCCGGGTTCCGGTCCCGATAGTAACTTTGACTTTTTTTTTTTATTTTTGTTTAAAGGGGTGTTGCAATGGCTAGAATGCCGTTGAGGGTGCGGTTTGGGTGGTCTCGGGGATGGGAGTTAAAAAACCTATAAATACCTCCAATAAAAAAAAATCTACATCTAATTTCTCCCAACTCTTATTCTCTAATTCTCTCTCATGTCTACTCTCAGGGGCGAAGTCAGGACACTGGGCCGGATTGGGCCGGTACAAAGAATATTTTTCGGAAAAAATTTACACTAAATTTTTTACCTTAAAAATTAAGCCATTTTGAAAATTTGGGGTGAGCCATGGTCTAGGTTGGCCCACCCCTAGCTCCGCCCATGTCTACTCTTATTCTATAATTTTCTCTATATCATAATTATATATATATATATATATATATATATATATATATATATATATATATATATATATATATATATATATATATATATATATATATATATATATATATATATATATAGGTTTTGGTTCAAATAAGAACATGATCTTAGGAGAGAAATGAGAACGAATCTTGACTGTTAGATTTGCTTTAAGTGAAATTCAATGTGCATCAGATGAAACTGTAATGTGCATTACGTGAAATTGAAAAGTGCAACACAAAGCGTATGATACAATGTATTAAGTGAAGCTGAATTGTGCATTAGGTGAAATTGAAATGTGCACTAGGTGAAACTGAAATGTGCAGAATAAAAGGTACAATGTGATGTTATTTTTATACACCTAATGCACAATTGAGTTTATATTTTTATTTTACACATTTCAGTATCATATAATACACATTTCAGTTTCATCAAATGCACATTTCTGTTCCACATAATACAATCCAACGGTCCAGATTCGTTCTTATTTCTCTCCTGGGAGCCCTTCTTACCGGAACCTCTCTCTCTCTCTCTCTCTATCTATATAGAAAAGATCATGTGAGAAGTCACCATTAGGCTGAGAAGTCTAACTTATAAGCTCAAAACACGAACTTTTAACCAATAAATCATAACTTATAGACCCCCTCCAAAAAATTACGTAAATGCCACCGCGTCAAATTAACTCCAGAAACCTGATTTTTTTTTTTGCAGAAAGTTCGTGTTTTTTGCTTATAAGTTAGACTTCTCAGCTTCTCAGCTGATCCGCTCCCTATATATATATATATATACATATATATATATACATATATATACATACATATATATACATATATATACATATATATATATACATATATATACATATATATACACACATATATATATATATATACATATATATATATATACATATATATATATATTTTTTGGATCAAATAAAAACCACACCTAACGTGAAAACTAAAAACCGTTCACTTTTCCCCCAGTGTGATGCACTTTAAGGGTGATCTGTTGCACTTTTTAAACTTCGGTCGAACCATGCTAAATTCAAAAAAATGCGGTGGCATTTTCGTAAATAAGTCAAAGTTTTTTGACAATTCAAAAAAGTGCAACATAAAAATCTAATAGTGCACGGTTTGCAGTTTTCACAGGAGGAATGGTTTTTATTTGATCCGCACCATATATATATATATATATATATATATATATGGTGCGGATCAAATAAAAACCATTATGTGATCTTAGGAGAAAAATGAGAATGAATTTGGACCGTTAGATTTGCTTTAAGTGAAATTCAATATGCAATAGATGAAACTGTAATGTTTATTAGGTGAAATTGAATTGTGCAGCATAAATGATACGATACAGTGACATTATGTGAAGTTGAATTGTGCATTATGTGAAGTTGAATTGTGCACTAGGTGAAATTGAAATGTGCTAAAATAAAAGGTATGATGTGATGTTATTTTTGTAACTTTTATTTCGCACATTTCAATTTCACCTAATGCACACTTGAGTTTAAATTTTTATTCTGCACATTTCAATATCATCTGATGCACATTTCAGTTTCACTAAATGCACAATCCAGATCCACATAATACAATCCAACGGTCCAGATTCGTTCTCATTTCTCTCCTGGGAGTCCGGCGATCCGTTCTTACCGGAACCGCTCCCTATATATATATATATATATATATATGTGTGTGTGTGTGTGTGTGTGTGTGTGTGTGTGTATGTATGTGTGTGTATATATATATATATAGGGTCGGGTTCTAATGAGAAGAAATCTTAACGTGAGAAGTGAGAAGTTACACATTTACCATTCCTGATGCACTTTTTTGCTAATATGATGCACTTTTTGTGATGTCAGAAAAAGTTCCGATTAATTACGGAAACGCCACCGCGTCTAGCATCACTTTTTAAATATTTTTTGCACTTTCCCGTGCACTTTTTTGCTAATCCGATGCACAGATCTTAAAATGAACGCACCAGATGCTTTCTCACTTCTTACGATAAGCACTCTTCTCATTTGATCCTTATTTTATATATATATATATATATATATATATATATATATATATATATATATATATATATATATATATATATATATATATATATATAGGGTCGGGTTCTAATGAGAAGACATTTTAACGTGAGAAGTGAGAAGTTACACATTTACCTCTTCCTGATGCACTTCTTTTGCTAATCTGATGCACTTTTTGCGATGGCAGAAAAGTTCCGATTAATTACGGAAATGTCACCGCGTCTAGCATCACTTTTTTAATATATTTTGCACTTTCCCGTGCACTTTTTTGCTAATATGATGCACAGATCTTAAAATGTGTCACTGAGAATGCATCTTAGTGATATCGACCATGCACTTTTTTGCTAATACTTCTCCAATGAACACATATTAAGAAACTTAATCTCAACCTTTGATTTCATGTATTTAATGGTTAGATCTCATTCTTATATCTCTCCCAGGACACCATTCTCACATGAAATACATATATCACATGATGGGAAGGTTCATGTGAGAATGGTGTCCTGGGAGAGATATAAGAATGAGATCTAACCATTAAATACATGAAATCAAAGGTTGAGATTAAGTTTAAATCAAGATGACATCATGTAATAAAGTTGAACTTTTAATGTCAATTATTATCATGGAACAAACGGTTATACCACTAAGGTCAAATGTGTAAAACCTATTACCACTTAATTTGCATATGAAAGCACGGCCACTAGAGCTTTCCTTTTTATGAGGATCATTAAATGCAATACCACCTAAACTTTCGGACTACTATTTTCTTTTATTAGCAGAGTTTTTAATGTGAATTAGCTGAATTACTGAAATGCTCATTTTAAATAATTAATACACTCATTTTCAATCAAATTTATTAGTTACATATGTGCACTATTACTCGAATCAATTTGCATTTTTAATTAATGAAAGTTCTGAGTCTTAATATAATATAACAAAGTGCTACAATGCACTTACAATGATGCACATTTATGTACAATTTTGCAATAATATATATATTCTCGAGTAGATTTTTATAATCTTAGTTACTCATTTGTGCACTTAAATTTCAAATTTCTCATTCATGTATGCACTTTTTAATATTTATTTTTATTGATTCACATTGAGAATATATCTACACAAGTGTAAACTAATTCATAAACTTGTGCATTCTAATATAAATAAAAGTGCACTATCATATCACACTTTGTAAAATTCTATGTTGGCACTTTCTTACAAAAAGAAATGCACTTTTTATCATGTGCATTTTAAATATATACAAAAGTGCATTATTATATCACATTTTCTAAAATGTTCCATTTACACTTTTTATAGAAGAAATGCACTCTTTCTTTAAAAAGAAAAAAAATCGTTTGATTATGATGATGTATTCTAATGTCACTTGTATACAAAAAAAAGTATGATAAAATAATAAAAAGTGCACGAACAACGTATAATAAGTGCATCAAAGTAATCTGAATTATGGTGTGCACCTGCATATGAGTTGTTGTGCACTTTTCATTAAACATGAAACCAAATCTAATCATGCATGACCTCTATATCTTTGTTATAAATATGAAAATCCCAAAAATAGATAAATAAAAATAAATAAAATGTGGAATACAAAAACTAAACATTAGATATGGGTAAACCTAAGAAAAACAAAAGCAAAATTCATTAATAAATAATTCACAAGATATATTTAAACATAAAATGATAAGATGTTCATGATTTTTTTAAACATGAAAAAGGGACGTCTTCCAAGATTGAGAACCAAATGGCTAAAACAAATAAAAAATAATTAGATAAATTAGTATGTGGAGAACCGTAAATCAATAAAAAGGAAGTTGGATGGTTGGCCTTGCAAGATTGTAGGGAGAACAGTTATGGAAACAACGTGCAAATTTAATAGGATGCAAAATTCTCTTATTTACCCTTAATGAAAGATAACCGAAATATTTAAAAATCTCAAGATCTAATGGTTATAATTCTTTCTCATTTCTCTCCTAAGATTGTTTTCTCACTTGATCCTAAATATATATATATATATATATATATATATATATATATATATATATATATATATATATATATATATATATATATATATATATATATATATATATATATATATATATATATATAGGGAGCGGTTCCGGTAAGAACAGATCTTAAGAGAGAAATGAGAACGAACCTGGACCGTTGGATTGAATTATGTGAATCTGAATTGTGCATTTGGTGAAACCGAAGTGTGCATTAGATAATATTGAAATGTGCAGAATTAAAATTTAAACTCACATGTGCATTAGGTGAAACTGAAATGTGCAGAATAAAAGGTACAAAAATAACATCACATCGTACCTTTTATTTTGCACATTTTAGTTTCATATAGTGCACATTTCAAATTCACCTAATGCACAATTTAGCTTTACATAATGCCACTACATTGTACCATTTGTGCTGCACATTTCAATTTCTCCTAATACATATTACAGCTTCATCAAATGCACATTGAATTTCACATAAAGCAAATCTAACGGTCCAGATTCATTCTCATTTTTCTCATAAGATCATGTTCTTATTTGAAGCAAGACCTATATATATATATATATATATATTAGACCTGCACAAACACGGGCTCGGGCCGGGCTTATTCTAAAAAATCTGCCCACTTGTAGTGGGCGGGCCCGGCCCGGCCCGGTAAAACGGGCCTCCTCATATGTCCAAGCCCGCCCATGAGAGCGGGCCGGGCTGCCCACCGGGCTTTTGGGCCCGGAAAATATCCTTTTGTCAACTTTGTTAAAAAAATGAAAATATTTATAAAATAACATTACAACATTTTAAATGCAATTAAATAATTAATGTACTTACAACACATTTTGAACACAAGAATACGTTTAAATGCAAAACACAAAATTATTCTGGAAAATAAAAAGCATCCAGATTCCAAATAAGCATCCATATTCCATAATTAAAAGCACAATCACAGATTCACAATGTGCAGCGGAAATAGTCAAGAGTATCTCCAAAAAGACTTAACAAATGTATATCATTACAGTTCAAATTTAAATAGTAGAACACATAAAGTAATTGGTATCCCAAGATTCCAAGAACTTCTCGACACTCCTTCATTTCACCAGAAAGTAATTGATCTCCCAGACTGCTCTGCCAAGTGCCAATAAATATCAAATAATGAAAACCAAATATTATTTATAAACCAAGTAAAAACATTGAGATAATGAAAATTACTATATTGTGATTTCTGAATCGTACCGTCTGTGAAAGAGAAGCATTGTCTTACACTAGAGTAGCATTTCATCTTCTTCATCCTCGTTATCATTCGAACGTCCATCACCGATCTTGAACATACTTGTGGAACCTTACAAGTTAAAAATAATGGAAAATAATGACACTTGTGAATAATGACATGGTAATGAAATTATACTTCCAAGTATTTTAAGTTTTATACGTATAGTCAT
Organism: Cuscuta europaea; assembly: GCA_945859875.1. Classification (NCBI taxonomy): domain Eukaryota; kingdom Viridiplantae; phylum Streptophyta; class Magnoliopsida; order Solanales; family Convolvulaceae; genus Cuscuta; species Cuscuta europaea. Next base: position 5,251,750 of record CAMAPE010000011.1, on the reverse strand, counting down.
ATAATGTATAATTATATATAGAATAATATATATAATATAATATATAAAATATGTTTACGGGTCGGGCTTTTAGGCCCGACCGGGCCTATATTACAACCCAAGCCCGCCCATATTTTAAACGGGCCGGGCCGGGCCCGGCCCGGTGGGCTAAAGCATGTGTCCAAACCCGCCCATTTATATGGGCGGGCCGGGCGGGCCGGCCCGGAATTGTGCAGGTCTAATATATATATATATATATATATATATATATATATATATATATATATATATATATATATATATATATATATATATATATATATATATATATAGCAAATCAAGTGAGAAGTGCACTTAGGCTGAGAACTGCGAAGTCAAACTTATAGGCTAAAAATACAAACTTTTAATCAATAAATCATAACTTATAGACCCCCTTGAAAATAATTACGAAAATGCCACCGCGTCAAAATAACTCCAGAAACCTGGAAAATTTTTTGACGCGGTGGCATTTCCGTAATTATGATGGAGAACTTTATAAGTTATGATTTATTGGTTATAAGTTCCTATATTCAGTCTATAAGTTTGCTGCGTCTATATATATATATTTTATCCCGGAAGGTAAACCACCAAAATCAGTGGGGTAGAAGCCAGGGAACATCTATCAGATTTTATTAAAAAACAAAAAAAATACATGGGGGGACCAAGCCTTAACCCACAGCCAGATGAATCACTCATAATAAATAAATCAATCAATGTAGGGCTCGGCCCGCAAGTCCATCGTGATTGCTCCCAATAGCTTCGTAGGTATCTGCATGCCCATTCTCCAAGTGAAGCTCTCCATAAGGCCCAATTGAGCTACAACCATGGCTGTTTTATTGGACCGGGCCGAAATCACACAGAAGTTCCAACCATCCAATTTCAAAATGTCCAGCTCTGCTTTGTGTAAATCGGAGATATCCATCTCCAAATCAGGAAACCCAAATGCCTGAGACCAACAAATCGCCTTCAGACAAATCTCCTCATCTCCCTCCGGCGATCCGCTCAAAGGGAAGCCCTCCGCCGCCACCATCGCACCGGAATGATCTCGCAACAAAAAACCTGCTGCTGATTTCCCATTTTGTCTAGCCACTGCCCAGTTTATCTTCACCTTGGGGTATTCCGGCTTTATCCATCTGGAGATTAAAGGCAGTTTATTAGCATAATTCCATGCCAGCATAAATTTGTAGATTTGATTAATAATACCCTCCGTATCTATCTGCTTTTCTTCCCAGATAACTTTCCAGTAAGCTTTCCATAAATGCCATGCAATTACTCCTAGCAAGATAAGTGTTTAAATTTGATCCATCGATTTGCCTTTTTTGCTAATCCACCATTTCATTAATTGAAGCTTAATCGTATTAGCTTTTCTTCTCCCAGGCAACAACGTGTTTTCAAAGAATTTCCAGATAGAGTCTGCTAAGGGACAAAGCAACAGGATATGGTCTTGAGATGCTACATCCGACTTGCAAAAAGGACATATTGAAGGGTATATTACTGAAAAGGATGCAATCTGCTCAGGAAATGGTAGTCCTTTATGCCATAATTTCCACAAAAAAACTTTCACCATGAGTATCTGCCTTGGATGCCAAATATTTGATACTGATAGGGTCCTTCCTCCAGTTGGCCAAAGTGCCTGATAAGCTGCTTTTGTTGTAAATTTGCCATCACTAGTGTTTTTCCACTTCATAGAATTAGGACCCCGGACCACTAAAGCCTCTGCCTCCTCATTGATGAGGCTAATTCTTCTCCATGTTGGAGAATCAGTGGGTTTAACCTCTCCCATCTCCCTCTTGCCATATTTGCTTATCATAAGATCAGTCCAAATAGACTTTTCTTGTTGGAACTCCTACCAGAGTTTCATAGCAGGAATCTTTTGCGTATCATTTAAAGACCTATGGCCAATTCCACCATTCTCAATCGGCTTACACAGATCTTTGAATTTAACCCAATGATGTTTGTGCTTGCCATTTACATTTCCCCCAAAAAAACTGCCACCTTCCTGTTTAGCAATCTATGAACTGATTTGGGAATATTTGAAACACCTAGAATGTGTAGAGGTATAGAGTTTAGCACATGTTTGATTAGTACTAATCTTCCCCCTGTGATAACAACTTCTTGTTCCAAGAGTTCAATTTATTATCAAACATGTCCAGGATCCCTTTGCAATGTGAAACTCTAGTTATACCCTTGTGCAGCAGTTTTCCCAAATATTTGATAGGTAGCTTGGTTTCCTTCATTCCCAGAATGTTAGAAATGTGTAAAACCCTTCCAGGAGTAGTATGTTTTCCCACAAGAAAACAACTTTTTTCCTTATTTACCAGTTGGCTCGAGGCTTGTTGATAGAATTGAAAAAAATTAGAAAAATTTTGAACTGACCTCGAGGCTCCATTCATGAATATCATTAGGTCATCTGCAAATGCCAAGTGTGAAACTTGACATCCCCTTCCCAGATTGAATCTATCAATTTTCCTCTTAAGGATGAGATAGTTAAGACCCCTCGTAAAAGCTTCGGACATAATAATGAAAAGCAAAGGGGATAGCGGATCCCCTTGCTTAACTCCTCTGACAGGTTTGAAGAAACCATAAGGAGCACCATTCACAAGAATAGAAATATAGGTAGCCTTTAGAAATATAGGACAATGCCATGTCTAGCTTTACCATAATATTAGAAGCCCTGACCCTGTTATCCAAATGATGAATCATCTCAAGAGCCACCAAGACCTGGTTTTTTATTTCACGTTCTTTCATAAAACCAGATTGCTCTATGGAAATAATTTTGGGTAATATTTTTGTCAATCTAGTTGCCAGAATTCTAGTATTAATTCTACCCAGGAAGGTTGAAAGGCAAATAGGTCGGAAGTCACTAAATGATGTTGAATTCTTCTTCTTAGGAATTAGTACCATGTTCACACTAATAATCCCTTTGGGTATAGGAAAACCCAAGAAAAAATCCCAAACAGCTAAATCAACATCTTTTTTAATAACTTCCCAGCAACTTCTATAAAAATTTCCTCCAAACCCATCTGACCCAGGAGCAGCGTCTTTATTCAAGCTCCAAATCGCTTCCTTAATCTCCTTTTCATCTCGAAGCAAGGCAAGCATAGCATTGTCCGGTCATCCAGTAGTCTAGGAATATTAGGTAGGATTTTGTCAAAAGAGTGTGTCTCCTCTTCAGCGTAAAGCTTTGAGAAAAATTCCACTGCTTCCCTCCCAATTTCCTCCTTCTCATAACACCAATTCCCATCTTCTTTTATAATAGCCAATATGCTCTGCCTACGAATTTTGTCTTTAACCGTTTCATGAAAGAAACGACTATTGGAGTCTTCCTCCTTTAACCATTTTACATTGGCTTTCTCTTCCAGTAGAGATCTTTTTGTTTTACCCTTTGCAACAGCTCTGCTTGTTTCTAATGACACCAAGCTCTATTCTCATCCGCAGGATTAGTTTCATAATCCTTCTCCGCATCCAAAGCAGCTTCTTCAAGCTTCTTCACTTCCACAAAAATATTGCCAAACACTTCTCTGTTCCAAAGCCTAATATCATTTTTTAGAAGTTGTAATTTCGCAGTAAAACCCCTCATTCCGCCAACAGTTGGATAAGCAGCCCATTTTTCTCTTACAAAAGGAATAAACCCTTCATGTGATAACCACATATCCTGGAAACGAAACTGCTTCGGCCATCCATTTTGCATAACCTCACAAAGTAAAAGAATAGGATAGTGATCCGATGAGGTTTTACTCAAATGCTGAGTATGAACCACCCCAAAATGAGATATAAAACCTTTATTCACCAAATACCTATCCAATTTTTCCCATATTCGCCCATTTGACCTAACCCATGTCCAGGTATAAGCTGAACCAATGGTAGGCAATTGATTAAGCTCACAACTTTGAATACAATCACGGAAATCCTGCATATCATTCAATAAAGGGTCTGATGGACCTTTATAGTCTGCTAACGAGGACACAATATTAAAGTCTCCCCCTAAAACCTAGTCCGATGTCTCATTCTGAACATAATTAATCATTCCATCCCATAACCGTACTCTATCTGCACGCGTATGAAGCCCATACACAGGAGAGAAAGTGAAAGAGTAATCCATAGGCAGATACTTTACCTTCATCAAAACAAATTGATCCATCTCCTGAATGTAACTGACATCAAATGATCTCGTATCCCACATCACCCAAATTTTATTTGAAGAGTTAATAAAAACTTTCGAAAAACCCAAGCTATGCATAAAGAACTGGCTTTGGTCAGAACTCAGCATAGGCTCAATAATAGTAATAAGATGTAAAGAATGGTGCCTACAAATTTCACGCAACCTCGGGCACGAAGAGGCAAGGCCGCGCACATTCCATGTTAGGAGCTTCATAAAGAAACCGTCAAAGAGGGGTCCTTTGAGTTCCTCTTAGCCGCCAACCTAGTTGTGACCGACCGAGGGGGAGCCTCCTTGATTTTTCTTCTACCCACCACTCCTAAAGCTTCAGCTTGATCTTTTTCTATCAACTCCACTTTCCGTTGTAGTTCTTTACAAACTGACCTCCAATAGTCTTTTGTGAGATCCTCCAAATTTGCCATGTCCCCATCAGAAACCACACCTCCACTATCCACTTGATCCACCTCATCTACCCCCAAAATTACACCTTCTTCAAAAGATATGAGCTTGGTAACATTAGTGGAAAGTTTTAAATTAGCAAGATCATGTGACTTTGTCTCCGGTCCAGCCTCCAGATCCTGCGATTGTTCTGGAGCAGATAAATCCTTCCCCCCACTGATTTCTTCAACTTCTTCTGTGACATCCGGTATAACCTCCTCATTATGGACCAGTTCATTTTGAGTAATTACTTTCCCATCACCCACTTGATCGTCGTTCGAATGTTGTATCTTCTCCACAATTTGGGTCTCAGATTCCTTGACTCCCTTTGATGCATTCTTGTGTGAACATTCTGGAATATCATCTACCAGCATTTTATCCTTCCCCTTGCTTTTTCTAGTAACTTGAACCCATTGTTCAGGAGCCTTAGGAACCGCTTTGACATCCTTGTTTTGTGAAGACCGATTCATTTTGTTTCTGTCTCCCTCCAATCGGATCTTCGGTATCCCACAATCTTCCTTACAATGTCCGATCCTATTGCATTTCACATAGTATTTGGGAAGGTCCTCGTATGTAACCGTCTGAATGATCTCCTTACTTCCATGCATAATCAAAACTTTGGAGGGAATTTCTTGTAATAGGTCGACTTCAACACATACTTTTGCCGTCGATGGCCTCGATAGATTTGTTTTGGCAGCGTCTACTTTAAGTGGCTTTCCAACCATTCCGGCAATAGAGAATAATGCCCATTTATCTTGAAGATGCAAGGGAATCCCATCAAAAGTGATCCACACCGGGACAATAGGTGATTCAACGTCAGGACGAAAATCAGGAGTCCAACGAGAAATTCTCATCCTAAAGCCACGGATGATCCAAGTCTGTTTGCGCCAACAACGTTGAAAGTCTTCCTCCGTCCCAAACTTTAGCAATATACGTCGTTGATCAAGCAACCCTAGCGATAGAGAGCCATTGAATCCAATCTTCTCAAACTCTTGACGTAGGGTTATCATCGATGGTCTTCCACGAACAAAAGATCCCACCAAAGCAAACCTATGCTGCGCAGCGAGATTGGAGACTTCTTCCTCCGTAAATTTTATCGCAGGCAAACCTTCGTGCCGGAAAGGCACTTTTACCGGAACATCTTTATTTGCGGCTAACACCTCTGCAAACGAACGAACTGCAGTCCCTGAGCTGGCCGCCGGAGCGGCCCATGCCGTCGGAGGAAGTGGTTCTAATGAGAACAACTCTTATTGTAAGAAATGAGAACATATCCTAATCGCTAATCTTAATTAATAAACGGGTGGATGATCTTACGTGCACCTAAATGTGGTGTGGATAAGCATAGAATATAATGTCTATCTCTAAAGAAATTAATTTACGTAGGTTGTCTAGGGGCAAAGATGTAATAGTGAACATGAGTATTTATGATGAATTAGTGGGTTACGTATCTCCACTTCCCCAAAATATGATAATTTAATGCACAATTAAAATTGGTTACCAAATAAAGCTCTAGCTTATAATCATGAAATCGAACTTGCCATATATATAATATACGAATTGATATTTAACATTCAAGAACTCATACAATTATACAGGCATATAATGCACATGAATCATTAACAAATGCACAGTACATATATAAAGCACCGAACTATGTATGTTAAGCATAAATATTAGTATCTCATGCACAATTCAATTAAGAACTAAATAATATTTAACACATAAGAACTTCATGCAACTTAAGCTAGTATGTAACACACATGAATTGATTTCTAATGCATAATACGTATATGTGGTACAATAAGTATGTACCCCATAAAAATCAATATCTAACACACAACAATCAATGTTTAATGCGCATGGATCAACATCTTACTCTTAGTCAGAATATAATACACAATAATTGGTATTTGATGCACAAACGTATGAAAAATACATCACAATTTAATACACAAGTTAATCACACTAATTTGATGCACAAACTATGCAGTTAATTGAAATACACAATACCTAATATCTAACACACAAAAATTGAAAAATGTTAAAATACACAAGAATAAAGATTTAATACACTAAATCATAATTTGGTGCACGAGTTAATAATCATCATTTGATGCATGTCGATGTAAATACACAAGAATAAATATTTAATGCACATCAGCACATGAAATGAATATTTATTAATGGAAAGAAACAATAACGAAAATGTTTAAATGCTTCCAAAATTACTTATTCTATTCAATATAATATGATATAACTTCAAAAAGTCAGGTTCCATCTAAAATTAAATACGTAAGTTGCTAAACTTAAATAGTGGTAGCCGGTCAAACACATACCAAATTAACCTACCCATGCATGATTACTAAAATACCCAATAATAAATGATTAAAATGGTATACAGATGTAGAGAGATGAATGACTAGGATTTGTTCTCATTGCTTACAATAAGAGGTGTTCTCATTTGAACCAAAATCTCTCTCTCTCTCTCTCTCTCTCTCTCTATATATATATATATATATATATATATATATATATATATATATATATATATATATATAGGGGAGAGTTCAAATACAAAGAGGTCTTCCCATGCAAAGTGAGAATTAATCTCGTGCGTTCATTTTGAGATCAAAAACACGGTGGCAATTTCGTAATTAAAATGAAGTTTTTTGCCATCACAAAAAAGTGCAACAGAAACACACAAAAGTGCAACGCGGTGAAGAAAAAGTGCAATTGTTCGCACTTTGCACGGGAGAACCTCTTTTTATTTGATCTCTTCCCTATATATATATATATATATATATATATATATATATATATATATATATATATATATATATATATATATATATATATATAAACATCGGCACGCTCTTTGCGCGAGGGTTGATGACCAATGGCGAACATTTGGCAAATATGAAGGGAACAAAATTAATCAACCATATAATATTAACATAAACGAGAACACACAGGACAATATATAGTAGAAACAAAAAACATTTATAACATACATATTACAAACATAGCTGCAATAAAACATTTACAGTGGCAAGATAATGTTTGTCTTGGATAAAACATCATTTTTATTCAGTAAATATTCATCACAATCTCAATTCCGAACCTCCAAACTCACTCTTGTTCAAGTTTTCTTCATGTATACAAGTTAAATTCTTAACGGCAGGAGAATACAAAGGTGCACTTGGATTTAATGCAATAGCTTCTTCAAAAAGAAGGTAGCAGACTGGACATAATGAAAAGAAAAACAAAGATACCTACTTTAATTAAGAGATCAATTAGACAAAGTCTCAAACATCTCAAAACTTACATTGTGGTCCAGTCCTTTTGTTATCTGCGGGCGGTGGTGGTAGTGTAAAACCTTCTCGAAGTTAATCTTTTCTTCCAGCTAAAAACTCTCCCAAACTTATTGAAGAATTGAATGTGAAAACTAAAACCTAAGTAACACAAGAAATGAGAAAGTGCAAATTTTTACCCATGAATTTTAAAGTAGTCAGAAATGGAAAAAAACATCAGCAGCTACTATAGATAAGATGGAGAGAAAGATGTTCATGACCTGGACCAGATGGTGGATGGTGGCGGAGGCAGCAGCAAGTTGAGGATTTCATTGTTAACTTGTTGTGCGAGTTCTGATCGAGGTCCTAGAAATGCAGAGAGACGGGTGAGATATGAGATATCAGATGTTGAGCAGCAAAATTGAAAGGCTCACAAGAAACCACGCTTGTCAAACAGAACTCGTAAAAGGCGCACAATTTGTGATAAATGTGATTGTCTTAGCTAAAGATGCAACACGGAATTACTAAAAGGGAAAGTTATTGAAATAGGACTAAAAGAGTTTGAGAATTCCAAAATAGGACTGACATGTTTTTTATTCCCAAAATAGGAGTAATTGCTGTCAAGTTTGGGAAATACTGCCATGTTTGAAGTCTGGTATTGCCAAAACATGACAGTAATTAGTCCTATTTTGGAATTTTAAAACCTTTTTAGTCATATTTCGGGTAATATTCTCTTACAAAAAGTACATCCCTTACCGGGAAGAAGTCCCTGAAGGCAACCTGCACAAAGCAAATTGTAAATGACACATAGTACTATAAATCATTAATCTAAAGCCACCTATTTCAGCCTATTTGTTAAACTAAGGCGGGGTAATGAATAATGTACAAATGAAAAACTAACAAATTAGTAACTCCCGATATAAGAAACCTAAAGGATTGACAATAATCAATAATCATCACTGTCTGAATCTATGAAGCTGAAATTTGCTTCCCCATGAAGCTTGATGAGCAATGCTCCTCTATTTTCTCCCACCATTAAATATCTCTTTTTTCCAATAGGTTAATTACATGTATGCAGTAAAGAAGCGTTATCTAAATATCTTTTCCTCCCTCTTTCTTGTCTGAAATTCTTATCTAAACTATAGTGACACTACAGGTAAAAGAAAAAAGATATATTTGGTACATAATTTTTCAGTCTTGACTTCCCAACACCACTGCTCCCACATCCCGTGATAACCCTAAATGATTTCACAGCTGGAGTAACAAAAAATAAATAAGAGAAACGTTTGGGAAGGGATATTTAGCTGAAATGGATGAGCTTGTTGAACTTCATGTAAGTTAAAGTGTTTGTTAAAATTGATATCAACCAAATAATTATAAATAAGTCAAATGGAAGCCCTGCCTTCAAATATATCCGGGCTGGCCTTTTTGCCAGTATCTTTGGCCTTAGTATTATGTGTGTTACCCTGTGACAGGCTCCATGAAAGAGAACATTGTTGGTCGACAAACAATAGAACAGCTCATGCAAATATACTGCTTCTAAATCTAGATAGGATATTCTAATAAGTGCATTATGAAGGACTCGAGGACACTACCAAATTGTTTGTAAAAAGAAACAAAGAGATGCAACATCAGCTCTCAGCATCATATGACATACCTGTTCTGAAAGGTAAGCAGCATATTGACGATTGTCATTGGTAGAAGATGATGCAGCCTGCAGCAGTATGTGAATTCTCTTAGGAAATTATGTCCAAGTTTGGAATTTAAAAACCAAAAATATAGAATACCTTTTGACAACAGAGTTTCATAGTTTCCCAATGACACTTTGAAGCTTCTCTGAACCTATGGTAGTCATTCTCCATGGCTACAACAGAGCAGTATTACCAGAAGCTCCTTGCTCTTCCTTTGCAAGAAAGCATGCAGATTTTTTACTCTTACCTCAACGAGTTTCTTCACAACTTGAACCAGACATAACCTAAAATAAATCTACTTCGCATAAATTTTAAAAACATTTTGTGAAAAAAAGTAATGACCAGTTTTTTTAGTAGATTATAATATAATGATACAGGGTATATGAGTTTAAATTTAGTATCTTCCCTTTTCTAAAGTGCAGTTGAAGTTACACAAAAAACTATAAGCAATAAATAGAAATACAGAGAGAAAGATTCTTGTAAAAAATTATCCAGCGCTTGCCAATAATATGTTAAAATTAACTCAAATTGAATTGTGTTGATCTCTATTTGCATATGCATAAAGAAATTGAATAAGAAAAATATGTTAAGTTTATTGTTTTTGAAAAAAGAAGTTTGAGGACATATAAAACCTCATAAACCCACAAAATAGAAGAAGAGAAAAAAAATCAAAGTAGGGCATCTGTAAAGCATAGTCATTTTTCAAAAAGTCATTAACACTGAAATTCTGATAATAAAATAGAAATTATGATAACAGTAAAGTAGGGCATTTGTAAAGCAGAGTCAACTTTATTGTAGTTCTGATAATAAAATATAATCAAAATACGGGGGAACATAAATGTTGAAAGCAGCTAAATTTCTTTCATACATTATTATAATAATACCATGCATCAACCAATCTGTGATGAACTGATGATCATATGCTAATTGCCTAATTCGATTATGGTATAATAATTAGCCATTATGTGCAAAAGGTCAACCCAAATAAAAAGCCAGCTCGTAGCCTCGTACCTCTCCCTTGCCAAGTTGAGCACAAGTGATTGGATCAACAGCAACAGAACCAATAACAATTAGATAAACTCTAATCTTTTCATCCCGTCCAATCGGCTTTCCATATTTAGCCACACCTGCAAAGGGGCAAGCCTCTTTGAGAGTATTGAGACTCAATAATGCCTGAGAAGATTTGAGGAAGGAGAAAAATGCAATTTTAAGACAAGGTTGTGGAGTTAATAGTAGGTGAACTATATTAGTGTATGTATACACTATCAGTGAGAGTATTGAGACTCAATAATGCTTGAGAGGGGTACTTCGTCTTCCTCACATTTGAGAATCAACCCCAAACATCTCTCGCATTCTTATGATGGAAATGAAAACTTATACTATCCTTCGTTCCATAAAAGTTGCAACAGTTTGACTTTCACGTTTGCCAACGCGCAACTTTGACTATAATTATATTTATTTACGTATTAGTAAACATTAAAAAAAGTTAATATATTGGAAATTTACACTAATACTAATTTATTAATATTTTATACATAATATTTTTATTATATATATTATTAGAAAATCGTAGTCAATGTAAGGTGTGTGAATAGTGCAGAAATTCCAATGTTGCAACTTTTATGGAACGGAGGAAGTTAAAGATCTCACCAAAGCAAAGTTGTATAAAAATACACTTTTCTTTTAAAAATATCATATATAGTCACTCTCATATGAATAGAACATCAAAAAGATTATCATTATAAATTGTTTTTTAGATAATCATTATAAATTGTTAAAGCAGTGGATGTAGCTATTTAACACATTGAATTGTGAACTTTAAAATTAGAATAACATTAAAAAGATCAAAATTTTGCTTTATATCTTGTAAAATAACAGTCATTCAGGATTTTTTAACAGGTATCCTAAATTAAAAATCTGTAAAAGAGCCCTCTAGAAGCTAAATGGACAGAAGGAATACCAAATTTTGGCTACTACAATAATGCCTTGTAGAGCTTCGATTAAGAAATAAGAGTACTTCAATTCGCAACACCTTTTAGATGCAAAAGAGATTACATTTCAATGTAGCATCATAGTCAAAACACAAAAGTATTGGCTTCTTCCAGATGGAGGATATTGCTTTTTTTCCAAGAAATATTTGGCAAGGACAAATAAGTTAGTCAACATTAAAAAAGAACCAATAAACTTTAAAATAACCAAATTCAACTTACAGGATTATGATTTTTCCCTTAAGAACCAATACTCCAACACCAAAGTTTTAACCCTTCAAGACCTTACCAGGCACCAATATTCATCTGAAAACAGATAAAAACTAACAACATTTGTGAAAGCACCAAGTAAATTTTAATATTTTCGCATTAACTTGGATAAATGAATCACAGAATAAAAAACTTCCACTTCAACGCATTTAACCTTAAATACAACTCAATGCAGATAAAAAAACAATGTCAAAGTTATGTACAAAAAGTAAAATAATAAAGGAAAGAAACATGGCAGAAATCACCCTTCCAACAAAAAGTTGTAATTTTAATTAGATGGTAGAGAGACAACTTTTTAGAGAATCAATTCGCTTCAAATCCTATAGATGGTAGAGTTTTCATGTTTAAAAAATCATTTTAATTTTAATCTGCCGCCATGCTTCACAGCAGAAGATGTATCCCTAGGGGTTACATGTGGCCCACATTTATATAATCCCATTTATATGCACAAAGTCTTGAATCAAAGATAATTGAATACACAACCCTTTTTTGAAGTTTCAAGCGTCAAGGCACAAATCAATGTGTAATTTAAACCTCACTCCTCACCAATAACATGCAGAACAATTAGGCTTCAGAAAACATAAAACAGGGTATAAGAATATTTAGAATAAAATGATATAGATACACTTGGTTCCCTCCGATGAGAATTAAAGAGGTACTCCTCCTTGTTGGTTCTCTTGCTATCTGTAAAATCAGGAAATTTAATGCATAAATCTGAAAAGAAACTTAATAAATCATGCAAATTTTGGAGGTCAAAACAATAAATATGTATAAAAAGAATATGAAATAGAACCATAAAATCAGAGAAAAAAATTGTCTTCCACAAATTGCATCTTCAAACTTGAGCTTCATCAGTGCCTTCTCACATTTTCTTTGCAGCATCAGGGTCGTTTAGGCATATTTTATTGAACTAAACAATCATGAAAACGGAACAGAAGGCAATTGAGATTAGCCCAATTGATATTGCTAAATACCCCTAACTGCCAAAATAATTGTATTGATTTACAATTAAATCCAATGAATTCAAAAGTTGCATGTTAGAAACATAAATAACACGTATTGGAGTGACACTGTGTAGTGTATCCTGAGGTTTATTGGAGTGACTTCTTGTGACCATGGGGGTGTGAAGTGTATCCCACCTCATAGTATATTTATACTTCCTCTTGGACTGTGTAGTTGCTCTTAGGTGTTATTTTTCTGTTTCTTACTGGCATGAATCCATCGAGGCAGACTTTCTCGGCTGCCGATATACCTGTAACAATAGAAAAAAATTTGGTAAACAGAGAGGTCCTCAGATGGAGCATCATCATAGGACAAGTTTGAGGTAACTGTAGTATCAACTTTGGCTTCAACTTAGGGTGGATCAGAATTAATTAAACTCATCATCTCCAGAAGATGTTGTGTGTTTTCTGTGAGCAGTAGTAACATTAATCAAGTGAGAATTAGTGAGAACCAAAAGCGGATGAACTTCACCAACAGTTACTGCCTTGTTAGAGGTAGCCACCAGGGGTTCATCTAAGCCTACCGTAGTATCCAAGTTGGTCAGTGTGCCATTACTGGCTCCTAAACCAGCATCAAAAGGGCCTGGAACAGAATTTCCTCATGGACAGTTTCAACTTTCAAGAGCAGCATCAAGTGCAACACTAAACTGCTTCAAAAGAACTGGGACATAATTTCCAACTTGGACAGTATCAAGTGCAATTTCAAGAGCATTTTTGTAATAATTGAGATTTAATTTAAATGGATTAATAGTACTACTCATACCAACAAGGTGCATCTTCTTTTAAGGGAGCTCATTAGCCAAGAACTCCAAAGTTAAGCGTGCTTTCACGAGAGTAGTCTTGGGATGGATGACCCCTTGGGAAGTGTCTCAGGGCGCGCACGAGTGAGGACAAAGTGCGCGGAAAAGGCTAGTGGCGGTTTGTGAGGACAGTACTAGAGGTCAGAAGTAACTACCTCGGGGCCTACGGGGCCGGGGTGTTACAAATGGTATCAGAGCAACCCTGCGATAGTGTGTTGATCCGTTGGATATCGGGCGGACACTTAGCAGGGGAAAAGATTCTGTGATATGATTGAGATTGGTTTATGGGCGCAACTTAATTTAAACGGATTAATAGTACTACTCATACCAACAAGGTGCATCTTCTTTTAAGGGAGCTCATTAGCCAAGAACTCCAAAGTTAAGCGTGCTTGCACGAGAGTAGTCTTGGGATGGGTGACCCCCTGGGAAGTGTCTCAGGGCGCGAACGAGTGAGGACAAAGTGCGCGGAAAGTGAGGCTAGTGGCGGTTTGTGAGGATAGTACTAGAGGTCAGAAGTAACTACCTCGGGGCCTACGGGGCCGGGGTGTTACAATTTTCATGGCCACATTCTTTAGCATTGGTTGTGAAACCAGAAAAACTATTCACAGGGACAGTATGGAGAGCAAACTCAGGGACAAAATCAAAACCAGCACAAGGGTCTTCATAGTAACATACTAACCCAATCATCAACTAACATATCTTTTACTTCCTACCTAAAAAATCCAATAAATAAATCTGAGTGTAATATACTCCCTATGAATTATTGAGATACTATCATTGACATGTTAATAAAAGACATAAGCAAAACTAACCTGCGAACAGATCGAACAATGTAGTGATCCTTATCAGTTTAATGGTTATTCGAAGAAAAATGATTAAAAATGAATGGCTAAATAAAATCAAGGTTGATAAATACATAAATGAAGTACAAGTAAATGAAACAAGAGCAATACCAGGTAGTAAGAAAGCTTTGGGCACTGAATTCATAGACTGTGTTTGCACTAAATACGTTTCTTATAGCATCGTCCTGCAAGCATGGAGAATATATAAAGAGAGCATAAGTTGAAAAGTTTTGATGGCAGGGTAGTTACTGGGGTTCATTAGTGTATATGAGAAAAGAAAATATTATGTTAGAAATATGAGTCACCTGAGTGTTGAATAATAACGTGGCAATGTCGTTATATTCCTTCTTGTTCTGACAATAGAACTGTGAATACAAACGACTAAAAGCATGAAAAACACTACCAATACAATATAATAAAATACCCAAATAGCATTCAACCCCTAGAATAAAAAAGATGAGTGAACAATGTAAAATAACAATAAGCAAGATCTAAATAAGCAGGACCTGTTATAAAAGCCAAATCGAGGTTTGCAAAGGCTAGCTCGGGTATCAAGATATTTGTCCCGAAGAGGTGAGGCGTAACCCCCAAAATATACCAACAAATAAAACTTTAAATAACTAAAAATTAACTATAGGTATTCATAATCCCTCATAAGCTCAAAAAGTTCAAAATGAGAAAGTAGCATAATGATGAGAAAGTTCCAAATGTAGCACAATACTTGATTGTACATTGAAAAAGTAGAATTTGTAGTATGGGAGTCCTCAGAAATGATATCATCACTGGACAAATAAGGGGCAATCTGATTCAAGCTAATCTGGGTTTCAATTAGTGAAGCTTCCTGTCATGAAGAAGCCTCAAAATTTTCATAGGCATCACAGTTAGTTGGAGCCTGAATCATCAAGGTGGAATGAACAACGCCTACGATTACTGTCTTATTACAGGTAGCCACCGGGGTTCATCCTGGACAGAGGCAACGCAACGGGAGGGGGGGAGGGCAGCGGGGTAGCCTAAGAGGGAACAAGTTCAGTTAATGGAGGGGGGAGGGGGTTAACGATTTTTTTTTCAAATTAATGTTAATTAATTAATAAATTATGAAAATAATGCTAGAAAAAAATATTTACCGATCTACTGCTGGGTTTAACCATGGTTAGGGAAAGTCGCCCAACCGTTGGACGACTTTCCCTTCCATATGAACGCAGGCCAGCAGCTACTGCCAGCCGCGCACGATCGTGCCTACAAGGGTAGGCACGATCGTGCCTAATTCCGAAAACAGAATTTCAGCAGTTTTTTTGCCCCAGTTCAACCCAGACTCATTTGTTTTCTATAAATAAGGTCTCCCTTCTCCTGTTTAAGTGTTACGAGCCAGATACAACACATTATAAAACATCTTGATACAGAAGTAATCATCCAAGAAAAACACATACAACGCACCAGTAAAACACAGTACATACAATCATCCAATATTCATAACAAGTAATCATCTAAGACAACATACAAGAGAAAATACGTAAAATGTTGTAAATTGTTCCTACAACATTTACTGTACAAGAAAAACTGCAATACAAAAGGCAATGTAGAAGTTCTCATGGTCATCTTGATCACTCGGCCCAAGATCCGTTGTCACCTCCATGCCTACAAAAAAACAAAATCGTATTAGTTAATTTTTAGTATTATACGAATTCTATTTTTTTTTCATCATCCATTTTATTAATTAATATGTTCTCATGCAACGCTAAGATGAATTGTGAATTACTATAATTAACACCTTACCCACTGGACCCTCCATCGTGTCTGGACGATCTCTTCGCACATGTGGTCCTATTATGGCCGGATTGGTGGCATAATTGTCGTGCCTCCAAACTCATTTCACCTATCTTCTTGAACCCACCACCGTCAAACTTCTTTTTCTGATGTTGCCGTGCGGTCCGGACAAAAAGATTTTTTAGATGAATGTCTTTCAAATGAGTGTGCACATTCGATGCAAGACGGTGGATACATAGCCTATGATGCGCATAAGGTTCCTCCCAAGTACTGCCCACCTCATTCATTGCCCTGACAATACCTCCATGCCGATCAGAAATGACACACAACTCTCTATTAGTGACAAACTACCTAATACATGCCATAAACCATGGCCAACTATCCCCATTCTCAGATTCAACAACTGCAAAGGACACTAAAAATATTTGGTTGTTCGCATCACAACCCATGGCCACGAGCAATGTACCTTTGTACTTTGCATAAAAGTGTGTGCCATCAATAGTACGTACGGGTTGACAATGCTTAAAACCATGTATTGATGCCTTGAATGCCCCAAAAACTCTTTGAAACTGCATATAACCTGTGGGAGTATTAGGGGGTGGGTACCACTGCACAATAGTTCCCGGATTTGAATGTTGGAGCGCTGTCATGAAACGGGGCAATTCAGAATATGACTTCTCCCAACCGCCAAATATTTCTGCTATGGCCTTTTGCTTCCCCATCCATGTTCTCCGGTATGATACTGTATACCCATACTTTTCCTTCAACATCTCAATGATAGTATGCACTTTAAGAGAAGGATCAGTGCGAACAATGTCAATCACATCTTTAGAGATGAAATCTGAAGTCAAAGCCACGTGATCGGTAGTGTCGGTGTTCCCAACACACGTAGCAGAATGAGGTCCAGGATAACGCACAATTGTGAAGGTATCAAGGTTGCCTTTGTTCTTTGTGGCGCGTATTCTCCAGGGGCAATTACATTCTTTCTTCTTTTTGCATTGTGCCACCCATTTGTGTTTATCGTACTCTATCACCCGAAAAAAATGGTTCCGTTTGATAGAATACAAGCTCACCATATTGATGACTTGTTTTTTGTTGTCAAACTGTTGACCCACCTCAAACTCACCTTCGGGAGTAAACCTTTTCTCACCTGATCCACTCAGCCACACATCAGTAAAGCCTTCAGGGAGATCATACATTCTAGTAAAGTGTGTACACAGGGCATTTGCCATGACCGTATCACCATCATCTTCATCAGATTCTGTCATGTCTTCACCATTGATGTTGCCGTCAGCATCATCATCACTTCCCTGCCCATCCACAAATGATGCACTGTTAGGCAAATACCTACCATCTTCCTTTATAACCATGTCCAGTACAGGAGCATTTAAGGATTTCTCTGCATTCACACCTGCATTGACATAATGTCTAGATACAACAGCATTTGATGTTGATGGAGTACCATAAGCCTCACATATGGATTCCTCAATGTATATCTCCAGCATCGACATGTCCTCCATCTGAATTATGCCCCACATATTTGTCATAGCTAGCTCATCAATGAGGGGCATAAGCATGTACTTTCCCCGTTCATGGGAAATTTCATTTTCAAACGCAAAGAACGGCTAGGATGAATCATTGTGGCTGCATGTATTTTTTGAAGGATCTCGAGCATGCAAGCACCACGAGAAACCATGATAAATGTGGTTGTACCACCTTCATGGCTTATTTGCCCAGCATCCTCATAATAGTTCCCTCCCCAATGACACACGATTGGGAAGCTTGAGAAATCCATATTCTAATAACAATTCAAATATATCCAAAAGTCAAAATTCACAAACAACTCACATTTCAATATGAAAATACCCAAATTTCGCTATCTACATTTCAATACCCAAATTTAGCTACATTCAAATCTACCCAAATGCCCAAATGTCAAAATACACTTTAAAATTTACAATCAATTTAAAATCAAATTTCAACATTTCATACATATCAACATTTCACAACAACTCAATTCACAATCAATTCATAATCTAAAAATTCGAAAATTTTAACATTCAAAACCCTAAGTTCAAAATGAGATGAAATGGATTTTGATTTACCTACAAGAAAGAAGAAAGAGTGTTGAAGATGAAGATGGAGGTTTGTCGGAGTGGGGTACCTGGAGATGGAGGTTCGCCGGAGTTCCAAATCGCTTGGTCGTCATTCGTCCTTCGTCCTTCATCGCTGCGGCTTGGGGGATTTTGGGGATTGGGTTTAATTTACGCAGTGTTCTGTTGTGGCTGGCCGATGTTTTTACTTAAGGGAAAGTCGCCCAACGGTTGGGTGACTTATAAGTCGCCAAACCATTTGGCGACTTATAAGTCGCCCAACCGTTGGGCGACTTACCCCGACCATGGTTAACCCAGCAATATATTGGTAAATACTTTTAACCCAACCCTATTTTCGTAATTGATTAATTAATTAACATTAATTCGAAAAAAACTCAGGGTTAACTGACATTCCAGGAAGCCGTATCAGAACAAGCAACATCATTCAAAGGGGGGGGGGAGAGTTAATCAACTGCAATACATGTAACCCGGTCAGTAACTTTGGGCTTGCACGCGGTGGCCGGGGAGCGATTCCCTTACGGCCGCTGCGAACAAATTCGTCAAGACACCCATGGATATGTGTCCCTCTGCCGGCGGCAAGGTTTCCGCACAAGCATCAGGAGGTCCAGCGAATGTTGCATACCTAGATAAAAGGCAGAGCGCTCAAACATCGGAGAAAGATACCACTGAGACGCCTTTGAATCTACCAGGTTGCTTGACCGGTAGTTCCAACAAGTCAACATCGGAGAATATGCACGGATGAGGATGCAGGCGACGACCGAGGAGGGCTTCCCTTACCGCCGTTCGTATGAGGGGCTGTGAAGCTTCCTTAGGAACCCTAGCTTATGAATCAGGAGATGAGACATTTAGATGTATACCGAGCAGAAAGAGTGAGAGGAGGGAAGCAGACCACGTTATCAAACGGAGCAACAGACCTTAGACATTGTATATAGAACTCACCCCTATATATATATATATATATATATATATATATATATATATATATATATATAGGGGTGGGTTCTAATACAAAGAGGTCTTCCCATGAAAAGTAAGAATTAATCTAAGCACTTGATTACTTAAAAATGGACGGTATCACTAGTGGAAAATGTGGATTTAATAACGGTTATAACGGACTTTTAATAACGGTTCGGAACCGTTATTGTTCCAGCACCTATTAAAAGTTTGGCACTTTTAATATGGGTTCGGAAACCGTTATGGAAGCTTTTTTAATAACGGTTCAAATGAGCTTTCAATAATGGTTATACGCCGATATTGTTGCAGCACATGTTAAAAGTCTGGCACATTTAATAAGGGTTATTACATAACCGTTATTGAAACATTTAATAGCGGTTATACCTTAACCGTTATTAAAGGGTTTCAATATGGGATTAATACCCCCATGTTGGTCCCATTTGTAATGGGAACAGTCTAGAGGGGGGTGAATAGACTGTTCAGGAATTCAAACTTTTCTCTAAGTCACAACTGGCTTATCAGAGTTGGTCGAATTCTGGTGACAGAGAAGGTCAAGTTCTGATGGCAAAACTGGACCTAGCAGCGGATTGGTTTCTGTCCGGGTAGCCTCGGAGAACACTAAGGCAAATGCCTTTCTGATAACTCTTGAGTAAGATCTGCTGAACACAGAGTCCAACCTTTTGAGTTAATCAGTCAAGATCTTAAGTGCAGAAATAAAATGAGTAAAGTAAAAGACACCGGGGATTTTTATAGTGGTTCAAGGAACAACTTGTTCCTCTAGTCCACTGTTCCACTAAGCTTGCAAAAACAACAGTTTACAACGCCTTAGTCCCTAGAACTCAAGAAGCTCTCCACGTCTTCTTCAAGCCTAGTTGCCACCCGGGATGCAGTCCTGCTTCCTGATGGCTGGTCTCGTTTCACTGAGTCTCTTGGAAGTATCACCACTTCACTCACTCCAGTTAGTTTGAGACGCCCCTTCTTTTTCAAGAAGTGTTTGATTCAAGATCAGTTTTCTCCAACGTTGCTTCTTCACAAAGGATGTGTAGATGAAGTTTTCGAAGTGTTGAAGAATTGAGGAACTTTGCTACTTGCTAGTTGGATGAGGGATAAGAAAGTATATCTTCCAACTTGAGCTTTTCTTGTTGAGGTAAGTGAGTCTTTGATCTCAAGAAAGCTTGGAGGTATTTGGTTCAGAGTAAAATGATCTGAGCAAGTTCGTATAGCAAAAGTTATAGCAAAGTTGTCCTGGTAGTTCTTCGGAGTGTATCTTATATACTGGGAGCAGTCTTCCCGTTGGAGTGTAGAAGACAGCTTCATTAAATGCTTGTACTGTTGACTTGACCGGTTGGACCTCCGACTTGCTATTTTGGGGGCGCGAAGATACTCGCATGGTCAATCATCAGCTTTAAATATATCTTCGTACGTACAACATTAATTGAGCATTTAATGCGTGTACAGTACCATGTTCCCGTTGAAAGGTTCCTAGCCGTTAGAGGATTTCCCGTTAGTTTAACGACCGTTGGTAAGTGCCTTCGAGTTCTGCTAGGTAAGAGCTTGTCTGATGAGGTTTTCTGATCAAAACTCTGATGGCAGCTTCTGATGCCAACTCTGGTATCCAACTCTGATGGCTTCTCTGGAGAGCAACTCTGGTAGAAGTTCTGATAAGGAAGACCAAGAGGGTTTCTGGCATGTCGACTATTCCAGTACTTACAAAGACAAATTCTAATACAAAATTTCTAAAGGGGTACTTTCAAATTATAATCAACCTAGCATCATCAAAATCTAATTACATTTATTCCTTACAGAAAAGATCGAAACAAAAAGATAAAAAGGTGCCACACAAGGCTGTTGTTTTTGAAGAAGGGGTTACTCATGATCCCACCTCAAAAAGAAAAAAAAAATGAATAACGTCGGGCCATGACGTTAACTAAGGCGCTTCTTGGGAGGCAACCCAAGTTTTATTTTTCATTATTTCGAAGTGTTTAAAGTTCATTTTTTTTATTGTTTGAGAGATCAGTGAGAGAGGGCACTAATCGCATGTTTTGGAGAAAAAAAGGAAAATGCGGGTTTTGAAGTATCTGGGGACATACCCGATCGAGTACCACTATACACCCGGTCGGGTATGGCTAAAAAAGGGGAACCGAATCACTACTCGATCGAAGGAATATATTTTTTTCAAAAATACATGTATACTCGATCGGGTACAATCTCATACCCGGTCGAGTATTCATAAAAAGGCAAAGCTAAAAGGAACCTGCCCCGGACACTCGATCGAGTACGGGGTTCAAATATTGCAAAAGGAAGAATACTCGGTCGGGTATCACTACACACCCGGTCGAGTATGTTCAGAAGGACGAAACCAAATAAGAGCCCGCTCCCAGCACTCGACCAAGTACAGGGCTCAAAATGTGAAAAAAGAAACATACCCGATCGGGTATGGCAAGATACTCGGTCGGGTATGGCTGGAAAACCGAAGTCCTGAACAAACTGTCTCCAGTACCCGATCGGGTATCACACAATACTCGATCGGGTATACCTGCGTTTTAACCCCAAAACAGCCTGAATCACTTCATCTTCCCCAAATTCTCAACCCAATTTTCGAACCCTCTTCCCCAAACTCCATTTTCGCACCTTCTCTCTACCATGTCTCCCTCATTTCTCCATCAAATCACCCCATTCTTCCACCAAAATACTCCCCTCACCTTCCTCTACACACCCATACCCATAAACCCAATTTTTCCCCAATTTCCAAAGGTCCGAAAAAACCCTAACCCACTTTCGAATTTTCCCAATTTCAAGCTCCAAATCTACAAAAATGGCACCAAGAAAGGACAAAGGGCAGAGCTCAAGGGCTATGGAACCCATTCAGAACTACGAGGACCTCATTTTCGCCGACAACAAACACCGAGCTCGGTTCATCCCTACAATTACAAGGCAAGTAAAACCTTCCCGTTTTTATGCCATGATGCTCTCCGTGAACTAGGCATATATAGGAGTACCAAGCAATTCTTTCGTGAGTTAGACATGAACCGTATTTTCAAAATGAAATACAACTCTAATGAAAGAATTATCTATGAATTCATGAGCTCGGTGAAGTTTGAGAACGATGAGGCTGATTTTAGAGATGACAAACTCACATTTCGTTTGTTTAACCGCACTTATTCAATAACGAAACATGAGTTTGCCGAACATTTTGGCATCCTCGTCCCCTACAAAAAAGCCATCTCCGATAACACCATTTTCGGTCATTCACTGTGGACCAAGATAACCGGAGAAATGAACTTTAGCTCCTCCCAATTATATATTAGTCATGTCCAATACCCCGTCCTCCGATTGTTCTTGAAGTTTTTATAAAAGCAAACTGTTTGCTTGGGCGCCCCAACAATCACCACACTAGGATGGGGGATGTGTGTTTGATGTCGGTGGCTCTATTCCGTCGTCATGTGGACTTTAACCTGTGCAATCTCATGTGGGCACGTTTAAAAAAGGAAAGCACAATGAGGGGGGCAATTGTTTTGGGTGGGGTGGTTATGCACTTGGCAAGTAAGTTCGGGTATACGGATAACTCTCCTATACCCGATTATTGTTTGATGGACATGGCTTGGTTAGGCCATTCGGGATGCACAGCTTTTTCCCACACGCTCTATGGTGGTGAACAACCGAAGAACATGTATAACTGGCTCATACACCCCAAGCCTATCAAACATTTCCTCTTGCCTAGTCCAGACCTTCCCAAACTACTCTACAAAGTAGAGGTAGAGGTGCCCCATTACCTATTCCCACACGCCCTTCCACCACATCTACAAGAACCGCAACAAGAGCCACTCCAATACCAACCTGAGGACGCACCTTATGTTGAACCCCATGATCATGAAGACATGGACATCCCCGAGCAGCACCAAAACCCTCCTCCACCCAACTATTTCCAACAAATCTTGGAGGGTCAACAACAAATAATTGTCGGGTACAACCAAATGAACGCCAACTATATCAACATGGGAGAACAGCTCAATCAAGTGCATGAGTAGCAAAGGGCAGGTTTTCAACGGATGGAGGAGCTCCGGGAAGCCGACAGGCGTCGATATGAAGAGGATCAACGTAGGTTCTACGGACCTAAGTACTCTTACATAGCCCATCAAGGATCCTTTCAGACTATGGCGAACCACCCTCGTGGTATGACCCCACTCATTGGGGTAACTTTGGAGGATTTAGCTCCGGGGGTGGAGGGTATGATGGCAGAGATGGTGGGGACACATACATGGGAGATGGCGGGCAGGGGAGCGGTTTCAGAGGCAGCTTCTATGGCGGAGAAGGCGGGCACTAGGGATAGTGCTTGGACCAAGTGTGGGGGAGAGACTCCTCATGGTATGTAATTTTATTTCTTACTTTTCACTACGCATGAATTTCTTTTACCCTTGCTACACAAAAAATAATAATAAAAGAAAAGAAATGCTAGTTAGGTTGAAAACTCAACAAAAATGGGCAATCTAACCAAAAGGGGCTTATAAAAAATGAGTGAGTTGGGGAGAATGGAAAATAAAAAGAGATGTTAGGATGAAAACCTGAGAAGGCTCCTAGGTAAAATGAGAGATATGAGAGAAATATTTGTTTTTGCAGGCGCTCATTTGATCTCTTTGGAGAATAAGAAGATTCAAGAAGAAGAAGAAGAAGAAGAAGAAGAAGAAGAAGAGAGGAGAAGAAGAGAAGATGAGTACTAGAAGGCCATAAAACCCAAGATGATATTTGTAATTTGAGCTTAAAAACTCATGTTTTATCCTTGGTGGTCTTTGTATTTTTATCTTGTTAAAATTATTGAAACTGTGGAAGACTTGACACTTATGAACATTTTGTAAGGAATAATTGTAATTAGATTTTGATGATGCTATAGGACTTTAGAGTACCCCCCCCCCCCCCTTAGAAAATTGTATTAGAATTTACTTTGTATTTGTTTTAGTATAGTCGACTGACAGAAGACCTCCTGACAGAAGACCCTCTGATAGGCTTAGTCTGACAGAAGACCTTTGGGTCTCTGCTGGCTCATATCCAGACAGAAGATCTCCTGGCTATCTATTCGATTTCACTAAGAGCAGAAACTGTCATGACCCTCTGTTGACTCGCCTCTTGACAGAAGACCTAAGGACTCTCTGATAGCTTTCTCCAACAGAAGTGCTCAAGACCTTCTTTGATAGACTCTCTCCTGAAGACACCAGAAGGCCTGACACTTAGAGAATTTTCATGAAAGTACCCAAGCCGGTGAAACCATCTGAAGATTCCTTCAACGGTTAGAAGACTTCAACGGAAAAGCTACAGTACGCGCATTAAATGCACATTTAATGCTTCCCATACCCTGAAGAGTAAAAGTTGATGATTGGCCGACATTCCAGGTTATTTCAGGATAACTTTATCCCAAAATAGTAACCCGCCAACTTTCCTGGGTCCTACTGGTCAAGTCAACTATTCGCACATTTTATGAAGTTGTCCTCCTCCTCCAACGGGAAGACAATCCCAGTATAAAAGATACTACTTGAAGAACATCAACAACAACTTTGTTGAAACTTTGAAACATCTGTGCTCGAACAAAATATTTAAAACACTCAAACGCACAAGCCTTCTAGAGATAAAAACATCATCATCATCAACGAGAAAGGCGAACGTTGGG
The DNA here is from genome assembly GCA_945859875.1 of Cuscuta europaea. Classification (NCBI taxonomy): domain Eukaryota; kingdom Viridiplantae; phylum Streptophyta; class Magnoliopsida; order Solanales; family Convolvulaceae; genus Cuscuta; species Cuscuta europaea. Next base: position 5,226,762 of record CAMAPE010000011.1, on the reverse strand, counting down.
AAGATAATATTTTTCTATCTTCATATCCCAAAAAAAGCAAAGTTCCAACCGTTCTTCAACTCTTCAAGCTCTTCAACAACAAATCTCTTGTAAAGAAGCTAGTTGGAAAACCCCTGTTTTCACAGAACTCTTCTCCAACGAGAAGGACGTCCAAGTAACTGGAGTAGTGAAGTGGAGATACTTCCAGGAAGCTCAGTGAAAGGACCAGTCTTAAAGGAAGCAAGGAAGTGCATCCCAAGAGACATCTAGACCTGAAGAAGACGTGGAGAGCTTCTTAAGTACTAGGACTAAGGTTGTGTATTTGGATTTTTACAAGCTTAGTGGAACAGTGGATTAGAGGAACGAGTTGTTCCTTGAACAACTATAAAAATCCCTGGTGTCATTTACTTACTGCTTTTAATTCTTGCATTTATCTTTAACTGATTAACTCCAGAATTTGGGTCTCTGTGTTCAGCAGAACCCCTCCTGTGAGTTAACAGAAGGTCTACTGCTTTTGCACCTCTTAGAAGTTAACCGGACAGAACTCCTACCAGAAGACCATCTTCTGCCAGTCTGTTCTGTCAACAGAACAGGCTATTCTGTTAAATCTGGTACTTAGCTTGAAAAAGTTAAAAACCAGTACAGTCTATTCACCTCCCCCCTCTAGACTGTACCCAGTACAACCGGGACCAACAAGTGTTATCAGAGCCTCCTTGTTCTAATAATCTTGTAGGTTATTTACTGAACAAGGATCCACTTATTTTCTTTTTGCCTCAGTTTTAATCTCATACTATGGATCACTCTCTTTCCAAGAACCTTATCTTTTCAGATCTTAAGTTTGATGACTAGAGGATCCGGATGAAGGCACATCTCTGTGCTCTTCATGATAAGATGTGGGAAGTACTTGACATTGGGTCATTCACAAACTTCCAGAAGGTCAATCCTGAACATGCAATTGACAACACCAGACCTTAGATGATCAATAAGGCCAAATCTGAGTGGACCACTGAAGAAAGAAGGAAGTACAATCTGGACAATATTGCAAAGGACATCCTCTACAAGTCCATCGATGATAGGTACTTCAACAGAATTAGGAAGTACAAAACTGCCAAAGAAATCTGGGATACTCTTGAGCTCATTGGAACAGGTGATGAGCAAGAGAAGGACAACAAGCTGAAAATAGACAACAAGAAGTTTGATGACTTCAAGCTTCTCCCTGATGAAAGCATCTCCAAGATGTATGACAGGCTCCTCACTCTCACTGGAGAGATCTCTGAGCTTGGCAAGGAACTCACCACCAAGGAGATCAACCACAAAGTGCTGAGAGGTCTACCCTCAGCATGGAAACTGAAGGTGGTTGATGTTCAAGCCAGCAAGGATGTAAAGACCTACCCCACAGACAAGCTCATCTCAGACCTCAAAGCTCATGAGTTCGAGATGATTGAAGATAAGGAAGATGTACCAGAGGAGAGAACAACTACAACCCTCACAACCAGTACATCTAAGGTAAATGATTTTGACCCTTCAATTCTTTTATCTGACAAATATGTGGCTGCCTTTTCCAGGAGATTCAAGAATTTTATGAAGAATCCCAAAGATGGAAGAAGTCCATCCACTAGCAGAAAACCATTCCAAAAGACAAAGTCTGCAGATACTAGTGGAGAGCTTCTCTGTTACAACTGCAGACAGCCTGGACATTTCAAGGCAGATTGTCCACATCCAAGAGTGTCCAAAAGACAAGGACATGATGGAGAGAAGAAGAAATATGAAGACAATACTAGAAGGAGGAAAGCACTCGTCACAGAACAACTTGAGAAAGATCCCCTTTATGAGACAGAATCCAGTTCTGATTCTGATTCTGATGAGGCCTTTTGTTGCCTGGATGCTGAAACAGAAGACCTATGCCTCATGGCCCATTCTGATGATGAGGTAACCTCTACTTCTACATCTAGTTTTTCTTCGGTAGGCTTAGCTTTCAATTCTGATTCAATGTCAGAATTTTGGGAAGAGTTTAAAGCCATCCAAACCACTTACTCTTCTGTTAAGGAAGAAAACAGTAAGTTGAAGGTTGAAATTCTTGATTTAAGAAAGGAGGTTGAGATCAAAATCAACCTTCTCATTAAAGAAAGAGATCGGGTGGAAGCTGAAAATGTCTCTTCTAAAGAAAGTAAGAGAAATGGAGTGAATTGAGATCAAGTACAACACCTACCAGAAGGCTCAGTCCTCAATGGAAAGGTTACTACTTGACCTACAGATTGGCGTTGGCTTTGGTCTTGGATATGGCTCAACAGAATCAGGTGAGGCTTCTGTAATGCCTAGCACCAGTGTTGCTAAGGTAGACAAGGTCATAGTGCCACTGATTCCTATCCCCATTTGCCATGCTCGTGTATCTGGCACCAAGGTTACTCATGAGGAAGTTAGACCAGAAAAGGGAAAGATAAAGACTCAACAGAAACCCATTTTGAAAATCAATGAACCTGGCAGAAAACCTAACAACAGAAAAGGTTTTCAGAAAAATCAAAGACAAAACCCCAACAGACAACCTCATGATAACCGTGCTAGAAATGATCACCAGAAGGGCAGGTATCAAGAGAAAGTTAACTTTAGGCAGAAGAGGTTGGCTGGTCAACTTCAGAAGCCCAAAGCTAACCGACTCTCTGCTCTTGATAGTATATGGGACTTCTTTCCAACCAAGAAAGCTATGCAAAAATATGTAAATAGGAAGCATGACCCTCACAAGCATCTGCCCAAAGTGAATCACACTTCAGTTTACTATGACTACCAGGTGGACAATGGGTACCATCCACCAAGGTTTCACTTGATGAGACCAAAATGGTACCAACTACCCAGACTCCATGACCCTCCAGGACCCAACATTGCTTAGGTACCTAAATCTTTCTTTTGATCATGCAGGAACTGTGTGCTAGAGCTATCTTTGAGCAAGAATGGTTTATTGATAGTGGATGCTCCAGGCAATGACAGGTGACAGAAGTTGCCTAACAGAGTTCCAGAAATGCAAAGGACCTAAAGTTACCTTTGGAGGTAATGATAAAGAAGGTCAAACAAAAGGAAGAGGGAAGCTGATCAAGAACCAGATTGTCATTGAAGATGTCTCTTATGTCAAAGGCCTGAAGTTCAATTTTCTAAGTGCTAGCCAATTCTGCGACGAAGGCTACACTGTTGAATTCACAAAGGACTTCTGTTATGTGAAGCATGAGACAACAAAAGAAGTGGTTCTTATAGCAACAAAGAAGAAGAACATCTATGTGGTTGATTGGGAAACTGCAAAAGATGGAGTATGCCTGATAGCCAAGGGAGATTCAAAACTAAGCTGGGACTGTCACAAGAAGCTTAGCCATTTGAACTTCAAAACAATCAACAAACTGGCAAGAGAACACATTGTTGATGGACTGCCAAACATAGTCTACAAGAAAGAGACCCTTTGCAGTGCATGCCAGAAGGGAAAACAACAGAAGAACTCTTTCAAACCCATTGCTGGAGATCTCTCTACAAGTCCTTTAAATCTGATTCACATGGATTTATTTGGACCGGTTGAGACTCCAAGTGTTGGTGGAAAGAAGTACACCCTAGTCATGGTTGATGACTACTCCTGATATACATGGACTATCTTCTTGTCAAAGAAAAATGAAACTCTTCATAAGTTGCCCTCTCTGTTAAAGCAACTTCAGACTGAGAAGAATATGAAAGTCAGGACAATCAGATCTGACAGAGGAACTGAATTTGTCAACCAAGTCATAAAGGACTTATGTGCTCAAAATGGAACCTTTCATCAACTCTCTGCCGCCAGAACACCTCAACAGAATGGCGTAGCAGAAAGGATGAACAGAACGTTGAAAGAAGCTGCAAAAACTGATTGCAGAATCTGGATTACCAATGAGATACTCGGCTGAAGCAATCAACACTGCATGCTACACCCAGAACAGAAGTATGATCAACAAGAATCACCAGAAGACCCCTTATGAACTTTGGAAAGGAAGGAACCCCAACAGCAGTTAGTTTCATGTATTTTGATGCAAATGCTACATTCTCAACAATGGAAAGGAGCATCTGAAAGTTTTTCAAGAGAAAGCTGATGAAGGTGTATTCATAGGCTACTCAAGCACCAGCAAAGCCTATAGAGTACTCAACGGAAGAACTCTACATGTTGAAGAGTCTATACATGTAAAGTTTGATGATAGCACCTCTGTTGAAGAAGTAACAAAGACCCTCAAGGAAGTCAACTTAGATGACAGAACACCTGAACCAACAGAAGAGGTAGCAATCAATCCAGTGTTCCCAACACCTGCACCAAACCCCCTTCTGTTGAATGAAGATGAAGATTCAGAAGATGAGGAACCGGAGAGACCAAGACAGCAACTGACAGAACCTGATCTAACTTGGTTGAGGGATCATCCTCCAAACCAAGTGATAGGACAAATTAAAAGTGGAGTACATACCAGATCTTCTACAACTAAGAGAGAAGCAATGCTTGCCTACTACATATCTCAAGTGGAACCTATGATTGTAGAAGAAGCTCTTGCAGATTCAGACTGGATCAATGCAATGCAAGAAGAACTTACTCAATTTGAAAGGAACAAAGTGTGGGAACTTGTTCCTAGACCAAAGCATCAGAATGTCATTGGAACCAAACGGGTATTCAAGAACAAAGCAGATTAAGAAGGCAACATTGTAAGGAATAAAGGAAGGCTGGTAGCTAAGGGATACTGCCAAGAAGAAGGAATTGATTTTGATGAGACCTTTGCACCAGTTGCCAGACTAGAAGCCATCAGAATCTTTCTAGTCTATGTTGCGTACAACAACATCAAGGTCTATCAGATGGATGTCAAGAGTGCATTTCTTAATGGAGATCTTGAAGAAGAAGTTTATGTGGAACAACCACCAGGTTTTGTCATTCCTACTTAATCTTCTTGTGTCTACAAGCTTAGAAAGGCCATTTATGGTCTTAAGCAAGCCCCTAGAGCATGGTATGACACATTGTCCCTATTCCTAGTGAACCATGGGTTTACTAAGGGAAAGGTTGACAAAACTCTTTTTTAAATATCTGTTGCTAACCATGTTCTGTTAGTACAAATATATGTTGATGATATTATATTTGGTAGTACTAATGCATAATTATGCAAGAAATTCTCTCAAGTTATGCAGAGTCAGTTTGAAATGAGTATGATGGGAGAACTGAGCTACTTCCTAGGATTACAAGTTAAACAAGTTCCTGAAGGAATCTATAAGGAATAAATGTATTTAGATTTTGATGATGCTAGGTTAATTAGAATTTGAAAGTACCCCATTAGAAATTTTGTATTAGAATTTCTTTTGTAAGTTTTAGCGTAGTCTGTCTGCCAGAGATCCACCTTGCTTCTGCCAGAGTTGCTCCCAGAGTTGCTCACCAGAGAAGCCATCAGAAACTGGTCATCAGAAAGATACCAGAGTTGGCAACAGAGGCGGACTTCAGAGATTGAACCAGAGAGCCTCATAAGACTCTGTCTAACACACCAGATTCCGAAAGCACTTTCCAACGGTCGTTAAACTAACGGGAAATCCCCTAACGGTTACGAACCTTTCAACGGAAACATGGTACTGTACACACATTCAATGCACATTTAATGATGTACGTACGAAGAGATATTTAAAGCTGATGATTGACCATGCGGGTATCTTCACGCCCCCAAAATAGCAAGTCGAAGGTCCAACCGGTCAAGTCAACAGTACAAGCATTTAATGAAGCTGTCTTCTACACTCCAACGGGAAGACTGCTCCCAGTATATAAGATACACTCTGAAGAACTATGGAAAAAATTTTGCTACAACATCTGCCAAACGAACTTGCTCAGATTATACAACTCAAATACCTCAAAGCCTTCTTGAGACTCAAACTCCATTCTTAACAAGAAAAGGCTACAGTTGGAAGATATACTTTCTAATCCCTCATCCAAATAGCAAGTTGCAAAGTTCCTCAGTTCTTCAACACTTCGAAAGCTTCATCTACTCATCCTTTGTGAAGAAGCAACGTTGGAGAAAACTGATTTTGAATCAAACACTTCTTGAAAAAGAAGGGACGTCTCAAACTAGCTGGAGTAAGTGAAGTGGGGATACTTCAAGAGACTCAGTGAAACGAGACCAGCCATCAGGAAGCAGGACTGCATCCCGGGTGGCAACTAGACTTGAAGAAGACGAGGAGTGCTTCTTAAGTTCTAGGGACTAAGGCGTTGTAAACTGTTGTTTTTGCAAGCTTAGTGGAACAGTGGACTAGAGGAACAAGTTGTTCCTTGAACCACTATAAAAACCCCGGTGTCATTTACTTTAAGCTTTTAAATCCCGCACTTAAGATTCTACTGATTAACTCTTAAGGTTGGACTCTGTGTCCAGCAGATCTTCTTTTAGAGTTATCAGAAAGGCACTTTGCCTTAGCACTTTTCTTGAGGCTACCCGAACAGAAACTTATCCGCTGCCTGGTCTAGTTCTGCCATCAGAACCTGACCATCTCTGTCATCAGACTTCGACCATCTCTGTCACCAGACTTCGACCATCTCTGATAAGTCAGTTTTGACTTAGAGAAAAGTTTAAATTCCTGAACAGTCTATTCACCCCCCTCTAGACTGTTCCCATTACAAACGGGACCAACAAGTGGTATCAGAGCCTCCTTGTTCTTGTAATCTTTTAGGTTACTTACTAAACAAGAGATCCACTTGTTTTAGCCTCTTTAATCTCATATTATGGATAACACTCTTTCAAAGAATCTTATGTTCTCAGTGACAAAGTTTGATGACTGGAGGATTCGCATGAAAGCTCACCTCTGCGCACTCCATGATGAAATGTGGGAAGTTCTTGATGCAGGTCCTTTCACAGAGTTCACCAAAGTCCACCCTGAATACATCACTGGTGGTGGTCTACCCCAGATGATCACCAAACTGCGTCATGAATGGTCAAATGAAGAAAGGAGGAAATACAACCTTGACAACATTGCCAAGGATATCCTCTACAAAGCCATAGATGACAAGTACTTCACAAGGATCAAGAAGTGCAAATCTGCCAAGGAAATCTGGGATACTCTAACCCTGATAGGAGCTGGAGATGAGCAAGAAAAGGACAACAAACTTACCATTGCCATGAAGAAGTTTGAATACTTCAAACTTCTACCCAAAGAGTGCATAGCTGAGATGTATGCACGCTTGCTCACCCTCACTGCTGAGATATCAGAACTTGGGAAGGAACTTACTCCCAAGGAGATCAACTTGAAGGTTCTCAGAGGTTTACCTTCACCATGGAAGATGAAGGTCACTGCCATGAGAGATAGCAAGGATCTCAGAACCTACAGCACTGAGAAACTCATCTCTGATCTCAAATCTTATGAGTTTGAGATGAATGAAGAAGAGAAAGAAGAAGTTGAGGACAGAACAACTACTGCCCTCACTGCCAGCACCTCTCAGGTAAATAACTTTGACCCTTCTATTCTTTTAACTGACGAGTATATGGCGGCTTTTGCTAGGAAGTTCAGGAAATTCTTGAAGCCAAAGGATAGCAGAAGTCCACTCTCTAGCAGAAAGCCACACCAGAAGTCCAAACCATCAGAAAGTAGTGGAGAGCTTCTCTGCTACAATTGCAGACAACCAGAGCATTTCAAAGCCAACTGTCCACACCCCATAGTCTCCAAAAGGCAAGGCCAGGAAGGAGAAAAGAAATATGAGCACCGAAGAAGGAAGGCACTCATCACTGAACAACCAGAGAAGGACCCCCTCTCTGAGACAGAGTCCAGCTCAGAATCAGAATCCGATGAGGCATTTTGTTGCCTGGATACAGAGACTGAAGACCTATGTCTTATGGGTCAATCTGATGATGAGGTATCCTCTACTTCTAACTCTAGTTTTTCTTCGGTAGGCAGAGCCTTTGATTCTGAATCAATGTCAGAATTTTGGGAAGAGTTTCAAGCCATTCAAACCACTTATTCCTCTGTTAAAGAAGAAAACAGTAAGCTAAAGGTTGAAATTCTTGACTTAAGAAAGGAGGCTGAGATCAAAATCAATCTTCTAATTAAGGAAAGAGATCAGCTGGAAGCTGAAAATGTTTCTCTTCTCAAGAGAATAAGAGAAATAGAGCCTCTTGAGATTAAGTACAAAGCTTACCAGAAGGCCCAGTCTTCCATGGAAAAGATTGTACTTGATCAACAAATTGGCACTGGTTTTGGTCTTGGTTATGGCTCAATAGAATCAGGTGAGCCTTCTGTAATGCCTAGCACCAGAGTTGCTAAGGTAGACAAGGTCATAGTGCCACTGATTTCTAGCCCCATTTGTCATGCTGGTGTATCTGGCACCAAGGTTATTCATGAGAAAGTCAGACCAGAAAAGGAAAAGATAAAGGTTCAACAGAAACCCATTTTAAAAATTAATGAACCTGGCAGAAAACCTAACAACAGAAAAGGTTTTCAGAACACCAAAAATCAAAGGCAAACCCATAACAGACAAACTCATGATAACCGTGTCAGAGATGATCACCAGAAAGGCAGATATCAAGAGAAAGTTAACCTTAGGCAGAAAAGGTTGGCTGGTCAACTTAAGAAGCCCAAAGTTAATCGCCCCTCTGCTCTTGATAGTATATGAGACTTCTACCCAACCAGAAAGGCTATGCAGAAGTATGTAAACCGGAAGCATGATCCTCACAAGCATCTGCTCAAAGTGAATCACATTTCCGTTTACTATGACTACCAGGTAGACAATGGGTACCACCCACCAAGGTTTCACTTGATGAGACCAAAGTGGTATCGGCTGCCAAGACTGCATGACCCTCTAGAACCCAACATTGCTTGGGTACCTAAATCTTCCTTTTAATTTTGTAGGAACTGTGTGCTGGAGCCATCTGTGAGCAAGATTGGTACATTGATAGTGGATGCTCCAGACACATGACAGGTGACAAGAGTTGCCTAACAGAGTTCCAGAAAGTCAAAGGGCCCAGAGTTACCTTTGGAGGTAATGATAAAGATGGCCAGACAAAAGAAAGAGGGAAGCTGATAAAGAACCAGATAATCATTGATGATGTCTCTTATGTCAAAGGACTGAAATTCAACTTGCTGAGTGCTAGCCAATTCTGTGACAAAGGCTACACAGTCGAATTTTCCAAGGAAGGATGTTCTGTCAAGCATGAGACAACTAAAGAAGTGGTTCTAACAGCAACAAGGAAGAAAAACATCTATGTAGTTGATTGGTCAACTGCAAAAGATGGAATTTGCCTGATAGCCAAAGGAGATTCAAAACTTAGTTGGGAATGGCACAAGAAACTGAGTCACTTGAATTTCAAAACAATCAACAAGCTAGCAAGGGATCACATTGTTGAAGGTCTACCCAACCTTGTATACAAAAAGGAGAACTTATGCAGTGCATGCCAGAAAGGAAAACAAGTGAAGAACTCCTTCAAACCCATTGCTGGAAACTTCTCTACTGGTCCCTTGAATCTAATTCACATGGATTTATTTGGACCAGTGGAAACTCCAAGTGTTGGTGGCAAGAAATACACCTTAGTCATGGTGGATGACTACTCCAGATTCACATGGACTATCTTTCTGACCAAGAAAAATGAAACTCTGCAGAAACTACCATCTCTGCTAAAGTTACTACAGAATGAGCAGAATCAGAAAGTCAAAGCCATCAGATCAGACAGAGGAACAGAGTTCGTCAACAAGGTCATACAGGAATTCTGTGACCAGAATGGTACAATGCATCAACTATCTGCAGCCAGAACTCCTCAACAGAATGGAGTTGCAGAAAGAAGGAATAGAACCTTGAAGGAAGCTGCAAGGACCATGATTGCTGAATCAGGTCTACCTCTCAGATATTGGGCTGAAGCAATCAACACTGCATGCTACACCCAGAACCGGGGCATGATTCACAAAGCTCATCAGAAAACCCCCTATGAATTATGGAAAGGACGAAAACCCAACATCAGCTACTTTCATGCATTTGGATGCAAATGCTATATACTCAACAATGGGAAGGATCACCTCAAGGTGTTCCAAGAAAAAGCTGATGAAGGAACATTCTTAGGCTACTCTAGCACCAGCAAAGCCTACAGAATACTCAACAAAAGAACTCTACTTGTTGAAGAATCGATTCATGTCAAGTTTGATGATCTCAACTCTGTTGAGAGCATAATTGAAAACTTGGAGAAAGCGAATCTAGAAGAATCACCAGAACTGGAACCACCAGAGAAGGACATGCCAGAATTGGTAACTAACTCTGCCATACCAATACACCATCAGAATCCCATCCTACAAGACAAAGATAGTGATGAAGAATCAGAAGGAGAACAAGAGAATCCAAGACAACCCTTATCAGGACCTGATTTAACTTGGTTAAGAGATCATCCTCCTGATCAAGTAATTGGACAAATCAGAAGTGGAGTCCAGACCAGGTCTGCTACATCAAGGAGAGAAGAAATGCTTACCTGCTACATATCTCAAATGGAACCTATGACTGTGGAAGAAGCTCTTGCAGACTCAGACTGGATCAATGCAATGCAAGAAGGGCTTACTCAATTTGAAAGGAACAAAGTGTGGGAACTTGTTCCTAGACCAAAGCACCAGAATGTCATTGGAACCAAATGGGTATTCAAGAACAAAGCAGATGAAGACGGCAACATTGTAAGGAATAAAGCTAGGCTGGTAGCCAAGTGATGCAGAGTCAATTTGAAATGAGCATGATGGGAGAACTAAGCTACTTCCTAGGTCTTCAAGTGAAACAAATTTCAGAAGGAATCTTCATCAACCAAAGAAAGTACACCAGAGATCTAATCAAGAAGTTTGGAGTGGAAGGCAAATCATCAGTGAAGATTCCCATGAACACTTCACAAGGAATTGGTCCAGATGATGAAGGAAAGGATGTGGATGCAACAACATACAGAGGGATCATAGGATCTCTGCTGTACCTGACTGCAAGCAGACCAGATATCTCATTTTCTGTAGGAATCTGTGCCAGATACCAATCAAAGCCCAAGGAAAGCCATCTAAGTGCTGCAAAGAGAATCATCAGATACATCAAAGGAAATCCAAATGCAGGCCTATGGTATCCAAAGGGAGGTAACTTTGAACTAATTGGTTACTCTGACTCAGATTTTGCAGGTTGCAGACTAGACAGAAAGAGCACCTCTGGTCATTGCCAATTGCTAGGAGGAAGGCTTGTTTCCTGGTTTAGCAAGAAGCAGAACTCTATCTCAACAAGTACAGCTGAAGCTGAGTACATTGCAGCTGGGAGTTGCTGTGCTCAGCTACTCTGGATGAAGCAACAGTTGAAGGACTATGGGATTCAAGCTAAGGAGATCAAGCTGTTGTGTGACAACACCAGTGCCATTGCTATCTCTCAGAATCCAGTTCTTCATTCCAGGACAAAGCACATTGAGATCAGACATCACTTCATCAGAGATCATGTTGAGAAGAAGCACATCTGTATGGAGCATGTATCTACAGAAGACCAGCTTGCAGACATCCTAACCAAGCCTTTACCTGAGGCAAGGTTTAACAAGCTAAGGGAAGAACTGGGAATGATGGATGATCTTCCCAGAGATGCCTGAATCAGAGACTCACTGAGCCAGAACTGCTTTCTTCTGCACCAGAAACTCAGATCAGAGAACCTCTATCTCTGTTCATCAGGAACTCAGATCAGAGAACCCCCATTTCTGTTCATCAGAATCTCACACCAGAGAAACCCCCCTTCTCTGACCAGAGATCCCTATCAGAGAGACAGCAGATACGGATGTGGACTTAGCAACATTTCGAGGTACGGGCAAGACCTAATTAATTGAAACGGTCTTTTACCAGAATACCCCTGATCGTTACTCTTCTAATGGAAACGTTTTCCGCCCGCATTTCATTAAATGCTACCTCGAAACTGCCAATATCTCAAACGCCCACTATTCTAAACCTTTTATATCCACCGTCTTCAACCTAAATCCCTACTGCTTCCTTATCTCACTTAAACTGCTCTAGCATTCAAAGCCTTCAGATCCTCTAAATCTTTCAATCCCCAGAACTTTTCGTAACTCTTCACTCAGAATGAACTTCCTAAGCATCAATGATCTCTCTAAGGAAGAAGCTAAGACCATCATTGCCAATGTTGTCTCCGGCATGAAGGTCGACATGTCATCTCTTCCACTACTTGCAGAAAATCAAAAGAGGATGACCAAGATTATCCAGGGGATGACAGACTCACAACTCTCAAAAGTTGTTGCTCATCCCTACGAGCATTTCAGCATCAAGGATGTGGCTGAGTTCTACCTCAACGCCACCATCTCCAAGACTGGCATTCACTCCCAGGTGCAGGGTCAACGAATTTTCCTGAATGCAGATGCTCTAAACGAGTTCTTTGGAGTTCAACTAGACTCCCAAGACCCGGAAGCCAACAATCTTCTTGCTCTTGATTCAGTGGAAGTCTCCACTGAAGGATTTGTACAGACCTACTGCCGCCCGAAGGCCGCCGGACTGGACAAGCTGTACATGAAAAAGTTCTTGCTGAAGAAGGACTATGAAAAACTTGTCAGCATTCTGCACCGGTGCTTATGGTGCAAAACTGCTTCAACTGACGAGATGAACAAAAACAATGCCAAGGCGATCTTTGCAGTTCACCATGGCATGAACATCAATTGGGGCGAGGTAATATTTGGCTCCCTGACTGAATTCATTAAGAAGAAAGACTCTGAAACAGGTCTATTCTCTACTAAAATGGGACATGGACTTCTCATTTCTGCCATCCTTGCTGCCAAAGGAGTCCAACTCAGGGATACCCTTCCAGTTGATCACTCCAAAACAATCTTCCTCACAGCCTCTCCAAAGTTCAACATAGACATCTCCTCTGAGCTAAGGAGAGAGGAAAGGCTGGAGAAGAAGAGAGAAGAACAGGCTGATAAGTCTAAACCTGCTCTTAAGAAAGCTCCCAAGAAACCCAGTGAAACTTCAAAACAACCTGAGCAGTCACAGGCTGTAAGGGAAGTCAGGAAGAAGAAGAAGAAGAGTGATAAACTGCCAATACCAGAGAAGGATGCAACAGAAGAGGTTGCATCAGAGTTGCCCTCCCCAAAGGCCACCAGAAAATCTCCTGCCAGAAAGCTAAAGCAGAAGAGAAGAAGAAAGCTAGTTGTACAGAGTGGTGACTCTGACAACTCAAGCCCTCAACAGAAGAAGAGGAAAACAAAGGAAATCTCACCTGTCAAGAGATCAGAAGTTCAGGGAGAACTTGAACCAGAATCTGGAACTCAACCAGAAGATGAACAAGAATCTGCACCAGAGTTGCCAAGTTCTGCTCTCTCACCAGAACGTGAAGCCTCACCAGAGATGGAACCAGAGACTGACTACAACATCATTCTGCAGAGGCAGTTTGATAGAGTCTTAGCATGGAGAAGATGGAGAATGGGACCTCTCCAGAAAATCATTCAGTTCTTTGATGCCTATGAGGAAGAAGAAGCTGTAGTTCTTCACTGGGTAGGCACAGAAGATGTGTCTGAATGCTTCAACCTTGCTTTTCTCATCTCTGTCGTACAGAAGAAGAAAGAAAGATATCAAGGTAAAGCTCCAACAACTGCCTTGTCTCCTGAAAGGCATGTCAAAGCTTTGGAAGAAGAAGAAATGGAAGAATTTGATGCATGACTGATGGAGAAAAAGAGAAAAGAATCTCTCATCAAATTTCGTCATAGTGCCCTTGAGGAAGGAGAACCCTCCACAGCAAATGATATAGCTCTAACCATGGAGAAACTGATCAAGGAATGGAGAGAATCCATGTTCTCAGAAATAGTTCTTGAGGTAATCCCTACACCTCCTCCTTCCCCTCCCAAATCTCCTATTACTCAACCATTACCTTCCAAATCCCCCTCTAAACCTTCATCTCCACCCCAACAGAAAACCCTCTCACCAAACCAGAAAATTTCACCCTCTCCCACCAGAACTCCATCTCACCAGAAACCCAACTCCAGACCCTCTTCACCTTGCAAACAACCCTCAAACACCAGAAATCGATCACCTTCACCCCCACCATCCCCCTCACACCAACCTATTCCTCAACCAATAATCCCTTTTCCCCAGAATTCACCTCTTCAGAAATCCTTACCACCCTCCAGATCTGCCTCACCTCAGAGATCATCACATCACTCTGCAGCCTCTACACCTAAGAAGAAACCAATCTTCAGAGTCCCCTCTTCAGACAGTGACAATGATGGTTTCCTCACCTCCTCCATTGCAGCTGATGAAACTTCTAAAAGGAGAAGGACACCTCCAAGAGTTCCTTCCCCTCCACCATCCACCAGAGCTCCTCCATTTCCCAAGGGCAGAGGATTGGAGATGTCAGAGTTTACACCTGAAGAACCCCATATTCCCTTCAACCAGTTTGTGAAATCTGCAGAACAATTTGGTGGTCTGTTGGTTCATGATCTAAGCAAGATCATTGAGCTAAATGACAAGCATCATGAAGAGCTAACCCATACCAATCTTCAAATCACAATCGGATTCCAGCATTTGACAAACAAAGTTGTTGCACTGTCAGAAACTCTGCACAACTTCATTTATTCATCTACCCTGAGAATAGATTCTGTCTTCAGAGATGTCAGTGGTCTCAACTCTGTTCTCCACTCTCACTCTCAAGCTCTACTTGCCCAGCACCAGACAATCAACCAGATCTCAGATTCTGTTAATAATCTTCAGAAATCTGCTGATAGCTCATCACAGAAACTCACAGTCTTACACTCCCTCTGCAAGGAGCATCAAGAGCAAGGCCTAGCTCTCATCAAGTCTGACAAGGAAAGATACCAGAAGATGGTTCTTCTAGAAGTCAGCACTAAGGATCTTCAATCTGCAGTCGACAGACAACAGAGCCTGATTGAAGGTCTGGCTTCAGTTACTCAAACTCTGCCAGAAACTCTTGATGAGATCAGAGATGCCCAAGCCTCTGAGTTCTCAAAGATTGAGCTCCTCCTTGGCGATCTTTGTGATGCCAAAAGGGGGGAAGATACCAGAGAAGAGGAAGGACCTAGCTCCAGGGCTCTATCTGTCAGAGAACCCTCCTCTACTGTTGATCCTGCTCCATACTTTGATGCAACCAGAAAGAAGAGACTAGCTGTTGCAGGTACCAGACCTCCTCCTCCTCCAAGAAGCTCAAAGAAAAAAACTTCATCATTTTCATTCAATGATTGGATGAAGAGCGGTCTGTCAAGGCCAGAAAGAGTTCAGTTTGAACAAATGAGGAAGCTGGTGACTCCCCTTCAAAGAGAGAATCTGTTCATGGATAGTGATGGACTTGTCCAGATCAACCATGGTGGTTCTATCCAAGAAGCAGAAATGTGGTACGGAATGAAGATTCTCACTGGCAAGAACTCTGCAGAAGCTGTTAGAAACTATTTGGATTGCAAACTTGCACCCCATTGGGCTGACTATCAGAATCCAAGGGATCTAGCCTCAATCAGAGCTAAGGTAAATGCAGAACTAGAAAGGATTGACAGAGCAGGACCACAGGTAGATGAAGAAGACCTCTAACTCTCTATCTCTGACTCTGTAATGTTTTATTTTCTCTATCAGATTAATAAGATACCAACTCTGCCTCTTTTTGCATGGCTTATTCAATTATCTGTTCTTATTCACCTTTCTTGTGTTTATTCTGTTACCTCATTTGCTTTTGCTTTAATTGCTATCTGATTGTATCGTACTCTTACTATTTTCCTATGCTAAGTTGCCCACCAAGATTCTAATGAAAAGTTTTAAACTTTATTTTTTTATGGTGAAAGGCACTTCTCTAGAAATAGTTAAAGGGTTTTGGCATCATCAAAAAGAGGGAAATTGTAAGGAATAAATGTATTTAGATTTTGATGATGCTAGGTTAATTAGAATTTGAAAGTACCCCATTAGAAATTTTGTATTAGAATTTCTTTTGTAAGTTTTAGCGTAGTCTGTCTGCCAGAGATCCACCTTGCTTCTACCAGAGTTGCTCCCAGAGTTGCTCACCAGAGAAGCCATCAGAAACTGGTCATCAGAAAGATACCAGAGTTGGCAACAGAGGCGGACTTCAGAGATTGAACCAGAGAGCCTCATAAGACTCTGTCTAACACACCAGATTCCGAAAGCACTTTCCAACGGTCGTTAAACTAACGGGAAATCCCCTAACGGTTACGAACCTTTCAACGGAAACATGGTACTGTACACACATTAAATGCACATTTAATGTTGTACGTACGAAGAGATATTTAAAGCTGATGATTGACCATGCGGGTATCTTCACGCCCCCAAAATAGCAAGTCGAAGGTCCAACCGGTCAAGTCAACAGTACAAGCATTTAATGAAGCTGTCTTCTACACTCCAACGGGAAGATTGCTCCCAGTATATAAGATACACTCTGAAGAACTATGGAAACAATTTTGCTACAACATCTGCCAAACGAACTTGCTCAGATTATACAACTCAAATACCTCAAAGCCTTCTTGAGACTCAAACTCCATTCTTAACAAGAAAATGCTACAGTTGGAAGATATACTTTCTAATCCCTCATCCAACTAGCAAGTTGAAAAGTTCCTCAGTTCTTCAACACTTCGAAAGCTTCATCTACTCATCCTTTGTGAAGAAGCAACGTTGGAGAAAACTGATTTTGAATCAAACACTTCTTGAAAAAGAAGGGACGTCTCAAACTAGCTGGAGTAAGTGAAGTGGGGATACTTCAAAAGACTCAGTGAAACGAGACCAGCCATCAGGAAGCAGGACTGCATCCCGGGTGGCAACTAGACTTGAAGAAGACGAGGAGTGCTTCTTAAGTTCTAGGGACTAAGGCGTTGTAAACTGTTGTTTTTGCAAGCTTAGTGGAACAGTGGACTAGAGGAACAAGTTGTTCCTTGAACCACTATAAAAACCCCGGTGTCATTTACTTTAAGCTTTTAATTCCCGCACTTAAGATTCTACTGATTAACTCTTAAGGTTGGACTCTGTGTCCAGCAGATCTTCTTTCAGAGTTATCAGAAAGGCACTTTGCCTTAGCACTTTTCTTGAGGCTACCCGAACAGAAACTTATCCGCTGCCTGGTCTAGTTCTGCCATCAGAACCTGATCATCTCTGTCACCAGACTTCGACCATCTCTGATAAGTCAGTTTTGACTTAGAGAAAAGTTTAAATTCATGAACAGTCTATTCACCCCCCCTCTAGACTGTTCCCATTACAAACGGGACCAACAGAATCTTTATCAACCAAGGGAAGTACACCAGAGACCTGATCAAGAAGTTTGGTGTAGAAGGCAAATCCTCAGTGAAGATCCCATGAACACTTCTCAAGGAATTGGACCAGATGATGAAGGCAAAGATGTTGATGCAACAACATACAGAGGAATCATTGGATCTCTGTTATGCCTGACTGCAAGCAGACCAGAAATAGCATTCTTTGTTGGAATCTGTGCCAGATACCAATCAAAGCCCAAGGAGAGCCATCTAAGTGCTGCAAAAAGAATCATCAGATGCATAAAAGGAAACCCAAATGCAGGCCTATGGTATCCCAAGGGAGGTAACTTTGAATTAATTGGTTACTCTAACTCATATTTTGTAGGTTGCAGGTTAAACAGAAAGAGCACCTCCGGTCACTGCCAATTGCTAGGTGGGAGACTTGTCTCCTGGTTTAGCAAGAAGCAAAACTCTATCTCAACCAGTAAAACAGAAGCTGAATATATTGTAGCTGGGAGTTGCTGTGCTCAGCTACTCTGGATGAAGCAACAACTGAAGGATTATGGCATTCAAGCAAAGGAGATCAAGCTTCTATGTGACAACACAAGTGTTATTGCTATCACTCAGAATCCAGTTCTTCATTCCCGGACAAAGCACATTGAGATCAGACATCACTTCATCAGAGATCATGTTGAGAAGAAGCACATATGCATGGAGCATGTGTCAACAGAAGATCAACTGGTAGATATCCTAACCAAGCCTTTGCCTGAAGCTAGGTTCAACAAGTTGAGAGAGGAATTGGGAATGATGGATGATATTCCAAGAGAAGGTTGAAAAGAAGACTCTGTTACACATTCTTTGTTATTAGAAACCCTGCGGCAGAACCCCTTCTGCTCTCTACCCTGAACAGAGAACCTCCGTCCTTACCAGAACACCTGAGCATTAGAAACCCTTCTTTTACCCAACAGAAGGATGTGGACTTAGAAAATATTTTGAGGAAACGGGTGACCTAGTAACTTAATGAAGGTATTTTATCCTTTTACCCTTAAAACGGTAGTACAGCCGCAAAACATTTACTGTGCCCCTTTTCATTTATTGGTACCTCGAAACCGCCAATAATCTCAAACTTCCACTAACCTGAATCCTTATATTCCCCTTTCTCAACCCTAAACCGTTACTGCTCTCAATACTCTCAAACTCTCAAACCTCCATAGCTCTCGAGCTTTCAGAAACTTTTCCTCTGCTCTAATGGCGGTCATCAGCTTCAACTCTCTTTCAAAGGCTCAACAGGAAACCTTGACCAAGAATGTGCTTACCGGGATGAAGTGCGGCCTCTATGCACTCCCAAAACTCGCCGAGGACGAGGAACTCATGGAGAGGATCATAGAATGTATCAACGACTCCCAACTGAGCAAAGTCATCACCTTCAACTACTCACAGTACAGCACCATGGACGTAGTTGAATTCTATCTCAACGCTAACTATCAAGATGAGGCCATCACCTCAACTGTGAATGGGGAGAGGGTCACTATTGATGTGGACGTCATCAATGGCATGTTTGGCATCCAGATTACCAACGAGGCTAACGGTCTCTTTGACCTAGAAGATGCTGACCTCACTGTCGAGGAATTTGCTATGAACTACGGCAGACCAGGTGCCACCATTCCCAAGCTGACCGGGAAGAAGCACGCATTAAAAAGAGACATTGAGTTGTTAGTAAACATCCTCCACAAATGCGTCTGGTGCAGATACACATCCACTGACGAATTCACCATCTCTCAAGCCATAGCCATCTATGTTGTACTGCACAAGGAAAATGTCAACTGGGGCCAGGTTATTCTCAGGTCCATAATTGAGTTTGTCAAAGTAGCCAAGAGGAAGAACAAAGAAACAGGCATCTACTCTGGGAAAGTAGGTCATGTTCTTCTCATCTCTGAGCTATTGATCCAAAGAGTTGGGATCAGGAAGCCAACCATGGTGGATCACTCAAAGGTGATATTCCTTTCAAGTACCAGCAACAGAGAAGCAGCTATAAAAGCTGAACTTAAGTGTTTGGCTAAGTTGGACCAGAACAGAAAAAAGCTCCAACAGAGACCCTCCCAACAGAACACCCCCACCAGTTCTGAGGAGGAACCCTTGGTGAAGAAAGTTACAACAAAGGCAGTTACCAAGAAGGCTATCCCTGCAAAGGTCAAGAAGGTATTGACCAAGAAACCTAACCCTAAGAGGAAAAAACCCTCTTCAGAGTCCAGATCATCTACCCCTTCTGCACCTCCAGTCTCTAAGAAACAGAAGGTCAGAACTCAGAACCCCTATCTTTCAGAATACCCCAGAAGCTCAGGGGGAACCAGAAGAACCTGCCTCACCTACTCTGTCCAGAAATCCTGTTTGGCAAGGAAAGAGGATCACTTTTGAGTCTAGTGATTCTGAGGATGAGATAGTGGTGAGGGATGCAACAACTCAGGGGGAACCCCAAACCTCTGTCCATTCTACAGAAGTACCAGAACATGAAGTGTCTGTACCATCTCCAGAGCAACAAGCCTCTCCGGACATAGAACCTCAAATTGACTACAAATCTGCACTGGATAAGCAGTTTGAGCGAGTGTTAGCTTGGAGAAGCTGGAGGATGGGACCTCCACATAAGATCATTCAGTATTTTGACCATTATGAGTCTGAGGAAGCTGAAGTCCTCAACTGGGTAGGTACAGATGATATATCCAAGTGCTTTGCCCTTAACTTCCTCATTTCTGTTCTTGAGAAGAAGAAGGCCAGCTACAAGGGGAAAGTTGTTCTAATTTCTGCTCCCTCAGATGAACTAGTGAAACCTCTTGCAGATGATGAGATTGATGCTTTTGAAGCCTGGTTGTTTGCAAAGAAGGCAAAGTAATATGTAGATCCCAACTTTGTCCCTGGCAAATCTTCTACACCCAAGGATGAAGGAATTGCAATGATGGACCTAATCCGTGAATGGAGAGCATTTCTGGTGGAAGACCACGTACTTGAGGTAACTCCTCCTTCTCCTTCTGTACATATTCCATCAGAACCCCTCATTCCCGTTTCCCACAAATCCCCCTCTGTGAAAAAATTCCCAACACGACAACAAAGCACCCCCTCACCTCAACAGAAAACCCCATCTGCACAGAAAACCCCCTCTCCCCAAAAATCCTCAACCCAAAAATTCAAACCCCCCTCACCTTGCAAGGAGATAACTCCTACAAAGAACAAAACTCCTTCTCCTCCCCCATCTCCTCAACGTCAGATTATCCAAACTCAACTCCAACAGATTACCCCTTCACCTCAACCATCCCAACAGAATCCCCTATCTGCCACCCCACCTCAACAGCAACCCAAAACTCACCAACACCAAGCAATAGAAGTCAGGTCTTCTGATCCAACAACTATTGCCCCCATCCATGCACCCCATGGTTACTCTAGACACTCTTCTGCATCAAATCCCTCCTTTCGCAGAAAGGCTCTTGTAGACAGAAAGAAGATCCCCGATTACCCCATCTATGAAGATTCTTCCAGTTTGGGCGGGTTCATTGTCAGTGATCCTAACAAGGCTACCTCCAAACGAAAGAAGACCCCTCCTTTTACTCAACTTGCAAGCATGAGATGCAACAACAAATATTATCGTCTGTCCAAGAACATCATCCTATGCCTAAGGGAAGAAGAGGCTTATAGATGCCTGACTTCGCAGGAAAAGAGCCACAGATTCCCTTTAATGAATTTGTGACTGCAGCAGAAGAATTCGGTGGACAAATGCTGGATGGGATGAATAAGTTTGTCCTTATCAATGATAAACATTATGAGCATCTGACCCAGGTCAATGCAACTCTTGAATCTGGCTTCAAGCACCTATCAGACACCCTTGCAACCTCCCTACAGAACTTCATGACCTCATCCAATGCAAAATTTGATTCCATCTCCAATGAAGTGGACACTATCAAGACAGTTCTCTCATCCATGAATCAAACTCTGAACTCCCAGCATACCACTCTTACAACCCTATCTCAAGCTGTCGACTCCCTGCATAATTCTGATACTATGATTCAAGAGAGACTACAGGAACTTAACACACTCTGCAGAGAGCATTCTAAACAGGGCAGGTTACTCCTAACTGCTGACAATGAGAGATATCAGAAGATGGTCTTACTTGAGACAAGTGACAAAGATATCTTCTCTGCTCTTCAGAAACAACAAGGATTGATAGAAGGCCTCACCTCTGTCACTCAAACCCTACCAGAGGCCCTTGAAGAACTTGCCACATCTCAGGCCACAGAGTTCCAGAGGCTCATCTTGATGATTGAGGACCTCCATGATGCCAAAAAGGGGAAAGAGGATCCCCAACCTCCTAAGCCTCTCCCTTCCAAAACCTCTGCCAGAGCATCATCTTATGTTGAACCAGCCATTGATCCTACACCATATTTTGAAGCTGCCATTCAGAAGAAGAAGTTAGTTGGCATCCCTAGACCTCCATCTCCATAGAAGAAAAGAACTAAGAAGAAGAAGGTCCTGAGTTTTAAGGAATGGAGATTAGGTGGATCTCAAAGGATTGATAAATCCCAGTTTGATGAGATGAAACAAAAGATGACTCCTACTCAGCAGCAGAACCTATATCTTGACAGAGATGGTCTTGTAAAGGTCAGACATGGTGGCTCCCTGGAAGAAGCTGAATTTTGGTATCTCAACAAAATTCTTCCGGGAAAGGACATCCATGAAGGTGTCCTTAGTTATCTGGATTGTAAGCTCTCACCTATTTGGGCCTCACATCAGAGCACTGGCAATCTTGTAGGAATTCGAGAAGCTATCAATGTAGAGCTAAACAGATTGCAAGAATTGGACGATCAAGCAATGGTTGCAGCAGCAAGGGATAATTTGTAATGGACTTTTTCTACTCTATCCCTTAATAAAAGAACATCTCTGCCTTTCATTTTTGTAAGGCAATTCAACTCCTTCTATTCTTATCTGCTATGTATGATTGCTTTTCAATTCTGTTTTTCTTGTTTTTATCTGCTATCTGAATGTGCTCGTACTCTTACTATTTTCCTATGCTAAGTTGCCCACCAAGATTTTAAATGAAAAGTTTTTAACTTTATTCCTTTATGGTGAAAGGCACTTCTCTAGAAATAGTTAAAGGGTTTTGGCATCATGAAAAAGGGGGAAATTGTAAGGAATAATTGTAATTAGATTTTGATGATGCTATAGACTTTAGAGTACCCCCCCCCCCTAGAAAATTGTATTAGAATTTACTTTGTATTTGTTTTAGTATAGTCGACTGACAGAAGACCTTCTGACAGAAGACCCTCTGATAGGCTTAGTCTGACAGAAGACCTTTGGGTCTCTGTTGGCTCATATCCAGACAGAAGATCTCCTGGCTATCTGTTCGATTTCACTAAGAGCAGAAACTGTCATGACCCTCTGTTGACTCGCCTCTTGACAGAAGACCTAAGGACCCTCTGATAACTTTCTTCAACAGAAGTGCTCAAGACCTTCTCTGATAGACTCTCTGCTGAAGACACCAGAAGGCCTGACACTTAGAGAATTTTCATGAAAGTACCCAAGCCGGTGAAACCATCTGAAGATTCCTTCAACGGCTAGAAGACTTCAACGGAAAAGCTACAGTACGCGCATTAAATGCACATTTAATGCTTCCCGTACCCTGAAGAGTAAAAGTTGATGATTGGCCGACATTCCAGGTTATTTCAGGATAACTTTATCCCAAAATAGTAACCCGCCAACTTTCCTGGGTCCTACTGGTCAAGTCAACTATTCGCACATTTATTGCAGTTGTCCTCCTCCTCCAACGGGAAGACAACCCCAGTATAAAAGATACTACTTGAAGAACATCAACAACAACTTTGCTGAAGCTTTGAAAAACCTGTGCTCGAACAAAATATTTAAAACACTCAAACGCACAAGCCTTCTTGAGATAAAAACATCATCATCATCAACGAGAAAGGCGAACGTTGGGAAGATAATATTTTTCTATCTTCATATCCCAACAAAAGCAAAGTTCCAGCCGTTTTCAACTCTTCAAGCTCTTCAACAACAAATCTCTTGTAAAGAAGCTAGTTGGAAAACCCCTGTTTTCACAGAACTCTTCTCCAACGAGAAGGACGTCCAAGTAACTGGAGTAGTGAAGTGGAGATACTTCCAGGAAGCTCAGTGAAAGGACCAGTCTTAAAGGAAGCAAGGAAGTGCATCCCAGGAGACATCTAGACTTGAAGAAGGCGTGGAGAGCTTCTTAAGTACTAGGACTAAGGCTGTGTATTTGGATTTTTGCAAGCTTAGTGGAACAGTGGATTAGAGGAACGAGTTGTTCCTTGAACCACTATAAAAATCCCTGGTGTCATTTACTTACTGCTTTTAATTCTTACATTTATCTTTAACTAATTAACTCCAGAATTTGGGTCTCTGTGTTCAGCAGAACCCCTCCTGTGAGTTAACAGAAGGCCTACTGCCTTTGCACCTCTTAGAGGCTAACCGGACAGAACTCCTACCTGAAGACCATTCGCTGCCAGTCTGTTATGTCAACAGAACAGGCTATTCTGTTAAATCCGGTACTTAGCTTGAAAAAGTTAAAAACCAGTATAGTCTATTCACCCCCCTCTAGACTGTACCTAGTACAACCTGGACCAACACATTTGACTTTACTCGAGGACGAGTAAAGAAACTTAGTGTGGGGGAGTTGATAATCATGTAATTTCCATGTGTATGTTTGTATTTTTAATTAGTTTTGATTGATTTTTACTCTGGAAATTACACACTTTTGGTGTAATAGTTTAGTTTGTTAAATTCTTGCAAATGGTTTAGATTAGGTTCATTATGAGCTCAAATGGGTCTTGATCACTCAAAGGACAGTTGGTGAACCCCAAAAGTGGAAGAAAGGTGCATAATTTCAAGAGAAAATAAGGATCCTGAATTTTTGGTCTATACCGGTCGGGTATCATCTATACTCGATCGGGTATCTTGTTGAAATTTCAAATCGGATCGGATCCGAAGACAAAGGAACATGCAAGGAAGATTTTGACCATGATCGAGTGTCTATACCCGATCGGATAGACCGGCATACCTGATCGGGTATGCCTTTGAGTTTAACCCCAAATCCGGTCGAGTATAGCTCGAATATCATTTTCTACACATACTCGACCGGGTATAAAAGCACACCCAATCGGGTATACCTATAGAACATAGCCCATAATCGATCGAGTATACCTTGAATCTGGCAATTCACACATACCCGATCGGGTACCGTGTATATACCCGATCGGGTACCCGAGATGCATCCGAAGAGCCTATAAATACACCCCCTTTCCTTCACAATGAGATATCCAATTCCTATATACTTCTAAGCTCAGTCTAGAATAGTTCTTTCTTTATATTTTCCTCATGTTTAGTCTGCAAATGAGGAGCTAAACTCTTCCATCTTGGTTTTGCTACTTTGAAGCTTAATGATTTGTAAGTTGTGAGTTATTTTCTTTAACCTTTTCCTTGAATATTAATTACTTCCTATTCATATTCCATATTAATATTTTGAGCATTACTTTAAAGATCAACTAGTTTTGTTTCATCTATTAATTATTACTAGAATCAATCGGTTAATACGCTTGTTATTAATTCAGTTCCTTCAAAGGTAGTAAACTTGGATTGTTAATGCATGCATCTCATGGTTAATAAACCAAAGGGAATTAATTATATTGATTAAACCAATAAACCGCTTGTGTTGAGGTTGTCAATCTCAATCGTTTTCATCTTAAGCTTATTGCTACTATCGAATTAATATATGACGCTTGTTCTATATTGACTCGATAGTAAGTTTTATTAATGAACGCATATCGTTATTAATTACTACCCTCGGTGAACTGGATATACTCCTCGATTGAGTATTCGAGAGGAGATAGTTAAAGATATAACCGGGATCGACGAACAATTCATTAAGTGAATAAAAGCAAAACCAAGTCTTCATCTCTATTAAAGTAAACCACATAAGTCGTTCATCTTAGTGTTTAAATTTACTTCAAATTCAACAACAATCAAAACCACCCTTTGTTACTAATTATATAAAAGAAAAGTATTCCTTTCCCTGTGGATACGAACCTTACTTCATTATACTACGTATATTCGTTGTATTGTATTTATTTTGAGTGCACCTCACAACAAGTGCACGTCAAATTTGGCACCGTTGTCGGGGAAAGGTAATAATTTTTCTTTTATTTCATTTCAAGAAAAGTCAATAAAAAATAATAATAATAATAAACAAAATATAAAGAGTTCTCATTCTTCTATATTCGTTGTATTGTATTTATTTTGAGTGCACCTCACGACAAGTGCACGTCACTGGAAATATGGATTCATCAACAGATTTAAAGAGAAAATCTTTGGCAATGTTGTCAAGATTATTCCTCTTCCTGTCCTCAGTTATCCATTCCAATTTGGGTTTAGGAATGTACACATCCTCCTAGTCATCAGTTTTAGATGTGCTGACCTTCATTATTCTGATAGGTCCAACAGTAATTACTTCCAGCATTTCATCATGTAAAGCACTGAGATGTGCCTTCATCCTTATCTTCCAATCATCAAATTTGTTCAGGTTGAACAAAAGATTCTTTGCTAGTTGACTGTCCATATTTAGAGAGTGTCTGGGAAGCGAAGTGGTTTTGGATCTTTAGTTCAAATTAGTCAGTGAATGACTCTAGGAACACTCCGCTCTGATACCACTTGAGGGTCCCGGATAGAGGTAAAAGTCTAGAGGGGGTGAATAGACTTTTAAAGTTTTTTTAAAAAAAAACTTTAAAAAATTTCCCCTTCTAAACGAGTTGATCTATAATCTTTTGAGAGATTATAGATGCACAGCGGAAGTCTTTACCCTCTAAGTAGTCAGTGTGTGACTACTTTCTATTTTTGGAAGAAGTTTGGATTTGAATAGCTAGCAGTTGGCTTGACAGTAGGCTTAGCAGTTGGCTGGATAGCAGGGAATTGCTGAGGCAATTGCTCAGGAAATATTAAGTGTATAATGAAAGTGAGAAAGGACTGTGGTAGAGTATGACGAGACCTTTTAGAAAATGTGCTTTAGTAATAGTGAACGAAAGTTTTACTGGAGCAGCGGTCTTAGCAGTTGGGTGGTGATGAGGGAACTGCCGAGGCACCTGCTTAGGTTATAGGCTGATTTTCAGAGAGCATTTTGGATAACCTCCTTGGTGGTGATGTTATGAAGGTCTGGTGATATTGAGATGTTCAAAGGAAATAAGTATGCAAGAGCAGAGGGCTCAGCAGTTGGGTGGTCACCAGGGAACTGCTGAGGCAACTGCTATACTTAGAAGGTGAATTTCTGGAAATTAATACATCAGGCTTTTTAGTGATATTGATGCACGTCCCTTGGGTGAAAATGGTCTCAAAGAAAGCAAATAATTAAGCAGTAGGATAAGCAGTAGGATCAATTAAGACTACTGCTTAGGATGCTGCTCGCAAACTACAATCTTTATGTCAGAAGTGTTTGGTGTGTGCTTTGTTGACTGAAAGTAAATCAACACACAGTGTATCCTGGTTCAGAGGTGGTGTAATC
The DNA here is from genome assembly GCA_945859875.1 of Cuscuta europaea. NCBI lineage: Eukaryota > Viridiplantae > Streptophyta > Magnoliopsida > Solanales > Convolvulaceae > Cuscuta > Cuscuta europaea. Next base: position 5,200,047 of record CAMAPE010000011.1, on the reverse strand, counting down.
CTCCTACGTCCAGTCCCACCCTCTTTCAGATGGATTTTCACTATAGTATTAAGCCCAATACACTTAGTGACAATCTAGCCTTTACAACACTTAGGCCTAGATTGAAGGTGTTTCACAATGAGTATAACACCACTCAAAGTTACTCAATCCTTTAGACTTTTCTCAATTGATTCAGTGGAAATCAAAGGGTACTCTATCTATCTAACCACACTATAGGATCCGAACAATTGTTCTCCTATGTGGTTACAACAATTTATGAAATATTACAAGAAAGTTCTAACCTCCAAATAGGAACTAAACTTCTAGGATTTAGCAATTAACACTTGTGACTAAGAAGTTTAGTGAAGCATGAGTCTAAGCAAAGAATAGAGTATAGAATTGCACTTTCTCTTTTGCTAGATATCTTGTGAATGCTCAGTGAAGTATTTCTCTACTTAGGATGCTCAAGCTTGGTTAGAAACTTTCGTTTCAACCTATATTTATAGGCTTCTCCTGTGAATTAATCTCATCCGTTGGTTAGGATGAATTAATCTCTGACGTTGAAAAATTGGCAATGATGAACTGTACAATTGTCTTCTTGTGCTGGAGCATTTATTGGGATGATTTCTCTGTCTTGAGTATCTCAGCCGCTGAAGCATCTCTTCAGAAACTAATCCCATGTGTGCGTCCTATGCTCCGGACCCAGTACTTGATTTGGTATTAAATACCGGTCAAGTTTTGTCTTTAATCATTTACATTCAATGTATTTGATTTTTCGAGCTTCTTTTCTTTAAAATGTGATACATAATTAATCTTTGAGCCAAAATAATATATGCCGGTAGGATCTAAATATCATATTAAGGTAAATAAAAATTACCTTATTGCATTTTAACTTTTCCGGTAATATTTAATTAGACTCAAAAATTGTACATTTTATTTTGTCACATAATTTTGAATGCTAACACACGAACAATACTGAGACACAGTGTACACGGGCTAAGTATAGTGGCATCATCAAAATCTATCAAAATTGGGTACTAACACATTAAAATTGTGTTCTAGTCTCCCTTCAAGCTCCTTAAGTAAACAATTAGGATCATATTCAGAACATAATGATGAAGTGGAAGAGTTAGAAGTACTTACATCGTCATCTGACTCTTTATTCTCAACTTAAAGGGGAGTCACATGTTCATTCTCAACATCTTTCTTTTTTCCCTCAACCATGGCCATCAACGCCAAGTTGTTATCTTCTTCGTCAGATGAATCATCCATCCAATGGTCCTTCTTGGCCATCAAAGCACTTTTACTTTCGTACTACTAAATGGCTAGCATCTGCTTCTTTTTGTTAGGTTGCACCTTTTTCTTATAGTACTCAACATCCTTTCTTCTCTTTGGAAACCTGCAGGCCTTTATGAGATGCCCGACTTCCCACAACTGAATCACTTAGGAGCATCCTCAGCATCCAGAGTATCAGATATATCAAATGGTCTTTCTTTCCGTTTGGTGCCGGTAGAGGACTTGTGAAGTCTGTTAGGAGAGGAATTCTTCTTCTTGTAGATCTGGTTGTTAAACCTATAAGCCATGAGTGACAACTGCTTTTTGAAGTCCAAAAGTTCATCATCAGAATCATAATAAAAATCTACTTCACTTTCTTCAGTCTCAAGAACGACAACCTTCATCTTCTCTTTCTGGGTCTTCGAAGCTGATTTGGAGGGTCTCTCAAGCATGAGAGCTAAGGTGTCGGCCAGCTTGTTCACCGCTGCTTTACCTTTCTCATCAACAACACTCACAAAGTCAGAAAAATCATTAGCATATTGGTCAAGAGAGTTGTAGATTGCATGAACATCCATCTCCTCCAAATTCTTAGTGTGTCTGGTGTGAGAACACATCTTCCTCCACCCAGGGGCAAAAGATGACAAGAATCTCACATTCAACTCCATGTTAGATTTATGAACGTTGATCTTCCCCATCTCATCGATCAATCTCAGAAAGCGTATATAAGTATCCTCCAACGATTCTCCCAGTTTAGCTTCGAATGAGTCATAAGCAGTGAATGTGTTTGCCTTCTTAGCCTTCACACCAGTTTTGGTTCCTTGCATGAATTTGAAAATCTTATCCCACATATCCTTTGCAGTTGACATGATGCCTATCTTCATTAGATATCATTCGGGATAGCCTGCAACAGATAAGTCTTAGCAAGAAGGTCAACACGGATTCTGATACGATCTTGTCCATCATATTCTTCTTTTGTCTTCAGTCTATGTGTGTCACCAACTGGGGGGGTGTTCTCGAGATTTCCTTCAATAGCTATCCAAAGTTGTGCTAGACCGTCATTGATCGAGTCCAACAAGCAAGAGGTGTGGTCTTTTCTTTCAAGAAAGCCTAAGAATCTGTTTTTCTGCACCATATACACCCCTTCAGAAAATGGGTGGTCTGGTGTCATTTCCGATTGATAGAGCGTCCATGTTGTTGTTGATCGAGCTGAGCAGCTGATTGACTAACGGAGCTATTTTTGCAAAGTACAGGTTTGCACACAAAGCAAAGCTTCACGCACGGGGGTAGGGGAGAGCAAACCCGACCTTACCCGATTGACTCGATCGGATATATCCGTTTTTTTGTTGGGGTCGGAAAACCCGACCCGAAATACCCAAACCCGATCCGATTCTTGCAACCCGAGACTTAAGCGGGTAGCGGGTAGGGTTACCAATTATGCTACCCGACCCGCCCGAAAAACCGAACTAGTGTAGTATATATACTACTTTGAATTATTATGCATTTTCAAATATATCTCGATTATTGTATGCCAATTACCATATTATGCATTTTCAAATATTCGAATTACCGTATTTGTACAACTATAACTTTGAATGTTGCATTGATATGACTTTGAATGATATTTTGACCAATTATCATTTTATTTATCACAATATCAAATATGTCAATCACTGTATATTATTATTTTACATGTTCAAATATGTCGATTACCGTATTTATACAACTATTACTTTAAATGTTATACTAGTATAACTTTAAATGATATTTTTACCAATTACCATTTTATTTATCACAATTTCAACAATAATAAATTAAAATCCGAATGGACCCGAAAACCGTATCAACCCGACCGCAACCCGAATTTCTTCAACCCGAAAAACCCAATAAATTTTTTGATAGGGTAGGGTTTGAAACTATCAATCCGATACCCGAACGGGTTTACCATTTTTGAACCCGACCCGCCCAAACCCGACCCGTGCTCTGCCCTACACGGGGATGTATTCGCAAAGGGGTTCGCGCACAGACGAGTTTCGCGCACGGGCACGTTTCGCGCACAGCTTTTTCGCGCACGGACAGGTTTCATGCATAGCTTATTTCACGCACATCCTGGTTTTCGCACAAGTTGCTTCGCGCACAGCGTGATGCGTTAAACTAAAACTTTGCGCCTGGAAGCCTGAAACCTGTACGCTCTTAAACCTCTGCGGACGATGTAGAAAATTATGTCCAACTAATGGTATTCCATCATCCATCACTATTAATGGCTTTTTAACCTGCAAAAATAAAAAACAGAAACAACACCAAGATCGCGCACGAAGCAGAGAAGTTCGTGCACGGAAGAAATGTTCAACATCATTCTGTCGATCAGCTTCGGCTCTGATACCAGATGCTAGGTCCCTGTTTTCTACTAAGGAATCTACAAAATGGAGCTCTCAAATGAGTAGAAGAATGATTTTCATTGAAGGAGAAAGTTTACAATGATGAAGAACATTAGCGTGGAACCTTCTCTATTATCTCACTCTCATAAATGTTATGCGCAGGGGAATATAAGTGAGGCGTTGGAAAGCTGCCTCATCCATTCCCTTAAAGACATATTTATAGCCTAGGAAATGGGTAGGTCATTATAATGATTGGACCCTTATTTAATGTGGCCCTTTTGTGCTATTCTATTCTAGATTAAATACAACAAAGAGTAGTATTCCTGTCCAGCTTGACTGGACGGGAGGGTGGTCCGGCCACCTCAATATGAGGTGGTTTCCGGTGGTAGTTTTTGCAGATTTTTTTCGTATGTTTCTCATCAAGTCTAGTTCATCCATACCAAATTTGAGAAACAAATTCAATTGGGAAGGTCGTCAAATGATTTTTGAAAGATAACTGCACCGGAATATACATATAAAACACAGTTATCTTCAATAATCATTTGACGGCCTTCCCTTTTTACGTTTTTTGATCAAATTTGGTATGGATGAACTGGATTTGATGAGGAGCATACACAAAAAAATTCAGCAAAAAATACTACTGGGAACCACCTCAAATTGAGGTGGCCGGACCACCCTCCTGTCCGACCAGGCCGCACAGGAATATTTGTGATACAACAAAATACATTTAATGATAAAACATTGATCACATAAAAAAAATCTCTAACATAAGATTTACATTTGTCGCATGCACATGTCGTCTTCTCAAGGCCGCACATGGGAAAGTATTAAATTATACTTGTCAAGACCCTTTTTTGTCATGTCCAATTATATGTTGATTATCGAAAATTCAGAGCAAACACGAATTGACGATTTTAATAAATAATGAGAATGAGAAATCATTAAACATTACTGTGGATTTTTATTTAAACAGACTTTCAAAAACCTCTAACTCTCTAACAAGTAAGTTTAATACAACATATATTTTACATGTTACCACCAATTTAACTAGAAAGTAGCAAATTCTTATTTAACTAATATTTGTTACTTTTAATATTTGAATTAGGAAAAATTGATTGTAATAATCTCAACTATTGGCGGTCCGCTTATAATAATCCCAACTTTAGTGACATTCCGCCAATAATGGTTCACGACCAGATATGACCTGCTATAACAAGTGAATTTTAAATGGAAATAAAGCGTAAAAATTAAAAGTTGAATTATTTATAGGGATTACTTGTTATATCTCTTCTCATCCACTTTAGAAACTATATGAATTTATTTATAGCCGGTTATGACGGACCATTATTGGCGGAAGGTCACTAAAATTGGGATTATTCTGAGATAATCGATAGTTGAGATTATTATAAGCGGACCGCCAATAGTTGTGATTATTACCATCAATTTTTCCTTTGAATTATTACCCTAAAAGGGACTAAATTCTTTCTAAATCTCCTAAATAGGACTAAACATATATTTTTTCCCTAAATGGGACTGGATTACCCATTTACCCCTGTTTTTTCTCCTTCCCCCTTTTATAACCATTCTTTTTCTCCCTTGGGCCTTCTCCCTCTTGCGCATCTTCTCCACTGCGCACACTCCTTCTTCTCCCTTCCTTTTCACCGCTTCTTCTCCCTTCCCCTTCGCCGCTGACCCGCCACTGACGTGAAGTCCTCCGCCACTGCGCACACTCCTTCTTCTCCCTTCCCTTCGCTGCTGACCAAAGCTTTGAGTCTTCGTCGCTGCCCATAGCCATCACCGCCGCCGTCGCCGTCGGAGATCTTCTCTTCTTCGAAGGTAGGTTCTCTCCTTCCTCCCCTCTTCTCTAGTTCTCTCCCTCTTCTATTTCGTTGTAGATGTTTGATTTCTTCTTTGATTGGTAAAAAATACCAAGTTCAACACTGAAAATGCCATTAAAATGGCATTCTTATTTTACAAAAATTTTGTATTTTCCTTTGAAAATGCCATTAAAATGGCATTCCTGATTCATTTTGGCATTTTGATAAAAATGTTGACATTCATGTCGGGAAAGGCCAGATCTGAAACGATAAAGACCAGATTTGCAGTGGGAGATTCCAGATTAGCTGCGACGGTGGCCGGATCTACATCGACGACAGTCAGATCTACAACACGGTGGCCGTTTTAGAGGTGACAGAGACGTCCGACAACAGGCGGCGACCGGCGACAGGCGGTGGTTCGGCGTTGTGGTCGGTGGCAGTAGGATTTCCAAGCTTCAGGGGTGTTTTTGTCCAATTACAAATAATAACTCCTATTTTGGGAATTTTTAAATTTTAGTCCTATTTTGGCAATTAAAGATGTATTTACTCCCATTTAGGTAATTACCTCTTAATATTTATATTATTGATTAAAGGTTTATGACACTCACACATATTGTACTCACTTTTTCTAAATTAATGTTTAATTCCAAAATTAGTTTAACCATGAAAATTAATAAGTAGCAAATGCTAATAACTGGTGTCAATAAATTCTACTCCCTCCACCCCCTAACTTTGTTCCTTTTTATCTTTTTCGTTCGTCCCATTAAGTTTGTCTCATACCATATTTGATAATATTTGTGTGATTATCGTTCATCCCATTAAGTTTGTCTCATACCATATTTGATAATATTTGTGTGATTATCGTTCATCCTTACTTTATTCATACTTCATCAATTCAATATAAACCACATCATTTCACTTTTTCTTAAAAGTCTTGTCTCATCTCTTTGTACCAAAATGAGCAACCTTTATCGGCCCAGGATCCCTTGAAATTGCATATACCCCAATACCCCATCACCTTAGGCTTTAGCTTTGTATATAAAGCAGTGTTTTCACGTGAATCGAGTCATTGAGAGTCAAAAAGAGTTCTGTCCTGCAAGAGAAAGTTTTGGTGAAAACTGAAAAGTATGGATTCGGACTTTGGACTACCCAGAGAACTCTCTGATCTACAAAAGCTCCGATCCCAATACAAGCCGGATCTTCCTCCTTGTCTTCAGGTATCTTCATTTATATTTGTCTATGTTATACTTTTTTTCATCGCCACCCGCTTGCTCGTTCCTCATTTACAAATTTACACTGCTTTATAGTCATCGTAGAATCAGAATGTACGATGTTCTGACGGTGTTCTGTGTGCCGCTAAATGTTCTAGGTTTTTCGATTTTGTATTCGAATTCCGCTCGTTACAACGACTGATTACATACTTTACCTGTGGATGTTCGGACGTCTTACATCCAGTCTATCTTGTATCTTGCGTTGCATTAGATCTGACGTGTTACCCCCCATCTTGTTCCATCATCTTTTTTGAAAGCAATTCGTGTCTTCTCGTGGGTGGGCTTCTCAATTATTTTGATGTCAGTCAGATTTAGTCAAAGTCGTGGAGTCGTGCTAGATTCTATTCTGTCTTGTAATCGGGATATACTATAAACTGTTACACTTTGTTTTTCATCTCCGTAGATTTTGTAAGTAAAGAGTGGAGTCAATGTTATACTATTCTCACGAGTAATCAGTATGTACTTTAGAGTTATAAATTATTCTAATGCTTGTTTTTCTTTTCTGTCTCTGTATTTTACTATTTTTAAAAAATTAACAATGCATTCTTTGTGTATTTGTGGAGTCTAAAGTATTAAAACAGGTTTAGATATATAATTTAATTATTACCTTAAGATATCAAACAATTGTGTTCAATTCATATGTGTGGGTTCTGTTGCGCTAGTACTCTTCATTTTCATGTGATGACTTGCTCCTGGACACTGCAAGGTTTGGTGTGGGTTTAATTTTTTATTAGTTATTGGTTTCTATTTCATATTGAACAAATCCCTTGGTTATTTGACTGCTAGTATCACCTTATTTCTGGGAACACCTAATCTATTCCTATTCCAAAAGGGCACTACTGTCCGTGTGGAATTTGGCGATGCAACCACGGCTGCAGATCCCTCTGGTGGACATACAATAAGTAGATTGTTTCCTCACACTTTTGGTCAGCCATTGGCTCATTTCCTCAGGGCAAATGCCAAGGTTCCAGTTGCGCAGATAATTACGGAGCACCCGACAATTAGGTATATGTTTGAACTTTTATGATTATATCATGTCTTCATTCTGCCTTGTTGTACTTGCTGATCACAATGATATAGATACTAGATAATTACTAATGTTATCTCTTTACTATTTGTATTCATCATATAATTTTGGTCCTTCTGTGTGTTACTATTGCTCTAAGTTTATTTAACTTTATCATCTCATGTATTATCCCTATTACTGCTACTTGTAAAGCAGCTGCTAAGTTTTGAAATACACACACTCATTTTTTAACCTTCATGGTATTAGAGCTTTTGAGTTTCTGACGTGTGAGATTCTTTTTCTTCATTTTTGGTCACCCTACATCATCAATATTCTGTGCAGTTTATACACCACCTTTATTTATCTCATATAACAATTCACTTCCTACTATGTAAACCCCTCCCTCCGATTGTGAGCGCTCAGACGTTGAGCTTCATTCCTTGACCAATCTCCAAACCACTATAATCTTAATTCCTAATCATCAAGAGCCCAAGAAACATTTGGTCTCCCTCAATCTTTCTATTAAACTCAATCTTGTTATTAAACTCAACACCACCAACTTTATCTTCTGGATGGTACACACCATGTCATCCCAAAACAATTTCAAAAAATGGGGCCATAAGTTCAAATACAGCATACTTGTCATGGATCCACCAAGACCAGCTTCTTTTTGGCGCAATCATTGGAACACTAACTCTTTGGGTTGTTCCCCTAATCATTCGTGCTATGCATTCCAAAGAGGCCTGTGAGAATCTTGCATCAGTCTATGCTCAGCCTTTCTGAGGGAACATAAAACACCCTAAGTACCACATTAGAAGATTCACTAAGGGATCCGAATCCATTAGTAATTATGTGCATTTTCTAAAAAATGCATTTTCATTGAAATTATCTTAAATGGCTTGGATCACGGGTTTACCCATGATAGATGTGGTTGAAGGATGGGTGACATGTATATCCTTCATCGAGGTACACAAATAGTTGATAAATCGAGTGCTCAAAATTCAACAGTAACTCTGTGAATCATTGTGTCTTCCAGTAACTGTCAATTCGCTGCAAGGTCATCAGTACAAACTGTCATTTATCAGGCCGGGTGGACATGGCCCCTCATACAACAATTGTGAGCATTGAGCAGCAAGGCCGCATTAGCAATGGAAACACAACACGCCAATCTAACAGACCATACCTTGGTTTCTATCAAGCATGCTGGGCTCAAGATTATACAACCCGCAATTGCCCTCCTTTTCTCCTCACCTCTATCAACTCGCACAGGCAACAAACTTGCATCCAATTCCTCTGGCTGGACAACACCACGTTCATCTCAGCTCTAGCAGTCATCCACGACTACTTGGCAGCCCCAAGCAAATTGTGCCCTAAACTCCATTATCAACACTCTTGGACCGTCTCCATTCTTAACAATGCCACCCATCATATTACATCTGATCTACATAATTTATCACTGCATTCTTCATATCCTGGTGCTGATGAAGTCATTGTAGCTAATGGTAGCAGTCATCCTATCAGTCATGTGGGTTTCAGTTATCTCTCTCCCTTTCTCATACTTTTTGTCTCAATAATTTATTATGTGTTCTCCATATCCAACTTATATTTGTAATCCCAATGCTGTTAAAATAACGATGCACCCATTTAATTCTACCTACTTCTCAAGGGTTGTACAAAAGAGGGTTGTATGGATGACCATTTTCCAGTAGCTCAAAACTGCTCCCAACTAGTGGCATTATCGGTTGGGGCACCTTGCGTCCAATATACTTCATCATGTCTTAAATACTCATAATTTGACAATAAACTGAGTCTTCTCTCCTATCTCTTACTGTGATTCCTCTCAGTATAATAGAAAGTCATAAACTACCATTTAATAAATATACCATAATGTCATCACAATTACCTGAATGTTATTCTTTCTCACAACCCGTTATATCCATTGACAAGTTCAAAAACTATGTCATATTTGTTGACTACTTCGCTAAATATACATGGTCTGATCTAATAAAGAAAAAAATCCCAAGACCTTGCATGTTTTTAAATTCTTTTTACCCCTTAGTTGAAAATAAAATTAAACTAAAAACATTTTTTTTGACAATGGGGTGAACATCTAGTTTTAATCCCATAACTCACCTCTCTTGGGATTTCCAAGTTACATGCTTACCTCACAAACCGAAATGCAATGGCTTTGCAGAACAGCGTGACGTTGTCATTGGTACCTGGTTGAAACTGGTCTTACCCTCTTTCACCGTGCATTTTTACCCCACACTATACCTCAAGTCTCTTTACGTGTCTCTCTCACACCCAACCTAGCTATGATAAACATTCGGTCTTTGGGTGTGTGTGCGATTTATGGATCTGGCCGTGAACACTCCTAAACTCCAACAAAAATCTATTACATGCATCTTCTATGAACACTACACTGAAATTGCTTGCAACCTACACCTACATTTGCCTTGACTAACTCATGACCGAGTCCACATATCACGCTAGGTCCAACTTGTTGAAGATGTGCTTCCTTTTAACTCTCTTCAACCCAACATACTCTCTCTGTTAATATAAACATTACCATATTGCTCCAGCCCCATCATATTATTCCCCCTCTCTCATTGCAAGCCAACTGCTCACCCACAGCCAAATCACCCACCGAGCTTCATCATCTGTCATGTAACCCATTGATAAGGATGATCCCATGTCTTATGCCCTTTCTCATGGTCCAGAGTCTGCATATGAAAGTTGTTATCCTCTTGTCATATTGTTACTCGATCCATGAATAATATCTGACATGCCATCCTAAAACTCAACCTACTGCTCATGTTCCCACATCTTTAATAGAACCTATAAAAAACTTGCTACCATAAAGGAAGCTTTAATCTAATCCTCAATGGTGCCTTGCAATGACAGAATAATTTAGGGAAATTACCCTAAATAGGACTAAAAACGTGTTACGGATGCATTTTATGGATCTAGCAGGAGATTTAATTAGAACAGTTTAATTACAAGAGGGAAATTATCCTGATGCTATTTTTATATTTTATTTATTACTTCCTATTAGGAATAGAAGTATTAGAGGTTACAATTTCTATTAGATTAGAAGACCTATTAGTAATAGAAGTATTTAGAGGTTACAGTTTTAGTTAGACTAGAACTCTATCATGTAAAGGCAGGATGCCTATTTATATTCCTTTTTCAGCCTTAATAAAATACCGATCATTAGAAGAATTAATCCCCAGAGAGAAGTCACGGACTTCCCCCTTCCCCCTGCGCTCTTACTGCGCTCTTCCAGCCACGGGCAAGAAGAGGAGTAACCCTAGCAGACAGGTTATCACCTCAACCGGGTACCCTGCTACCCCAAGACGTCCCTGGAGTCCTGGACTCGTTCTCAGTCACAGAACCCTAACAAAACGTTTGTATATTCCAATTTCCAAAATAGGATTATCACGTTTTTATTCCCAAAGTGGGCAGCACCAGACTTTAAACATGACAATATTTTCCAAACTTGGCAGTAGTTACTTCTATTTTGGGAATAAAAACATGGCAGTCTTATTTTGCAATTTTCAAACTTTTTTACCCCTATTTCGGGAATCTTGCCAATAATTTAATGCCTTAGTACTCAATGCCCATGGACTTTGGTACCAAGACTGGGAACACGAAATGTTGTTGGATCATTGGATGTAAGTTTGGCTCCCAAATGAAAGGTGTAAAGCACGCCTTGTTGCCATGGAGTTTCATCATCCCAAATGCTATCTCATGGAGCTCTCACAAAAAAAGAACAGTTACCCGCTGTTCTACTTAAGTTGAGTATCGGTCAGTCACTCTGAAGTTAGATATGCCTTATCCCTTCTTGGTGAATTGCACATTCTCATTTCTGCTTTAGCAGTTATATTCTGTGTCAATGTCGGAGCTACCCACTTATCACTTATGTGCCAACCCGGCCTTTCACTCTAGGATGATACACCTCGCCATTGCCTATCACTTCATACAAAAGCATGTTCAAAACAGTATTCTAGACATTACTCATGAATCATGCCCAATTTGAAGATAAGCTTGCCAATGCTCTCACTCTTTACCAATCCAACCATTTCAAGATTTCTTTTCCAAGATTGGAGTTCGCTGTTAGGCATCCAACTTGCAACTTCCGGGGCATGATAGAAAAAATGGATTATCACTGATGTTATCTCTTCACTATTTGTATTAGTCTTATATATCTTATATTTTTGTCTCTACAGTATGCTAGTATCTCTCTACCATTATTTACTATTGTAACTAATTTGGGAGACCTACTTACATCCAATAAGGCCACATACAAAGGCTCTTGGGTGTCTGACAGTGAACTGTTTATAATTTGGATACAGTTGTTGACTTGTTGATGATTGGGTGTCTGACATCCACTTACGTGTTGGGTGGAGAAATATTTGGGAGACCTACTTACATCCAACAAGGCCACATACAAAGGCTCTTGGGTGTCTGACAGTGAACTGTTTATAAATTGGATACAGTTGTTGGTGATTGGGTGTCTGACATCCACTTACGTGTTGGGTGGAGAAAAATTTGGGAGACCTACTTACATCCACAAACCGTTGTTGGTGATTTAGCAAAAGGCCGCATACACATTGCCGAAATACCGATACCAATTGATAATCCAAACGAACATTTCGCTGTAGAAAAATGAAGCACCAATCGTTTGGATTATAAATTGGTATCACTATTTCGGCATTGTGTATGCGGCCTTTTGCTAAATCACGTTAGCACATGAACGCTCCTAGAATCATGCGTCTTATATAGTAATATCAGACTGACCTTCTTGGCTATTCTGTCATGTAGATGGATGTATATCCTTCGTCACCCTTCTCTTACAAACTGGACCATTTCATGATTGACCGATTCTTTATATTTCCAACAGGGTGGGGCTTGTTTTCTCTGGTAGACAATCTCCAGGAGGGCATAATGTTATATGGGGTTTGCATGATGCAATCAAAGTTCACAATTCTAAAAGTACATTGCTTGGATTTTTGGGTATGTTCTCTCTATTTAGTTTTAGGGAGTGTGCACCTTAATTGTGGAGAATGTCGTATATATTTATGCCTATCGTTCTGGCTGTAGCTGTTTGCACATGATGTTTTCAGGTGGTTCTGAAGGTTTATTTGCACAGAAGACACTTGAGATCACTGATGACGTTTTGGCTACCTATAAAAATCAAGGTAAGCCGCATTACTTTCAAGAATTGTTAAGTAACTATCGTGGAGTATTTTTTATGTAGACTTATGTACATTATCTGGATTTGATTGCATCAAGGTGGCTATGATATGCTGGGGAGAACACAAGATCAAATTAGAACAACTGAGCAAGTTAATGCTGCACTGGCTGCTTGTACATCTTTGGAATTGGATGGCCTTGTTATTGTTGGAGGTATTAATGCTTTGAGCTGTTTCTCCAAGTTGTGTGATGTTTTCATTGAACAAGACTGTGATTTCTCTAATATATTGCCACTTTTTATAGGAGTAACATCAAACACAGATGCTGCTTATCTAGCAGAGGCTTTTGCGGAAGCTAAATGCCTAACAAAAGTGTGTCTTGTTTCAGGCTTTTCTTTTTATTAAAATGTACTTAGTATGTTAGTATATACACATTCATGTGCACACATGTACTTATTTATTGGCAATTTCCTTTATATTCCCAAGTTTGTTTGTGACTGAATCTGCATTTATCATTCTCTCAGGTCATTGGAGTTCCAGTCACATTGAATGGGGATCTAAAGAACCAGTTTGTAGAGACAAATGTTGGTTTTGATACAATATGCAAGGTACCAACCTCTATTTTTGTTTTGTCATGAGATAATACATGGAACACACTACTTCACACGAAGAGTGTTACATACCTCACTGCACCTTAATCTCTTTTCATTGATGACTTGATATGTTTTATGGATATTTCTTAGTTAGTATTAGCTCTGACCCAAAAAAAGTATTGTTTGTAATGTTCAAATTAGTATTACAAACAAGACTGAAGACTCATTTTGGGACAAAGGATGTGTATTTTATCCAAAGTCTTGTTTATTGACATCTGTAGAAGTGTAGATGCATTGTGTAACGGCAGCAATTAGTTTACTTGGTTTATACCTTTTGAATTTCTCCCCTTGTTTTCAATTAAATAAATAAAGATTAAAAATGAAGGGTAACACATAGAAGTGCATTTTTGCTTCACTGCATTATCTTCCTCTTAAGGGCAGGAAGAAAACTTATTGATCTAATTTTTCACTTTGGTGCTTTTCCGCAGGTTAATTCTCAGCTCATTAGCAATGTCTGCACAGATGCACTCTCAGCAGAGAAGGTTATGATTTCTTTTTGTTGTTGTAATGTTGATTTTGGATTAAGTTGTTTCACATTCTCTTCCTAAGCTTTAAGTTTTAACATCATACCATGCATCAAATAAACTCTCCTATCACCTTTGCTTAGTAAATATTTCATATTCTTAGCCTGTATTTGTACTTACTACTTATGCATGCCCTCCAGTTTATTGACACGTTTTTTCTCTTTTTGCAGTATTATTATTTCATCAGGCTGATGGGGCGAAAGGCATCACATGTTGCCTTAGAATGCACCCTTCAGTCACACCCAAATATGGTTTGTATTCCTCGTCTTTGTGATGTAATCTTCTGCCCTTTGGGTAATTTATGATTTGCACCCAAGAAAATACATGGAAAACTTTCTTTCAGGTAATTCTTGCTGAGGAGGTAGCTGCATCAAAGCTTACTCTTTTTGACATCACACAACAAATTTGTGATGCTGTGCAGGCCAGGGCGGAACAAGGCATGCGTTGTTATTGATTTCATCTCTGTATACATGATAGAATCCAAAAATTGACTGTAAATTCAGTGTATTACTGTAGAACGTCTGAGAATTATAGTGACAGAAAACAAGGAAAACAGAAAAGTAACGGGGCTGGTTCGAGAGTGTCCCCCTCTCCCAAGCAACTACCCAATTTCTGCCTACGCTCCTTATTTCCTCCCTCCAACTCTTATACCAATTCTATTCTTTAGGGCCAGCCCAAACCCATGACTTACATGGCCCAGAACCCTTATTTTTACACTACCACAATTATTTAATATAAGTCCATTATTATTATAAACCCCCTTCTGCCCAGGGTCCTATCATATCTCCTCCCTTGGGCAACCACCTTGTCCTCAAGGTGGGAGGTAGGAAACTGCCCTGACCATCATCTTCATCCTTGCACCTCTTCCTTCCCGGTACCTCACTGATTTCTGGACTAGGAGCTTCATTACTTGAACCTCCATCATCACTTCCTCAGTCCAGTATTTCCCTAAGATTTTCACAGCCTTTTCATATATCTCATGGTTATCGAAAATCTGGAGATTCACAATCGTGTCTAATCCGTCATGTTCGTCAACCATCTGCGCATATAAATTGACCCCACCATTCAATCCCATTTCTTTGTCTGCCTCGCCTACCTCCAGAATATTCTCCCGCCCTTCAAGACATATAGTAACAATTCTTGGGTCTTGGCTTAACAAGAGATCATAAAGCAGCTTAATGCAGCCTTGACTTGCCACACACTTAATTTGATCATGAGAGCCTCCAGAAGTGGCATTAGAGATAGCCCCTGCAGCCACTTTCCTGATGTCAACTTCTGCATTTTGAAGGAGGTGTACCAAAAGAACAATGATAGATGCCTTAATAACTGCCTTTATATGATCTCTACTCCCATCTATGATATTAGATGTAGTCCAACAAGCTTCGGTCCTAACTTCTTCATCATTCAGGTGGATGAGTGGCTGAAGAACTGGCAATACAGCTTTGACCCGGTCAAATGGTGTTGGTGGCTTGCCTCGCCAGAAGCTTGACAAAGTCCATGTAGCATTTCTCAACATATAAAGCTTTGAATGCTCATTTAACTGAACTCCCAATGGTAAGAGTGCACCATGATCAAGAACCTGATCCCTGCAGATTGGGGCATCACATGCAACCTTTCCTAAAGCCCAGACAATTGGAGGGCTACATTCAATTTACAGCAGCTTTCTAAATGGTGTCGTTGCTTCAATTCGTGCAGATGTAGCTTCTGATTCAGAACTAGCAGAACCGCACCACAATGTATCAATGTTGGTATTGGTAGTAGGTTGCTCAAGGATGTTTGCACGAGAAGATGATGGATGTGCATAACTCTCATTCTGCTCTTGATTACCATTAGTCATCATCTTATTTGATTCATTATAGCAGCCAATTTCATTTTCTCCTGGCTGTAAAATAAGACTCACTTTTTTCCTTTTCATATGGCTTCTCTTCAACCTCTATTTCCTGAACTGCATCGTACTTTCCATTCATTGTAGATGAAACTCGATGCAAACTTTAACCCAAGTCCTGCCAACTAACTTCATCCAAGGTATCCATTGCACAAAGGATATATAGGTTGACTGCATTCTTTTTGCCCTTGTCTATGAGCTCTTTCTTCAGCCTGTAGCATGTGTGCAGGTTCCCTTGTCAGCTCCAAAAGGACAACATATTGAGCTGCTGACAGGTTAGTCCTGAGCCACCGGCAAGTATTCCAATATTGGCAATCTTAACCTCCTTTGAGTTGTGGAATGATTGAATAGAAGACTGCCTTTCATAAGCAGGTGTATACCCATCAATACGAACGTGGCTTATTCTGTTATCAGAAACATATTGCTTCACTCCATCAAGAATCTTAGGATAGAATATGCTTTCTACCACAGCTTCACAGCTCTCTAGTGCAGTCTCCCCATCCTCCAAATGTTTTTCAGATTTAGGACTACAGAGATATATTCCCCATTCATATCTTGTACTCAGAAGTAATATCATATTAGGGCTATTCACATCACTGAACTCTTGAATCTGTCTTCTCCTTTCACCCAATTTGACATTGCCATTAATTCTGCAGACTTCCAACTTTTTTTTGACTAAAACAAAACTCAAGTATGTCAAACATTTTAGTTCACTGAGAGAAAATCAGAACCATGCGTTCAAGCAGTTTTCCAACAAATTCCTTGTACTTTCCAGTAGACCCTACCCCTAACCCCTTGTGATTATACATCCTGAAAGTCATGCCATCACATCTGAAGCCATCAATTTTTTTCAGCCCATCCAAAGTAAGTTTTGATGAGTGAATGTGCCCAATATCCCTTAAAACACCCAATCCAGGTTCATGAACTATATATCAATCAAAGATTTAAATGCTTCTGGGTTTTGGTCTAGTGCACTAGCATACCTCCGGACATCAGAAGTTTCGAATCTCCTGTCATCTGTAGCCCGTTCAAACACCTGGTATTAAAATTGTTCTCAGGTACCAAGTGATAAGAACAATTTGATAGATGCCAGTCAATCTCCCTTTGTGGGTGGATATGACTTTTGTTAATGGACACCTCCTGCTCATTTGATGTAGCCTGCAAACCGATGGTTCGATTCTGCTGCCTCTGCATAATGGACACCTCTGCATAATAATAATAAATAATAGGCTTGCACACTGATGCTGCTGCCTAGGGTTCGATTCTCCTCTGGATCTCGTTTCGCTTGCATAGAGATCTCGCCGCAAGTTGGAGTTTTCCTTCTGATCGTTTCGCGCTTTGTCGCGGATTGACAGAGGATGAGGAAGCCTGCAAACTGACAGTATCTGCTCACGATGAAGCCAGAGAACTGGAAGGAGTTGCTTGCGACTGAGAACAAACTTGTGAACTTAGAACAAGTGATAGCAACGAAGTCTGCGAACACGATGAACTCTGTGAAGTGTGAGTAGCTGTTCGCGACACCCTCTGCGAGTGGGAACATTTGCTTGTGGCAAAGTTTGCGACGACGATGGGACCTGATTTTCAGACTTCCGACGGTGTCTAGGGTTCCTCGATCGGCCCCTAGGTCGCTGGTGACTCTACTGGACCATGACATTCTGCATATCGTCAATCAGTGCTCGGAAATTGCTCTCCACATTCTCCAGTTGGTAATCCATTTCTGAACTCACCAGAATACCAATGATAGAGACTCCAAAAATTGACTGTAAATTCACTGTATTACTGTAGAACGTCTGAGAATTACAGTGGCAGAAAACAAGGATAACGGAAAAGTGACGGGACTGGTTCGAGAGCGTCCCCCTCTCCTAAGCAACAACTCAATTTCTGCCTACCCTTCTTCTTTCCTCCCTCCCACTCTTATACTAATTCTATTCTTAAGGGCTGGCCCAAACCCATGACTTACATGGCCCGGAACCCTTAATTTTACACTACCACGATTATTTAATATAAGCCTATTATTTATTATTATTATTATTACTATTGTAAACCCCCTTCTGCCCAGGGTTCTATCAATATACTAGTCCTTTTTAGTTAAGAACTGTCCTTTTTATTTAAAAACTGTCTGACTTAGATTTTGGGTCCAGATAAATACCATGGTGTAATCCTATTGCCTGAGGGTCTCATTGAAAGTATTCCTGAAGTATATGCTCTACTAAAGGTGCCATATAAAAATGAAGCTAATTGTTTTGTTATTACATTCTTCCTCTCTAAAGCTTTAAAGTTTAAACAACATCCATTTTTATTAATTTGTTTTTTTTTTGTCCAGGAAATTCATGGTTTGCTCAGACAAGGTATTTCTGCTGATAACATTTCCTCCCAATTGTCACCATGGGCATATGCACTTTTTGAATTTCTGCCTCCCTTCATAAGAAAGCAGGTAAATCTAATTGGGTCTCCACAAACCTAGCTTCATGAATTATTTTCGAATTTTCGTGGTGCTTAATCTGGTAGCATTGCAATGTTACAGCTCCTCCTGTATCCGGAATCAGATGACTCAGCTCAGCTATCTCAGGTAACTGATAATCTGCTTTAATGGTTGTTCTGTATGATGGATTTGTCTCATTTAATGATGATGTGCTTTTCATTTCTCAGATTGAGACAGAAAAGCTTTTAGCTTTTCGTGTAGAAGAAGAAATGAACAAACGAACAGTAAGAAAGCAGTGCATTTGGCTTCAATATGTGGCACATTCCGCCTTTGACTGGATGTTTTTTATTGCTCTAATGTTCTTTTGGCTATGTATGTTTGCCATGGAAAATAGTTCTTTTATGCTTGGGTTTAATTCGGTAAACATGAAGGATAATCAATTCTAATTAAAACTTTTTAAAGTTTGCATATATTTATATTTATTTGACTTTATATTGTAGAAATGTAGATTTAAAATGTGTTTGAACAAATATCTTAAATTGATTAAATGAGTTTGGTCCCTTTTTTATTTTTCCTCATGTTTTTGGACACTACGTCCGTCCCATTTAAATGTTCTCATTACTTTTTGGCCCGTCTCAAAATTACCCTCCTGTTTACTGTAATGAAAGAATTGTGTGGTTGTAATTGACTCTTTCCTTTCTAAGTAAATTTATAAATCTAACCAGCACAATTCATTTTCTTAGACTTCATGCAAAGTCAAAAGGGTAAACTAAAGAAGGATGAAGGGGGTATTGATTTTAGTGTACAGTTTATCTCTGAAGCATTTTGGCGTGTGCTTGCATATACAAGGCTGTACTCTATTTGGATATTCAAGATTGGACAATGCTTTGCCATGATTGTCGAATTTTTGTGTATTCATGTTTATGGTCTGTTTTCTTCAGAAAGAAGGAAAGTATACGGGGAAGAAATTCAATGCTATTTGCCATTTCTTTGGTTATCAAGCTCGCGGATCTCTGCCATCAAAGTTTGATTGTGACTATGCTTATGTGAGTTTTTTGGCGGATAGTACAGGTCAAATGCTTTGTCTTAAAAGTATTTGGACTTTTAACATCTATAAACATTAATCTTTCAAGGTTCTTGGCCATGTCTGCTACCATATTTTGGCTGCTGGCTTGAATGGTTATTTGGCAACTTTAACTAACTTGAAGAATCCTGTGAATAAGTGGCGCTGTGGTGCTGCTCCAATAACTGTAAGCTCTAAGCGATATTGTCTCGGATGATGTGAACTTCTTCACTGTGATTCTTTTCCAGTCAGTTTATACTTCATAATACGTAATACATTCATTATATACTGTATTGATGTAAGACCATATTGTGAGCTTGCAGGCTATGCTGACGGTTAGGCGTTATGGTCATGGTCCTGCTGCTTCATCCTTTGGAAGGCCTGCTCTTCATCCTGCTACTGTTGATTTAAGAGGAAAAACATATGAGTATGTCAGTTTCCTCTTTTATTTTATCAATATTAGTAGGTCTTTTAGCCCCTCTTTGGTTGGAGTTGGGAGGGGGGACATGAGAAAGTGAAGTGACATGTGTATGGCTGGGGAAGTTAGGGGTGCTGAGGAGGGGAGGAGCAATGGGAATCTTTGGAACTCTTCATATCACTCATCCCCGCCATCTTAGGACATTTTGGAGGATTAATATTTTCTTAATTTGTTTTACACATTTCTTAAGTTGTTTTAGATTATGTTTGAGGAACTGGTCCAGCCCAGCTCGTTGTCGACTCACTCTCCCTTACGGGAGGTCTTGGGTTCGAAACTCAATGGAGTGAGTTTCAGCCTTGATTACTCCAAGCCCCCAGACCCCCTCCTCCAGATGCCCCCTGGAGTAAAAAAATCACGACAAAAGTACATCAACTATTTCAAAATAGTTCCCATGCTCCCATGTGCTTTGGGCACACTTATAAAGAAAACTAAATTGATTATTTGAGATTTATTTAGAAAGAAGAGAAGCAGGGTATCAACTACATATTTCATTAAAAGGTAATTAGAAGATGGGCAAACAAGGTAGTTTTGAGAGAGGGTTATAATACTCGAGTGTTTTTCTAACAATAATTCCCACAAACTCCTCCATTGATTCATTGCCATGTAAATAGAATCAGTATTGAACTGTTGTTTCTCAATTGAGTCGTAAGACAGAAGAATCTTATCGCATTGAATTCAATCAGTTTATTAGTCTAACACAAGATTTTATGAAGTCATATAAAAAAGGAAATCAGAAATAAATTGAGTATAAAGGTTTTATTTTGTTTTCTAAAATATTAATTCCCACAACTTCATTGAACCTACCATTTATTCTGAACTCCATTTTGCTTCCTTTCCTTTCCCATTTTTCTCACCCTTCACAACTTTGGGTGTTAGTAAAATTAGGATTTGAATAAGCGACATATTGTGTTTTGCAATCAACAGATTTAAAATTGGGCTGTGGGTGCTTTATTGAATCACAATGCATATGTATGATTCAAATCATATTAAAAGATTGAATTCAAATATTCATTCAATCTATTAGTCTGACACTATTTTACTGATCATACTAATTATGTTTCAAAAAGGTCTGACAGCTTTTTCCAACTAGGCTACACCAATTCGTTTTGCCGCTTTTCCATGGGCAATATTTAAGATAAGCCAAATTTTGTCGAAAAAATCTTTGGCATTTTGAGTTTATCACTTGAGCACAGTTTTGTACATAATTCCAAATCAAATATTTGTATTTTATTTTATAGGACAGTTTGAGTTTATCACTTGAGCATAGTTTCCATTCTATATAGTTAATCTAATAGGAGTAGCTCAAGATCTTACATAATGTTTTATTATCTCATACCATTCCGGTGTAGATTCGGTCCGGTGTAAAGCATTTACTTTAACATGCCCCTCGGCTCAAACCGTGCCGGATAACATCGGGTGTATAAATAGGCCAAACAAATCCTTAACAAGCTACCTCACAATTGAACCTGGCTTTGATACAATGTTAAAATCCGAGATTCCATCCTAACAAGTTAACCTAATAGAAGGAATAGTTCAGGATCTTATATATTATTTTATTATTTCATACCATTTCGGTGTAAGACATTTACTTTAACATTCTTAATAATATGGGGCTTACTTGTTGCAGGCTTTTGAGACAGAATGCCACGACGTTCTTGTTAGATGATGTGTACAGGAATCCAGGACCTCTTCAGTTTGATGGCCCAGGTGCTGATGCAAAGGCTTTAACTCTTTGTGTCGAGGATCAAGATTACATGGGCCGTATCAAAGAGTTGCAGGAATATCTTGATAAGGTACTCAACTTTCCTTGCCATATTAGCATATAAATCACAACATGCAATGATGCAGAGCTATGTAACACCGATATGGGAATGCCGAAACGGGTATGAGGAACAAAACAAAAAAGTAGGATACTGTTACAGGGGTATATTCATAAAAGTAGTATACGCATATTTTTAATAGTGCAAGGGTTTAGGTGATAATACGTGAAACCCCAAGGTCGGTGATAATATGTGAAACCAGAAGGTCGGTGATAATTTCCCTATTTATACTTAGAGATGCACTGTGTATATAAGATAAAGTATGAATTTGTTTCTACTTTTTTAAGAAATTGCCCAAAATGGGACTAAAACATGGATTAGACTCCAAAATAGGACTTTAAGTTTTTTATTCCCTAAATAGGACTTCAGATTACATTTTTGCCCTTCTCTAATTAAAATCCCAATTTCTCGCTTCTCAATTCATCGCTGCAATTCATCCATAGCTCTGACATTAAATTTTTTATTCCCTAAATAGGACTTCAAAACATTTTTGCCCTTCTCTAATTAAAATCCCAATTTCTCCTCCTCCTCCTCCTCGGATTTTTAGATTTGAATTTTATTTAGAAATTTAGATTTAATTTTATTTGTTCAATAAAATGCCACTTGTACAATCTGAGAATGTCAAAATTATTGATTATTTGAAAAAAATGCCACGTTTGTGGCAGTACATTTACCAAGATGTCAATTCGAAAATGTCATTTTTGTTTCGAAAATGTCATAAAAGTGACATTATTACTCTGAAAATGTCATTTTCTTCTTTGAAACTGTCAACTTAGCAAATGTTATGTCATAAAAGTGACATTATTACAAACCAGTGTTCAATTAAACATCAACTATGGCATTTTTCCGATTAAAATGGTGAGAAAAATAATACTCCCTTCGTCCCTTATATAACTTTGCCAACTTTACTTTTTTGGATGTCCCACTAACTTTGCAACTTTCTTTTTTAAGTAAACAATTTGTGGTTCCAGATAATTCTCTCTCCTCTCCATAAACCTCAACCACACAGTTTTTACTTTATTAATCTCCGTGACGGTCAAACTTGGCAAAATTATTAGGGATGGAGGAAGTATGAATCTTTTTAAATAAATTGCTTAGGATTAATAAAAAATTGGAAATCCAAAAGAAGAAGAAAATAGAAGAGTTGTAGAAGAAGAAAACAAGGGAGCTTGATAAGAAATTAATGGAGGACCAGTGAATCGTCCTAGCAGGAATTAAGAAGGTTATTTTTGTCCAAATACAAATAATTAGTCCTATTTAGGGAATTTAAAACAATGTCTTACTTTTGCAAATCTATCATCTTTTACTCCTATTTAGGGAATTCTCTCAATTTTTTTAACTGCATTGATAGTGTGAAATACTTCAATGTCATGAATGAGCATAATATATGTAATAGATTTTTAAAAAAATTGTTGTACTTTTATAATATTTATAAATACACCCCCGTAATTTTTTACTATAATGAGAATTTAAATAACTCATAATCATGTTTAGCAAAATTATAGATTTAGTTCAGTAAATTTACCCACTTGCAATTTGCATATTTGATTTGGTGACAAATAATTTATCCGCATTAAGAATCTTTCCACGAGAAAGTACACTTTGTGGCGAAAAATTTAACATCTTTTCTAGTATGTGCTTTTGCGGGATGTGTACTTGATGAAATAATCCTTGATATAAACATATATATTATTTACCTAAGCACATATACCCACAAAATGACTCGGACTACTACCTCTACCCGGTTGACGCGAGGTTTGACACCCCACATAAACTGGCTGCTGCACTCAAGCGTTACAAGTCATCACACTTGGAGGCCAAGACCTACCAACCATATCTAAAAAAGGCGATCATTTTTCACAACAAATTCAACAGGTCTATTTCAGCTGCTGTGGGGACCCCTACACAAAATTTCAATTGTTAAAGTTTTAGTACTTGTTTGGTTTGTTTTCAGAATTTTCTTTTGTAATTCCAAACTTTGTTTAATAAAATAGGGAAGTGTTCCTCGACACTCCCCCACCCTGTGTGGTTTTCTTCGGGATTTAAAAAAACATCTATATGAGAGTTAATTTATAGAACTAATTAATAACAGATAAAATTGAAAAGTACGAATTTTAAACAACAAATCTGTATTACTTTTAAAAGTTCAAAAATATCTATGGATTGTAGAGATCTGGGCTGGTGAAATATACATCTCGCATCGGGTTTTTTTCTCACGTGAAAAAAGATAACTCCCTCTATCCTTAATTTATCTCCTGAAGTACAAATGACACATGAATTAAGATAGTGAATATTGTATGATGAAGAGTTGTGCAGAGGTGAGAAAAATGCGTAAGAATGTCTAAGAAATGATGTGAACCACAAATTCTTTGCTAAAAAGGGAAAGAGGGGATAATTTTAGGATGAACTTAAAAGCTAGGAAAGTTTGAAGATAATATTGGGACAGAGGGAGTACTAGTTTTTGCAGTCTTCTTAAAATCATCCACTAATATTTTTAGATGTAGTAAACATATTTTAAAATTTTGAATGAACATTATTTATAATTACAGTTGAGCTAAACTTTTGGAATATTATTTATACCTACAACATATGTTGGTGAATGATTTTTAGGACAATACTGTACTTATTAGAGTTTTATGGGAAATACTTACTTGAATGATTTTTCGACCTTGTCCTAAAGATCATTCACCAACATTTGTTTCAGGTATAAAATAATATTTCAAAAGTTTAGTTAAACTGTAATTCTAAATAATGTTCATTCAAACTTTAAAAATATTTTATTATAAGTGCTGAAGCTAATAGTCTTTTATCACGTGGAAAAAAATCTCAGGCGTGAGATGTATATTCCACCAAGATTTCTCCATTCTAATGGATATTTTTGGACTTCTAAAAGTAATAGAGATTTATTTTTTATGCTCGTATTTTTTTATCGTGTCTGCTATTAGTTCTATAAATTTACTCTTGTGTAGATGTAGTTCCTGGTAATATTACTCTTGGATCCAGTAATATTTTTTTTTCGTTACAAAGTGCACTTTCTGGTGGAAAAATTCGTAATGCCAATAAATTGTGTTACCGGATCAAATCTGTAAGTGGGTAAATTTACACGATTAAATCTATAATTTTGTTAAATATGATTAGGAGTTATTAAACATGATCTAGGTGATAATGTATGAAACCTCAAGGGAGGTAAGTGATAATTTCCCATATAAATATAGTAAAAAAAATCACTAATTTGAAATGGGAAACAAGTCAAACAACCACAATTTTGAAATTAAAAATGCATGTAATCAAAGATCTTGGATAAAAGGTTCTCAATAAAGACTTAAAACAATACTCTAATAAAAACTTCATGTTCATCATTGCCCTAGTGCCGCAAAGTCTCCCACATACGGTGAGGTAGGGGGGTTGGATGTACGTAGTTTTACCCCTGTACTAAAGCACTGAGAGACTGTTTCCGGATGACCCATAGTGAAAATCACATCGAAGCCATTTTGCTTGATTCCATCATATTCCCAAGACAAAAAATAACGAGTCTTTGGCTCCATTGCAAATGATGCAAATAATAAAAACTTAGTGTTATAATAAACATTTCTTAAGAGTTTTATTATTTAACTTTTGGGTGCTTTATTAAAAAAGGCTACTACATGTATCCGTGAGGATACGTGTATGTGTATCTGGCTTTTTAAAATAATTAAATAAATAAATAATTATAAAAAAAGTTGGAAACTTTTAAAAAATTGCAGATACAACTCGGGAACGTACGATACAAGTATCCTAGAGATTTGATACGGAAATGTTTCTAATACGTCGATACGTGCCACATAGATGCAAGTATCTGTGTCACAAGGAGGTCATGCTATTAATTTGAATTCTGAATCTAAAGACTAAAGCGGACTTTCTTAAGGAGCATCAATGACCTGTACTGGTTTGGCGCTGAGTAGCGGCTAGAATATAGTTAGAATCTGCCGTCTTTAACTTACTGAAGTACTACATTATTCTCATCAACAATACATTTTAATAGGAAAACCATTTGCCATGCAAAAATGTTAATATATAGAAACAAAAAAACTAAAATCATTAATATTATAATTTCACCACAAACCAAAATCATTAATATATATAGAAAATAAATAGTTTTAATTTTATTATTAATTATTGATCTTATAATGATGAGCGATTTTTGACAAGGGTACACTTAAATAAATTTGCCAACTTAATAATACACATCATTTTTAAGGCTTGGATGCTATTGTTATTGTTAGGGGCATGTTTTATGTAATTAGACCAAGTTACATTTGAAAGATCATTAATTTATAATTTTACCACTGTAGTGGTGAATACTAGTATGCTAAAACACAAAACAGCTGCTGCAGACCACTTATAATTTAAGGGGAAAATGATAATACTGATTCAAATGATTTCTTCGCTTTTATTCCCAATTATATCAATAGTCTCTGTATAGTCCCAACTGTATGGACCCTACTCCAAAATAGTCCAGACCTATTATAACCTGCTACTGCAAGTTACTTTTTAAATGGAAACTAAGAGTAGTACAAAGATATTCTCAACCTTTTTTTATGATAAAGATATTCTCAACCTTTTTTTATGATAAAGATATTCTCAACCTTGTTCACTCATGTTTATCAACCCCAACCATCAACTTTCAATTTAAATTAAAATGAATTAGCAAAGTTAATACTGTTTAAAGTTTGCTGCACTTTTCTTTTTGGGATGTATTTAAAAGTTTGCTACACTTTACCATCTTGGTAAGTTTCCCTTTTAAAATACTGACTTACCATTTACTTTTTCTATTTTTTGTCTTCTTTTTCTTACTTTTACAATCTCTCTTACTTTTTCTATGCTATTCATTACCCATACTACTTTTCTTCTTAAATGATGTGCCAAAGTCGTATGTAGCAATCTTTAAAATATAGGAGTATATAATTCCAAATTGGTTTTATAATTCCATTTTTTCCTATGTTGTCATATCGACTCGAGAGTCATTTTGCATGCAAAGTGATTGGGTCCTTGTAGTCTTGTACTAATCATTTCCGAAGCAAAATTTAAATGTATAGCACCAAACGTCCCCAATAATTTGACATGTAGTTGTGAAGTACCAACCAAGGTTTTAAATTGCGTATTGCGTAGTCGTGACGTTTTATTATTATTCCCTATTGCGTAAGCCTCATTGCGCAATGAGGCGTAGACCTGGGACGTAAAATGCATATATGTGTGTGTGTCTTTTAATATTAACACATAATTCAAATAATACGAAGCATTAACAAATTTCACATTAACAGAGAATGAAGATAATACCCAAATTTCGATTAATATTAAAAGTAAGATAATATGTAAAATATAATTCACTTTATATATCAATTATCAAAACAATTAAAGAATTTATTAACTGAAAATCTGAAATTAAGATTAAAGAAGCACCGGTGATTAAAGAATAATAAGAATCTATTAACTGAAATTGAGATTAAAGGACTAAAAGAAGCACTTGTGATTAATGAATAATATCAATGAACTGAGGTTAACAAAACAATGGACAACCATATACTTAATATTACTAAAATTAAGATAAATGTAGAATTAACTTTCTATATCAATTATCAAAACAACTACAGGATTTATTGACTGAAGTTAAGATTAAAAAAGCACCTGTGATTAAAGAATAATATCAATTATCAATTAACTGAAATTATCAAATAACGATTGACAACCATGAATCATATGCGTAGTATTACTTACAAAAAAAATTGAAGCCAAATTATAGAAGAAACACGTGTGATAAAGCAATTGAAGTATTAAGATGCCTGGGGGGAACACTGTCAACAAATAATTGATGGAGAGGAACACTTTTGGCAATCACGACTGACACATAGTTAAGCAGCAGCGAAGGGAATAAATAGCGTACACGCAGGATGAGGTAGGCTGTCGCATTAAAAAAATAAAAAAGTGGGCCATATCGGCCCACATATTGCTTCAACTGTTTAGGCGCTCGCCTCACCTCGCCTTGAGGCGCAGTATGCATTGCGTATGCCTCTGCGCAACAACGCTTAAGATTACAGACCTCCGCCTTTAGGCGGCTTTAGCAATGCAATAATCTGCCTCTCTGAATTTACTGTTGCGCGCCTTATTGCGGTATTGCATTGCACAATTTTAAATGATGGTACCAACTGTCCCCAACAATTCTACATGTGTATTCAGCATTATGTGTGTGCAGGCAGGCACATTGGTTGTTTATAGTGTGTGTCTAGTACAAGTTGTGGCTAAATCTCAGCTTGCTGAAGTTCTTTTGGGATCAGTAAGAGCGATTATTATTTATGTGCATGCACAATTGTTTTTTCCAGGTACGCACAATCGTGAAGCCAGGCTGCACCCAGGATGTGCTGAAGGCAGCTTTGAGTGCCATGGCTTCTGTAACAAATATTCTCTCAGTAATGTCAAATGGCGGGAACACGAACTTCTAAACAAATAGCAGGGCAGAGTTGGTCTATCTTCAAGAAATTTTGTGGCACACCACAATTATCAAGCATTCACTTTAGGCTATAGGTGGTGGAAAGCAATTAGACTTTGGTGTTTGAGTGTGTCCTCAGTCCAAGACTTTTAGGCTCCGTCTTTTGAACCCTGAAATTTTGAGTTGTGAAGAAAATGAGTGGATTATATCTGCGTTGTGACTTGTGAAGAATAATCCCTGTTTTTTATAATAATTTATTAGTAATAATATTTAACATTGGAAATAATGGTGTTGCTCCTGTTTGTATAGTTGTTGTGCTTGCCCCCATTAGTTGATCTCAGCCATATGTAGGGGTGGGCGTGGTCCGGTCTGCTCCAATATTTTACTGAACTCGTACCCGGTTCTTAATCATTTAAAGGCTACTCACTTCTCGGTTCTTATTAATGGCACACCAAGGCGTTTTTTCCAGCCACATAGGGGTGTGAAGCAAGGGGATCCTTTATCCCCCTACCTCTTTATCCTGGCGACTGAAGCTTTCTCTAGGGGATTGAAGAGACTGGTAGATGAAAATAGAATAAAACCATTCTGGATTGGGCAAGCTGGATATTCAGTTAGCCATCTCTGTTTTGTTGATGATATTTTGGTTTTTCTAAATGGGGATGCTAGGTCTATTTCAAATTTCAAAAGGTTTTTGGCACTGTATCAAAGGGCATCAGGCCAATCTGTTAATTTTGATAAAAGTAGTTTTGGAAGTGGTAAGACTTCCTTGGCTAGAATCGGAAACATGGAGAGACTTCTGGGGATGACAAAAACTAGCATGCCAATGAGATATATGGGATCAGCCCTGCACAAAGGTATAAACAGGAAGGATTACTGTCAGGACATTCTTCAATCCTTTGATAAAAAGTTAACTACTTGGAAGCAAAAAAATCTCAACTTTGATGGGAGAATTATTCTCATTAAGCATGTGCTTAATACCATTCCTCATGAATGACCTTGGTGCCAGATACACCAACATGGCAAATGGGGCTAGACATCTGTGGCTCTATGACTTTATCAACCTTAGCAACTTTGGTGCTAGGCCTTACAGAAGGGGACCCAAAAGAGGGGAAAGCATTTGATCAATATCAACAACCTTTAGAGAAGTTTGCATTTTCAGAAGGCTAATGTATCTGATCTCAAAATGCTTAATTTCTCTTATTCTATCAAGAAAAGAAACATTTTCAGCTTCTAGTTCATACCTTTCCTTAATCAGTAGGGTTGGACTCGGGCCGGGTCGGGCCTGGGCCGGCGGTTCTATATAGCTGGACTCGGGACCGGCCCGAGTAGCCACCGGGTCCGGTCCGGGGCCGGGCCGGGCCTCGGGTTTGGTTAATTTTTTTTTTTTTGCTTAGCTATCCATCCCTGACCCCCCCTCACCCCCACCCCCCAAACCCCTTCTAAACATCAAGCCCAACCCGGTGGAGCCCAAACAAATGAAAAAAACCAAAAAAAAAAAAATTGGCCCGAACCGGGCTCGGACTCGGCCGGGCCGGGCCTTGTTATGGGTGACCCGAGCCCGGACCGGAAACCCACTGGGTCGGGCCTACCCGGACCGGTCACTGACCGGGCCACCGGTTCGGGCCGGGTCGGAACAGTACCGGTCCCAGGCCGGTTCCGGGTCGGGCCACCCGGCCCGAGTCCAACCCTACTTAATCATGAGATTGATTTTTACCTCAGTCTCTTTTCTTAAGTCAGAGATCTCAACTTTTAGCTTACTGTTTTCTTCTTTGACTAAAGAATAAGTGGTTTGAATAGTTCTAAACTCTTCCCACAATGATGACATTGCATCATCATTCAAAGTTGTGCCTACCGAAGAGAAACGAGAGTGAGAGGAGGAGGTTACTCATCATCAGATTGCAAAGAATCTCAAAGAATTGAAGAACAAGGTTGTAAAGCTCTCAAAATTCGTCCTTAGGCTTCTTTCTAAATTCCCTCCCCCTCCAAACAAGTAAATTGCAACCTTATTTATAGAAAACAACGAATTCAGATTGAATTAGGACTGAAACAGGGAACGCACGGCGTGCGTGGTGTCCATGCGTCTGATGAGTTTGTCTATAGGATGTCTTCACATCCTTGCTTGCTTGAACAGCAACCACCTCCATCTTCCATTTTTTGACAGTTTTGCACTTCTTGATTCTGTTGAAATATCTATCATCAATGGACTTGTAAAGGATGTCCTTAGTAATATTGTTCAATTGTATTTTCTCCTCTCTTTAGTGGTCCACTCAGATTTAGCTTTGTTGATTATCTGTGGCCTTGTGTTATCGATGGCATGCTCAGGATTCACCTTCTGGAAATTGGTGAATGACCCTATGTCAAGTACTTCCCACATTTCATCATGAAGAGCACAGGGATGTGCCTTAATCTGGATCCTCCGATCATCAAACTTAAGATCTGAAGACATAAGGTTCTTGGAAAGAGAGTGATCCATTATAAAAGATTAATATCAAGGCTAAAAAGAAACAAGTGGATCTTTGTTCAGCAAGTAACCTAAGAGATTACAAGAACAAGGGGGCTCTGATACCACTTGCTGGACCCGGTTATACTGGGTACAGTCTAGGGGGGTGAATAGACTGTACTAGTTTTAACTATTTCAAGCTAAGTACCAGATTTAACAGAATAGCATGTTCTGTTGACAGAACAGACTGACAGCGGATGGTATTCTGGTAGGGGTTCTGTCCGATTAGCCTCACAGAGGTGCAAAGGCAGTAGGCCTTCTGTTAACTCACAAGACACGTTCTGCTGAACACAGAGACCAAGTCTTTGGAGTTAATCAGTTAAAAAATGCAGGGAATAAAAGCAGTAAGTAGATGACACCAGAGATTTTTATAGTGGTTCAAGGAACAACTCGTTCCTCTAATCTACTGTTCCACTAAGCTTGTAAAAACGCAGATTACAAAGCCTTAGCCCTAGCACTTAAGAAGCTTCCTTGGACGTCCTTCTAGTTAAAGAAGATTTCTTGTAAAAACAAGGGTTCTCCAACTTGCTTCGTCATAAGGATGTGTAGATGAAGTGTTTGATGGGTTGAAGAATAACGAACTTTGCTCTTTGTTGGAATATGAAGATAGGAAAATATTATCTTTCCAACTGAAGCTTTTCTTGTTTGAGATGATGAAGCTTGAAATCTCAAGAAAGCTTGTGAGTTTGAATGTTTTTTGTTGGAGCGAAAGTTGAGCAAGAGTTCTACCAAGAATTCTCTTGTTGTTCTTCGAGTAAGTATCTCTCATATACTGGGGTTGTCTTCCCGTTGGAGGAGGAGGACAACTTCATTAAATGCGCGTACAGTTGACTTGACCAGTAGGACCCGGTAAAGTTGGCGGGTTGCTATTTTGGGATAGAGTTATCCTTGAATGTCGGCTAATCATCAGCTTTCACTCTTCAGCGTACGAGGCTCATTAAATGAGCATTTAATGCGCGTACTGTAGCTTTTCCGTTGAAGTTTTCTAGCCGTTGAAGGAATCTTCCGTTGAATTCACCGGCTTAGGTAGATTTCAGGAAATCTTCAAAGTGTTAGGCTTCAGGTATATTTGAACAGAGAGTCAATCAGATAGGGCCTTGAGCACTTTTGTTGGGAATGAGCTACCAGAGGATCACAAGCACTTCTGTTGAAGTAGAAGCTAACAGAAGGTCTTGTGTACCTCTGTTCTGATGAAGTCCAACAGAGAACCAGGAGGTCTTCTGTTCAAGACGAGAAGCAACAAAGAGCCAAAAGGTCTTCTGTCTTGACAAAGTCTAACAGGCACCAGGAAGGTCTTCTGTCAGTCGACTATTCTAAGAGTGCTTTACAAGGAAAAATCTAATATATTTTCTAAAGAGGGGTATTCTGAAATCCTAATTAATATAGCATCATCAAAAGCTAATTACAATTATTCCTTACATCTTCAACATTCAGAGTCTCATCCCTCCACCTTATGAGGAAGGTGGATAGGGATTCCCCTTTGTTTTGGCGGGCGTTTGTCAGCCAACTGAAATGTTTTTTCTGTGTAGTGCTGGACGCGAACTGTGCCATAAATTGCCTGGAGAGCTGCTCAAAACTGTCAATGGTTCTGGGTCTGAGCTCCCCGAACTACTCCTGTGTTGGTCCCCTGAGGGTGCTGAAGAAGAGTCTGCAAATGTCCTCATCGAAGGCTCCCAGCATGGAGAGTCCTCCCTGGAAAGAAAGTAGATGGGCTTTCAGGTCCCCAGCCCCGTTGTACACCAAGGCGCAGGACGGTCTGCAGTCCCGTGGGATCTCTGCAGCCATGATCCTAACGGTGAAGGGCGATGAGAGTGCATTCCTGGGCTGAGCTGGATCAGTCTCCGCTCATCAGTTCAGCTCGTTGATCTGCCTTTGAAGGTCTGTGAGCATCGCATCTCGTGGGTCAGTGGTAGCGGCCGTGGGGTTTACCAGTGCCAAGGTATTCCCTGTACGTGCGGCGTCCCCGCCATGATGCCTGTTGTTCAAGCGGGCATTCTGCCCCAAGCCATTGACCGTGGGAGTCGGCTCCGTGGCCATATTTTCATTTCGAGGCATCACCGAGGTACGGTCCTGGATCGTGTGATGTTGCATTCCCCTGAAGATCTTGTGCCTGGTGTCCCCCCCCCCCCCATGTCTGGGGATCGGGTAGCCCTGACGATCCTTGTGTGGAACGATGCACGAGAATCATCGTTCTCACCAGTACGCTCGTCGACCGTCTGCATGGAACGGAGAGGGGAGAATGGTGTACGCTCTGTGTTTGCGGAGTACACGCGTTCAGCCTCCTCTTCGTCCGCCAAATGGCGAATGGTGTCTATTATCTCCCTCAGGGCATTCGGGTCTTGTCGGACCTCGTGGGGGATCATATCGGTGAGTACTCCGGAGTCCCTACGAGTCCATAAGCTGCTGGACTGGGCCCCTACCGCTTGGTTACGACTCCTCTTGTTGTGAGCTAGCCGTGCGGAGAGATCATGGGCGTTCCCTTCATTGTTTCTTGTCATCTTACTTGTTTTGAGTTGTTAAAAGTGGTTTTTAGCTGAGAGCTTGGTTTTGGAAGAACTTTTTGATCAGTTTCCCACAGACGGCGCCAGTGTTGAGGTTTATTCCTTCAATCTGTAGGTCCAACACGTAACCCAAGGATTTCGAATGGAGAGGTAGTAGAGTAGAAATTAAAACAAGTAAAGATGGGTCAACTAACCGTAGTAAGTAGGTTGTATTCTATTAAGTCCAAATAGTAAGCAATTACAACAGAGGCCGTTCGTACAGAAGTAAGCTACGAGCTGATATGAATGCTATAATGCTAGAGTGCTAAGTTGTCAACCCCTTACAGTGAAATAAATGCTACTATTTATATCACCAATAAGTGGTTGGATATGCTGATGTGGTGAGCTGTGGATGGCTAGGGTCTCAACCACCAAATCTCTGCATCAAATGCACTTCTCGCCAGAATCCAGGTTTCCCGCCAATGGGTGGCAACGATCGTCCCTGACAACTGGCAGTCTGGTGCCTTGTGTCGCCATCCAAACTGAAGAACCATTCTGTATCTCACGACGTACGTCTCCTGACTATTGTCTGTCATCTGTCATCCCTGGTCTTGCATCCTGCGGCCGAATGTCCCCCATGGGGACGAACTTCTTCTCCTCCTTGGGCTGTTTAAAGGATATTTCGCCAGAGGGCTTGCGCTTAGGGGATGAATGTGGCGGGCCTTAATGGGTTGATGGCCAATCCATGTTGGGTCATTAACCCAATAAGAGCTATTTGGACTGGGTATTCTAGATTCTCTGAATTCTTGAGCTTGATAACGCATTCTTCCATAAAGTCTTCAATGATGTGTAGCGTTCCTGTCACAATACTTATGAACTTCATTCATCAATAGGATACGTACGCTTCACGCCTTTGTAGTCTCTGTAGATTATCCCAGTTTCAGGATAGGTGGTGATTTCGCCTTCTTGAAAGTTTTCTATCGAGGGAGCAGTATTCCTCGGAGCAATAAGATTGGCTTTACTTAGGTTGATTTCATTTCCATCTGCAGATCAAACAATGTATAATACTTGATTTGTCGCAACATGAATCTCTTGATGGCATTCAGACCTAGAATTTTGTCTTCTTTGGGAAAATCTTTCAATTTCACATTTCTGTGTTCAAAGAATAGCTGGATCAAGTCTTTTGGAACAACATAGGGAAAATCAGCTTCAGAAACTCTTTGAGTTACTTTGTTCTGCCTTTCAAATTCAATAACTGGATATTTTGTCAATCCACAATTACGGGTTTTAATTGAGTTGATCCCAATGATCAGTGAATCAGAATGCTTCTTTGGTCTATCACGATGTCCATAAGGTTCATTCTGATCAACAGACATGTTTCTCAGCATCCATGTGTGTCCTGAAGCAGCAGTGCCTTCCAGGTGTTCTAATCCTCGGAGCTCCAATTCGTCAATCTTCTTGATGTTTTTCTCACTCCTCCAGATCCTTGGACGAAGATCCTCTTGATAAGGAACATCAATCATGACGTTTTCCCAGGGTGTCTCAAACTTATCTTCAATCTTAGATCCCTTGGGATGTCTTCGGATCAGATCTTTAACTTGATGTAGATTAGGGAGCGAATCATCATAAAATTCTCCTTGAACTATTTCTTGTGGTTCAAGTTCCATTAGCTCTTCAGTAGCTTTCTTCTTGAGTTCTCTGATGTAGTTCAGTTTTGTCAATGCTTTTTCATTGCTTAGTCCTTGAAGACTATCTTTTTCATCTCGTTTAGCCCAATCAACTAACAACTAATCAACTTCTGATGGTGCTTTGTATTTCCCAGATGATGGTGCTTGTGGCGCTTTTTCTTTTCTTTTTGATGATCGGTGTTTAGATGATGATGGTCTTAAAAATGTAGGAACTGTAGCAGATGAAGTGACTTGTGAAACTGTAGAAGCAGATGTAAGAACTGTAGGAATATGTGGAGGAGCAGTATCGGGTAAAGTAACATTGGGGTCACAAAGACTTACCGTTGTCATCATACTGGAGACAAGCTTTTTCTGATGGCCTGAACACAATGGTGATAACAATGTTGCATTTTCAGGAGTTCCTTCTAATCCTTGGTCAACATCCATAGTAGATGAGCCTATGGAAGTTCTTGTGAGGACACAGAGTTGTCACAGTTGATGAAGCCATGAAGGTAAGAATGGAGATGGTGAAGTAAATGAGAATGGTTTGTAAACAGTTAAGGCTAGTGATTGAGATGAGGCTTCAGAAGTAGATGAGGATTGAGGTTGTGAGGATGATGAAGGTTCATAGATTCATGAACTACGATAAAGAACTATTGT
Organism: Cuscuta europaea; assembly: GCA_945859875.1. Classification (NCBI taxonomy): domain Eukaryota; kingdom Viridiplantae; phylum Streptophyta; class Magnoliopsida; order Solanales; family Convolvulaceae; genus Cuscuta; species Cuscuta europaea. Next base: position 5,164,514 of record CAMAPE010000011.1, on the reverse strand, counting down.
TAGGGATTCTTGCTCACAAGTACGCGGCCTTTTCTCCCCCTCATGATGATCTGAATCATCGGTATCATCAGGCTTACGCTTAGGTAGGCGCTCTTGATTACGATAAGTGGCTTGGATATACGATGATGTGAGGGCTTAGGTTGGGTTCGAATAAAAGGCGGTTGAGAAAGTATTCAGAAATATCTATGATGTTAAGGTTTGCGGGATTGGTTTGAGAAGTTGAAGGTGTGGAAAGGGTATGGATAGGTTGGGTGATAATGAGTAATGGTGGTATAGTTGATGGTAGGGTCAAGGTAGTGGTAAAAGGTAGGGTGGACAGATTTGATCATATACGAGTGGAGGAAGTGGGGTGTTATGTCATGCCCCAGGCTGGCCGGACACGCTAATGCCACACAATCCGATTAAGGCAACCGAAGTCTACATCACTCGAATCATGCAAGGCGTACATGAATACCATTCACGCAAGTACATCAATAAACAATCATAAGTAGAGCATTTCAAAATACGCAACGGAAAACAAATATTTTTTTAAAGTCAAAGGTCACACGGGGCACACATGAGCACACAGGCTCCCAAATCATTTATATTTTAAAATAGTTTCCATGAGCAATCATTTTATTTATATCAAAACAGAACTGGAAGAAGCACAAACCACGTCTTCTCTCCATAGATCACCCGAAGCAAACAGGAACATGAAGCAAGCTCTAACTTCTACCTGAAAACTGTGAGGTGGCCTCCCCCGTGAGGGGGAGGTCAGTACTTTGAAGCATTTGAAAAGTACAATGACAACTATACGACATATAATCCATGTTTCAAACACAAGACCCTCAACATAGGATGATACTATATTATGAGCATAACCTATAGCTACCTCATTTCAAATCACTTGTGTATATATATATATATATATATATATATATATATATATATATATATGCTTTTAAAAGGAGCAGAGATAGGGTTCCGGTGACGTCGAGGGTGTGATGTCCACGACGGCAGCATGGGCTGCTCCGACTGGAGGGTCGGGTGCAGCTTCACGATCCTTTGCGGAAGTCCTAGCAGCGAACAAGGATTTTTCAACGAAGGTTCCATTTAGGCATCGGGGTGTGCCGGCTATACAATTCACTGATGAGGAGGTTTCTTGCCTTGCGGATCAGCACAGGTTTGCCCTGGTTGGTACTTTTGCTAGGGGTCGTCCTTCTATGATGACTATACACATGGAGTTTGAAAAAATAGGGTTTAAAGGAGCTATCACTCTAGGGTTGCTCGATCAGCGTCATGTGTTGCTCAAAATTGCCTACGAGGAAGATTTTCAACATTGCTGGCTTCGGCAGACGTGGACTCTCAGAGGCTTTCGTACGAAAGTCACAAGATGGACACTGGACTTTCACCCAGATGTGGAATCGTCTATCGTTCCGGTGTGGATCACGTTTGATGGTTTGCCCATACACTTGCATGATAGAGGGGCTCTATTTTCTATAACAAGTATGGTAGGAAAGCCTCTCAAGGTTGATGCGGCTACTGCTAATTTCACGAGGCCGTCCACGACAAAGGTTTGCGTGGAATTGGATCTTCTGCAGGAGATTCCAACTAAGGTCTTGATTATGCATGGAACGAAGGAGATTATTCAGCAAGTTACATATGAGGATCTGCCGGCCTACTATACTAAATGCAATCGTTTAGGGCATTACAAAGGGTAGTGTGGGGTGCCAAAACAGACTTGAGGGGACCAAGGAGTGTAAAGGGAAGGAGGTTGTACCAGTTCCGATCAAGGAGACCAAAAAGGTGGTGGATGAATGGGTTCAAGTTACTCAGAAAAATAAAGGGAAAGCAAAAGTTGCAGAGGTCATAATTGAGAAAGAAAGGGCAGAATCATCAAAAGTTAGTCAAATGGTGGTGGCTAATGACGAGGTGATTCCTAACACCAATGAGGGGATTGGAGTAACTCAGCAACTGCCGGGTGTTGAAGGAACGAAAGGGATAGAAGAGAGCGGGGAGTCTGCAGAGGGACCTCAAAATATCATGGAGTCGGGGCATCAGGAAGGGCTACTTCACATTGTTGAGGGTGTAGTGGAAGGGGAGACGAATGATAAAAATAAAGCAACAATAGAGGAGGTGGTTGACATTCCAGGAGCGAAGAATATGTTGTCCTTGGAAGAAGGGTCCGTGGTTGGACAGGAGGGTATGGTCAAGCACATGGAACAAAATGGTTATATATCGAAAGGGGAACAGACTTCTGTGGAATGTATTGCTAGGGAATCGTGGAAGCAAGTGTGTGGGAAGCTGAATCGTAAGGTGGACCAAATGATAAATAATAAGGCGAAGGTTTTGGGTGTGGTTCCAAGAAAAAAACAAAGAAATACATCCTCCGAGCTCGGTCACTACCCGGTTAGCGGCCAAGAGGAACAATAAGGATTCTTCCTTTGAAGTTTCCTTATGAAGTTGCCCACATGGAATCTACGTGGCCTTGCCTCTTCGTGCCCAAGGTTACGTGAACTTGTTAGGCACTATTCAATAGATTTGGTGGTTATTATTGAGCCAATTGTGGGTCAAAATAAAGGACCATACTTTCTTCAAAGTTTGGGTTTCACAAACTTATACATGTCATCTTCTAATAAGATTTGGATTATGTGGAATAATGTTTCTTTTGAGGTGAATAATGTATGTGATCATGATCAATTTTTGTTGGCTTCGGTTAATTATATTCCAATGAATTTTTCTTTTGTTCTTACCCCGGTTTACGGTGCTCACACAAGGAGGGATAGGGAGGAACTTTGGAATGGCTTGAAAAATTTTGCGGGTTCAGAGGATAAAGAATGGGTTCTTGGAGGAGATTTTAATATTGTTTCCTCTCTCTCGGAATATAAAGGTTCCAACAGTCCTTTGCTTGGCGATATGCAAGATTTTAGAGACTGTATTGCCTCATGTGCTCTCAGCCAGTTGCCTACTATCGGGTCCACATATACTTGGTCTGGTGTAAGAGTGAATGGATGAATATGGGAACGACTAGACAGGTACTTGGCGAATGTTGCTTTTATTGCAAAATTTAAAGTGGTCTCTATCCAACATTTAAGCAAGACTCCGTCGGACCATTGCCCCATTATGCTTATATGTGAAGAGTTGGGAGAGAGGGGTCCTAGCCAGTTTAGATTCCAAAACATGTGGCTAACCAGTGAAAACTTTATTCCTTTCATGAAAGCAAAATGGAATGGGTACCCTACGGTGGGAGGTATGAGAGGCTTGTTTGAGAAACTGCAACTTTTTAAAAAAGACGTTCTAAAATGGAATAAAGAATATTTTGGGGACATTTTTTCTGAGTTCAGTAGACTGGAGAAGGAAGCTATTTGTGCAGAAAAAGACTTTGAGGATAATCCTTTTGAAATTACCCGAGCTCTTCGTCATAAGGTTCAGGCTGATTTATTAAAGCGTGCCAAGCAACAAGAAATTTATTGGAAGCAGAAATCCAATGTTTGATGGATAAAAGAAGGAGATGCTAATTCAAAATTCTTTCACTTGGCTGCTAAAGAGAAGGTTAGGAGACAACATATTCTAGCTATCAAGAAGTCTAATGGGGAGTGGATCTATAATGCAAAGGATATTGGTGAAGAAGCGGTTAACTTCTATCAGGAACTTTATTGGTTCCAACAGACGCGATCTTACGATAAGATGCTTAGCAATATCCCTACTCTTATTAGTGAGTCTGATAATAATAGTCTTATTTCCCTACCTGGAGAAATGGAAGTTAGACAAGCAGTTTGGAGTTTAAGCGCTGAAGCAGCCCCGAGACCGGATGGTTTTGGAGGTGCTTTCTATAAGGCATGTTGGGACGTTATTAAGCAGGATGTGATCTTGGCTGTCCAAGAATTTTTCCTGGGATTTCCTGTGCCTAAAGGGGTGGCTAGTGTGAATATGGTGCTTATTCCCAAAAAGAAAAATCCTACTTCTTTTGGGGACTATAGGCCTATCTGCCTTTGCACTTTTCTTAGTAACATTAATACAATGACTCTTGCTACTCGTATGTCGGGGCTCCTTCCTAAGATTATATCTGGCGAGCAATCAGGGTTTATGAAAGGCAGGGAAATTCATAATCAGATTTGGTGGCTATGGAGATGCTTCATAACCTGGATAGGAAAGTTCGGGGTGCAAATTTGGTGGTCAAACTTGATATGGCTAAAGCCTTTGACCGGGTTTCGTGGAGCTTTTTGGATGCTATCCTAATGAAGTTCGGTTTTGCTAATCATGTAAGGCATATGATTATGGGGAACTTAAGAGCTACGTTTATCTCTATTCTCATAAACGGGGTGCCTTATGGTTTTTTCAAGCCTTTTCATGGAGTCAAACAGGGAGACCCCCTCTCTCCTTTACTTTTTATCATTATGTCAGAAGCTTTTTCAAGGGGACTCAACAATTTAATTTAGAAGGGAGATATTGAGCCGTTTAATATTGGAAGGGCTGCCTGCATTTCGCACTTGCCATTTGCAGATGACCTGGTGGTCTTCTTAAATGGGTCAGTTAAATCAATTAGAAGATTCAATAAGTTTGTTAAAACTTACCAGAAAGCTACTGACCAACTGATAAAAAAGGATAAGAGTTGTTTTGTAGTTGGGAAGCATACAACAGTAGGTAGGACTCTACAAATTGAGAATGAATTAGGCATGAAGGCTTCTAAGCTGCCCTTTAAGTATCTAGGAGTTCAGATACATAAGGGCATTACCAGGCTAGCTCACTGCAAGGATTTGTTAGACATGTTTGATAAAAAGTTGTCTAGTTGGAAGCAGAAAAATCTATCTCAGGGGGGTCGGCTAATACTTATCAAACATGTGCTAAATTCCATTCCTATTCATATTATTTCTGTAACAACCATACTTGCAGCTGTGATAAATCTGATCAACAACAAAAATTCTGACTTCTTTTGGGGTTTCGAAGGAAATAAACCTAAACATCACTGGGCTAGTCTGAAGAGGTTGTGTAGACCTATAGAGGCAGGGGTATTGGGTTAAGGTCTATTGTAGATACTCATAAGGTCTTTTCTATTAAGATCTGGTGGCTTTATCAGAAAGAGGACTCAATTTGGACTAGGTTGATGAAGTCCAAATATGGTAGTAAAAATTTGGGCGTTAGCAAGTCAACAGATTCACCTACTTGGAGGAGAATCTGTCATATTCATGAGGAGGCTGATCTATTGGTTCAAAGGGGTCCTAATGGGCTAATATGGAAGCATGCACCAGATGGGGCTTTTACAACTTCATCAGCTTATCTAGCTCTATGGCCGCAGGGGGGAGGATTTTATCAACTTCAAATATTTGGCATAAACAACAAGTGCCGAAGATTAAAGTCTTTTTGTGGAGACTTTGGAACCAGAGTTTGCCTTTTCCAGAGAACTATGCAGCCTTCTCTGTAGCTTACCCAACTCAATGTCCAATTTGTCGGAGTGCAGGGGTGGATACCGATCATGTCCTGCTGACATGCTTTTTAGCCAGATCTGTCTGGGAATTTTATGAAAGTATTCTTCTGCAAGGCGTACAGGAGGTCAGCCATCCTCACCTTAGATATAACCAGCAAGCTTCCCCGTTGAAGCCCCGTCGTTAAACCTTCGGTCAAAAATGATCTGAAATGAACTTGTTGGACAGAAGGCAAAAGCTACCCGGCTTTTGCAAAAGTTGCCCGTCTTTTGGGCCATGCAGCACGAAAACAGCCTCCTAACAATGACAGTTTCCGGTGATTTCGATTCCTGTTGATTCAACAACTTTTCTAAGTTAAATACCAATACTTTATATCATTTTCTAAACTTTTAAACGTGTAGAACATCCCCCAGAATCCATCATACGGTTTCTATAAAATCATATACGAAACATATATTAAACGGAAGAACAAGAACCGGATCGAGCTACGAGATTCTTACCGCTAGGCTTCGTTTTCAATCGGATTTCCTTCTCTTCTTGACTCCCTTTCTCCTTGATCTTTTTCTGAGTATGAAGCTCTCCAAGGCACCCTCCTCACTATGTTTTACGTATAGCCTCCCAAATGAAAGGATAAGGAGTCTCCCCTCTCTTATCTTTTTTTAGAAAGGTTGATCAGTTTAGTTGGGTTGGGTTCATAGGTTGCTCCTCTTAATTTACTCTGACCCAAATGAATTTTATTCGTTCATTTATATTATTTTAGGCTACTAGACCTTAATAGGTCGATCCTAAAATGTATCGGATATTCCTCTCCCATATTCCGGGCTCTAATCCCTTTACATTCCTATTATTAGTAAGTGAGCTCGAAAAGTCTCTTGTATTATTCCTTTACCTTTTATCCGGCACAAACATTCATATGTCACTCATTTCCTTATTCTTGGGATTTTAATTAATTTACCATGGTCCAAGAATATACTAGTATTAGTTAGTCCCTCCCCATATTTAGGATCCGATACACAATATAATTAATCGGTATTAATTTTATCAATCAATCATTTCTCATATGATTAATATACTTGTAACTAATTTTCAAAGTGAATAAATATTCATGAATTCAACTAATCATCCTCATCGAAATTGGTATTTTTACTTTCAATTACATTTTAATATTAATAAACTAATAAATCCAAGTTCAAATTGGGAGTGGTGCCACAAGTTCACCCCCCTTAACGAGAATTTCGTCACTGAAATTCAGTTCGCCATTTCATTTTGACCCATGTCACTCTATTCTTAGAGTACACACTTTTCTAAGTCTCTACGTTGACATGATCACTTTATAAAACATCTTAACCATTGTATCATCATTGCCCTTATGCATTATCATTTACCTTTTAGTACCCTTATGGTTTACATCATTTAGATGATCTCTGCACCCTCATGTGTAGTGACTCTACTATGCCCTTAGGTGATGCGGTTTGCATCGTATGACATATGGACGCATGAAACACCTCATGCACCCAATCTAATTATAAAATACACAATTTCTTCCATAGTTGGGCATCAAATCTCCCTAGAATTTTTAAGTGTCCCTGACTAGTTGAGTTAAGTTCTTTGGCATGTGAATCCGATAATTCTCACCCAAGGTGAATCATTAATAACAATTTTCATTAACCTTTAACTTGAAGGTTCCCCAGTACCTGACAACATATCCCGTTTTAAAACATACTTACATATTGACTAGGGACTCTTTGCTCATGAAGAGATTGGTATTGATTAGGGATGCTATTGTCTCCAAATTTCCTTCTCTAGCCGTGGCTTTACAATATCTTCAAAAATGTTCTTCTAATTGAAAACTTTCTCCTTCCAAAGTGTATGATCTTCTTAGAATTAAAAGGACTACTCATGCTTGGATGTCTTTCATTTGGAAACCGTATGTCCCTCCCAAGTTCTCTTTTATCATGTGGCTTGCCTTTCGTAATAGGCTAGCAACTTCGGATAACTTGGGATATCTTGATTTACCTAACGTTTGTTACTTTTGTAAGGGTGGCTCAAAAACAGTGCCACGCCTATTTTTTGAATGTTGTGTTACAAGACAGGTTTGGAAAACAATTAGAGAATGGCTAGGAATGAAAAGGCAAATGACATCGCTGAGGAGCTCCGTGAAGTGGATCCAAAAGGAGTGAAATGGTGCGCACATCCGAGCCAAAGCTATGAGGATAGCATTCAACTTTACTATATATTGGATTTGGAGGATAAGAAACTCCCTACGTTTTGATGGTGCTACATGCAATGTGGAGGATATGATTACCCACATTAAGTTTATGGTCTACAAAGTGCTATATTCCATCTATCCATGCAATATGATTACCTTTTGAAACTATTGTCACCTATTTTTTTTGGCTATGGGCTTCATAGAGATTAGATATTGATCTTTTTTGTTGGTGATAAGGCATCCTTACTTGGGATAGTCTACATTTTTGTCCATATACATGTTGTACAGAACTACTCTTGGATATATATATATTTACAGTTCATCCAAACAAAACATACTTACATACAGTTATGTAGTCAGCCCATGGGCCCATGTTCATTTAGAAGCACCCTTCCCTATTCCTCGTGACTACTAGTCACGATCGTCATAAAATTTCTAGTATGTCACTATGCCGTCATAGTGATTTGCCCTAGTACTTTATAGCATTATTATAGAGCCCCACTCTATTACAATATCACACCGTGCTAGAGCCCCGCTCTAGTCATCACTACGTTATGCTATAGCCTCGCTCTAGTCATCACTATGTTATGCTAAAGTCCCGCGCTAGTCATGACTACATTGTGCTAGAGCTCCGCTCTTTGTCACATCATTCAATCCCTAAGCATTTTCTTTGCATAGAATTAAATTACCTTGATTAGCCTTTAAGGCCTACCCCTAATATACTTAGAGTTCATGCATTTCTATCTTTAAGTATCTCTTAAGACTATTTAAGGCCCCACTTCTCACAATCCAACCTTAGGATCAATTCTATCATAATTCATATTAACATCTCATCTAGTATCTTAATACTAGTCGGATTAACCTTAGAACAATCGAGTTCCCAATTCATGTTGCCCATCAATACCTCGTTAAGATACAAACCATAGGCAAATATTCAGTCTAGGATTGATTCATCAATCTAGTCACCTCGGGTCCTCTCTTAAGGAATGCCTGAAGCATAACTTAAATTCTGTTTTCTTACAGTTATGCTAACTGTCTCATATCATACAATGCTCCATATGGAAGCGATCCAATACTTGCCCGGTAGCTATTGCTACAGGAAAGACTCCCACGTATCAAGTATCACTCCCAACTCTCGTGGGGTTTCAAAAATAAGTAACCATCTTTGGCTCTAACTTCCACCTCACATACTCGTGCTGCCCACCCATAGGTGGATGGATATAACATTAAACTTCAATTTAGCTCCTCAGGTTCATTGTTATCCCCTCGTGAGCTCCTGATACTCATACAATAATGAGTAACGTCTAAGGCGAATTAGCTAAGTGTTTTGACCACTATATTGGTCTTGTTTGTATGGTATTATATCACTCGGTGATAAATCAATCGCCGGTTATACCCATTGTTTAAGTCTTACATAGACTCATCATTAACAATTACTTATGTCGAACTTTAATGCTCAATCCATATGTTATATACGATTCACAGTTCTTCTTACTGATGATCTTGCCCTCTTACAGTGTAACACATGTATACACAACTTGTTCGCTTACAACTCGGAGCGTAGGGCCCCGCCCTTATTTCTCTCGAGATCACAATTTCCCGAGTAACAACCAACACTAGCACATTGCTTCTCAATTAGTTCCCTCTCGAGGATATATTCTTTGGGGTTCAATCGTACTCAACGAAATTAGACATTACATTCAATCTCCTTCATTCACTACTACCATTATGTAATGGTATGTACCGACCGTCATATCATTTCAATTAACAAGTGCCCCTCTCACACTTTCTCAACACGTCTCCGTATTAAAGATGATTTTACCATCCTCCCACACACCTTTAGTGTTCCTACACTTCAAGTCAATGCAAGGCACACTCACCTTCGTAACGGTTCATTTCAAGGCTCAACAGATGTCACGGGCTCAAAACAGACGCAATCCGTCTGACTTTACCATAAACTGCCCGATTTTCAAACGATGGGTATTAATCACAAGAAAATTACAAACGCCGGCTGGTTTCCATGAAAGCTGGCCGATTCACATACCCAAACCTACCCTTCAAAATTTTACCTGCGTAAGCCGGGCGGTTTCCACGAAAGCCGACCAATTTTTGATGTCGTACTCTTTCCCAAAAAAAATCTGAAGGCCGGCTGGTTTCCATGAAAGCCGGCCAGTTTGTGGCGCCGTAGTTAACTTCATGTAATTCAACCCAAAAGTCGACCGGGTTTTGCCGAAGCTGGGCGATTTTTGAGTGATTCCAAGCATCACAAATTTATTTCCAAAAATATTTAATGCACAAGCCACCCGGGTTTTACTCAAGACGTACGGCTTTTGTCATTTCCAATGATACCTTTCAATTTCCTTGCCAAAACCGGTCGGTTTTCCCCTAGGCCGGTCGACAATTGACCCGTGGAACCTTTGTTACTTAAATGTGCATTCAAATCAAGTTTTTAAGAAGGATGACATGTAACAGTGGATGTGCCCATGCAAGAATTTGCCTCCTCCCTCGTGTGAACTCGTCATTGAGTTCTTCTTTGATTCACAGAGTGTATGTTGCTCACATTACTCCCTTAGGTCGTGTGCTTGCTTGAGACGTCCCTACCAGGTTCATGTCTCTTATGGTTCCTTCATTAGCTTCTGAAGTCCTGTCACTTCCTCCTTGAGGACAATGGAACTTCACGTGTCTCGTATACCCACAAAAGAAACACCTCCTTGGTTCACGACACTTCCCGTAGTGGTACTTATTGCAATTATCACATCTCTGCACCCTAGAGCCTAGGGATTTCACCCCTAGGGTCATAGACCCTTGATTATGCCTTGACGGTGGCGAAGATACTTCAAAACTTCCCTCGACTCCGATGCTTTGCCTTTTGCTGTGATTGTGGGGGTCATAGATTTCACACTTCCTATTTCTAGCCTCCTTGGCATCTTTAGCTTTTCTTTCTTCCCACATCTCTTCCCCGATAAGGCCTTGTATCACCACCTCATTAAAAGTCATGTTCTTTTGGTAGATCGCCCTCTCACGCACCTCCAAATTCAATGCGTTCCAGAAGTGGTCAACCATATGATCCTCATTTGTCGCATGCTCGGGAAGAAATCTAGCCAAGTCTCAAAACTTTTGTTCTAATTGTTTGATTGTGTACTCCTCATCTTGTTTGAGGTTAGTGTACTCTCTCCTCTTTTGATTTACTTTAAAGGAAGAGTAGTATTGTCCATAGAATTCAAGCTCGAAGTTGTCCCATGTGACGACTCTGTTGTGTTTCCCATTAACACCATCCCACCATGTTGAAGCCAATCCCTCCAATATTCTAGTGGTTACCCTCATCTTAAGATTAGGCGTCAATTGCATATTGTCAGCTGTCTCATTAAGCCTCTTAACCCATCCAGCGGCCTCAGATATGTCTCCCGTTCCATTAATCGGTTTACATCTGAGTGCTCGTGCATCTTTAAGATACTTAGAGACCCTCATAATAAGATACTTAAATTGAAATGTGCAGCACAAATGGTACGATACAATGACATTTTGTGAAGCTGAATTGTGCATTAGGTAAAATTGAAATGTGCATTAGGTCAAACTGAAAAGTGCAGAATAAAAGGTACGATGTGATGTTATTTTTGTACATTTTTTCCGCACATTTCAGTTTCACCTAATGCACATTTGAGTTTAAATTTTTATTCTGCACATTTCAGTATCATGTAATACACATTTTAGTTTAATAAGAACGGACTACCAGGAGAGAAATAAGAACGATTCTGGACCGTTGGATTGTATTATGTGGAACGAAAATGTGCATTTGGTGAAACTCAAATGTGCATTACATGATATTGAAATGTGTAGAATAGAAATTTAAACTCAATTGTGCATTAGGTGAAATTGAAATGTGCGGAATAAAATGTACAAAAATAACATCACATCGTACCTTTTATTCTGCACATTTCAGTTTCACCTAGTGCACATTTCGATTTCATATAATGCACAATTCAGCTTCACTTAATGACATTGTATCATACGTTTTGTGTTGCACATTTCAATTTCACATAATGCACATTACAATTTCATCTAATGCACATTGAATTTCACATAAAGCAAATCTAACGGTCCAGATTCATTTTTATTTCTCTCCTAAGATCATGTTCTCATTTGAACCAAAACATATATATATATATATATATATATATATATATATATATATATATATATATATATGAGAGAGAGAGAAGATCAGGTGAGATGTCCCCATTAAGATGAGAAGTGAGAAGTAATCTCAACCTTTGGATTTGTATTTAATCTTACAACGCAACAAACTTATAGACTGAATATAGGAACTTATAACCAATAAATCATAACTTATAAAGCTCTCCATCATAATTACGGAAATGCCACCGCGTCAAAAATATTTCCAGGTTTCTGGAGTTATTTTGACGCGGTGGCATTTTTGTAATTATTTTCGAGGGGGTCTATAAGTTATGATTTATTGGTTAAAATTTTGTATTTTAAGCCTATAAGTTTGACTTCATAATTCTAAGCCTGAGGGCACTTCTCACCTGATCCGCTCCCTATATATATACACTAGGAATAATCATAATAAGGAGCCTCAGTACACGAATCTTCCATAACTTGCTGAACCAGAAACATGATAACAAATTACATCCGGCAATAATAAAAATCAAGGAAGTAGTATTAAGACAAAGTACAAACCAACTACAACGACGCCATAACACCATATTGAAAAATAAAAATTTTGTTTCAGCGCGGAGAAGAAGCGTTCGTACTATGAAACAGAAGGAGCTAGAGCTTGAAGAAAGTTTACAGTCTCGGCCAGACGATCCTTGTCTCCATTTAGATTTGGGACTGCATCTATGGGAGAAGGCTGACAGCAGTATTGTTGAAGAAGAGGCCAGGGGGAAGGCTGTCGAACAATTTCTCATATCTGCTAAACTCAACCCTCAGAATGGGGTACCTTTTAGGTATTTGGGTCATTATTACGCCCGCTTCTTGTGTGACCCTCAGAGGGCTTTGAAGTGCTACCACCGAGCTATTTGTCTCAATCCCGATGATTCTGATGCTGGGGTAGATTTTGAAACCCTGCCTCTGCAATGCAATTGTATTAATTTAATTATTTAGTTCTGGAAAATATTCAAAATTCATGAAAGAAGTCTTAAAATGAATGCAGGAAGAGATGTGTGAACTACTGGAAGAAAGTGGAAAAGAGAACCTGGAGATAGCTGTCTGTCGAGAGGCCTCGGAAAAGTCAACTCGTGCCTTTTGGGCTTTCCGCAGACTTGGTTATCTTCTGGTAAATATTGATTCTTTGTCTGTTTACTTCTTCGCGTGAGGAAACCCAGTCCCCTTACTGCCTTGCATCTTGCAGGTCCACCAACAAAAATGGGCTGATGCAATACCAAGTCTTCAGCACGCTATCAGAGGGTATCCCACATGTACTGATTTGTGGGAGGTCATTTACTCTTTCCGTTCTCGTTTTGTCTTACTTTTGGTGTTTTCTTAGTCGACTTGATTAATATTCATTGCTTCCCTTTTCCCCCTTTTCAGGCACTAGGTCTTTCCTATCAGCAGATGGGTATGTTCACTGCTGCCACTAAGGTGACATTTTAACTGCACGTTTTGCTATTGATGTTTATCTGCTATAGTATTTGTTTGTTTTTCCTTTTGTTTTCCACCTTTCCTTGAACACAAAAACTTACTTTTCTTAAATTGTAATTCAAATCAAAGACCTGGGCATTTTTATTTGGATCGGGATCAAGGTTTAAAAGGCTAGTTCGGCTATCGAGGCGGTTTGTTCAAGAGAGGCGAGGCGTAAGCCTCAAAGTGTACCAACAAGTAAAACTTAAAATAGTTAAACTAGTAATGACCAACTATAGATATGCATAATGAAAGTCCAAAAAGTCTCAAACACACACATATATGATCACATAATCTCAAACACAATAACTCAAAATGAGAATTGAAACACAAAACAGACTCATCACATCAATGACAATTTGAAACTCTCGAAGCTTAATCATCATGATCGGAGGGTCTTCAGAAGAATCATTATATATTTACATCTTATCGTCTCTCACCATCATCCTTTCTATCATCACTATCATAATCCTTAAGTTGTTTCTCTTCTTTATCATCATTTACCTCCATTACTTGTTTATTTTTTTTTATTTTTTCCTTGGTTAGCCATCTGCTTCTTTGTGTAGAAGTATGAATAAGTTTTAATGACACACAAAATGCTTAATAGGGAGTATATGTTAGGGTTTAAATGAAACAAGACTTGTTTGGGTTTATTGTGGACATGTGTTTCACGTATGAGCCTTTTATTAAATAAATACACTGCCTTTTTAAGCTACAAGAACATTAAAAAGGTAGAAGAAAAGGAAAACCGCCTCAAGGCGGGCGTACGCCTTGAATTTTGAGGCGTAAGCCTCTTGTCCTGTGAAAAAACCTAAGCCTCAAAACCTTTTATGTACGCCTCACCTTGAGACGTGCTTGAAAACCCGCCTCTTAAGCGCTTTTTTAAACCATGATCAGGATCTTAATCTTTTGTTCTTTCAGGGCTTTGATTGAAAATACCTTTACTCTAAGAACTACAAAATGTTTATCTGTTTCTCATGCTAGCTCAAGAACATAATAAATAAAAGAATAGTGGAAGCATGCAAATTATCAACATATTGAAGATTGAGTGATTGATTCAACTCCACATTCATTGAACATTGTATTGGTGATTGACAAAGCTTAGTGTTTCTAACGTTGTGTGATTATCTTTATTGGAATGGAATAGTCGTATGGGCGAGCTATTGAGTTAGATGAATCAAGAGTTTTTGCATTGGTTGAAAGTGGGAATATATTTTTGATGCTTGGAGGCTTTAGGCAGGTAAAGTTTATCTTATCTCCACATTTTTTTGGATTTGGAATTTTGGATATAAGAACTTGGTTTGGTATAGTTGCCTATTTAGTGTCCGTCTTATTGACTTATTTTGAACATATTTGGAGAACTCATGGAATGAGCCTGTGTCTTGGCTAGGTTATTAGTTTTGAATTAGTACATAGCTTACTACTTATCTTGGGAGTCCTATCACAATTTGATAAATTGTGATTATATTTTGAAACTTCATAACAATATTATGAAATAGATGCATTCATGATGTTTTATCGTCCTGCAAGCTCAGGCTCAGGTAAGCTAGCCAGCCTAGTCAAGGAGGGGTCGGCCTGTCCAAGGAAATAGGCAAAATAGGCACCCGATTGAGGACCCAAGACGAGATGGCTGGACCAAAGAGGCTGATACAGGCTAGCTTGATTGAAGCTAGCAGTCCTATTCATGTCCTATTCCTTTTTTAGATACATATAAAGTAATTAGCTTATAGTGTTATGTTTACCATTAGTCTTTGAGCTCTTGTAATAGCTATATTAGTCATATAAAAGTCCTCCTTAATAATTAATAAGGTATTTTTTTAAGAATTAAGGATGTTTTTACTTGGACTGTAATTTGCTGGTCTGGTCTGAACTGATCTGGTCTGGTTTCTTTGTATTTTTATAACTATCCTAGTCTGGTCTGAACTGGTCTGGTCTGGGACGAATTACAGTCCAAGTAAAAACATCCTAAGTCTCACTTGTCTTGATAAGACCAACCATTGATTAATTTAATATTAATATTTGATTCAAACTACTCAAAATCCCAACCTCTTTCCTGGTCTGCTATTCCATACCTTGGATGAGATCTCGCACGAACACTCTTATCGATCTGGGATGGACATCTGTTAGAACGCTGGTAAATCCAACACAGTAGATTCAATAGGAAATTCACAAGAAACAAGATCAAGAAGAGTTTATTGACGTAGAAGAAAGTACATATAGTATGCAATGCATAGGACTATTCGAGATGCCCAGTCTCCGAAGTCTAAGTCCAACCAAATGACAGCCTACCTATTTTCCTCCCCTCCTCTTCTGTTTATACTATTACACGCACACCTACTATTCTTCTTCTTCTTATTATTTCTTATTATTAGCTCACTAAGCCAGATTCCTATCAATACTCCCCCCCAAGGTAGTCAAAGTCGCGAGGCGCACTTAAGGCGCTAGCGTACTTGTATCGCCTGAGGCGCAAGGCGCAAAAAAGCGCTCGCCTGACTAGGGTCAAGCGCACTATTTAGACAATATTATGTATACTATTCTAGATTGATCACATATGACATATTCAACATCATATTGAACTAAATGCATCAAAAAGTCATGTTTCTAAAAAATAAAGTCATGATTCACCAAAATAAAGTCATGGTTTACAAAATCAAAACATCGAGTGGGGTCTGTCTTTGTTTTTTTTTCAATTTTACTACTAGAAGAACACAAATCATAGTGTATGAAACTATTAACCGAGTAAGATTATATAAAGTTTTTATACAGTTAAAGTATGAGATGATAATAGGAAGATATAGAGTTATAGACTGTGTAATATGATGAAATAATATAGAGTACATATAATGTAAACTAGTAGTCAAGTACATATAATATGTTTGAGTTGTATAGAATATATTAGAAGCAAAAAGAACAATAAATTATGCAAAGATGACTGAAACTGATAAAAGTAAAGAAAGAAGGTAGACTGAAAGAACAAAATGAAAGTATCACGAAGAAGATGACAAGATAAATGAAAAATACAAGCTGAAAAAGAAGAAAGAACATTGGAAGATGAAGAAGAAGACACCTTATGGGTTTCTGGCTTCTGTGGCTTCGTTGAATGTGTTTTAGCTCTGAGCATGTTGCGCAAGACTTTTCCCACGACTAAGAAGGGTTTAATATTGGTTTATGTTGTTTTTACCTATTATTTGGAAGGGCTAGACCTTATCATTAGTATGGGCTTATTATTTAAAATACGATCAAACAAAAAAATAGGCCGATAAACCTTGCCCAGCCCAGGCGACTTAAGCGTGCGCTTTTCTCTCTTCGGCGCTTCTGCGCTTTATGCGCCTAAGCTGCGCCTGAGATAGGAGGGTGCGCCTGATCATCTTTCAAGCGCTGGACCTCTATTGCGCTGCGCCTGGTGCGCTTAAGCGCTGAGGCGCTCGACTTTGACTAACTTGCTCCCCCCTAAACAACCACCTTGTCCTGAAGGTGGGTGATAGGAATCAGCCATGATCTTCCTCTTCCACTTCCTTCTTGCATCTCTTCCTTCCCAATACATCCCGGTTTTCTGGACCATGATCTTCATTACTTTACCCTTCATCACCCCTTTTGGACAAAGCTGTCCACAACCCGGTTTAACCAGATTTTCTTCAGAAAGAGGTATGCTGTCACTCTGGAGAACATACTGATTGTTCTCTTGCTCAGGTTTTACGGTAGACCAGTGTAAGTTTGAAGAATTAATCTTCCTTGTGTATTATTGAGCCATCCGGCAATGATATATATACAAGTTACAGATAAACTAAAGTTGTTACAGATCCTAAAAATTAGGATCTATCTATTCTATCTAATCTGCGAGCTAATCTAAGAATTAGAGACCTATATCAACTCTAATTCCTATCTATACAGTCCCGGATGTACAAATAATAAAAATAACATGTATATGCTACATTTTTCTACACTCCCCCTCAAGTTGGTAAGTATATATCATACATTCCCAACTTGCTTATAAGAAATTCAAACACTGGTTTAAACAGCCCCTTTGTAAAGATATCAGCTGTTTGTTCTTTGGTAGATATGAATGATGTGCACACAATTCCAGCTACAATCTTCTCTTTGATAAAATGCCTGTCCACTTCAATGTGTTTAGTACGATCATGTAGCACAGGATTGTGAGCAATATTAATGGCCGCTTTATTGTCACAATATAACTTCATAGGTAGTTCCATCTCCATATTCAATTCTGACATCATTCTCTTGATCCAAAGTAGTTCACAGATTCCATTAGCCATAGATCTAAATTCAGATTCTGCACTACTTCTAGCAACTACATTCTGCTTCTTACTCCTCCAAGTCACCAGATTCCCCCATACATAAGTACAATACCCAGATGTAGACCTTCTATCAGTTATTGAACCAGCATAATCTGCATTTGTAAAGGCTTCTACACTTCTATTGTCACTTCTTTTAAAAAATAATCCTTTCTCTGGACAGCTTTTCAAATATCTTTGGATTCTGTAGGTAGCATCTAGATGTTCCTGGAATGGATTATGCATGAATTGACTAACCATACTGACTGCAAAGGCAATATCTGGCCTTGTATGTGCCAGATAAATCAACCTTCCCACCAATCTTTGATATTGGTGAATATTAACTGGTACTCCTTCCTTGACATTTCCTAACTTTTGATTAGGGTCAATTGGAGTATCTATTGGTCTGCAGGCACTCATACCTGTTTCATGGAGTAGGTCTAGTACATACTTCCTCTGGGATACCACAATTCCCTTCTTTGATCTGGCTATCTCCATGCCAAGAAAGTACTTCAATTCTCCCAGGTCTTTGATCTCAAATTCCTGAGCAAGCTTCTTCTTCAGGTCTTCAATCTCTTTACAATAGTTTCCTGTAAGAATTATATCATCCACATAAACAATTAGTACTGCAATCTCTCCCTTAATGGAGAATTTCATGAATAGTGTATGGTCTGCTTGGGCTTGCTTGAATCCCTGCTTCTTTTTGAATTGAGTAAACCTTTCAAACCAAGCCCTTGGGGACTGTTTAAGTCCATATAAGGCTTTCTCCAGCTTGCACACCTTTGAGCCATATTGTTCCTCAAACTCAGGAGGGGGGCTCATGTATACTTCCTCTTCAAGCTTCCCATTTAAGAAAGCATTCTTCACATCTTACTGTTGAAGAGGCCAGTCTAGGTTAGCAGCTAGAGATAGTAGGATCCTTATAGTATTTAATTTTGCAACTGGAGCAAAAGTTTCTGTATAATCTATGCCATAGGTTTGCGTGTATCCTTTGGCAACCAATCTGGCCTTATATCTTTCAAGTGTACCATCTGCCTTGAATTTAGGGGTAAATACCCATTTGCATCCCACCCTTGGTTTGTTTTTGGGTACTTCTACAGCCTGCCATGTCTGATTCTTTTCAAGAGCATTCATTTCTTCTAAAACTGCCTTCTTCCACTCAGGTATAGATAGAGCTTCCTGTATGGTTAAGGGAATAGAAACAGTGGAAAGACTAGAGGTAAAGGCTGCAAATGATGTAGATAACTGAGAATAGGACAGATAGTTTGAGATAGGGTATTTAACACATGATCTTTTTTCTTTTCTGAGAGCGATGGGTAGATTTAGATCACTGAAATTATTACCTTTGTCATTTTCTGACATTGAGTCAGATTCATGGGCAGTGGCAGGATCAGGGATGTCCTCTATTCTGTGATTTGGAACTCTCCTTTCATAAACCTTGCCAAAAAACTTACTTGTCTGCTGTTCATCATCTTTCCTTGTTTCAGAAAAATTTATTTCATTTTCTTTTGACTCTTGACTATTTTCTAGTGCATCTAACTGTCTATTATATTGTGCATCTAGATTAATGTCAAGAGATTCAAGTTTTTCATGTATATGTGACACATTATCACCATCTTCATTAGGAATCTCCCCCTGAAGATGAGTACCAAAAAAAGGTTGATTTTCTACAAAAACAGTGTTCATAGTTATAAACATCTTTTTTGTTATAGGGTCAAAACATTTATAGCCTTTCTGAGTTGAAGATAGTCCTCAGAAAACACATTTTTTGCCTCTAGGATCAAATTTGCTTGCAGTTTAATCAGGGTTGGTAATAAAAACTGTGCAGCCAAAAATTTTTATGGGAAGAGAATTAATGAGCCTAGTTTCTAGAAAACTGGCTTGAAGAGTATCGATAGGAGTTTTAAATCCTAGAGTTTTTGATGGCATCCTATTAATTAAATAGGTAGCATGTAAAACAGCTTCTCCCCATAAATATTTTGGGATTTTAGCAGAAAACATAATTGCACGAGTGACTTCAAGCAAATGTCTATTTTTCCTCTCAGCTATTCCATTCTGAGCAGGTGTATTTACACAGGAACTTTGATGAATAATTCCTTTTTCAGCAAAAAAATTATTTAACTTCTTAGAAAAATACTCAAGACCATTATCACTTCTTACAATTTTGATATTAGTGTTGAATTGAGTTTGGATCATTGAGTAAAATTTTTTGAACACTTCTTCAATCTCAGATTTTTCTTTAAGTAAAAACACCCATGTGACCCGTGTGTGATCATCTATAATAGTTACAAACCACCTTTTTCCTTTCAGAGTTGGAACTCTAGATGCACCCCAAATATCACTGTGTACAATAGTAAAAGGACTAGTTGGCTTGTAACTATGAGGGATATAAGAACTCCTATGATGTTTGGCAAGTGCACACATATCACAATGAAATGATGAAGGATTTTTATTATGAAATAACTTAGGAAACAACATTTTCAGATAAGAAAAACTTGGGTGACCTAATCTATAGTGCATTAAATACACTTCATTATTACAAGGAAAGAAAATAGTTTGCAAACAAGTTTTTTCTTGACCTTGTTTATTCAATTGTGTTCCTTCATCAAAAGTATAGAGGCCATTCTCCTCTCTAGCACTGCCAATCATCCTCCCTGATGCCAGATCCTGAAAAATGCAATAAGAAGGATAAAACTTTACACAACACTGAAGGTCTTTAGTTATTTTGCTAATAGAGATAAGGTTGCAGGAAAGTTTTGGAACATGTAAGACTTTGGAAAGGTTAATGGATGAGGAAATTTTTATATTTCCCATCCCTGCTATGGCTGAAAAAGAGCCATCTGCAACCCTAACTTTCTTATCTCCTGCACAAGGTTGATAAGAAGAAAAAAACTTTGGAATGTAGGTCATGTGGTCTGTTGCACCTGAGTCAATGACCCAGGTGTTTTTTGGTTTTTCAGAACAAAAAAATGATGTTATTTTACCATTTTGGGCAAAAGAACAGGTAGGTTTTTCTTGGTTGGAGATTTTCTGGGTGAGTATGAATTTGAGTAGGTACTCTATCTGTTCCTGAGTGAATGGTAGCTGTTTAGATTCAACTCCTGACTCTTGTTGAGTCTCAGTCACAGTAGTTTGTAGGGCCTCTCTACTTTCTTCTTTCCAGCTCCTAGTGGTTTTCCATGAAGTTTCCCGCATGTATCCCTTGTGTGCCACAATTTCTTGCAGTGGTCACACCAAGGTTTTTTCTTGTTGTCATCACTTCTGGCCACCAAAGCTGAAGATTCCCCAGTATTCTGCCATCTTCCAACCTGATCTCTGAAAAGACCTCTCTGATTGAGGCCAAGGGTTTCTTCCCCAGTATTCTGCCTTTTACTTCATCTAGGTCTCTATTCATTCCTGCTAGGAACATATAGACCCTGTCATTTTCCTCTCTCTTCTTGTGTCTTGCCAGATCCTTGGCTCTTTCCCAGTCTTCAGCATCATAACATTGGTCCAACTCTTGCCATAGAGATACCATCTCATTATAATATGAGATGACATCTCTACTTCCTTGTTTGGACTGCCACAACCTTGTTTTTAATTCATAGATCTGAGAAGAATTCTCAAGATCTGAGTAGGTTTCTTTAATTGAATCCCATACCTCTTTTGCAGTTCTCATGAACATGTGAGGTTTGGCGATTGATGCATCCATTGAACTGAGAAGCCAGGCTGTTACCAAAGAGTTCTCTGACCTCCAGACATTGTAGCCATCTTCACCATTCTTCTTCTCCTCTACTTCACCCGTTATGTATCCCAACTTTCCTCTTCCATCTATTGCTAGTTTGACAGACTGTGACCACTCTAGGTAGTTGGTTCCATTCAATCTATGTCCAGTAATGAGCATAGATGAATTAACCGAGGCCTGGTAATTTGTCATTTGGCTAATTTGGGGGTTAGGGTGATGGGTTTGTGAGTGGGTGGAGGAATCAGAGTGTTCAGTGTCCACCATTATGGTGTTTTAAACAACAAGGCTCTGATACCATGTAAGTTTGAAGAATTAATCTTCCTTGTGTATTATTGAGCCATCCGGCAATGATATATATACAAGTTACAGATAAACTAAAGTTGTTACAGATCCTAAAAATTAGGATCTATCTATTCTATCTAATCTGCGAGCTAATCTAAGAATTAGAGACCTATATCAACTCTAATTCCTATCTATACAGTCCCGGATGTACAAATAATAAAAATAACATGTATATGCTACATTTTTCTACAACCAGCAAATGTTCTCATAAGACTGCAACTCTCTGGGGTTTGTCAGTATGAAAAAGGAACAGAGTTCATTGCTTTTCATATCACAAACAATTGGTACTGTAAGAATATCTCCCAAGTCCTAATGATCCCGGAAGTTTAAGGTCTACTGATTCTACTTTATCAATGCCTTTCAATTTTGTAAGCCCAGATGACCAATCAAGTTTAGGTATCCGTAAAACTTCTTCAAATCCAATTTCACTCCCACCATAGACCTTAACCGAACAACACACAGAATAACAGGAAACTTTTTACCTACAGATGATGGTTGTAAGTTTACAACACTATCATACTGATTTTCTGCCTTGTGGCCTTCCGAATAGTCTGGCAGAGATAAGTTCAAACAACCTCCAAACAGCCTCCTATTTTGCACTCATGCACCCTCTGTGATTGGCTGTAGCCTATTCTCAACAATGTGGTGAAGATTTTGACCAGGTCCTTGTGAAACATTATGATTATT
Organism: Cuscuta europaea; assembly: GCA_945859875.1. Lineage (NCBI taxonomy): Eukaryota > Viridiplantae > Streptophyta > Magnoliopsida > Solanales > Convolvulaceae > Cuscuta > Cuscuta europaea. Next base: position 5,142,218 of record CAMAPE010000011.1, on the reverse strand, counting down.
AACATTTTGAGAAGTGACACGCAGAACTCTACCAAAAACCGAGTTGAAGAATTCCATAGAACCTTTAGAAACATCAGAAGCTGGGCATCCAAGAGAAACAGGAACTGCAGTTGTGCCAATTTCAGGTCCAACGACCACTGACAATTTCTCCTCGTTTTCATTGTCGCCTTCAGTGAGCTTCTCTGCATTTTCTCCAAATTGCAAAGCACTCCTATCATCAGAGGAAGGTTGCAGCAGGTTAACAGACTCGAAACGGAGCAGTGAAGCTTGCCAAGTGTGAGAATCCTAGGGCGATGGAGCTAGCGCAGAGTGAAACGCGGCTTGAGATTGAGAAGAAACCTGCCAACTCAGAGAAATGGATTGCGACGAAGAGGACTGGTGAGGAGCGGCTAGGGACTCGGAAGAAACCTGCGAAGGGTGAGTATAGGTGAGTGCAGAAATTAGCAAACGAAGATCTTCTGCTGGCGACGACGCTAGCGCAGTGTGCGACGCAGCTTGAGATGCCATCTGCGAACTGTTATAAGCCTTTCGCGATGTCGATTGATGAGGTACTAGTAGCGACGATGAACTGGAACTTGCTAGAGATTCAGAAGAAACCTGCGCACTTGGCGATTGAGAAGATTCTTGCGCAGGATGAACAAAATCTTTCGCACAAGAAATTTTTTCTCTTGGTCACGTCGTACTCTGATGCGAGTGGATAGCAGATGAAAACGCCTTCGGACTGAGATGCGAACTGAGAGAAGTAGTTCACACCTGTGAACTATGAGATACGACAATCGATGTGAGAAACGACGAAGATGGTGAAGACCTCTTCAGACGACTGTGAGAAACGGATCACGATGATGAACTTTGGGAAATTGCTATAGATGAAGATTGCGAACCAAGAGAATTCCTTGATGATCGCGACTCCTGGTTCTCTGACTTCTAACTATGTTGTTGAAAACGCCAATTTATGGCCTCCTTCAGAACCTTCCAACTCTTTCCTCTCGTTTGAAATTCCCACCATTGAAACCAGTCAAACGCCCTTTCCTCCATAGCCTCTGCTGCGACTTCAACTTTATTTTTCTCCGCAGTAGCTTTGAGACGGAAATACTCTTCCATCCTTACAATCCAGCTATCATCATCATCCCCGTTAAACAATGGTAGTTCAACCTTTATTCTCGTACGACCACTTTTATCGTGATTCACACCAGAACGAGACTGATCAGAATTTCTCGCGTCTCCGAGTAGCGAAGTGCGATGTGAAGAGTGCTGCGAGATGTGCGTTGTGAACGATGGATTCCTCGGTCGATTTTGGTTACTGTTAATCTTCGCGATTGTCTCCTGTAGCATCGCCAAGTTCATCGCAACTTTTTCCATCGCCAAGTTCATCGCAACTTTTTCTATCGCTAAGTTCATCGCAACTTTTTCCATCGATTTCTCCATCTTTGCTAGCGTACAGGGTACTCCCAGCGATTCACGTGCTCTGATACCATTGTTAGAACACTGGTAAATCCGACTCACAACACAATAGATTCAATAGGAAATTCACAAGAAACAAGATCAAGAAGAGTTTATTGAGTAGAAGAAAGTACAGATGGTATGCAATGCATAGGACTATTCGAGATGCCCAGTCTCCAAAGTCTAAGTCCAACCAAATGACAGCCTACCTATTTTCCTCCCCTCCTCTTCTATTTATACTATTACCTGTACACTTGCTATTCTTATTATTATTATTTCTTATTATTAGCCTACTAAGCCAGATTCCTATCAACATCAGACACAATAGATATAGAGTAACACCTCAAAGTCGACAGAAAACTTCATCAAGGCTCAAGAGCATGACACAACACTAGGTCAGCATCCTGGACCAAGTTTCATGAATCAAATAATAGATGTCCATCTTGGCCGACATCCAAGATGCCTTTGTCGAGATGAACAAGCCATGTCCTGCCCCTCGACCATGTTAACAACTGGTGACTGTAAAATCATAGACACCACCATTTTTTGGCTGGCAAAAACTCTCATATATTCATCAACACAAAGAAAACGATCATAAGAACCGGGCTAATAATAATAGAATTATATTAAGTAGTGTGATATTGTATAAATAAGGGTTCTGGGCCATGTCAGGAAATATGGGCCTGCCCTTAAGAATATAATTACTATAAGTGTGGGAAGGAGGGAATAAGGGAGTAGGCAGAATTTCAGTTGGAATTAGGCTGGGAGAGCGAGGCCTATCGAAGAGGCTCAATCTGTTTCTTCTCTTTCTATTCTCTTTGTACGCTGGTTTCCTGTTTCCTCCATTGTCGTTGGTTTAAGGAATTTAAGGATTTTTGGAGTTCTCTATCAAACGACCACTCCGTGCTACCCCGTTAGTCAAAATTAAAGTTCCTAGGTCCTACAATATGATGACAAGTGCGATCCTTTGACATGGGTAAACATTTTGTATCTTTTTCCACACAATTGCAACTAGTGTAAAACAGAGAGACATCATTAGTATACAAGGCCTTAGCTTGGTTTTATACCTTAGCAGTTGGCTCATGTCTTAAAGCTTAAAATAAAGGTACCAGTCCAGGAGATCTGGACAGCCATTGATAGTTGAGCCTCAACCCTACTGTCCTACACCAAATAGCCATTTCATTTTCTGAAACATTTTCTACCCCATTACTCAAGTGGTCAACAACCCTTGACCCATAAACCACTGAACCACAATCCAATAGCATCAGATCAAGATTAATAATTTTGTGATCCACTTAATTTTACAGAGGTCAGAAATTATAATTGAATGTGCATGCGTTTTTTGGTTGTTGTAATATGTCCAGGCATATCACAACAAATACAGTGTTGGTTTAACTGGCAGAAGCTTCATTACTGGATTTATTGAAAATCTGTTCAAATGCCAATCTGATAAAAGTAAGAGCTAAAGTTACTGTTGAAATCGTCAGAAGCTGAAGCTGAATAAGGATCTGGAGAAGATGGCCAGAAAATCTCGCTGGAAGAGACCTCATCTGCTGCCACATGGTGGCAGGGCAGTGGTATAATTGGGGTGTGTGGAGACAGAAATTGTTGGGGATCGGTTTTCAGGAAGATTAGGGATGATTCCCCTCCTCAACTCGCCCGAAACCTTCTTCTAAGAAGAGTAATGTGAGAAGTGGCTATCTTGTGAACAATGTTCCTTATTGTTCATGAGTCAGTTGAATGTTTGAAGTTCAAGACTGGTGTTGCTCTGATAACATGTTGACAAAGAAGAGCATAAAATAGATTTTTGTTTCAATTACATATTTACATCTCAGAGTGAATTCCAATATATATATATATACACTACAATTAGCCATCTAGATTCTTCATATGACTCAATATGAAATTTGTGCGAAATGAAAAACATTCTTGACCCTAGTTCATATTTCTCAACAAATCCAAATTTGATCATTGATTCTAGTAGCTCAAAATCTCAACCCTTTCTTCTGATGTTGTACGGTTTCTACCCCAGACCTTGGGCGAGATCTTGCAGGTGCACTATGATCACATTTTTCATCAACACACCTTTTGTCCCTTATACATTAAATCAGTGGTTTAAGCAGAAAATGTTGTATTTGTGAACTTGTGCCGGCAAAGCATGCTTCTTGTGCAGACTTTAGATTAAAATGCCAAACATGTTTAAACTGAACTTCTGAGGAAATCCTTGCACCTGTACCAATTCATTTTGTTGTGTTGTAAGTTTGTGACATTGTAAGCTATTTTTTAAACTTCGATTGCATGTAAACCAGTTGTTCAACTTCTCATTTTGTTTTTCTTGTTTTTACTTTTCTCATCATGTTTCTGAGCAAAGGGAGTTGAGCAGTTCCGCCAAGCTATATTGATATCACCTTTCAATATATCTGCTCATTATGGCCTTGCATCTGCACTTTTTTGTTTGGCAAAGGAATGCCTAAGCTCAGGTGCATTTAGATGGGGAGCTTCATCATTAGAGGTTAGATATACTTAACAATCTTGCCTCTCAAGGACTCCAGCTGTGCCTCTTATACACTTCTGTTATTCAAGAGATCATCATTTTCTAAAGTCTGAATTTTAATCTAGTTTAGGAGGCGTCTAAGGTCGCCATAACATGTGCATCATTAGCTGGTAACTTTTCATGCATATGGAAACTTCATGGTGATATACAGGTATATTTTTAGTTGTTCAATGATTAACTGATTACATTACCTTTCATTTTGATTTCATTACAAGAGAGAATACTTTTGTGCACTATAGTGTATACAAACATGTATTTGTACTTGTGAACTCAAAGGATTGTATGGAGAGGTGAAGTGTTTTGCCTAGGAAAGTTAAGTGGAGCATTCTAATGTGGAGGGATGGAGGCATTGTTTGTAATTGGGCAATGCAATTGTGCCTCATGGTGTGCCTCAACAAATTCCTGGACTATGGCATAAAAAGGCATTGCATATAGCGCTGGGAGTGTAGCATATGCAACATTGCAGTAGGCGTACACAGTATTGCATACACATAAAGGCACTGGGAGGTGTACGCAATAGGTCAGGGTATAAGGGAATTATTTGGGCCCACTTGGTCCACTTTTATTGTTTATAATTAATATCTTCTATTCTTCTGCGGTTATGATCCCTATCTCAAACCACTAGACAGTGGTGATTCAACTTTTCAGTCGTATATCTAATAAACTAAATTTTATAATATGTTAGCAATTATGTATTGATGAACGGTTATGAAATTTTGCTATATTGTGGTTGGAACTTTGAAATTATTTTGCTAGGGTTATGGCCTCAATATAATGTGTTTTAATATGACATTTGATGGCTTTTGATGAATAAATTGTTTTAGTTCTTTTTGTGTATATATACACATACACGCACGCACACACATGTTGCACCTTAGTCATACGCCTCACGGCGCAGCGAGGCTTACGCAATATGCAATTTTTAAAGAACACCATGACTATGCAATACACAATTTCGAACCTTGTGTGGAGGGGTATAGAATAGTGTGATGTCATACATACCATCAAGGCATCAATATATTCAACAACAAAAGCATGCACTCTTTTCGAACTTTTTGAGTGTGTGTGTATGTGTATATATAAATTATAAATGTGTGTGTGTACATATATATAAGGAAGAGTTCTTATGAGAACTCTTCTTAGAATGAGAACTTCTAATCTCCATCTTTAATTTTTATATTCATTGGCTAATATTGACAAGGTATCATTTTTGTAATTATTTAGGAATACTTGCAAAAGAACTCCATTTGAATTTAGAGTAATGATGAATATGATCCAATGTGAATATTAACCAATGATTGCAATCATAGTAGTCAATGGTGAGATATGGCGCGCGCCATATGCGCCATCGCCATGCGCCATGAAAAATGCCTTTGAGCCATGGCGATCGCCATGCGCCATAACAACTATGATTGCAATAAACAATAGATTGAGATTAAAAGTTCACATTATATGGAGTTCTCATTTTAGAAGGGGTTCTCACTAGAACCTTCCCCTATGCATATGTATATATATAGTAGGCAAACCACCAAAATCAGTGGGGTGCCGCAGAACATTTTCCAAATTTTATTAAAAATACACAATACAAGTTAGATGGGACTTAAAACCAAAGCCTCCCATGAAGGCATCCTTTCAAAAAAACATTAACGAGATTATCAATATAATGAGATATAAACTAAAGATAAATCTTAATGCACCAAATATCGAACCCCATCTATGTCAATTTCGTAAAACGATTTGTTAAGAACACTCGTGCAAAATCTCGTCCAAGCCCGAGATCTCCAAACTTATGCCCCCCATTTAGTTTTAAGTAACAGTCTTGCCTGCTACCTGAAACAGTTCACCCTTGTGTTCTCTGAAGGAAAGGCTTCAAATGCAGATTCTACCAATGAGGCCTCATTTTCTGCTTCCTGAACCCCTTTGTTAATGTTATCGAAAACCTCTACATTCCATTTTTTACGATCAGCTTTCAAAGCTTTCAGTTTTCCCATCAAACTGTGCATTCCTCTGACAGTAGGATATGAAATCCCCCGACTAGAAACATAATTAGAGAAACCATGGTGAAAGATGCACATATGAAATCCCTTGACATCATACTTGATACATTCAACATTGTATTCTATAAAGATTGATTTTTCTGACATTGCTTGCTCTAAATGAAGTCGCTTTTCCTCCTTAGCTCATGTATGCAAAATGTTTCCCTTGGATCGATAAAGGATGTGGCTCACAATCAGATGAGGAAGCATTTACTAATTCAATCTTTTCCTGGAAGAGAGCCTGCTGGATAGCTGCAGTGTCAGCCAGGTGTTCTTATCAAAGGGCTTTACATTTTACTCCTTGGCTAGCGAACTGTTATACTGATGTTGCCATTGCATCGGAGCTCAGTTTTTCTTTGAAGGAGAGTCATACAAATGATTTAAATACTTGGTATACATTTTGTGTCATCTCTTGGTGTGCTGTGCGTAGTTTGTACATATTTCACTCATTTATTTCTTGCTTATTTGCCAGGCCCCTGTCTGAAAAGATGTGCCTTGGGGGGTTATTGCTTGATGGTTGCAATAATGAGTTTTGGGTGGCTTTGGGATGTCTATCATATCGCACAGTGTTGAAACAACATGCTTTTATAAGAGGCTTGCAGTTGGATGTCTCTGTGGCTGTCGCATGGGCATACCTTGGAAGTGTAATACACTTTCATTTTTTGAGAATGTGATGATTTATTACACCATGAAAATGTTATAATCTTGGAGAAAGTGGGATAACTTGTTTCACTTTATAACTTAGTTGGCGCTTGGTTACCAAGTACTAGGAAGGGTTGGAGTGCACTTAGTCCTTACGCCTTGTACAAGCCTTTTGAAAATACACTAATAATAATGAAAGTCTTATATATCACATGGTCTTTTTTCCACCAGTTTGATGTCTAGTATTTTGATGGTTTGATCACAGTAGTTACATTCTTAGGAGAGACTGCATCACTTATTCACAGTAGTTGCAATCCTTAATGGGGAAAATTGCACCTTGTTATTGGTCATTTACTCTCTTGTTGTTAATCCCCACCCAATCATCTGAAGGGGTGAAAAGAACATCTTGTTGTTATCCTGGAAGGAGGGAGTTGCATCTTGCCCATTGGTCATTAAATCTTGTGCTCAGTGTCCACCTAATCATCTTAAGCGGTGAAAAAGAACATCATATTGTTCATCTGATTGCATAATCTCATCATTAATTCTTAGAAGCAACCACATAGTTGTATTTTCAGGTCCTCATTTCTTCAATCTTATAATCCTATCCCTCACTTTTCCTTCTTTGATTAATTGACTACATAATCACTGTTAAGTGTTGATAAGAACAAAACACTCCAGCACAATTTGGGAGATATATTACTAGAAATCTGATAGGAATCTGGCTAATAATAATAAAATGTTGATAATAATAATTGTACGGGTAGAGGTCGATTGAGAGGCCAGAATAACAAGCTGAAAGGCCAGAATCGCCGGCGACCTAGGGGTGATTGAGGACCGTGGGACGGCGCCGGAATTCTGAAAACAAGGGCTCTTCGTCATCGCTAGCCGCGACTCACAGTTCCAGTTCGCCGTCACTACTCGTTCCTCACTGATTGCCATCATGAGAGGCTTCTACTGGTTCACAGATGACATTGCAAGCCACGTCTCTATCCAGACTCCAGAATCAGGGAATGGATTGCTGGGGACTCCACCGCTGACAAAGAACACTTAGTTGATGTCGGCTTAAACGTCGATCATGGAACCATATTCAGAAGATGATACAACTCAACCGTCCCCACTTGCAATGCTTTCGCAGAATCAGAGGAAAGTTGATCCTAGAGTTCCTAATGGCGAAAGTTCCAATCAACGTGGCACTAAAAGTACTCGAAATTCTACCACGAGGGGTGTGGAGGTTCTGGTATTTCCTATTAGGACTATGGTTGCTGCAGTTCATGCTTCGCTTGGACACACAGTTTCTGAAGCTTCTCAAAGTTCTATGGAATCCTTCAACTCAGTTTTGGGTAAAGTTTATCATGTTACTTCTGAAAATGGTAATAATTCAAATGCCTCACAATGATCTAATCAAAATTTCTCCACAATGTTGAGTTTGGACTAAATATGAGGTTGTTTGGAGTTACTGTCAATCTTAGGTCAATGAGTGAAGTGTCAAAGAGAGTTGAAGCCTTTTCTAGCTCAGTACTCTCTGATGAGCAGATTCAGGTAGAGGAGAATGCTGGTGTTCATGCCAGGTGTTCATGGCATGAACACAAATTCTGCTACTGGTGAGTATGACTTTACTCAAAAGTCAAAACCCTGCTTCTTAAGAGACAGAAGCAACTACCTAATTCAGAAAGCTGCTTGCGATGGAGCGTAGCCTGCAAATTAATGCTCTTATTAGTAGAAATTCAACAATGATTGGGGTTGGCATGTGCATGGAAGGAATAAAACATAATCCAGTTGCATATGAGCTGATGTTGGAAATGTATTCAGGAGCCACAATTTTGATATGAAGACATGGTTGAAATCCTACTCTACTAGAAGATATGGTCAAGCAGTTGGTCAAGTTGAAGCTGTTGGGGAGATACTTTATCACACAGTGATAGCACAAGGGGTGTAGAGTATTTTAATAAAGTGTATGTGAGGAGGGGAATGAAGGGACAGGAGTTTATGTGAGGAGGGGAATGAGGGGGCGGGAGTAATTAATGTGCTGGTTTAGTTTCTGAATATAAGGAAGGGAGGGGAATAGGGGAGGGCAGGCTGGTATTCAGTTAGAAATGGCTGGGCTTTGGCTAGAGAGAAACTCCTTGTTCCTTCTCTAGATTTGGTTGTTATTCTCTTTATCTTCCCTGTAATCATTCTGGAGTATTGAGAATTCCTCAATCTCCATTGCTAATAATACGGAAACTGTTTGCTGATATTAGTGTCTAACATTGGTATCAAAGCGGTCCGTTCCCGCGGACTGTGAATGAGATTGACGCGTTCAAAAATGGAACATCGAGTTGAGAATCTCGAACAAAGTGTTAACCACATCGAGCAGAAACTGGAACGCAACTGTACAGAGGTGCGCACGATCTCAGACAAGTTGGATGGAGTGATGGCCGAACTGCGCCTTATCGCGACCAACCAGAGTCATCGACGATCCAGGGGGAGGTCGCGTACGACTAAGCGAACGGGTACACGTACTCGGACAAGGGAGTCGCACTCTGGAGGTAATTCTCACAGTGCGTCAGTTTCGTCTCACGAATCAGGTGATACGCGTGTCAATCGCGGATTTGAGAGGACGGGAAGGAAGGTAGATCTGCCTCTTTTCAACGGAGTTGATGTTCATGGTTGGATTATTAAAGTGGAATGCTTCTTCAAGTTGAACCAGGTGCACAATCAGGAAAAAGTGGAGCTGGTTGTCCTGGCCATGGAGGAAAAAGCCCTGAACTGGTTCCAGTGGTGGGAAAAACAAAATGAGGAGAAATCTTGGGAGGAATTTAAAGGAGCACTAATACGGAGATTTCAACCAGAACTGCTGCAGAATCCTTATGGACCGATGCTAAGCATTAAACAAACTGGATCGGTAATGGAATATAGAGAACGTTTTGAACTGGTGGTAGGTCCAATGAAGCATATTGATGAGGAAATACTCAAAGGAATTTACCTTAATGGCCTGAAGGAAGAGGTGAAGGCTGAACTCAAATTGTACCCAAATGCTACTCTGCCTGAACTGATAGATATCTAGCTGGTGTTAGAAGGGAAGAATGCTGCATTTCGAGGGGAAAAATACAAGGAGGGGGACCAGAGGAGTGGAAAGGAGAAGGGAGAGGCACTGAAGAAACCACAACAGTGGATAGATGGCAGCAAATGGAGATCCCAAACTAATATTCAAGCGTCTCAGGAAAAATCGGGAGTTGAGCCTAAGGTGGGAGTTAAACCGGATCTCAATAATAACAGGAAGGGTGGCCAGAGGCTAACACAAGCAGATTTACAAGACAGAAGCAAGAAGGGGCTATGTTTCAAATGCGGGGAAAGATGGGGCAAGGATCATGTGTGCAAAATGAAATACTACCAGTTTATTCTCAGAGGGGCCTGAGGAAGAAGCAGATACTATGGATTCAGAAGTGAATTTGAAAGAGACAGATATCTCCCTAGAACCGCAACAAATGCAACTGTCAGACATGAGCAAACAAGGGATCACTACACAGAAGACTTTCAAGTTGGAAGGGAAATTGATGGAAAAGGGGTTACACAGATTTGTGTTGATCCTGATTGACAGTGGAGCCACCCATAATTTCGTATCACAAGCCATAGTAGAGGAATTACAATTGCCATACATCCAAATTGATGGATTTCAGGTGGAATTGGGTAATGGGGACAGAGTGAGCAACAATAGGAGGTGTGTGGGATTGCAGGTTGGGGTGCAAGGCCTTAATATTACAGAAAACTTCTACCTGTTGGAGCTGGGAGGGACAGATTTAGTGTTTGGGGTTGAATGGCTTGCCAGTTTGGGGAATGTAGAGATCAATTTCCAGGATCTCACACTTCAGTGGTGGGAAGACGGGAAAATAAAGAGCCTAAAAGGGGATCCAACTTTAAGTCAAGTGCAAGTTTCCTGGAAAGCACTTGTAAAGGCTATTAAAAATGAAGGCCAAGGTTTTTTTGTGACTTGTGGGAACCTTCAGGGTGAATCTGTTAATGGGGCTGCACCAGGAGGATTTTGGCAGGAAGTGTTGGACAAGCATAAGGAGGTTTTTCAAATGCCAGCAGGGTTACCCCCTAAAAGAAGTTGTGATCATGCTATCAGCATAAGGAGGTTTTTCAAATGATAGCACAAGGGGTGTAGAGTATTTTAATAATGTGTATGTGAGGAGGGGAATGAAGGGACGGGAGTTTATGTGAGGAGGGGAATGAGGGGGCGGGAGTAATTAATGTGCTGGTTTGGTTTCTGAATATAAGGAAGGGAGGGGAATAGGGGAGGGCAGACTGGTATTCAGTTAGAAATGGCTGGGCTTTGGCTAGAGAGAAACTCCTTGTTCCTTCTCTAGATTTGGTTGTTATTCTCTTTATCTTCCCTGTAATCATTCTGGAGTATTGAGAATTCCTCAATCTCCATTGCTAATAATACGGAAACTGTTTGCTGATATTAGTGTCTAACACACAGTATACAATTGCAGAGGATAGAATTGCTGACCACAACAAGGATTACATAGTAGAAACTCCTGCCTTGGATCCATCACTTGATACCAGACTGATAGGAATTTGGCTTAGTAGACTAATAATAGAAAAAATAATAGTAAGTGTACATGTAGTGGTATAAATAGAAGGGGAGAGGAGTAAAAGGCAGGCAGTTATTTTGAGATGGGAATAGATTTGGAGACTGGGCATCTTGAATTGTCTGTGGCTACTGTATCCCTTTTGTTCGGTTCATCATATTAAATTAAGCTTTCGATCTGTTCTTCTACAATTTCTACTGATTTCTATATTGTTCTGAGTATCGATTATCAGTGTTCTATCATTGGTATCAAAGCATCATTTCTGGTGATTGGAACCGTAGGCGCAATATCAGAAAATTTTCGTTTCAGTTATGAAAGGTCCGGAAGAGAGCCAAAAAAAATGGAGAACATAATGGAAACCATAGAGCGGAACCTTACCTCGATGAAAGAAATAGCAACGACCATGGCAGGGATGCAGGCGAGCATCGCAAACCTGGAGAGAGAAATCCAGAGTAGTTCACATCGCAAATCGCTCACCAGTTCGCCGAAGGAGTCGCGAACTGTTTCTTCTGGTTCGCAATCACAAAATACTTCGCTCAGTTCGCAGGGATCATCGCTAAGCGTGAAAGTTTCTTCGCACACCTTGCAACAGCAGCATCGGACAATTAACCATGGCCCTGTGATATCGAGAGGCAATTCCGGACGTTCTTTGTCTGATTTTGATCATAGATACCACACGGAAGACAGAACACATGCACACGTTGGAAGAAAAGTGGACCTACCTTTGTTTAATGGAGATGAAGTGGACAAATGGCTAGTTAAGATGGAACAATACTTCCGACTCAAAGCTACTGCGAAAAATATAAGGTTGAAGTTGCAGCAAAGGCTATGGAGGAAAGGGCGTTTGACTGGTTTCAATGGTGGGAATTTCAGACGAGAGAAAATAGTTGGAAGGTTCTGAAGGAAGCCATAACTCGGCGTTTCCAACCTACACGTAGGCGGAAGACAGAAAGCCATGAATCCTAGCCAAGAACTTGTTTCAGTTTGCAGTCATCTGCAACAACTAGTCTTAGTCCACAGGCGTTCCCATCTGCTATCCGCTCGCATCAGAATGCGACGCTATCCAGAGAGGAATCTTATTGTGCGCAAATTTTGTCACAAGAGGTTTCTCACCCCACGCAAGTCTCCTCTTCCAGTGCCATAAACCTCGCTGATTCTGGAAATAGATTGCTGGGGACTCCACAATCAATAATGAATATCGAGTTGAAGTCCACTGAATCTGTAATCAAGGAACCAAATCCAGAAGAACTCAAGGAGAAATCTGATGTGGTGACTCAAGCCTCTAGTGCCATTGAATATGAATCGGCTGATTATTTAAATACCACTGCCACAGTACAAGTAGATGAGCATCAAGCTACCTCAAATACTGCTGCTATTAATGAAATTAATAGCGAAGATAGAGATGCAGTATTCCATAAAGTCATAGAGAACGGAATATCATCACACATTTTACCTGATGACACCACAATGCATCAGTCAGAAAATGATATTGCCATATCTCAGAAAAAGGAACCATTAGGGAACATGGTGAGAACCATTTCGCTGGATTTTGGTGCCTGGACTGCCTGTATAGAGGACATTGAGAAAATAGATGAGGGGAACATTCTGAAGAAGTGTGCAGATCATGAGACATGTATAGGTTCAGAGGATAAAGTTGTTGAGGTTCTGGAAATTCCAAATCAACGGTTGGGTTGCAACTTTGAAGATTGTAAGGTGTGGGTTGACAGGAGGCCACTACCAGAATGGCAAACTGATGAAGAGAAAGAATCAGCAGCAGTTGATGCTGGCTCAGAAACCACCATTGAGGTCAGAACGGTTGCTGAAATTGCTAAGGGAATGACACAGGGAGGGATGAAGATTGAAAACCAGAGTTGCTGTGTTCGAATCTACAATGGGGGGCAAAGTTTGGGTCCACGGTCTGAGTTTGGAGTAGATCCTAGCTCTGAAATAAACTCAACGTATCATGTTGAGCAAGTTGTTAAGTGCAGAGAGGTCAAATCTATCCCTACAACATGACGAGTCAACTGCAGTACAACAAGACCGTTAAGGTTGTCCGAAAATGAATTGGTTAAACCGGGAAAGGTCATTTCTGGAAACATCGATCTAGTTACTCATGAGGCTCCAAATTTTTGGAAAGGAATGATTCTTCCCGAACATTTATACGATCATAGTAATCTTGCTGGGTTAAGAAAGTATATCTTGAAACCAGGTTTTGAAATTTACCAGTTTTTTATTATTGATGTTGAAGGCTGCAAATTGGTACTTTCTGCAATTTGGGACTCCTCTGATTCTGGACGGAGATGGACTGATGAGTTTGTTCATGGTAGCAATGTTGAAGGAAATGTTCATAAAATAAAGGAGTTTGGTGCAATTATCACTTTTAAGAATCGGGATACCAATACGTTCATGCTTATTCTGCCTGAAGTTCATCAGGATCCGGTCCCTGAAGATCGTTCTGTTGCTGCAAGAGCTATTGGCTCTCGTATAGGGGATAGGAAAGAAGAAAACTTCCCAGACTTGGGACTTTGGCGGTTAGAGAATCTGAAATCGCATGGAAACAACCAATTTCTATTGGTTGTTGAAGTTTTACAAGACAAATCCTTTTAGTACAAATAATTCTATCATTGATACTATCTGCCACATAGAAAAGTGGATGATAAATGGAGAAGTTTGCATAAGGTTTGTTGCAGACAATGAGTTGAGTAACTTGAGTACTTGAGGAGTCTCATGAAAACAAGGAAACGTTTGTAGTTAGCGAGTGCTTGACGGCTATTGCAACAAATGAAACTGCACAAGACATATCTTCTGCAGCAGCACCATTTGTGATTTTGAAGGAACAAGTATTGACGCATCTGGTTCAGCAAGCAGTGAGGTATTGGGAAGGAAGGGGTGCAAGAATGAAGTGGAAATGGAAGATCATGGCTGTTTCCTATCACCCACCTTGAGGTCAAGGTGGTTGTTTAGGGGGGAGTATTGATAGGAATCTGGCTTAGTAGGCTAATAATAGAAAAAATAATAATAGTAAGTGTATATGTAGTGGTATAAATAGAAGGGGAGAGGAGGAGTAAAAGGCAGGCAGTTATTTTGAGTTGGGAATAGATCTGGAGACTGGGCATCTCGAATTGTCTATGGCTACTGTATCCCTTATGTTCAGTTCATCATATTGAATTAAGCTTTCGATCTGTTCTTCTACAATTTCTACTGATTTCTATATTGTTATGAGTATCGATTATCAGTGTTCTATCACAGACTTGATAGGCTTGAACATGACCATAGAGACCATTTTCTTGTGGAACACCTGAAGAGAAAATTCTCTCTTAGAAGCCAACTGTCCCTTGCCTCAACCCCATTTATGGTATTTTACTAAGGATGTCTGGAAGGCACTCAAATTATTTCAAGTTAACAGTGGTCAATATGAATCTGCTACACAGTTTCACTCTAGTGCTCACCATATTTGTGCTATCTTTGATCCCGACTATGCAACCGAAAGTGGAAAACTTTTAAGACCTAAACAAATTTTGCTAAGTGGTGCGTCACTTCAGGATACCATATACAGATTTAAGGAGAGGAGTGATGGGAAGGGTAAGCTTGATTGGTCTTCATTCCCCTCAAAAGTTGTACTGTTAGAGGCCAATGAGAATAGCAATATGAAAATTGCACGGAATGGGTGCCTAATCATAGGAACACTGGACGGGGCTAATATGGAAATCAGAGAGGAAATTGGGGAAGATAATTTTTTCCTTTTTGGTGTAAGAGCTGAAGAAGTGCCTCTTCTGCGCAAAGAAAGAGAAAATAGTCATTTTAAATTAGATCCTAGGATTAAAGAGAGCTTTGTGAGGCAGTTTTCAGATTCCAACCTTGAGGACAAGGTTGTTTTGAAGGAGGATGGATTGATAGAGAGCAGAGAGATCAAGGGGCGGGAACGGGCTTGGGACCACCTCCATGGGTTGGTTGTGGGCTAGGGTTATAGTTTTATTTATTATTATAAAGTTTATGTTATGTTTTCTAGTTTGGGCCTATTATTAGTAGAGTATTTAGTAGAGTTAGTATGGGCTTAATTAGAGTTTAATTAATTTGGGCTTGATTATGGTTTCTCTTAGAAGGATATTTATACCCCTTGCCACGGTTCATTCTTGCTTATCTATGAATAAAATTGGAGTTTAGCCTTTTGGCTCTGGGCAACGATATTTTTATCGTTGAATATCTAGCTAACGGTATACTTAAAAAGGCAGTCATTGTCCAAGTTTGCAATAACTGCTTTTAGAGAGAAGGAAAATATGGAGTTCAAGGTGGAGGATGTGCTAATGGAAGAAGGAAAGACCCCAATACTTACTCTCATTGTTTGCCTATAATTAGAGCTTCACTTACTTGAGCGACAACAAAGGCAAGCTGCTGCATTTGTTGGAGAGGCTCATCCTTATCAGCAGGATTCTGACAGAATCAAGCTCGTTGCTGAGAGACATAGAGACACAACTTTACTGGTGAAACGATGTACATTGGAGAGGCTAGCTGAAGTATACAAAAATTACGGTTTGAGCTTTTCCAGTGGCATGCATAAGAGCTTCCACTATGATAGGATCCCTGGAATATCTTGAGGTGTTATTATGACAAGGACTTCAGATCAGAGGCCGTTGATCCTGTTCTAAGTCATTCTTGGTTCCCCAATGATTTTATGTTAAAAACACACTTAAAACTTGGATTAATGTTTTCATAGGGTTTGACAAAAGTGAGGTCAAGTCTCTTGAAAAGATGTTGGAACCAAAGCAAAGGTTACAACCAGAGATCTAGTTGCTTGGAGATTCTAACCTTTGCAACAATATGAGGCATTATGCCATCATGCCCATCTGCTCCTTCATGCTTCGAAGAACATGAGAATGAAGGTTCAAGTACCAAAGCTAAAGGTCCATAAATCAGCGTTGTGGGAAGAGCGAGGCACAAGGATGAAGATGATGGCAAGCGTTGTTTCGTATCACTCACCTTGAAGACAAGGTGGTTGTCTAAGGGGGAGATATGATAAGAACCGGGCTTATAATACTAATATAATATTGATAACAATAATTGTCCATCATTTGCAATGCAGCCAAAGATTCACTATTTTTTGGCTTGGGAATATGATGGAATAAAGCAAAATGACTCACTAAACTGTCCGCGCTTCTTTGTTATGAAGCAACAGTCAACTCATGCAATTTTTGATGCGATTTTCACCATGGGTAATCTGCAAATAGTCTCCTTGTGCTTTAGTACAAGGGTAAGGCTGTGTACATCCGACCCCCCTTACCCCACCGTAGGTGGGAGCCTTTGCGTCACTGGGGTAATGATGATGATGATTGAGAACAATAATTGTACGGGTAGTATAAATTGAACAGAAGAGAGGAATTAGAGGTTAGGCTGAATTTGGGCTTGGAAATAGGATCTTGGAGAGCAAGACCTCTCGAAGAGTCTCAAATATGTTCTCTTTCTTATTATGCTGGACAACAACTTTCTTGTACGCTGATTTCCTGAATTGGCTTAATGAATCCTGAGAATTTCTACTGATTATACATATTATTTTCTACTGTGAGAATCAGTTCTTATCAAAGTCTCAATACAATGTCTGTAAAATCTCAAAACAAACAATGAACATAAGCGATAACTTGCAGAAAAAAGAGATTACAATTTGGAAGCCATTCGAGAGGGCTCTCCACTCTCCTAACAAACTAACCAATTCTAGAACATCCTCTCCTCTCTCATCAGCAGGCATTTTATTTTCTCCATTTAGCTCATCCACACCCAACGTCCCACCTTTTAATTAACCATTTACTCTTTTACCCCTCCTAGAGTAAACTCTAGAGAAATCACTATTGGGATTAATTTTTAGAGCGTCCGGACTCGCATCAAGTGTATGTTCTTCTAAGGAGTGTTCCTTGATTGGCTTCAATAACTGGCTTTACACTTGTATGATTTTTGAGTATTTTTATATATCTGGGTACTCTCGAAATACGGTGGTCTTTTTTCTTTGAGATTAAGTGGTTGTGTATTTAGTTCTACCTCTGTCCCAAAAAAAAGTTGACATTTTTAAAACTTTGACCAACTCTATCTTTTTATTGGAAATTATTCATAATATAAAAGTATATGAAAATGTTCTTTGTTAAAAGTACTTTCATATAAGTAGTAAATTTATAACTTCCATAATTATATTAATCAAATTTATACCCAGAATCATAATTATAACTTTCATAAAAGTACAAAGTTTTTTGGGACGGAGGTAGTATTATACATGTGTACACAATCATACGCGCACACACACATATCTATTACCCCGGGGGGTCAGGGGGAGAGGGCCTGGGGTAAACATGATTGAAACTGCCTCCATGGAGTTTCAAACCTTAGACCTCTCATAAGAGAGAGTGACTCTGCGATTAACGGAGCTGGACTGCTTCCTCACACTCTCACACACACATATAGTTTTACAACCAAATGAGAACCATGCTTAACGTGATACTCGTGAGAAGACCACTTGTAACGTTTATATGTTACACTTTACCGTGTTGAATAAATATTTACGGATTTGCCACCATATTTATTTGATGTTGTCATGTTTTAAAAAAGTTAACGTACAAACGTTATAGCGTATCACATTGAGTTAAAGGTGGTGCTTTCTCGGTTCTCACGTCAAGCATGGTTCTCATTAGAAGCGCACCCTATATATATTGAACTTGTTTATCAAGCTGGTCCATGAACAAGTTTGGTAAACAAGCGTGTTTACTGTTTATGAACAAGTGTGCTCAAGTCAAGCAATCCTTACAAAGAAAACAAACATAGAAGATATTAGATGAAACAAGCTTGAAAATGGTTTACAAGCTTGGTTTATAAGTGGACGACTTTGAAAGTGTGAGTGGATACTTCAACAACAACAACAACATCCAAGCCTTAGTCCCAAAAGATATTGGGGTCGGCTAACATGAATCGATACATGATATCACAACCAAAAGGAAAAAAAGGAATAAAGATAAAAAGATAAGCTATTATGAGTGGATACTTCAATGCTGATAAATTGATCAATTACTTTATTTTTTGATATTCATCACAGTTATACAGGAAAGTGGGTGAACGACAATTAGCGCAGCATGCATTTGATTCTGCAAGAAGTATTGATCCTTCTCTTTCACTGCCATGGGCTGGCATGTCAGCTGATGCCAGTGTGAGGTAATAGTAATTGCTATTATAAGTGAAATAATCAATGGTTATATGCCATATTTGGAATAAAGTTTGATTTGCACGTGCTTTTGTTTCAGGAACCTGAAACAAGAGGAAGCATATGAGTGCTGTCTTCGAGCTGTTCAGATTTTTCCTGTGATAACTTCTCTCTCCCTCTCTCTGTCTAGTGCTATCATTGTATACCTTTTTGAAGAGGAAATATCTTGACATTCTAATAAAAAATAGTTCCTTTGACCAATTTAAAACCCTAACTTACAACATATGATGGCTACGCATTTCCATTTATTTTCAGGTAATGCACATTCCCTACTAGTATATTGATTTATTTTTAAATATATTTCCTTACTTGTTTCCAAGCAGCTTGCTGAGTTTCAAATTGGTCTGACGAAACTTGCTCTACATTCTGGTAACCTCAAGTCCTCAGAGGTACAGGCCTAACACAGAACTAAGTATAATTAGGGTGTAGCCATTATCTATCATAAACTGTTAACTAGAATGGAAATTTTCGAAGCGATAAATGAAAGTTCCCCCCCCCCCCCCCAGGTATTTAGAGCTATCCAGCAAGCCTTGCACCATCTCCCTACTTATCCTGAATCTCACAACTTGAGTGGGCTAGTATGTGAAGCAAGACAGGATTATCAAAATGCTATTCCATCATATAAGTTAGCATGCTACGCAGCAATCATGTTTGGTGGAAAAGAATCAAAGACCTATCTCAAGAGTATATCAACTAACCTAGCCAGGTGTCTCTGTAAGGTAATATGCTTGCTAAATTTTTGTTGCTTGCAAGGAGTGCTGAAAACAGTGTACTTAAAGCCCCATAACTGAGCTTTTGGTTTATTTCATTCACACAATACAGGCAGGAAATGTTAATGATGCTGCTCACGTGTGTGAAGATTTGGATAGAAAAGGTTGGTGTTGACTGTAGTTGGATTCATCTCCTTACCAAAATTTGTATTTTTTGTTAGAGAAAAGCAAGTACTTTCTGTTCTGTGTTGGAACCCCAGTCCTTATGGGCTTGGCCCACTCTGTGCAGTTCTACCTATAAAATACCTCATTGTATAGCGAGTCAGTTTGAGGAATAAAATATGTTTTGTTAGAGAAGAGCAAGTATTTTCTGTTTTATGGTTAGTGTTGGAACCCCAATCCTTACAGATTTGGCCCACTCTGTGCAATTCTACCTATAAATATACCTCATTGTATAGTGAGTCGGTATAAGAAATAAAATATGTACCGTCATATTATCACATGGGATTAGAGTCTTGTATCATCCAAACATAAAATACCTAGCTGCAGCTATATATTTCCGGAGTGATTGGTGTCAGTGTCAGAACAATGGTTTCCATTCAATCCAATCTCTTCCAGTTGTGATAATGTGATATGGTTGTTGTAAGCCTAGTAGCCTACCATGAGGTTGGAACCACTATCCCGATCCTTTGCCATAAGTTCCATCTGTGTAGAGCACTTGATGTGCCACCATGCGCCACTACTCTTGCTAATCCTAGTTCCAGATTTTTTCTCCAATCTCCGTTTTTAGATGATCCCCTATCAATACTGCCCCCCCCCCCCCACACATTATTGCACTACTCTCTCTCTCTCAAGCGACCTCACTATGAATCTCCGATTACAGGTTGACTCCGCTACGCGTCGCTGTCTACTCCACATTCTGGCTTTTTTTCTCCTAGAAATTTCAGTTTGCCCGACTGTTTTATAGCTCCCAAGGAACTCTTTTGACAGATCCTAGCATTACTGCCTACAAGTTGGTGGTAAGTACAAACGTGGAAAGGGGAAAATACCCCCTCAAACTATTAACGATGCAATAAGACCCCTGAACCGTAAAGACACCCCTCCACTCGGTGAAATAAAGCAATCACACCCTTTTTACCTACTGGTGTCGAGGGGCATATTTGCAAGGTCTTTTTGTTCAAGGGCCTGTTTCCAGAATTGCTAATAGTTGAGAGCTTATCTGCCCCTTCTCATCAATTTTTGGGCTGCGTCTGGGTAAATATGGTTCTAAATTCAAGGAATGGTTGATCGCTATAGTGTGAGGCCAAAGGTATCACATAAAAAACACCAGTGCAAATATACGAATGCCTTGCTCTATCGTATGCTATGATGGTCAATCGAAGCATAACTGCTTTACATTTATAATCCTATAAGACGTGTAATCAAGTTTCAAACAAAGCAAAGATGCTCTATACGAAGTTATCAACACTATTTGGTGCCTATACCCATTGGCATCTTGATAGGTGACTATCTAATTTCACAGAGAATTCAAGAATCAAAGATGAAGAAAAGAGATTTCATATAACAGAAAGTTTAGAGAGAGAAATACAAAGGCAGTTTAAGAGTGCCGACTCTCCAAGTCCCAAGCCAAAAGAATAATCCCAACTCCCTCTAGTCTACCCTCCTTCCCCCTTTTATAATATTCCTCTCCTAGAGCTGGACCAAACAAGGCCCAAAACCCTCACTTGTCCACTAACCTATTTGTTATTATTCTATTATTAATCTCTATTGTACGGGTCCCTATCATTACTCCTCCCTTTGACAACCACCTTGTCCTCAAGGTGGGGAGTAAGAAGCTGCCATGCCAACAGCTTCAACCTTGCGCCTCTCCCTTCCCAGTACCTCCTTGATTTCTGAACCCTGATTTTCATGATTTGATTGTTCATTATCGCTTCTTTCATCGCATACAAGAGTGAAGGCGGGAGATAAAACCTGCAGGGAAATTCGTTGTCAAAGATAAACGTTCTACTGGAACTCGATTCTGAATTGATCCCATCCTTCAATTCCTTTTCTTTGTCCGCTTTGCCTACTTTCAGAATGTTCTCCAACCCTTCAAGGCACGCATTAACAATTCTTGGATCTGTACATACCACAATATCACAGAGCGGTTTGCCTTGACAAAAGTTTGACACAGTCCATGTGACATTTTTCCACATAGAAATCTTTGAATACTCAGTTCACTGATCAAAGTGCTGCAACACCTGAAGGAGAAGATTTTCAGCCTGCATTTTGTGTGTCCACAAGCTTTCCGGATTATCAGAATCTGAAACCGTTGCTACATAAAACACAGTTGGGCCACTTCGTTTCAACACATAATTTCCACCACAAACACCGTTCCCACAATTCACTGGCGTAGTCCCCCCTGTACCCTTGAGCTTCCAAACTAAGATGCCCATACTTCTTAGAAACTGAGCTTTCATGTCAACTGTGTTTTCCCTTGAATCACTGATCTGTTGGACACCAGAACACCCATATAAATGAATCATAGTTTTATATGGCAGAGGTCCAAACCTTGCTTCATCTGGTTTATATAGATTCTCATTTAAGGTGGTACTCTCCTCTTTTGCTTGTCTCTGCATTATCTCTGGTATTTCAAGTTGTCGCATTTTGAATCTTGGAATGCTTCTTGGGACTGGTTGCTCCTGCAATTGCATGATAAAGCATCCCTCATGCCCAGAGAATAATGATATTCTGGGAGGTGAAACCAACACATAAAAAATGTTAACAATTCTATCCATCGGATGATCAAGCGCAACCACATGTTTTCCTCTTCAACTCAGGAAACAGTTTAGGACAGTAAATGTGAGACTCCAAGGGGCTATAAAAAAGGCCAGTGAAGTATACAATCTCAGCAGCTTCAGTTATGCCTACCCTTTGCTCATTTAACTGACTTAGCAATTGTAAGAGCGCAGCCTGACCAAGAACAAGATCTCTATAGATTGAGGCATCACCAGCAACATTGCCCAAAGCACCGCCAGCCTCCTCAATCCGAAGGCTACACTCAATTGACAGAAACATTCTGAAGGGTGTAGTTGCTTCCCTCTCTTGAGAAGCAACGTTTTGAGTAAATCCATATTCACCCGTGGAAGAATTTGTGTTCATGCCATGATCATTAGCATTCTTCTCCATCTGGATATGCTTTTCAGGGAGTATTGAGCTTTAAACGTCTTCAACTCCCTTAGCCACTTCACCCACCAAAACTTGGTTCTGACTTTCAGAATAAACAACGTACTTCTCCTTCCATCTCCTATTAGTAAGTGTGTGAACACTGTCACCCAATTCCCAATGCTCCTCTCTTTTTCTGAGTATCTTGAGACGTGGTGATGAAAACAGAAAAATAAAAAACAATCGAATAAATCCGTTGCCCAATTAATCAACGATATAAACCGTTGCCCAGAGCCAAAAGGCTGAAATCCAATTTTATTCCAAGATGATCCAGAATGAAACCTGGCAAGGGGTATAAATAGCCTTCTAGTAAGAGACTCAACAGAAACCCTAATCGATCCCAAATTAATTAAATCCTAATTAAGCCCATACTAACTCTACTAAATTCTCTACTAATAATAGGCCCAAACTAAAAACATAGCATAAACTTAATCATAATAAATAAAACTATAATCCCAGCCCATAACCGGCCCACAGAAGTGGGCCCAAGCCCGTTCCCGCCCCATGCTCTTCCTGCTCTCTATCACCTGGACCGACACTCTCTATATTAAACCTCTGACCCTCATGGGTAAGGATAGGTGGGTGATACATGTCCCCTTCATCAGCCCCTGTGATAATGTTGTTCAGTTCCAAGACAGGATCAGTGTGGTAGGTACGATTTCCTTCATGACTGCAAGGAATATTAGATTTTAGCGGTTCTGACTCTTCCAGATTTTCTGGTGAGTATCCCGTTGAGTGATTAGTATCCTCGTCTGAATCCGATTCCGGAACTGAGGGTTCAGCCGGATTCCCCTCAAGATTTGGTGTCGCCAATGAAATCCCCAGCGTAGAAACTTGAGCTGACTCGGAAACCTGCACGAAACTTGACATGACGATTGATGATGCTCTGTTAGCAATGGTGAACTGGTAGAAGCGGTTAGCGCCTGAGATGAAGCTTGCGAACTCAGTGAATCACGTAGCGACGAACTCTGCGAACTCGATGAAATCTGTGAAGGTAGAAGAGCGGTTTGAGAACTGTTCTTGCTTTTGGAATTCCGGCAGTGCTTTATGGTCCTCGATCTTCTTCGCTTATGCCAATCGTTCCTCTGCAGTCTCGATTTTCGCAACTCCACGAAATCTTTCCGTCTCTCTTTGCGACTCCTCTCCGGTCCGCGTTCCCTGCTTTCCCAACTACTTTCCATCATTTCATAATCCATTTCCACCATGAGCGATACCAAATCTTTACTCTTTACTATTCTGACGACCATGATTAGGTGCAAGAATGATGCTCTGATACCAATGATAGGTAACTATCTAATTGCACAGAGAATTCAAGAATCAAAGATGAAGAAAAGAGATGTCGTATAACAGCAAGTATAGAGAGAGAAATACAAAGGCAGTTTAAGAGTGCTGACTCTCCAAGTCCCAAGCAAACAGAATAATTCCAACTCCCTCTATTCTACCCTCCTTTCCCCTTTCATAATATTCCTCTCCTAAAGAGCTGGCCCAAACAAGGCCCAAAACCCTCACTTGTCCACTAACCTATTTATTATCATTCTATTACTAATCTCTATTGTACGGGTCCCTATCACATCTAAATGGTGAACATGAAACAACAAGTTCTGGATATGTCTGAACTCCTAAGGCATGTAGAAGCAGTGAAGGAGGACTTCAATAATCTTTCTTCTACTTAGACTAGCGTTGAAGCACATTTGGATTAATAACATCATTATTTATGGTTCTTAGTTTATGTGGTCTTTTCATAAATTTGGTGTCCATTTGTGATTAGATCCTATGCTGTTTAGTGGTTGCATTTATATCTGTCTGTCTGATGCTTGTGTGAGGCTTCTTCGTGCCAGCTATAGATAAGTGATGAGAGAGAAAATTTATACGTAGTATATATTAATTAAGGACGACAGGACGACTTCCCATAAATAAAGGGATCCTAATCCTATTGAAAAAAGCGTGTGAATAAAAACAAATTATTTACTGTTGACAAATATACACATAATCAATTAGAAAACTAAATCCCTAAGTTTAGGAGCCTTTAAATCCTTCTTAGATTTACCCCCCCCCCCCCCCCCCCCCAAGGTTGGAGCGAGTGTTGATTAGGCCAAGCTTGTTAAGTAGAAATTCAAGATTGTTTTCAGACGATCTTTGAGAATGAAGACAAACAAGCTGGTTTGAAGTTGGAACATACTCAAGTTGAATAATCTTCTCGTTCAATTTCTCTTCGACAAAATGCCATTCTAATTTAACAAGTTTTGTCCTCTCATTATGAACAAGGTTTTGAGTGGTGATAATTGTAGACTTTTTATCAGAGTAGAGTACCATTGGTTCTTCAAGTGTAAACTTCAGTTTGGTTAACACCCTTCTTATTCAGCCCCCACGCTACTTCTAGCAATAACTGTCTCTTTCTTCGCCATGTCACAAGATTACCCTATACTAGTGTACATGACGTTGATCTTCAAAGGATCCGGCCTAATCTACATCAGTAAAAGTAACAATGCTTTTGCCACCCTTTTTCAAAGAACAAGCCCGTCCGCGGAGTGCTTTTTAGATATCATAGAATTCTGTAGACAACAATAGGATGACCATGGCAAGGAGCGTGCATGTATTGACTAACAAGACTTACAATAAAGTCTATGTGTGTGCAAAAGATATATTAACTTTTCAACTAACTGTTGATAGTTTTCTATCAACAGGGCTGCGTTAACAAGACTTACAATAAAGTCTATGTGTGTGCAAAAGATATA
Organism: Cuscuta europaea; assembly: GCA_945859875.1. Lineage (NCBI taxonomy): Eukaryota > Viridiplantae > Streptophyta > Magnoliopsida > Solanales > Convolvulaceae > Cuscuta > Cuscuta europaea. Next base: position 5,117,086 of record CAMAPE010000011.1, on the reverse strand, counting down.
CTACCTCCGTCCCTTAAAACTTTGCCAAAGTTGACCGGCACGGAGAATAATAAAGTAAAAATTGTGTGGTTGAGGTTTATGCAGAGGAGAGAGAAATAACAGAAACCACAAAATAATTGATTAAAAGGGAAAGTGGCAAAGTTTTTTGGGATGTCCCAAAAAGGAAAGATGGCAAAGTTTTAAGGGATGGAGGGAGTATTAACTTTTCAACCAACTGTTGTTAACAAGGCTGCGTTCAAATAACCTTCCCTTACTTCCAAGTTCTATAGGAGCTTTACTTGGCTTGCACTTGAACATACATGTCTCCTCTAAAAGATCTGAAGTGTACTTCCTTTGTGAAACTGAAATGCCTTTAGTACATTCAATTTCTGTTCCCAAAAAGTGTTTTAGTGCATCAAGGTCTTTCACTTATAAGCTCATTTGACATTAATTTCTTTGCCTTTACAGTTTCTTGATCATCATTCCTTGTGACTATAATGTCGTCCGCGTGACCACGTATACAACAAGAATAGTAATTTTACCAATCTTTGAATGCTCAAAGAACATTGTGCATCAACCTGTCCTTGAGAGAATATGTTCTTGTTGATAACACCCAAGAATCGTTCAAACCAGTGTAGTCAAAAGCGCTCACCTGAGCGCTTAAGCGCACCGGGCGAGGCGCTGAATATGGGTAGCACCTTAATATTCTCCAGGCGCAATGATATGCCTCAGGTGCAGATAAAGTGCAATAAGCGTAAGAAGCCCTGAGGTGCAAAAGCGCACACCTGTCGCGCCTGGTCTGGAGAAGGCTTCTCAGCGTTTTTTAAGATTAGGGCCTATTTTAAATAAACCCATATTCATAATAAGATATAGCCTATCCAAATAATAGGACAAAGCAACATAAACACTTCTCAGTCGGTGTATTAAAGAGTATACCGAAACTATAGTAACACGTTCGACTCACACTCCACATAAATGGTAGTACGGTGGCAAAGGAAGAAAAAAAGGATTGGCAGACAGAGGTTAAATGGCTATTTTTTTTAAGAAGTAACCTCCTTTTCATCTTCTTCTATCTTTTCATTTAAAATTCTATATCTTCATTTTTTGTTTTTCTGTCTTTTTCTTCTGTTTTATATCTTCTCCTAACATGTTCTTTTATTTTATTTTATTTTATTTTATTTTATTTTATTTTATTTTATTTTATTTTATTTTATTTTATTTTATTTTATTTTATTTTATTTTATTTTATTTTATTTTATTTTATTTTATTTTATTTTATTTTATTTTATTTTATTTTATTTTATTTTTGTTTGATTCTTTTCTAGCTTGTTTTATATTTTATAATTTTAAGAACATCTGAACATGTATTCCTTTCTCTCAAGTTTTATTTATTTATTCATACTTTATAGTATATGGAGGGTGGAACTTCAAGTGTTGCCAGGAATGCTGAGACTAATACTGCTAAAAGATTATGGACTCTTCTTTTAATAATGAATGATCCTTGAGAGTTGTGACTTAAGAATTGTGGTAGAATACAACTGAACTTAGGTTTTAGTCCTATTATTTAAGACTTAAAAGTTGTGACTTCTGAGTTGGTGTCCTCTTAATCCCCTGTTATCGTGAATCATGACTTTGTTTTTATGAGTATGACTTTTTAATGCATTTATATTAATATGATAATGAATATATCATATTTGGTAATTCTAGAATAGTATACATAATATTTTCGAAGCAGTGCGCTTGACATGAGTCTGGCGAGTTTTTTTTTTTTTTTGCGCCTTGCGTCTCAGGTGATATGAGTACTCTAGAGCCTTGAGTGCGCCTTGCGACTTTGACTACCTTCATTCAAAACAAACATGTGGAGACTGCTTCAAGCCATAAAGGGGTTTGTTCAATTTAAAGACCAAATTCCTTCTCGTTTGATATTGAAACCTTTGTCGTTGACGCATAGCATTTTTTATGTTGAACTGATGAACTAACCAATCTAAATTTGCTTGTTTGTGTTAAGCTTCCCAACAGGCGCAAATGTCTCATTGTAGTATATTGCATATGTTAAGCTTCCCAACAGGCGCAAATGTCTCATTGTAGTATATTGCATATGTTTGTGTGAACCAATATTTGAAATTGCGCAATAGAGTCGCGCTTCAAGGCACAGCTCCTCAATTTCCAAACATGTCGCGATGAAAGGCGAAACTTATTTTACGCCATAAAAAGGCTTACATTTTATTATGACTGAGGCGTATGATATATGGCTTACGATACAAATTGCAAGAAGGCTTACACAGTATTAGTCTTCCGATCACATGAAAAAGAGGGGCCAGACTTTTTTGAAACCCAATAATGAATTCTATAATTGATCAAAATACTCATCTCTTCTTCTGATTACCTCTAGCCCTCTCCCTCTGGTCTCTCTCTCTCCAATGTAAGCTTTTCTTTATTATTAACTGTTCATACACCAGTTCTTTTATAAACTTTGCGCCTGTCTGTCTATGCTTCTCATCAAGGTTTGAAAAGGCTAGTTCGGGTATCGAGGTGGTTTGTTTTAGAGAGGCGAGGCGTCAGCCTCAAAATTTACCTACATGTGAAACTTAAAATAGTTAAACTAGTTGTGAAGGACGATTCTGAGTTATTATCTTTATTGATAATTTTTCTAGATAAACATTGGTCTTTTTAATGAAGGACCATTCTGAGTTGTTGGCTTGTTGCATATAATTTTTGTGTGCTGGAATTAAAAGAGGTTGCACCTCTCTTCAATTCCTTTTTTAATGAAGGACCATTCTTTTATCAAGATCTTACAAACTGACAATGCTAAAGCATTCGTTCACAACACCATATAATCTAATCATGTCGATTTCGGTATCGTCCAACGCCGATCAGCTGTGTTGCATTCATACACCTCAGCGAAATGAGGTTGTAGAATGTACTAACCTTCATTCAGTAGATAAATCTCACACCTACTTATTACTCCCTCCGTCCGAGTTTAAGGTTCTCACTTTCCTTTTTTGTATGTCCTTGCTAAAGGTTACCATTCCTATTTTTAGGAAATAAGTAGCACTCTTAAATAGCAATTTAATCATCAAATATTAAAAATAATACATCTATAACAGCACGGTTATCATCAATGATCCCGTTATATTATATACCCATCAAAATTATTTCTAAAAATACACTAGAACTATTTTATTTAGTTATTGTCTAAATAACCGTGCCATTTTGCAATGGGAACCTTAAGCTGGGACGGAGGTAGTACTTTATAATGTACCTCTTAATAATGATCAAACGTCATTCCCCCACATGTCACTTGATTAATAAAACGCCATCCACCGTATATGAATGAAATTCTTATTCCCTAATTGTGATTTGTTTGTTTACCACCTTGTATATTTGGATGTGTTTGTTTTCTCCATAATATAAGACTTGGACAACCTGAATGTCTTTTAGGTCGACAAAGTGTGCCTTTGGGTATTCACTAGTTAAATAGAGTTGCTGCCGATATATTCCACAACTGAACCATCATTTTATCTGAGCTGGGTACCGTGGTCCTTTTTCTATCCACTCTTTCTAATTCCCTACCATATCTCAGAATCCTCTCCCTTGTTAGAAATCCTATCTGGAGTATTCCAAATTCTTTTTGTCCTTTAGAGGTTCACCACCGTCTTCCCTAACCTAACCCTTTTGGGGGTATACCTGCTGAGTCCCCTGCTACGGATCCAGAGGTGGATATAAATAATAATGATCTGCCCATTGTCCACAGAAAGGTTTACGTCCTTCTCTCAATCCTCATTATATAAATAGCCATAGTTATCATATTGTTTCCACTTCTTATGCTACATTTCTTTCACACTTAACTGCTCTGAGGATTCCCATAACTACCCATGAGACACTGTCTCATCTATAGTGGCGTGAGGTTATGTTAGCTGAGATGGTTGCTCTACTTTGTAGTGGGTCATGTGAATTGGCACTGCTTACATTTGGTAATCTGTTCTTGGTTGTCGGTGGATAAAGACTTATCGATACAAAGCACAGTTGACCACCAAATAAAAATTATGATTTATGGGTTAGATTAAACACGTACCTCCTTACCGGGACTAAGGCTAAGATCGTCAATGGAAACTATGAATCATTAGTCCTTATTCCATGAATATCAGAAATGCTTTCCTATAATGAGATTTGCACAAAGAGGTGTATATGGAGAAAACACCTGGTATTGTTGCTCATGAAGAGTGTGGTTCACTAAATTAGTGTCACTCATTATAATATTTTAAGCAGTCCCCACGAAATTTGCACAAAGAGGTGTATATCGAGAAATCACCTGGTATTGTTGCTCATAAAGAGTGTGGTTCACCAAGTGATTGTGTCATTCATTATAATATTTTAAGCACTCCCCACGAGTGTGAGTTGAAGTGTTAATCACTATACTATTATTCTTTCCACTATGACAAATCCATGTGTTTGATAGAACACTCACAGGTAATTAAAGAATTAGTAACGAAAGTGTAAACTATTGAAGAATCATTCAGAACTTCAAGAATGCATTAATGGTGAATTTACAACTGAAAATACAGAAAGTAATGAGACTGTTAGAGAAGTCTCAATCTCCCAGCCCAATCTCAACTGAATACTTGCCTACCCTTTATTCCTCCCTTCCCTTCTATTAATACTACCTGTACAATTATTATTATTTCTATTATTAGCCTAATATGCCCAATTCCTATCATATCTCCCCCCTTAGACAACCACCTTGTCCTCAAGGTGGGTGATAGGAAACAGCCATGATCTTCAGCTTCCTGTTCATCCTTGCGCTTCTCCCTTCCCAACACTTGACTGATTGCTGGACTAGGCACTTCAGTCCTACATCTTTAAGATCACAGGCGTTTCGGCAGTAGAAGCAGAAGAGATATCTAGTGAAGTTTCATTTACTTCAGTAACTTTCCAGCACTTGATTGCAACAAATGTTTCTTTACTTTTCTGCGGCTCCTCAGGGTTTCTCTCTTTTGAAACTAATACTGTACTGGATGCAAACTTCTCTCTGTACCTTTCAACTTCTTCCTCTTTCAATTCTTTGACTACCTCATATGAAAAGGAAGGCATAGAAGGCTCTAACAAGCAAGCAAAGAGATACACTATACCAACATCCGTTCTCCTAAAAATGGAACATGAAAGCCTATCTACCATATAAAACTTCCAAAGTTAGTTTTCTTGTAGGTAAGCATTTCCTTCACCAGAAAAAGACATGGCCATTTTCAAGCCTTGCTTCAATTTTACCTTTTCATTGACTTCAATATATTGTTCTACATAATTTCCCGCTGCTTTCTTAGTAATAGGATCTGTAATTCTGAGCTCTCCTGTCAAAAGGCCACCCCACAAGTTGGCAGGTGAGTCAAGGGTACTTGGACCTTTTCCATCCAGATGCACGGGAGCAAAAAGAAACAGATGAACCACACTTCTCTTTGCATACAACAATCCCAATTTTATTCTCTTGCACCTCTTCAGGCAAAGCATCTTTTGGAGATGAGTTGGAATTTGAATCCACGTTTTCCATACCTTCCGGATCTTCTAGTGGATATCCCATAGGTTGAATAATACTATAGCTCGCATCTGGTTCCAGATCTGAAGATGCGGCTAGCTTCAACTTATTGTTCATTGCCAACGGTGGAGTGCCTTGGAATCCCTCTCTTGTTTCATCTAGGTTTTTGGTTCTTGAAACTGATGACACCTGTAGGGACGATGAAACTGACGCACGGTGAGAATAGGCGAGCGACTGCAAACTGGAGACTTCTGATTGCGACACAATATGCGAACTGAGAGAAGCAGTTCGTATCTGCGAACTGGGAGAAGTGGTTCACATCTGCGAGCTAGGAGAAATGACAAACGATGATGATCGGTGAGGAGAAGCAGTTTGCGACGAAGCCATAGATCTGGAAAGAGTTGATCGCGACTGAGAAGAAACCTGCGCACTTGGTGACGAACTGGGAGACGTGGTTGATGACCACGACGAGCACTGGTTTTCAGATGGCCGATGACGTCTATGGCTCCTCACTCACATGTGACTCCACTGTTCGATGATAGTCCGCAGATCTTTAACCATTTGTAGCATGTCTCTCTCCAATTTATCGATTCCACTCCATTTTTTATCTCTCCAGAATTGGTGCTCTGACGCCAATGATAGAATACTCGCAGGTAACTAAAGAATTAGTAACGAAAGTGTAAACTGTTCAAGAATGCATTAATGGTGAATGTACAACTGAAAATACAGAAAGTAACGAGACTGTTAGGGAAGTCTCAATCTCCCATCCCAATCCCAACTGAATACTTGCCTACCCTTTATTCCTCCCTTCCCTTCTATTTATACTACCTGTATAATTATTATTATTATTTCTATTATTAGCCTAATATGCCCGATTCCTATCATGTGTATTATATGTTAATGACATTGTCATTACTATTGATTTTGAGGTATATCTCTACTAAAGAGGTATCCACTAAGCAAGTTTCAGAGTAAAGACTTGGGGATGCTGAAATTTTTTCATGGTTTCAAGGCTGCACATCTTGCAATGGTAGTATTCTCTCCCAAAGAAGATATGGTTTAGATATTCTCTGTGATATCTCTTAGTCTCTTAATATTCTCGAGTTAGCATCTACAGGTTTCTTCTTAGTTAGTCGAACTTTTTAGTCGTATTATTATTTACTCGGTCAACTTCTTATTAGCCTAGCTTAATGTAATCGTGCATTCTTATTAGTATTATTATTTACTTAGTTAATTTTGTCTACTTCTTCCTAGCCTAGCTTTGTGTTGTTCTATTATGATCAGAGCTCTTGTAATAGCTATATATGGGTCATCTGAAGAATTAATTCTTGTGTTTTGAAAAGGTCGCTTGAACCGCTAGTACCCACTCCTAAAACTCCATCTGAGTTATTCCCATCATCTCCACTGCTACTAGAAGAGATGATGATAATTCCGTTGCCAAATGCATTGCGGTATTTAAAGAATGAAGTTATTGGAGAGTGGAACAGAAAAAAGTACAATAGTCTCCTGAGACGGCACATCAAATCCATCGACCATCACATCACCTAACGTGGCCTCTTGGTCATTTGTTTTACAATGATGCCTATAAAAGTATTATTCAATAACCTACTAATCAAGAATATTTCCGGTGTCTTGACAAAGTTGGGCACCCATTATATCTAGCTTATGCTATTTTACTCTTCCTCTCTCTCGTCCCCTTTACCCTTGATCTGAAATGGGTTGCTAACCACTCTCATAACAAGCAACCATCCTCGGTTCTTCTTCTCCTTATTTGTGCCTATGATGATGCTAGGAAATACCTCTATGCCCAGGTATATGGGCCATGGGGTGGTGACTGGTGATGTAAAGATGTAATATGTTGTGTGGAGGGGGGGGGGGGGTGTAACCCTTAAGCGTGATGGTCTCAGCCAACTCCATAACTGTAAACACACCCCATTCTATGTCAGTATAAAAAATGAGAAATAGAATACCTACTTTCATACTATCACAGTTGGGATGAAGTATTTAAATATTATGAAGTGTAGGCACAAGGAAATGTGCATAAGTTACAAGAACATTTATATGCCTTTCTAGTCTTGCTTCCATTCTTAGTTTGAAGTGCAGAATATAATTATAATTGTAGTGTTCTGGTCCAAATCCTTCAGCTTATTTTGATATTACTTTTTCCTAATGAAACACCAGGTCTTCTTGATGCTGAAGGTTTGCAGATTTATGCACTGTGCTTATGGAAGCTTGGAAATGATAATCTTGCTTTATCAGTGGCAGGAAAACTTGCGGAAAATATTTCATCCATGAACCAGTCATTGGCGACCACATCTATTAGTTTTATTTGTAGATTGCGATATCAGATATCAGGGCATGATGCTTCTGTTTTATTCTTATTGAAACTACCGAAGGGATTATTACGAAGTCCAAAAGTCAGTTTTGTAGCATCAGCTATTGATGCATTAGATAACAGGAATCAGCTTGATTCAGCTATTTCAAGCACTACTAATTCAACTGTTTCGGTTGAACAGTATGCTACAATGGATTGTCTAGCGGCAATGGGTGAACTAGTAAGCTTTTGTATCACATGAAGTCTAATTTTACCTTTATGTGCATATGCTAAATAGGAATTTTATTTTCTTTTGGTGTTGCAGTTGAAACATGGATCTAGGGATTGCCTTGGATTTAAGGAAGGACTTCAGTATGTGCGCAAATCACTGCATTTATATCCCAATAGTCACTTGTTAAGGTAATTCAATTAGTTGTCCTTGTTATGTTTGCTACTTTTCCATTGTAGACCACCTGTGCTGGAGTAGTTGTTTGTTAGCTTTATCCATATTCTGCTTACAAGTCATAGTCATCTAAACTTTAATTTGGCATCTTATGGGACGTAATATAGAGAGTTGAATATCAGGTACATTTTCTCATATCTTGATTGATTTACTCATGTACATGATACTTGAGTTGGACATAAGTGGTTTACTTGTTCAGATATACAATTACTTGGCAGCACATTTAGTTCAAATTTGCATTTTCTCTCTTCAAGTCTGTGCATTTATACTTTAAAGTTTTGGACAACATATACCTCATGTCATTTTTGTTTTGAGATTTTCTGAAATTTCAGAAACATTTTCAAGGCTACAAAGTCATTTTTCCGTTTTAAAGCCAATGTCTAATGTTTCTTTCCCGAATCACCCAACCATATGTCTCAGTTATGGCTTATTGTCTACAGGAATCTTCTTGGTCATCTACTGTTATTAAGCACAGAAGGTATACATTTTCACACTTCAACTAGATGCATTATCATGGACCCTTCTTACCACCCAAATCCTAATGATAAAAGATCTGCACTTGCGATTCTTGGTGCTGAGGGAGTAGCTTGCCATGCCTTACAATGTGTGTCACTCACACAATGCAAAGAGAAGCCTACATCTAGATGCAATACTGTGCAGCTGTTACAGAAGTGTGTTGATCTATTTCCTTACATCTCGAAAACTTCTTTATCATAATGATTCTTTTGTTTCCAACAGCTTGCCTGATGCTGAACTTTTTGTTTCACTTTGATAATCATAGTTTTTTCTCTGCATGCACAGATAGACATTATAATTCTACATTCATTCTAAAACAAAAGGATGATTAGTTGATATATAACTTTTTATATTGTGGTAAAGGACTTAAGGTACACCATCAATCATGAATCTATTGATATCTGTATGTTTGTTTGTTGATTTTATTAATTTATTTGGGAATAAGGCTTGGATGTTGTTGTTGATTTTATTAAATTTATTTTATGCAACTTTTTGGTAGCTTTTGGCAAATCACTTGAAAAACAATTATCTTTATTGCATCAAACTGGACTTTTGGGACAATTGAAGTGTTCGAACAGGACTCTTTTTTTGCATATAAGGAGTTTCATTGTGGTTGTTAATACATAATATTCTTCGACTTTTCTAATTTACAGGCACTTGCATCAAGAGCCATGGAATCAAAGTACACGGTACTTGCTCATAGCTAACTTTTTTCAAAGGACTAGAAGGGAGAGATTTCCTCATTATTTATGTGCAGCACTTGACCGGCTTACTAGTTGTGTTCTTTGTAATGAGTTGTATTCAATAAAGGATCTTGCTCATCAGTATCAGAAGTTCCAGCTCTTACTTATTGCAGCTGAGGTCAGTTTGCAATGTGGGAACTATTCTAACTGCATCACAAATGCTAATACTGCTACAAATCTATCACTACCCAATCAGTATATGTTCTTTGCTCACTTGCTTCTATGCCGTGTGTATGCTGTGGAAGAGAATCCTGTTAAATTATCTGATGAATATCTGACATGCTTGGGGCTTAAAACTGGTTGTCATATTGGTTGGATTTGTCTTCAGTTTCTTGAATTCCAATACAAGCTACACACAGATTCCACTGCATTAGCTTTAAGATTTGAGGAGCATTCAAAATATGTGAGTCATTCATGGAACCCTTGGCTAGCTATATTCAACTTGGTGCATGGTCTGAGTGCAATTTGGACTAGAGATTTCTCTGGTGCAGAAGAATATCTTTTACAAGCTTGCTCATTAGCCAGTGGCGAAAGCTTCCTATTTCTTTGTCATGGTACACTCCTATGCTTATTATATAATCCCTCCGTTATTAAACAGATGACTATAAATTTTTCACGGAGATTAAGAAAAATAGTTGGATAATGAGTATAGGTTAGAAAAAGCATGAAAGAGAGAGAGGACAAGTAAAAAAGTAGGGAATAAAAGGAAACAAGTAGGAAAGAGAATATGAATAGTAAGGTAGAAGTTGCCCAAAAATGAAAACGGGTAAAGAAGTAAAAAACATCATAAATGGAATAAGGGTCATCTGTTCATGAACAGTAGATTCATCGATATCATAGATCGATTCATGTTAGCCGACCCCAAATTCTTTTGGGATTAAGGCTTGGATGTTGTTGTTGTTGTTGTTCATGAATAGTAGCAGTGTGTGTGAGAGTGTGTATGTGTATATATGTATGTGTGCTCACACATGTTTGTGCATGTCTTTGTTAGAATAGGTTTGTATTCCCAAATGTGTATATAGAAAGTATCCTTCTAGGACTTGGTTTTCTTGTGTTTCCTAGTTATGATCTTATTCCTTTATGTTTGCTTGTTCTGTTTCCTAATCGGATTAGAGTCCTTGTAATAGATTCCTATAAATATTGTGATCAACGACATCCTAGATAGAGACTTTGTTCCACTATATCATGGTATCAAGAGCCTAAGATCATGACATGTTTTTTAACTCTCCTTTTCTATTTGCTAAAAACAACAATCTTGCATGCCGCCAAATCTCTCTTCTAAGCCATATCAGCAGATCCCATTTCCCAAAACAGTGTTGTTTCAAACAACGAAACAGCCACACCACCATTGCTCTCCTCCACACAGTTTCATCTGGCTCGACCCATTAGCACAGACACAGCCTGGTACTCCTTACTTTCTACCCACAACAGGTACAGTACCATTCTTGGGCAGAACTTTTTCTGGTTGCTGCTTGTGCCTTCTGCATACCCTGATCACATGATGAAAATACTTGTAATTCTGAGTTGTGTATATAGAAACTACCCTTCTAGGAATTGGTTTGCTTGTTTAATCAGGGTCCTATTGTTCCTACATACTTAGCCTGATACCCCTTACCCTCGACGCACAACAGGTGTGTATATAGAAACTACCCTTCTAAGAATGTTATACCATTCTTGGGCATAACATTTCCAGGTTCTTCTCATGGCTTCTGCATCCCCGATCACATGGATGGAAGTACTTGTATTTCCACCATCTTTGGTGCCCAGTGGGGTCAGTTGGATCATATTCTCCTCTCCTCGATATTTCGAGTACCTTAGTTTGACAAGTCCTGATCCTGGCTCTACCGCCCTAATGTTTGTGTGTGCATCAGATATGTCTTCCACGACAAGAGCAGCTGGGCGGCAGTTTTAGAGAGTCGATTTATCCACACATGCTCAGAAGTTCCCTCCATCTGACTGTCTCTGCCTATTGCCATCTGTTCAAGGCATTGGTGGACCAACAACCCGACATTGTCTAATCTGTCCCCGATCAACATTTGGTGCTTCAACTCATATGTGAAATATATTGTCAGCATATTGTACAATATATGTATGGCAGTAGAATTTATGTAATTAGACTTCAACTAGGCCTGCATTACTGTATGTCTGTATGGCGTAGAGTGTTGGGCGGTGAAATAATGTCACATTCAAAAGATGAGTGTGGCAGAGATGCCACATGCTGCATAGGATGTGTGGCCATACTAGAAAAGACTTTTAGAGGAATGAGATAATTAGACAAAAGGTGGGAATAACACCTATTGAAGATGTAGGTTTGAAGAATTAATCTTCCTTGAATATTATTGAGCCATCCGGCAATGATATATATACAAGTTGCAAATAAAGCCTAGTTGTTACAGATCCTAAATAATAGGATCTATCTATTCTGCGAGCTTATCTACTAGTTAAAGAGTTCTATCTACTCTAAGTCTTATCTATACAGTTCCGGATGTACATAAAATTAAAATAACAAATACATGTTACATTTTTCTACACTCCCCCTCAAGTTGGTAAGTATATATCATACATTCCCAACTTGCTTATAAGTAGTTCAAATACTGGTTTGAACAGCCCCTTTGTAAAGATATCAGTTGTTTGTTATTTGGTAGATATGAATGGTGTACACACAATTCCAGCTTCAATCTTCTCTTTGATAAAATGTCTGTCCACTTCAATATGTTTAGTACGATCATGTAGCACAGGGTTGTGAGCAATATTAATGGCTGCCTTATTATCACAATATAACTTCATAGGTAGTTCCAATTTCATATTCAACTCTGAAATCACTCTTTTGATCCAAAGTAGTTCACAGATTCCATTAGCCATAGATCTGAGTTCAGATTCTGCACTACTTCTAGCAACCACATTCTACTTCTTACTCCTCCAAGTCACTAGATTCCCCCATACATAAGTACAATACCCAGATGTAGACCTTCTATCAGTTATTGAGCCAGCATAATCTGCATCTGTAAAGGCTTCCACACTTCTATTGTCCCTTTTTTTAAAAATAATCCTTTCCCTGGACAACTTTTTAAATACCTTAGGATTTTGTAGGTAGCATCTAGATGTTCCTGGAATGGATTATGCATGAATTGGCTAACCATACTAACTGCAAAGGCAATATCTGGCCTTGTATGTGCCAGATAAATCAACCTTCCCACCAATCTTTGATATGGTTGAACATTAACTGGTACTCCTTCTTTGACATCTCCTAACTTTTGATTAGGATCAGTTGGAGTATCTATTGGTCTGCAGGCACTCATACCTGTTTCCTGGAGAAGGTTTAGTACATACTTCCTTTGAGATACCACAATTCCCTTCTTTGATCTGGCTATCTCCATGCCAAGAAAGTACTTCCATTCTCCCAGGTCTTTGATCTCAAATTCCTGAGCCAACTTCTTCTTCAGGTCTTCAATTTCTTTATAATAGTCTCCTGTAAGAATGATATCATCCACATAAACAATTAATACTGCAATCTCTCCCTTACTTGAGAACTTCATGAATAGTGTATGATCTGCTTGGGCTTGCTTGAATCCCTGCCTCTTTGTGAATTGAGTAAACCTGTCAAACCAAGCCCTTGGGGACTGTTCAAGTCCATATAAGGCTTTCTCCAGCTTGCACACCTTTGAGCCATACTGTCCCTCAAACCCAGGAGGGGGACTCGGGTATACTTCCTCTTCAAGCTTCCCATTTAAGAAAGCATTCTTCACATCTAACTATTGAAGAGGCCAGTCTAGGTTAGCAGCTAGAGATAGAAGGATCCATATAGTATTTAATTTTGCAACTGGAGCAAAAGTTTCTGTATAATCTATGCCATAGGTTTGTGTATATCCTTTGGCAACAAATTTGGCCTTATATCTTTCAAGTGTACCATCTGCCTTGAATTTAGGGGTAAATACCCATTTGCATCCCACAGTTGGTTTGTTCTTGGGTAATTGCACAACCTGCCATGTCTGATTCTTTTCAAGAGCATTCATTTCCTCTAAAACAGCCTTCTTCCACTCAGGTTTAGATAGAGCTTCATGTATGGTTAAGGGAATAGAAACTGTGGAAAGGCTAGAGGTAATGGCTGCAAATGATGCAGATAACTGAGAATAAGACACATAGTTTGAGATAAGGTATTTAACACATGATTTTTTTTCTTTTCTGAGAGCAATGGGTAGATTTAGATCACTGGAATTATTACCTTTGTCATTTTCTGACATTGAGTCAGATTCATGAGCAGTGGCAGGATCAGAGATGTCCTCTATTCTTTGCTTTGGAACTCTCTTTTCATAAACCTTGCCAAAAAATTTACTTGTTTGTTGTTCATCATCTTTCCTCGTCTCAGAAAATTTTATTTCATTTTCTTTTGATTCTTTACTATTTTCTAGTGCATCTAACTGTCTATTATATTGTGCATCTAAACTAATGTCAAGAAATTCAAGTTTTTTCATGGATATGTGACACATTATTACCATCTTCATTACGAATCTCCCCCTGAAGATGAGTACTAAAAAAGGTTGATTTTCAACAAAAACAGTGTTCATTGTTACAAACATCTTTTTTGTTGTAGGGTCAAAACATTTATAGCCTTTCTGTGTTGAAGATAGTCCTAAGAAAACACATTTTTTGCCTCTAGGATCAAATTTGCTTGCAGTTCTGTCAGGGTTGGTAACAAAATCTGTGCAGCCAAAAATTTTTATGGGAAGAAAGTTGATGAGCCTAGTTTCAGGAAAACTGGCTTGAAGTGTATCAATGGGAGTTTTAAATCCTAGAGTCTTTGATGGCATCCTATTAATTAAATAGGTAGCATGTAAAACAGCTTCTCCCCATAAATATTTTGGAACTCTAGTAGAAAACATAATTGCACGAGTGATTTCAAGCAAATGCCTATTTTTCCTCTCAGCTATTCCATTCTGAGCAGGTGTATTTATACGGGAACTTTGATGAATAATCCCTTTTTCAGCAAAAAAATTATTTAAATTCTTAGAAAAATACTCAAGGCCATTGTCACTTCTCACAATCTTGATATTAGTATTGAATTGAGTCTGAACCATTGAGTAAAATTTCTTAAACACATCTTCAACCTCAGATTTTTCTTTAATAAAAAAACCCATGTGACCCGTGTGTGATCATCTATGATAGTTACAAACCACCTTTTTCCTTTCAAAGTTGAAACTCTAGATGCACCCCAAATATCACTGTGTACAATAGTAAAAGGACTAGTTGTTTTGTAACTATGAGGGATATAAGAGCTCCTATGATGTTTGGCAAGTGCACACATATCACAATGAAATGATGAAGGATTTTTATTATGAAATAACTTAGAAAACAACCTTTTTAGATAGGAAAAACTTGGGTGACCTAATCTATAGTGCATTAAATACACTTCATTATTACAAAAAAAGGAAATAGTTTGCAGACAAGATTTTTCTTGACCTTGTTTATTCAATTGTGTTCCTTCATCAAAAACATATAGGCCACCCTCCTCTCTAGCACTGCCAATCATCCTCCCCGATGCCAGATCCTGAAAAATGCAATAAGAAAGATAAAACTTTACACAACACTGAAGGTCTTTGGTTATTTTGCTAATAGAGATAAGATTGCAGGAAAGTTTTGGAACATGTAAGACTTTAGAAAGGTTAATGGATGAGGAAATTTTAATATTTCGCATCCCTGCTATGGCTGAAAAAGAGCCATATGCAACTCTAACTTTCTTATCTCCTGCACAACGTTGATACGAAGAAAAGAGATTTGGAATGTAGGTCATGTGGTCTGTTGCACTTGAGTCAATGACCCAGGTACTTTTTGTTTTTTCAGAACAAAAAATGATGTTATTTTACCATTTTGGGCAAAAGAACAGGAAGAGTTTTCTTGGTTGGAGATTTTCTGGGTGGGTATAAATTGGAGTAGGTACTCTATCTGTTCCTGTGTGAAAAGCAGCTGTTTAGATTCAACTCCTGACTCTTGTCGAGTCTCAGTCACAGTAGTTTGTAGGGCCCTTTCAACTTTCTTCTTTCCAGCTCCTGGTGGTTTTCCATGAAGTTTCCAGCATGTTTCCCTTGTGTGCCACAATTTCTTGCAGTGATCACACCAAGGTTTTTTCTTGTCATCACTTCTGGCCACTAAAGCTGAAGAGTCCCCAGGTTCCTCATTAGGTACTGGAGTGTTGTACTGGAGTGTTTCATACTTTCATCTAGGTCCCTATTGATCCCTGCTAGAAACATATAGACCCTATCATTCTCTTCTCTTTTCTTATGTCTGGCCAAATCCTTAGCACTCTCCCACTCTTCATCACCATATTATTTATCTAATTCTTGCCACAGAGATACCATTTCATTGTAGTATGAAATGATATCCCTATTTCCTTGTTTAGATTGCCACAACTTGGTTTTGAGTTCAAAAATTTTAGAAGAGTTCTCAAGATCTGAATAAGTTTCCTTAATAGAGTCTCATACCTCCTTTGCAGTTTTCATAAACATACGAGGTTTGGCAATTAAGGGCTCCATGGAGTTGAGAAGCCAAACAACTCCATGTTCTCCTTTAATATCCTCTGATCGACATTCTTCACACACTTAACTTTTACAATATCTCGAGTCCTGCGATCACGAAGACGAGCAAGTCTATAAATATCTAGTTCTCCTTCCTTAGAGTCCAACTTTTCATATAACTCCTTGTTCACTTTCCCTCATGCTTCCCTTACGGCTTTCTTTGCTTGTCTTTTAGCCTCCTTGTATGCTTCTATGTTCTCATCACTCCAACTTGTCCCCAACTTTTTGTAGCAATCTCTTTTGTTCCTTATGGCTTGTTTGACCTCATCATTCCACCAAGATGTGTCCTTTTTAGGTGGCAGACATCCTTTAGATTCTCCAAGTACCTCTTTTGCCACTTTGTTAATGGTCAACTCCATTGATAATCATACATCATCCACATGTGTTTCATTATCAATACGCCATACATCTTCACCGACCATTTTGTGTGTAAAGCTTTGTTGAAGATCTCCCTCAAGCCTCGACCACTTTATCTTTGGCTCCACTTGTTGTTTAACTTGTCTTCTATGGTTCTTACCTCAAAAGTCAAGCACAAGCATCCTATGCCGAGTGATAACACTCTCACCTGGAATAACCTTACAATCAGTGTAGCTAGTTCTCCGAGTGGTTCGTACTAAGAAGTAGTCAATTTGGGTACTATTAGCTCCACTTTTATAGGTTACAAGGTGAGAGTCTCTTTTCTTAAACCAAGTGTTCATTATAGGCAACTCATACGTCAAGGAAAAATTCAAAATGTTCTTTCCCGCCTCATTCCTAGTGCCAAAACCACGTCCGCCTTGAATACTCTCAAAGCCATCACGACTCGAGCCCACATGCCCGTTGAGGTGACCTCCTATGATCAACTTCTCTCCCCTTGGCACTCGTCGCACCACGCCTTCAAGATCTTCCCAGAACTGTTGAGTTGTAGATGCATCCAATCCCACTTGTCGTGCATAGGCACTTACCACAGACACAATCTCACCCCTTATCACCAATTTAATGCTCATGATGCGATCGTTCTTCTTGAAGACTTCTACCACATCCTCAACATAGTCACGCGCCACAGTAATGCCTACCCCATTTCTGGTCTTATCTCTCCCCGAATACCACAACTTAAAACCTCCGGGATTAATCTCGCGTGCTTTCTCTCCAACCCATTTAGTTTCTTGCACACACATAATGCTGATATTCCTTCTCCTCATAACCTCGACTACCTCAGAAGATTTGCCTGTAAGAGACCCAACATTCCATGTCCTAAAACGCAATCTAGCACTCCACCTTTTGTTCTTAGCCCCATCTCGGATTCACCATGCCCTTGCACATTTGACATCATCCTCGGGCAATGGGATGACGCGCCGCTTCCGGGCGGCGACCTAGCAACCTTAGCATTCTTATCACCACACTCAGGTCTACGAAATGTAGCGCGCCCTTGCATATTTGACACCACCCCCAGG
Source organism: Cuscuta europaea (assembly GCA_945859875.1). NCBI lineage: Eukaryota > Viridiplantae > Streptophyta > Magnoliopsida > Solanales > Convolvulaceae > Cuscuta > Cuscuta europaea. Next base: position 5,099,542 of record CAMAPE010000011.1, on the reverse strand, counting down.
CGGAGGGATGACGCGTCACTTACGGGTGACGGCCTAGCATTAGCGATATTCATATTTCGATTCATGTCATGTGATGTGACTAAGTGATACTGTTGGCCGTCACACGCCTACCACAACACCCTCCTCCTTTATCCTGGCTTGGGACAGGCATGATACCAAAAAAAAAATGATATCATGACGGAGTTATAGTCAATACTTTATTCAAGTGCAATAATTTAAATTCGTTCAAAAAATGAACGCAAATTCACTTCAGAATTTTACGAACAGTTGGTGGGCATTACTATTGAGGAGATAGTTTTAAGGAAACTAGTAGATTGCTATTAGTGAAATAAAGAGATTAAGATGTTTCAATCATATTATCGTTCCCTAATGTTTTCAAAACTCAAATTGATGATAATTGAAATAAAGGAAAAAATGGAACAGTGTCCAACTAGCCATCCAGGTGCGCAGCAGGAGTTTCATCGGGAGAGAGCACGGAGTTCAAATGAATCTATAACATTAAGGCTGAAACTTGTAAAGAATTATAATTTTACCTTGTAGCATGCACATGGTACAACCGGGTGTTCCATATTATTTGCGATCGCTCATTGTCTCGTTGTCATGTATTGTCCTTTAGGCGACATTAATACCAAATCTCTACATAACAGCTCCACATAATGTTGCGTTGAGCAACCCTTGTGTCTTCTCGGTATACCACCCTCTAACCGTAGTCACATTTGTTATGACTTGTCCTCTAGGTGGGAACCTTTGCAGCACTAGGGTAATGTTGTTGTTTTGCCACGCTGCCTTTGATGAAACCATATTTCCCTTACTCCACACACCTGACCGCATCCTCCCTGAGTCTATGATTTCCTCTCCTGAAGATCTGTCTCCTCTAATACTTGACAATCTTCTGAACTCATCACCGTCCAAATCAGCCTCAACAAGTCAGCAACATATCTCCCATTTACTCAACAAGTCTTCTCTCATTTACTCTTAAAAAAAGTTTCCCTTGGCCAAGTCCATTCTCTCCACGCCCCCTCTACATCCCAGCTTCCCAACTTCACAATAGGCCTCTAGTCCCCATTTTTCATGGATTTTTCGTTGCAATCGTGGCATTCATCTTTATCTCGCTTTGAATGTGGGACTGTACTTGAGTACAAATGTATCCTTAAGTGTGTAAATTGAAAGTATCCTCTTAGGATTTGGTTCTGTGTTTTGCTAGGGTCCTATTTCCATTTGAATTTATTTCTCTCTATATCATATCAGGATCCTTGCAATCATTGCACTACCTCCGTTTTTATTTAGTTGCAACACTTTCATTTTCAAGTTTGCCAACACGTGAATTTCACCATTAAAATATTTAATTGGCTATTAGCACATCAGAGCAGGGTGGATGAAATGTAAGAGTGCATCAGGATTTCTACGTGATCGAGGTATGATGAATATACTGAAGGATAAATTTTATCGGACAACAATTAGGCCTACATTAATGTGTGGCGCGGAGTGTTGGACCTTGAAACAATGTCACACTCAAAATGAGTGTGGCAGAAGTCCGAATGATGCATCTGTTAGACGACTTGAGAGGTGAGGAGAAGAGGCGGGGAGCAGATGGAGAGGAAGACCTAAACAAACTTGGATTAGAGAAATCAGAACTGATATGCTTCTTCTTGGCTTTGGAGAGAGCAAAGTTGAGGACGCATATCCTTGTGGACGATTAATCTCTTTTTTCTCTTTTCACTCTCTTTTTCTTTTATTTTCTTTATATTGTTATGTTCTTATGTTATTTTTATATTTGTTATGCTCTTTTCTTTTTTTATCCTTTATCTTTCTTATGTTCTTATGTTATTTTTATCTTATTCATTTTATTTTAGTTTATCTTTTTATTTTTCTTATTCTTGTTCTCTTTTTGGCTTTGATATCATGGATCATTTCATATTAACAGACTCCAAAATATTTTGGGAATAAGGCTTGGATGTTGTTGTGGCTATTAGCAAAAAACACAAAAAAAATCAGATTTTTGAAAATTTAAAATGAAACAAATGGAACAAAAAAATTCAAAATATGAATAGTGGAAAAGTCAACATGGTGCAAGTATTTAAAAATGGATGAAGTATATTAATAGTTAATACTAATAATAAATCATCCCAGGCAGGGAATTTTTCTAACGTTGGCAGTTTTCCTAAATTGCTTAGGTTCTTTAAAGCTAATGCTTAGAAGTGGGATGTTGTTTATATCTAACTCAAATATCAGCCTTTACATTTATTTAAAAGGTTATACCTATCACTTCTGTTTATCTTTTGAGATGTTGATTCTTGGATATCAGATATTAACTTTAGGGATTCCTTGACCTATTTCCAAATTTTCTTTCAGAATGAAGTATCACTCATTATTCTTATTCACATCACATGCTCAAAATCTTTTGGGAGTTGTTTGTTGATGAAGAATCACCCATTATCTTAATTCATGTTTGATTTTCTTTTTTCGTGAATGGGTTGTATCATGTATGGGGAGTTGTATGGGGATTTAAAAAGTAAAAGAATTCAGGTGCCATCTGCATGGAGCTTGCCAGGCAGTATCGTGATTCAAAGTTCATAAAAACTGCAATTAGGAGCCTAAAGAAAGCTAAAGATGCAACTCCCGTTCGTATGCCTTTTGTCTCACTGTTGTTGGCGCTATTAGAAGCGAGCCTTGGATCAAAAACTAAGTGGGTGAAAAACCTTCTTGAGGAATGGTCATGTTGGCCACCAGGTTTGTTTTATTGCTTCGAGCTCTATTTATTACTCTGCACATTACTTTTGGTGTTTCTTTGATGGTGACTGGTGTTGGTGGTTTATGTGAACTACAGTACCACGTTTTAGCTGATGGCTGCTTTGCCTTGTATTTTTGTCTTTTCAATCCTGTAGAAATGAGGCCGGCAGAACTGTGCTTCCAAATGCATTTGGTTTCAAGATGGGCATCACAAGGTGGTGGAGAGGATTCGTCATCATCCTCGTTGTTGGAGGGTTATGCAAATCCTATAAGAGCGATGCTCCAAGCTATCCACTTGAATCCGTCTTCTTCTAGATACTGGAGAGTTTTGACGAGTTAATTTCTGACAGGCGGATGATGAGTAAATTAACTTCCCGAGTTACCTTTGATTAGATTTATTTATTAGATTTATTTATGAGTAATAAGTATTATAATATAAGTTATAATTAACTTAATTGTCCACAATATTTACAAACTTTCAAATAATTAATATTGTTAAGAAGTTTAATAATCTTTCATGACTTAATGTTATCTGTACAAAAACATCTAAATTATGTGACATAATTGATCAGTTTGGCATCTTGTAAATGTGAGTGCTTATGTACACGGTATAAAATTTTAAACATAGCATTGTTATAAGTATTATAATATAAGTTATAATTAATTTAATTGTGCACAATATTTACAAACTCTCAAATGATTTATATTGTTAAGAAGTTCAATAATTTTTATATGGTGTAATACTTTCATGACAATGTTATCTGTACACAAACATCTAAATTATGTGACATAATTGATCATATTGGCATCTTGTAAATGCAAGTACTTATGTAGTCGGTATAAAATTTTAAACGTAGCATTGTTTGAAATATGTTTTAAATTTGGTGTAATTATTTAAGAAACATCTTTTTTAATCATATTTAAGAAACATGAAACACTCCAAATCATATATGTGGAAATTTTACAAATAGTACAAAAAGACGGTACATTTCCAAAAGTAAGGCTATACGACCAAACTTGATTTGAGTGACAATTATACCCTCAATTAAAAATTAATAGGCAATCGCTCAATACATGTACTCATCTTCTGCAACTGAAATTGGGATCGCGATGCTTGCATCCGCTAAAACATCAAAGTCGAAGCCAGCGATCGCGTTCGAGCCAGCAAGCTTGCAACTTTGCAAGCACATCGGCCTCAAACATCTTCCCCTTGTCAAAGTCGTGGCAACTGGTGGCTCCCCTGTGCATCAAACAACTTCGACACCCTTGCATCCCCTGCCCTTCGTTCCAAACAACTTCATCGATTCAGATCGAATTACCACTGCCGCCAATGTCGAAATCATCGTCGCCGACGCACTAGATACCTACTCCGGTTGACTTCATTGGATGCCACCGCCAAAGGTGTCTTCTTCTTCCTCATTTTTTTCTTCCTCATTTTCTTCTTCCTCATTTTCTTCTTCTTCTTCTTCTTCTTCTTTTCTGATTTTGGACATTGATTTTGCTAATTTCGAACTTCTATTTCATATTTTCACAAGGCCACCATGTGTTCTGCAAATTTTTTGAAGAAACCAGATCCGAAATCAAACTTGCAAACACTAGACAATACATAGACATTAAGCAGTTCGTCAGACAATAAGCTCTAATAATACTCAATAGCAAGCAATACATAGACAGTAAGTTCTGATAATAGCTCAATAATAGAGCAGGTAACATAAAACAATATATATATATATATATATATATATATATATATATATATATATATATATATATATATATATATATATATATATATATATAGAGGGGAGGGTTCAAATAAAAAGAGGTCTCCACATGCAAAGTGAGAATTAATCTCATGCATTCATTTCGAGATCTAATGACTCAAAATGAGCCAAAAGTGAACTAAATTTGATCAAAAACGCGGTGACAATTTCGTAATTAAAACGAAGTTTTTTGCCATCGCGAAAACGTGCAACAGAAACACGCAAAAGTGCAACGCGGTGAGGAAAAAGTGCAACCATTCGCACTTTGCACGTGAGAACCTCTTTTTATTTGATCTCTTCCCTATACACACACACACAATTCACTATATCTAATGATGAAATTACCTCGAAAATATAATTTGAGATTATGAAGAAAATTTAATTTCAGAATTCATAAACAAAGTAAACATCCAAGATAGCAAACTAAAATATGTAATCAGAATGAAAATTCGAACACATCATACAAACTTACAACAGAAAAAATTCGCGGCAGGAATGTCCGGCAAATTCCGAGAAACTGAGTCCAAATTTCGCAATAAATTCGCAGCAGGAATGAAGATTATCACTCGGAATTGATGGAAATTGAACTCGAAGTTGTGAAACAAGGTAGACGATAAAAGTCCATAAGGCGTTGGCGGTGGGAAACTTGAGCTGCGTTTCCTAAGGACTATGGCGGTTACTTCGCTGAAAGATAAACGCTGAAAGGATATATAAACTCAGGGGTATTTTAGGCAAGTAGAATTTAAGTTTCCTAAAGTAGGAGTGATTTAGGCTTACGGATGTAATTAATCTAATGTGGTCTTATTTTGATCAAAAGTCTATGAAAGAGTCCTATTAAGGACAATTTTCTCATCATATATTCTCAATTTTCTTACGGAGTGAATGAGTGATATGCTATGACCTTAATCATGTCCATAAAAAGAGTAGCATAGTTGGTAATGTGCACTAGTCACCATAAAACGCAATATCATTTTTTTATTATTTTGAAAATGGTTGTAACATTTTGAGGAGCTAGTGCGTATTCATTAGACAGCTGGGCATACTTCTAGGGGTGGATTCGGGCCGGGCCGGGTCGGGTCCGGGTGGGGCCTAGGCCTGGGCGGGCCGGCGGTTCAGGATTGTTGGACCAAACCAAATCGGCGGTTCTGGTTTGGGTATTATTATTATTTTTTTGCTTTCCTAACCCCCGCCCCCAAACCCCTCCTAACCATCAAGCCCAACCCAAGTGGAACCCCAAAAATGAAAAAAAAATCAATTTGGCCCGGACCCGGGCCCGACCCGACCGGGTCAGTTCGCCAAATGTGAGACCCGAGCCCGGACCCACCTTCCTCCCGGGCCTAGGCCCGACCTGGACCCGAGAACCGGGCCGGTCCCTGTCCCGCACAATAGCGGGCCGGGCCGGTCCACGGAATGGGTGGCCCGACCCGAGTCCACCACTACATACTTCACTCAAACGACACGTATGATCTCTTTTTAGAAGCTAATAAAAGAAGTCTTATACTGTCCAAATGCTTTTAGTTAGTAATGTACATGACCTAACCCCTTTGATGTATGTAGCCATTTCACTTAACACCACTTTTTAATGGATATAGTAAGAATTTTGGTTAAAATATGTCATAAAAATTTTTTGAAGAAAAAATACATTACTTCTTTGGATTCCATATTGTTCTTTTATACTACGGGGTATAAAAAATCATTGATAAGGAAGGACTACATTTGTACATGAATGATTAACTTATGAAAGAATGACAAGAATAATACTAGTATCTTCATTCACCCCAACCCTAGAGTTTGTGCATCTGCCATGGAACTAAAGACCACCCGCCGCTGCAGAAGAGAAGCCGTCACTGCTAAAGAGTCGCCTAGCCATATTCGCCTCGTCTGCTCCCTTCCGATCAATGGCAACCAGCTTCTTCCCTGCGCTGAGTAGCATCGCCGCCTTCAATTCTCATTGCCTCCAGTGTAGCTCATCGCCACCGTTCCTCTTCGCCGCAAATCTGATTGCCTTCCTCATTTTCTTCTCCTCTTCCTTAGGGATGGACTTGGACCGGGTGAACCGAACCGAAACCGGCTCGAACCGGCACTGTTTCAGCCCGGTCCACGGTTTGTTGACCGGTTCGGGCCAACCGGCTCGACACTGTAGAGGGGCGGTTCACGGGGCTCCCAAATCATGAACCGGCTCGGCCGGTTCGGGCCATTTTTTTGTTTTTCACATTTTTTAAAAGGTAAATGGGTTGGGTGTTTTGGAGGGGTTTGGGGGGGGGGGGGGGTAGAAAGTACTTAGAAATAAAAAAAAATAGGTTACCCGGCCCGGTAACTGCCGGGTGAATCGACCGGAACCGGAGCTACTCGGGCCGGTTTCCGGGCCTCACTTCTCCAAAAAAAAGCCCGGTCGGAACCGGACCGAGGCCCAGCCCGGCCCGAACCGAGGTCATCCCTACTCTTCTTCTATCCCATGGTTCTCCATCCTTCTCAATTTCGTGGCAGAGCTTCATTTTCTAAAGTTAATGTTTAGCGGTGGGGGCGGCAGTTTGACCGGTGGCGAGGGAGATGGGGGGAGGGTTGGTGGCGGTGGCTTGGTTATGGCAGAAGGTTGTGGTGCAGGAGGGGTACTGGGGGCAGTGGGCGGGGGGTAGCGGTTGTACAGTGTTTGTCCACTAGAGAGGGGTTGGCAGCCATTAGACGGGGTGGCGGACCACCAGATGTGGTGGCGCGGGCGTGGTGGTTGTTCGTAAAAATTTTTGGATACTTATAGTGACGTGTTTTACAACAATAGTGACATGTTTTACGGGAATAGTGACATGTTTTACGAAAATATATAGTGACATTCAAAAGTGCCATAAATATCTGATAGTGACATAGAACAGTGACATGAAAATATGACAGTGACATAAAAAATATAGTGACATCATTTTTTTTCAAATATGTTATCTTCTTAGTCACAATTTTGTCCTTTTAAAAAATGGTCACATTTTTGGAAATCACCTTTAATTTGGTAATATTCAAGGAAAAATCCCTTAACTTATACTTCCTCCGTCCCTAAAAGGATTGCCAAGTTTGACTGGCACGTAGAATAATAAAGTAAAAACTGTGTGGTAGAGATTTATGCAGAGGAGAGAGAAATAACAGGAGCCACAAATTGGTTGATTAAAAGAGAAAGTGGCAAAGTTTTTGGGACAACCAAAAAAGGAAACTTGACAAAGTTATAAGGGACGGATGGAGTACTTCGTATATTTTTTGTTGAACGCATCCACTATAAAACATTAGCTTTACTTTAATGCAAATTATGGATGTTTTTACTTAGTTTTTTTTATTTGATCTGGCCTGATAAATGTCTGATCTCTGTATATTTAATTTTATAATTATTCATGTTTGGTTTGGTCTGGTCTGGACTGAAAACAGTCCAAGTATAAAATTGATTTGTCTACATAGGTATTTATATTAATTATAATGATAAGTTACGCTTAAATCACGGAATATACCGTATAATATTAAGGCTAGTTTAAGTGCCTATATACATTGGATAATTAATAGGCTAAGAGGCCGTTTGGTAACATTGTTTTTCGGCTTATCAGCCAACCTTTTCACCAAACACGTAATTTTTGTCTTCGTGCGCTGAATTGTGTAATATTAAGAAAAAGTAAGGTTGAAGTTACTTTTCTAGATGTATTGGCTGAAGTTACTATAGATGATCATTTTAGCTATTTTTACATATAATTTATCTTTATTTTATTAAGAATTGTTTCTTAAATGAGCATAATTAGCCAATGAAGCCACTTCAGCCAAAACTTCATAAATTTCAGAAAAATAAGTCGGATCAGCCTATTTTCGTGATACCAAACGGGCTCTAAATATTCATGCATTTTGTCATATTAAGTTCATAATAATGTCCCATAATGCTTGATAATGTCATTATTGTTATAAAATAGAGAAAAAATCAACATAGATTGGGGCTGGGAGAGAGATTATGTTAATAACGTTCTTAATAGGGTTGTTCATTAATGATGTAATTGCAAGGCCTTTTTTTATCAATATTACTAAAATAAATAAAAAAGACAAAAATATGACCTGGTTTAAAATCTTCCAAAAAGTGACTTACACTAATTTGTTCCTTGTATTTAATATTGCATTTATTATTACAATATTCCTTTTATATAATTAGTTAATAATTAGTCCATGTGCTCTAGCCACCCCAACAACCCAGAACTGATGTGGCCGCCGAACATTGCTGCAGTGACCAACGGCCAACTCCGGTCACTGAGTCTGGTCACTGTCCAGTGACTACCGCCCAACTCCGGTCACTGTCCAGTGACTTCCGTCCAACTCCAGATTCTGATTTTACATGGCTGCAGAAACGATTTCGACTTAAAACAGATACATGAAGAATCTTGACCTTCAGGGCTATTCAGAACAGTTTTCAGATTTTCAAAATTCGAAGTTTTCATTTTGCAGGATCTCGACATTTTGAGGATTTCGAAACTTGGGATTTTGAAATTTGGGATCTCGATATTTTGGGATTTCGATGTTTGAGATTTCGAGATTCTGAAAGATTTCGAGATTTTTGGAATTTCTCGATGTTTTTAATCTTTCAAAGTTTGCAGTTTCTTGAAACTCATAATTTTTCGAAGCTTGACATTCTTCGCAGTTCATCGAAACTTTACATTATAGAATTTGTGAATGATTCCTTGCTTATCAAAGTTTTTAGAAGTTTTCGATATTCTGATGTTTTTCAAACAACAAGTTTTCGATATTCTGATGTTTTTCAAAACAACAAGTTTTCGATATTATGAGGTTTTCAAAACTCCAAAATTTTCGAAGTTTCAAACATTTTGAAATTCTGAAGATTTCAAAGTCTGGGGGTTTGTTTTGCAAGTGGATTTCTTCATTATTCTTCGAGGCAACCTCAAGATTAAGATCTCGAAGTTTAAACCCCGAGATTGTAATCTCGAAGTTTAAACCTCGAGACTGTAATCTCAAAGTTTAAACCTCAAGATTGTAATCCCGAAGTTTAAACCTCGAAATTGTAATCTCGAAGTTTAAACCTCTAGATTGTAATATCGAAGTTTAATCCTCGAGATTAAGATTTCGAGGTTTTGCCTTAAAATTTGTTTTAATTCCACATGCTCTCGATATTCAACATCGAGAACCTCAACTTCGAAAAAATTCCTCAAAAACTCAAAATTTCGAGATTTTCTGCGACATTTCACTGTTTTGGTCATAACTTTTGACTTGATGATCCGATTTAAGCGAATTTTATGTTGTTGGAAAGATAACAAAAAGATCTACATTTTTGTGAAAGGCTTAGAGCCTTAATCCACTCGCCCACACGCGCTCTTCTTGACCAAGATATCATCCGTTTTCCGACAAACATTGTAGATCACCGATGTCGAAGTCAAAACTTAGGCAAATATGTTCAAATTCTTTCAAAGTCAAACCTAAGGTCAAAGCTTTTCTAAACTACACCATAGAGGTCCGGAAATCGTAGATAATTCAATCAACCTCGCGTCAACGGTCATCTTACAACAATCAACAATCAACTACTGAAGCCTCCCCTAACTCATCAACATTGTGTGATCATCAATATGCTGAATTTCTAAATGATGAGCTTAGAGAAACCGTCATGTGTGGTACCTGTTCAGATTGCCCCACACACATGGCGGGTATGACAAGCGGTGAGCAATCAAACCTTGCACATTCTGAGGGGGAGTTTCAGTTTTCTCCTTGTGGCGCCTTAAACCGACAAAGCAAGGAATCTCTCAACGGATGCAACATTTTAGGGGGAGTGTTCAATGTTATCCTCCCCGGTCCCTAACAATGACAAAGCTTAGTGAGTGCTCTAGTTGAGGGGGAGTACAGAGAGAAAATCAATGAGAGAACATGTTCCTATGGCTTAGTAAACCCAACTAAGCCTACCCAAGGGATAAAGCCGAGAGTGAGTGAGTGAGTGAGTGAGTGAGTGAGTGAGTGAGTGAGTGAGTGAGTGAGTGAGTGAGTGAGTGAGTGAGTGAGTGAGTGAGTGAGTGAGTGAGTGAGTGAGTGAGTGAGTGAGTGAGTGAGTGAGTGAGTGAGTGAGTGAGTGAGTGATTGAGTGAGTGATCATTATGAGCGTTAGGAAGCAGAAGGCTCAAGTGAGAAAGAAAACAATAATCAATGATAAGTCTGCTACCTCAACTGCCTGCTATCCATTGAAAATTTACTTCTGGCCACTCAAATACTATGGACAATCCCAATAGGTTCAGGACTGAATTTATTCAGATCTCGGGTAGAAGTCACTGCATCTTGTCCAACAGTGCATGTTGAACCCTACCCAAGACCACTCACTTGTCTCCCAAATAGACATGTGTTTAATCATATTTCACGGGGAACCGCATCTCTCATTATTATCTCCTTCCGAGGCAGGTGATACTGACTATTGTGGCCTCAGCCCCATGCCACTGAACATTCATTGCTCACATCGTGTCTAGTTACCTCACTCCCAAATGTTTTGAAATTTCTAGGACACAGACGCACTTTTTGAGTCAGTTGCAGATCTACATGACCCGCTAGAACTTCCACAGGGCTCATCTATTACAGATGTAGACCAATGATTGGAAGGAAGTCCTGCTGTTGCAACATAAGAATCACCAATATTTTCAGGTCATTGCTTTAGAGTTTATCTCTATAGTGATGATAACGGGTGTCTACATGACCCCGAGGGGCTACGTTATCTATGATGATCTTTATGATCATGCAAATAACAACCAAAGTGACATCTTTTCGGATGCTTCACAATAATTGGTTGGAAGTCCTGTTAGAGCTTCAATATTTCTATCATTTTATACGGGCCACACATTCGTGTTTACATTGATGTTGTGATAACGGAACACCTCAGTGTATCCGGTTTTGTCATTTTAACTTTCTGTTTTGCTTTTTATGTTTTGTTTCCCAGTTCAAAAAGAATAAAGGAATGACGCCACGATTCATCGGATCGTCATGAGGGGGAGAGTGGTCCACATGCTGTTAAATGTCACCAAATCATTATCGGACACTTCTCACCTATCAAAAATTTCAACGACTCTCTTCTATCTCTTCACCTCAAATGGTCACCTACGCTCACAAGATAACCATCTTTTTCCGCTGTGCCACCGACAAGGTCTCCTCAAACGCATTCACTTTGAATAGTCAAAAAGACTACATTGTGGAGGAGACAAAGGTCACACGCTCGAATTCTGAAGATGATTTCCATGTGCGTCTGCAATTCTTCAAGAACATTCATTCTAGAGGTGCCATCGGACTTCATTCAAGCTGATCAAGAGCTACTTCTGAAGGCAAGGTTTACAAGCAAGCCAAAGGAAGATTCCTCCACCCTGGCATTAAAGATCAAATTGCTAAGAAGACATCAAAGGGGAGATTGCAAGGATTTCTTAAGAAAGCCTTCTCAAGAAGTCAATTTCAAAGACAAAGGAAGCTGAATAACAACATAGACAAAGATATCAGCGCTGCAATGCTGATTCAACACGATTGAACACCAAGGGGGAGATTGTTAGGAATATTTTATGGTGTCCAATCTAATTTAATATCTTTGTATTTGTGTAGTTATTAGTTAAACGTGTAATATGGGCCACTAATGTATATCAGCCCATTAGCTTCTTTGTTATCCATAAGTTAGCCAACTTCTCCAATAAAGGAGGCTAACTTATGGAACCCCTAAGAATTTCGAGGCTTGAGAGTGTGTTGAGGCGAGATAGAGAGATAGGTTTTCCGCTGCTCTCCTTCTCGAGGGAGAGCAGCGGCCATGTTCACGGTATACCAGATTTGGTTTTAATCTTCTCGATATCTTTTTATCTGCTTCTTCTTCATCTGCTATGATTGTTTGATTGTTAAAGAATTGGGTTTGTCAATTAGAACATATTTTATTGTGTTCTATTTAATTATGTTTATCTTTGTCTATTAGATTTAAGTAGTGGGCTTTCTAATTAATTAAGGGCGATTTAATTGTTCATTCGACCCATCCTTGTGTAATTAGGAGTCTGAATAATCTCTCCTATATAAAGGGTCATAGGTTAATCATACACCCTACCGATCACTAGCCGCACTCTTCATTATTATTCGCCATATTATTGTGTAGCGGTAGAAAAGATCGAAGAGCTTCGTAGAATACTCTGTATTGTTCATTCATCATCATTGTCAAGTATTCTATGAAAGTTGTTTTAATCTGTCAATATTATTGTGTGTGTTTTTTTAAGAAAAGGATTTTATTGATAGAAAAAGGAACAGTACAAAACAAGAAAGAAGAAAAAAGTGCAGAAAAAGTAAAAGGAAAATAAACGTGAAAGTAATCCCAAGGAAAGTTTCTAGACTGAGATCTAGTCCTCATGCTGTGGCGCTTTTTATTCTTTTGGGATTTCCTATAATTTTTGAGTTGCATGTTCAAATTGGCAGACAATTTTCTGAGTTTACGAAAATTGCTTTGCGGCAAATCTCTGTGTTCAGTTTGGACTTCCCGATTTCTTCCGGGTATGAGATTGGAGGACGGCGGTCGCTTTCGCTTGCATGTCCCAAAAAAGTCATCGGTGAGGAAAGAGTCATCAGAGTGCTCATTGTATGATTGTCGTTGATTGTGTTCATCGTATGATTGTCGTTGAGATTTATTAACAAAGAATATCCTCTAACTCCTTTATTTTAGAATAAAGACAACCGCGTTCCTTGTTAAGAAGTATACAACGAGTAACAACTTCAGAACGTTTTCGCTTATTTTCATCTAGATCCTTAGTTAAGTCACAGACAGTTTGCTTAAGTTTCGCTACTTCAGACTCTACGCTAGTGACTTTATCTTGTGAATTTTTAAATGCGTACTCCTAGACGTGCTCCTTGTTCCATTTGTTTTTCCAGACACTTTTGATTATTAGCAAGTCTATCTTCAAGTTCCTTTATTTTATTAGAATTAAAAGTACTTATCTGGAACTTGTCAGATATTGTGGTTGATCTGTTGCTTGAGAGCATTGATGAGTTGGAGTAGGAACTCATTGATGATTGTCGGAGAGGGATCCTTTAGAGAATAGCTTTGACCATCTTTGACCTTTAGAAGAATTAGCCAAATTTGCCTCTGTTTTGACTTTGACCGTTGAATGACAATGTTTTTCGGAAAACGGATGATGTCTTGGTCAAAGAAGGCGAGTGAGGCAGTGTGAGAATGGGTTCTGGGTATTATTTGCGTAAATCGGATTACCGAGTCAAAAGTTATGGCGAAAATAGTGAAGTCACGCAAAATTGAAAAAAAATGACTGGTGAATGATCGTTGATGCATACTGTTCGGATTAAGAGTGGCTCGAGATTATGATCTCGGGTGAATGCTTGAGATTTCAAAAGTTGAGACTCGAGATGTTTACTTTGATGGATTCTCGAGATATGTAAAGCGTAAGGAGGTCCGAGATATATAGATTTCGTGAGTAGACTCGAAATCTTTCAAAATTTGGGTAGCAAAAGAAATTAAATCTCGGGTGACCAGCGAATTTGGGATCTCAGGTGATCTTAGATGTCTGTGTGTTGGGCTGTCTTTGCCGATTTGATTTCGGGCTAGCGTGTTAAAACTTGATCAAAAAACAAATTTCGGGAGCAGTTATGCAAAGCAAATCTCGGGTGCCTTTGAAATCTTTTAGGTGCCGAAATCAACAATTTCGGGTATGTGAAATACGTAACTTCGATGAACTAGGTTAGTTTCCATGATCTTCTCTTTGTTTACTAGCAGCAGCCTTTCCAAAAATAGTAACTTTCCAAGAACAAGTCCAAAACTAATTCAACCAAAACTTGTGATTTTGATCAAATTAATTCCAGAAAAAATCGTGGATTCAAATGAACAGAATTACGCCGAGGCTCTGATACCAATTGTTTGAATCCCGGATCGACAGTCAAATAGAATCTAAATAATAATATGGAGAAATTGAGTAGAATAAGAAGAATAATTCATCAACAATCAATACCGTATATTCATAATGATGAAGCAAAATAGCATAATACGCGTATGAATTGTTGAGAGAGAAAACTAGATGTGCTCTATGAGAATAATAAGCGCGGAATAAATTGTGTAGAGACCTCTCTCTTCTAATCTAATGTGAGAGCTTCTTCATAGTGATGTGGCTATTCTAATTGTGAAGCTCTTAGGTTGTTCCGTCCATAGCCTTTGTTTATAGGCATATGGCCGAACATCCTAGTTACAATAGGATAGGCAGGATTAATCTAATTAAATGGCCCCTAATTAATTTAATAACCCACTAATTAAATCTAATAGACAAAGATAAATCTAATTAAATTGAACACAATAAAATATGTTCTAACAAGCACAATAGGGAAAATGGAAACTAATAATCCAACCTTTTAGCGGTCTACTTGCAATAGTCCCACCTTTTCATTATTCATGAATAATCCAACCTTTGCACCTCATCTTCATTCACTGGTCCCTGACCGATTTATGACATGTTATTCCAAGTTATTTTCTTATCTTTGTAGAACATTATACCATAATTCCCACCTTATGATCACATAATGTTTTGCAAAGATAAGAAAATACCTTGGAATAACAGGTCATAAATCGGTCAGGGACCGGTGAATGAAGATGGGGTGCAAAGGTTTGATTATTCATGAATAATGAAAAGGTGGGACTATTGTAAAAAGACTGCTAAAAGGTTTGATTATTTGTTTCCATTTTCCCAGCACAATATTGGCTGCAAGTGCTGGTATACACGAAGCTATGCAAGTATGTGAGCAAGGTTATGATTCTATCATAAACTTTTTAGATATTCATAAACACATTTCTGGCGGAGATGAATATGCTTCTGAATCGAGGACGATATTGGAACCTAAATGTCGCGAAATACATGAAAGAAAAGCATTGTTGAAATACATTGCAAAATAGGCAAAGCTCACAGATCAAATCATAACAAGTTGCCTATAAATCAAAACTAGTTGCCAATCAGTTGTGCATGTATATTTTATACTTCTTTTAACCTTTTTAGTATTATTTTACTTTTTCTAAGACGATTGTTCTTCTTTTTATTTTAATTGCAGGACACTGTTAATTTCATGGTTCCACAGTGTTATCTTTGAGGAGTGATTTGTTTGATGCCTATCTTCATATCTTCACAAGTTTCCACTCGTACATTCCAATTGGAGGAATGTTTCAGTCAAATGTTCAGATCTCCACATATTTAGTTGTATTGATGTAGTGTTTATTTTTTTTTTACATTTTGGTGAGATTTTTGTCTCAACGATTTTATTCTTCAGCCATGAGATAATCTATGAGGAAACCGGAAATGTACATTTATCATTAAAACAATTTACATATTGAATATGCTTTATTTACCTTATTTTCCCCCTTTTTACACTAATTCATTATTGTGACACAACTACAATATTTCCTTTGAAAAACACATTGAAGATATTACATCATACTAGTTTTGCCACTTGCACAAATCACATAAATCTTCAAATGAGTTACATGTTTGTCCCTGTTTCAACAATCAAACCAATAAATAGAGAAGAATATAAATGTATATTCAATACCAGAATGATTTTGCAAGGCATGAATAGTGGCTCTCTCAGAATGATTTATTTGTAGGAGAATTATGGAGAGGCTTGTGATCCCAAGGAATATTTATATGTCTAGAGAATGGGTTGATGTGACCTAAATGTGATTGGGCCCCTTTATTGAAGTGGCCCAAATGCACACATTACAAGGCTTTTCTTAATATAACTAGTCTAATGATAGTTTAATAAATATATTAATTAAACAAAATACACCACAAATAAAGTTATATTAAACATGATTGGACACCATAAAATATATCTAACAATCTCCCCTTGGTGTTCAATCTTGTTTACTCAGCATTGCAACGCGGGTATCTTTGTGTTTGTGTTTGTTCTGCAGTGTAAAGGAGATGTTGATGAGATTGGTTGAGTGGTTCCTCTTTTGGTCTTGATCTTCTGTGCAATTAAACTTCCTTTGTCTTCTAGATGAGTCATAGCGAAGGAACTCTTACAATATCCCCTTTGATGTCTTCTTGGTAATAGTTCTTTGATGCCAGGGGTTGAGGAATTCTTCAAAATCTTGCTTTTAATCCTTGCCTTTCAGAAGTTTTTCTTGATCAGCTTGAATGAAGTCTAATGGCGCCTCTAGAATGAATGTTCTAGAAGTGTTCCAGGTGCACAAGGGATTCATCTTCAGTGTTTGACTACCTAACATTTGTCTCCTCCACAACGTAGCCTTTTTAGACCATTTGATGTGAACGCTCTTGAGGGACAACATCGGTGGCACAGTAGAAAATGATGCTTGACTTTTGAGTATATGCTGACCATTTGATTTGAATCTGATTTCACAGTTATGAGACGTAGAGAGTAATGATCCATCAATGTTTGCGGTGAAGGAGAGAAGTGCCCGAGAATGATTTTTAAGAGTCTAAAACATGTGGACCACTCTCCCCTCATGACGATCCGATGAATCGGGACGTCATTCCTTTATTCATACTTTTATTCTGAGAAACAAAACAAAAATGAAAATGAAAAGATAAACACCAAAGACACTTTGGTGTTCCGTTATCACACATCAATGTAAACACTTATGTGTGGTCTACCTTTAATGATAGAAGCGTTTCCGCTTTCTACAGGACTTCCAACCAATCATTGTGAAACATCTAAAGTAGATGTCATTCTGGTTATTATGACATGATCACTAAGATCAACATAGATAATTGTAGCCCCCTAGGGTCATGTAGATTCCCATTATCATCACTATAGAGATGAACTCTAAATGATGGCCTGAACTTCTTGGTGATTTCTATGTTGCAACATCAGGACTTCCTTCCAATCATTGGTCTGCATCTATAATAGATGAGCCTATGGATGTTCTTGCAGATCGCGTGGACCAGCAACTGACTCTAAAAATGTGTATGTCCCAGAAAGTTCAAAACATTTGGGAGTGAGATAACTAGACACAGCGTGATCAATGAAAGTTCAGTGGCATGGGGATGTGGTCCACTGTAGTCAGTATCATTCTCCTCAGAAGGAGATGGTGATAAGAGATGAGGTTTCCCGTGAAATATGATTAAACATTTGTCTATTGGGAGACACGTGAGTGGTCTAGGGTAGGGTTGTGCACGCACCGTTTGGACAAAATGCAACGACTTCTACCCAGGATCTGAATAAATCCAATCCTGAACCTGCGGGGATTGTCTGGAGTATCTGAGTGACTGGGATTGATTCTCTCGATTGATAGTGCCATTGAAGTAGCAGAATTGTCATTGATTATTTTTCTCTTGCTCACATGAGCCTTCTGTTTTCTCACTCTCATAATGTTCACTCAGTTACTCACTCACTCTCGGCTTTGTCCCTTGGGTAGGCTTAATTGGGTTTACAAAGCCATTGGGACTCAATCTCTCATTGGTCTCTTTCATTCTTTTCTTTTCTTTTCTCTCTGTGCCCCCCCTCAACTGGAGCACTCAGTGTGCTTTGTCATTGTTTGGCACAAGGAGGAGAAAATAGAAAACTCCCTCTAAAAATTTGCCTCTTTGAGAGAATCCTTGCACTATACATTGTCTGGAGCCAGGAGGAGAAAAATGTAACTCCCCCTCAGAATGTGCAAGATGTTGTTTGTCACTTGGGGAGTAAAGTAGAAAACTCTCCCTTGACGTGTGCTTTATATGTTGTAAAGCACCAATAGGAGTGAAAAAGAAACACACACACCCCCCCTCATAATATGCATTTGGCGTGTGTTGGTATCGAGGTGTGCATTTGATGAATTTTCTGCCCAGTGGGGAGTAACACATCAATACTCCCTTTGATAATGTGCACGAGTTGATTTCCCACAGCTCGTCATACCCGCCATTTGTGTGGAACAATCAATCAGATACCACACATGACGGACCTACAAAAGGTTAAAAAATTAACCTTTGGTACCCATTCCAGGGTGGGTCCATCCCTTTTAGCACAAAAAGAAAATTTGAAAATTTTGTTTTATTTTTGTTCCTAAATCGGTCTCTTTTGAAGCTTTGGGAGAGCTGTATGACTGAGATTCTGATTTTGGAACCCATTGAAAATTATTTGCAGGCATTGGAGAATTTTCAGCATTGGTGAATGATGGAACATATTTTTTAAAAGGTAAAGATTTTCTCCCTTGATAATCACTTCAGATGTTTGGCCGAATATACCTTAAAAGGATAAGTTAGACAATCACCATCACAAATAGTATAGGTTGCTCTAATACCAAATGTAAAACCTGTTTCAACAATCAAATAACATAACAAAGTAGAAAGATAACTCTGATACATTGATAGAATGATGTAGAATTTCAGAACATGTTATGAACGGTCGCTGCTCTCTCTCTCTCTCTCTAGAGAGCAACATAGAATTGCTATGTTATATCGTGGATGCCTTCTTTTCCTTCACACCAATTTCGGTAGCATGCATGATCTTGAAAAACTCATCCCAGATAGCTTGTAAATGTTGTTCGGGATAGACTGTAATAGATAAATGTTGGCAAGGAGTTCAACATGGATTCTGATATGATCCTGGTTATCATAGTCTTCTGCAGTCTTCAGCCTATGTGTGTCACCACCAAGTGGGTTGTTCTCGGGATTGCCTTCAATTGCTATACAGAACTATGCCAGACCATTAATGATCGAGTCCAACAAGCTAGAGGAGTGGTCTTTGCTCTCAAGAAAGTTCAGGAATCTAGTCTTCCACACCATATACTCACCCCTTCGGAGAATGGGTGGTCTGGTGTCATTTCCAATCGATAGAGCGTCCATGTCTTTATTGATCGAGCTGAGCAGTTGATTGACAAAGTGTAGCTGATTTGTAGAGTACATATTCACGCACTGTGCAAGTGATGCGTGAAGTGGGTTCGCGCACGGAGGTTCGCGCACCAAGAGCTTTCGCGCACAGAGGGTTTTGCGCAAGAGCTTTCGCGTAGGGAGAGTTTTGCGCATGAAGTTTGCGCATGAGCAGCTTCGCGCACAAATGCTTTTGCTCATAATATCTTTCACGCATCGAGAGCTTTCACGCACTGAGTGATGTGCTAAACTGCAACTTCATGCCTCTGCCTCTGTAACATTTACGCTACCTAAATCTGTGTGGACGATGCAGATAAAGATATTCAGCTAATGGTAAAACATCTTCCACCAGTCATTGTGGCTTTTTAACCTGCAAAAATAACAAACAAAAACAGCAACAAGTTTCACGAACGAAGTAGAGAAGGTTCGCGCAGGAGAGAAATATTCAACGTCAATCTGTCGATCAACTCAGTCTCTGATACCAGATGTTGGGTCCCTCTTTTCTACTACAAATTATATGGAAATGGAGCATTAAAAGGTGTAGAGGAAGGCTTTCATTGAAGAAGAAAGTTTTACAAGGATGAAGAAATGTTACGTAGAACTTTCACTCTTCTCTTGCACTCACAATGATAGGCGTAGGGAATAATTTCAGGTGTGTGGGAAAGCTATCCAATCCATTCCCTTAAAGGCATATTTATAGGCTAGGGAATGAATAAGTTTCAATGGTTGGGCTCTTATTTCAAGGTGGTCCAATTTTTCCCTTTGCACAATTTATCCATTTTCAGTTATTCTAAACTATATTAAATACAACAAGAGGATATTAATAATAAACATTGATCAGAACATGAAATATCTCTAAATTCTCCCCTTTATGATAAGATGTCCTCTTTTCAGCTCTTAATCATTTTCGCCTCTTGAAGTAGTTTTTCCTCAGTGTTAGAGCATGCTCGTATTGACGTAGCAATCTTCGCATCTCGAGTCGCTCATTGATTGCATGTAGCACCTTCTTTATTTTGTCTAATTCCTTCAATTCAGCTTCAGAGGCTTCGACAAGTCTTTGTTCGATATCAGTTTTCAGCGGAAGCAATTTGTCTTTTATGATCTTCAGTGCCCCGTCACAATATTTGCCAGTTAGCATCAGATTAGAACCAGGTTCTAACTGATGGCCTGAATGGATGGGTGAACACGAAGTAGCAACCTCGGGACTTCCGTTCGATCCTTGGTCAACATCTATTAAAGATGAACCTAGGAACATTCTTTCTGGCGCGACCAAGCCAGAGGTTATGGGTTGAGTGGTGTGCGTTTTAGGTTGAGAGGAAGATTTGGATGTTGATTGTTCGATAAGGAGGGTTTGTTTGGCTGCAGTTGTGAGTGGCTAGAGGAAGCATCATGTTTAAGTATCTGTTATCGCTTGTTCTCCCCCTCATGAGGAGCCGAATCATCAAGGTCCTCACGTGAACGTTTGTTGCCACAGAGACTTTCACAGCATGTGATTTGGGTTTGGAGAAGGCGAAGGTGGTTTAGTTGGTAGAAATTGATACAACCAGGACAAGTCCAATCTACCCGTTCGCCACTTTGTGGGTACCGGAATCTCGCATTTGCCGGAAAGCCATGCGACGATTCGATCTCCTCCTTGTCCTTGACACGTAAGTCGGCAGCCTTGAGGTTCCTGGTCTCAAAAACGCCCTGGCTCGAAAACACTGCTGTCACCATAGCAGAAAGGAGTAATGGAATTGGAAGTAAAGAGTTCGTCCGGCACAGAGTGAAAAGGTAATGAAGGAGGAAATATGAATGACCGATCAATAAAGCTCTTCTGCAACTGGGGAGAGTTTGTCAGTTGTTGGGAAGAGGGAAAGTTGTAGGAGTCTAGGAAACTTAAAATTCGTAATGATGACAGTCTCCCCACCCGGTTCAACTATCACCAATACGAATGGGGGTAATTGTTGGGCCGGTGCTTTTCCGTGTAATTTGATGTTGGGCCGGATACATTTCTTACGTTTGGGCTGGTTTATAATGCGCATGAAGAAGGCCACCTAAGTTCAAATGGGATAAAGATGCCTAGAACGGTTGTTTAGCCAGGTCAAATATAAGATAAGAAGGGCCAACCACACGTGGAGAAAAAAGGGGGAACAGGTGCGATACTTGAGGAAGGAGTAGCGTTTTATTTAAAAAAGGCATACCGCTGAACATGTAGCACACGATCACTTGATCATTTTCGTTAAGCAATTCAACTACACTCTTGTAATCAGATTATCATCTTCGAACTATTATTAAATTTCTTTCGCACTTTTACTTCTCAATTTACCCCATTATTGATCCATATTTGTTCGATTCCCATTATAATTTTAGATTAGTTTATTCCTGCATAAACAACGGGGCTAAACGAAAATTTTCCGGCCAAAAATGCACTAGACCGGCACTGGGTTACCCCCTGGTTGGCGCCGGTTAAGCTACTAGAACGAAGTTGGCATAATTTTAATTGGACCAGCATCGGGTTACCCCCCTGGCCGGCGCCAGGTATGCTACTGGAATGCTAATCCTGAAAAAAAATGTCCGGGCCGGCGCCGGGTTACCCCCTTGGCCGGCGCCGTGTAGGTTACTGCCCACGCCATTTCACCATATTTTACACTAGCCCGACGCCGGTTCAATCCCAAACCGGTGCCGGTTCACTCCTGGGCAAGATTAAGTTCGTTTTTCGCTCAGAAACGAGTCGGAAATGTCGTCGGTCGGCCCGTACATGCTCAATAAGGTTTTTGATAGATTATATTCTAGAGAGAGGTGAGAGCTAGAGAGAGAAGTGCAAGTAAATGCTTCAATAAATGATTTTCCAACCCCTACAACTACCTCCAGAGGAAGTATTTATAGGAAAGATACGGGCTGGGCTCCCAAGCCTTGGGCTTGGGAGGCCCATTTACAACTGGACCGCTATTGGGCCGAATACAAAGTAAATGATGGAGTATACAAATGAGTAAGTGTAAAATCCGGTTCTGGGAGTTCTTTGTGGCTGACGAGGGTCTGGCCGACGAGTGCATGGCCGACGAAGACCCGGCCGACGAGGTCACCCGGTTCTTCTGGCTTCCGGGTCATGTCCTGGGTTGACTTCGTTCCGGCCGATGAGGGTCACCTGACCGATGAGGGTCCCATTGGGTGACAGTTGTGCCTTCTGTTCTTCTGAGTATGTGGGTCCTGGGGCCTAGACCCATATACTCCATCAGGAGTCCCCCACTCTCTAAGCTGAGACGTAGACGAAGTGAAGGAGAGTAGATTCCTGTTCTTTTTATGATTGGCCGTTGCGTGTCCCCTGTTGTGGACGGGAGAGATCCTAGCCATGTGGATGGTACGTGTTCCTTGCTCTCTAGGACGATGAATACCCTTGCTTGATGGGGGCGGTGAGGGTCCGTAGTTGTGAATGGTCGATATGTGTCTTTGGCATGAGTGGCCGATGAGGACATTCTTACCTTTTCACGATCTTCGGTGGATGAATTTTGTTTTTGGGCCGAGGAGGCCACTGCGGTTGCGTCTTGCTTGAGGACGATGAGTGTCCTTTGCCTTGAGGGGCCGTTGAGGGCGTTGTTCACTCCTTCTGGCCGTTGTTGATTGAATTTCGTACTTTTGGCCGAGGAGGCCATTGTGGCTATCTCTTGTTGGAGGGCGATGAGCGTCCTTTGTCTTGAGTGGCCGTTGAGGGCGCTGTTCACTCCTTCTGGCCGTCGTTGATCACTTACCGTGCCCTTAGCCGAGGCGGTGTGTGGTGGTTAGTTGCCCAAGGTCTCGGGGACGATGAGCGTGTTGCGCTTTTGCCCTGGCCGGAGATGACACTTACAGGGACCTTGAAGCCGTTGTGATGCATAGTCGATATGATCACGTTTGTAGTTGTGTACTTTGTGTATTTTTGACTCTTTCCATTTTGCGTTTTGAGGCCGGTGTAGTCCCCCAGTCCCCCACTACTTCAGGCCGAAGAGTGAGTGAGGGGTGAAGGAGTAGTGTGAGACCCAGGCCGAAGCGGGATCCTCATACTGCCCTTGAATCCAACCCTTTGGCGATTTCCTGACCAAGGTAACCCTGTGGGAGAACCCTTGGACGCAGGTAAAATTTTGATTGATGTGGGATAACTGCGCAGTTAAAAGAGCAGTTATCTTCAAGAATTCATTTGAATGCCTTCCCGATTGAAGTTTTAGTTCAAATTTGATATGAGTAAACTAGACTTAATGAATAAGATTCTCAAAAAAAAATATCAAAAAGTTCCACCGAGAACCGTCCCAAATGGCGTCGGCCGGACAGAGCATCCTAAATATGGCCTTATTTGACATTTTTTTCCAAGTTCGAGGCTCTATCTGACCCTTATCCCTTTAATCAATTATAATACCAGTAGTAATTATTACTTCGAATGACAATACGGACAGAAAAAAAAGCAATTATTAAAGTAAATGTAAGGCTGATATATACCTCTCACACTAAACATTGAGTTTGAAAATGAGATTAACTTATTACCTATACATTATAAGGATGTTTTTCTAGTACCTAGTATATATTAAAAGAATTACAATTATGGTTAGTCCAAAATTAATCTCACGATCCTCCATAGATGTATGTATCTTCCTCAGAATGTATAATTACAAATGCATCAATAAGAATCTTACTATTTCATTTGGTTTTCTTATTTTGCTTGTTCCAAAATCATCAGGAAAATAATTAAAATACCCTTTCAAAGTTCGAGGTAATTTTATTATTTCCCCCAAAATCATCATTAAAATCTAACTATTGAACTATTCCATTTCGTTCTTCTCTTATTTTATCTTAGTATTAAGTGACAGATGGTGGATAATTCTCACCGTACGCTGATGCCAAAAGCCCTTATCCGTTTTCTTTAATTGTGAAGTAAGCAAGCCGCAGAACGCAGAGGCCGCCGGTCCCCCACTCGCCTCGTCGCCCGTCGCTTTCTGTCCACCACTGCTTGCATGACGTCGTGGCACTCGTCGCCTGCGTCAGCCCGGCAGCCCAGGCGGCCCAACTGAACTACCACTTCGGTCACTCACCTTTGCCCTGCTCCACAGCGCGCCTGCAGCCCTCTACAGCCCGTCTCATGGAGGTAAGGGTCAGTTTTATCCTGGAAGTTGCATAAAAGTGGTCAAATAAGTTCTTATGGCGTCCTTATTGTCCGGCCGTCACCATTTGGAGCAGCTCCCGGTGAAATTTTTTGATAAAATTCTTTGAGCATCTTATTCATTAAGTACGGATTTAATAATTGTATACGGAGTTACGGAGTATATGAGTTGGCCCACCTTTTCCTTTATTTGATTTGACATTTTTGAACGGGAAATTGACCAAAAATTCCACTTCTTTTTGTATATAGTAAGATTATACATTTAATATCCTTTTTATAAGGAGAGAAAAATGTTAAGTCGGAGAAAACTTCTTTCTTGGTTAATTCATGTATCCATCATTTTTAATTTATTAAAGTTACAATTGAACGTTTTGCCATAAAAAAGGTTACAATTTAACGTTGGATGTTTCAATGAGAACTATTTTGGTACTTTTGAATCTGTGGTATATCTAATTCTAGATGAGTTCATTCTTGCTGAGGGAATTTTAAGAAATGTGTAAAAAGTCTCTTTAAACTTTAGTTTTAACTGACTGTTCAGCTTTAAAAAAAGTAAAACTGATTTTCTATTAATTTAATCACATATTTGTTACTTTAAATTACAATGACAAAGTTTTTTGAAATTAGTAAACAAGAAAAGGTAACAAAGTTTTGTGGGACGGGTTGAATGCTATCAATGTTTGATCTACCAAATTATATTAAATTAAATTATTGTATTAATGACATTCTCAACTCTAATGTACTACGTAATTGGTATTAATGCAGTCTCAAAGCAATCCTTCATAGACAAGAAAACCTTCATGCACAAAATCCGATGATAATGTAATCACAGAAATCCTTTCAAGAATTGTGTTAATGATGATGCTAAGTTCACAAAAAATAATGAAAAACCCCTGAAGATAAGTGGAGGAAGGAGTTCAAAGAGAAAAGACGAATAGGAGGAAGAGGATCATTTCATCATCAAAGGGAGTTGGATTTTAGCTGGCAAGATTTGAGAGTACGAAGGCAGGAGAAGTAAAATTAAAAATTAAAATGAAAATTTATATAATTAGTGTTAACCCATGCTCTTCCATCTTTTTTGAAAGGAAATCGCCTACATGATTTTGCGTTATCAGCGTAAATAGAGCATTTTTAGCGTAAATACAGTTTGGTTTTCAAACTTCAGTTCACTAGGTAATCTTCCTTTAATATTTCGAAGCTGACACCTGAAGACGAGTTTTAGAACTTGATAATATCTTTCCAACGTGATAGAAAACGCTTTCAACGGAACGAAATCCAGCAAGATATGATCAGATCTAATTCTACACGAGTTCGGAGTGAAATCGGAAATGTATGTGAATTTAAGGTTAATTTGTACCTTTTACTTAATGCATTGTAAATGAAGTTGGAACAATAGCTTTAGAACTCAAAATGATCTTTCTAACGGGATATAATACGCTATAAATGGAAAAACATATCATTAGTTTCAGGATCGTTACATCAATCATACCTAACAACAACTAACCTTCACCAATTACGATTGTAAATCATATGACTAGACATAGAAAAGGCCACCCCTGAGAGAGCAACACGAATTTCTAATCACGAAACGGGCTTGACACAGTTGTCACTAGT
The DNA here is from genome assembly GCA_945859875.1 of Cuscuta europaea. Classification (NCBI taxonomy): domain Eukaryota; kingdom Viridiplantae; phylum Streptophyta; class Magnoliopsida; order Solanales; family Convolvulaceae; genus Cuscuta; species Cuscuta europaea. The sequence continues at coordinate 5,073,533 of CAMAPE010000011.1, read as the reverse complement.
CTATAGATCTGTATACTTCTAACGACATAAAAATAAGCTAAACTTTCATCACAATTATAACTATTGATTATATAACTCTTTTCTGTTTTCAATCATTTATATATTTTAATTTTATGAATTTTTTATATTATTATTAATATCAATGAGCATATGATATTTTTTATTAGATTTTATTCCGTGCATCACACGGGTGAGAGTCTAGTAGAGTTCAAAACATGCTTTATTAATATAAGCCTCCCTCCCTGACTCAAAGTCCTTTGTTTCCAAGCTGACAACTTTTTATGAAATTGCTTATGATCCCACCATAGAATTTAACTCTATTCATGCCTTTATGCAGATAAGAGCCCAGCTACTTCAAAGCAAGTTCAGATCTTTTCATACCCAATGGGTCCTCCACACTGTCAATTCTTCTTGCAGGTATTTTACTAGTTATAAAAGTGCTCTTACTATAATTGACTAACTGACCTGAAGACCTTTCATAAAGAGTAAGAATTTTTTTAAAAGCCAGAAATGATTTAGCCTCCCCATTCAAGAATATAAGAAGATCATACGCAAAACCAAGATGTGATATTGGGTACCCATTGTTGGTCTCGTTCACACAAGGAACAGTCTAGGGGGGTGAATAGACTGTTCAAGTTTCAAAATTTTGTCTAAGTCTTAACAGACTTGACAGAGAAGGTCTAGTTCTGGTGGCAGAACTGGACCTGGCAGTGGATATTTTGGTAATAGTTCTGGTCAGGTAGCCTTCAGAAACACACTAAGGCAAATGTCTTCCTGATAACTCTTAGAACAAGATCTGCTGAACACAGAGTCCAAGTCTTGGGAGTTAAGCAGTTAAAATCTTAGTGCATAAAAGTAAATGCGTAAAGTAAATGACACTGAGGTTTTTATAGTGGTTCAAGGAACAACATGTTCCTCTAGTCCACTGTTCCACTAAGCTTGCAAAAACAACAGTTTACAATGCCTTAGTCCTAGCACTTAAGAAGTTCTCCTCATCTTCTTCAAGCCTAGTTGTCACTCGGGATTCTCTTCCTAGCTTCCTGATGACTGGTCCTTTTCACTGAGTCTCCTTGAAGTATCTCCACTTCACTACTCCAATTACTTTGGATGTCCTTCTTTGAAAAGAAGATTGTTCGATAAAAACAGAGGTTTCTCCAACTTGCTTCATCACAAAAGATATGCAGATGAAGTGCTTGAAGTGTTGAAGAACAGGAGGAACTTTGCTCTTTGTTGGAATAGGAAGATATGGGAATATTATCTTTCCAGCGTAAGGCTTTTCTTGTTGAGGAGGGTGAGCGAAGTTGATATCTCAAGAAAGCTTGTTTGAATGTTGTAGAGAGAGCAAAAATTATCAGGTTGTTCTTCATGTTGTATCATATATACTGTGGTTGTCTTCCCATTGGAGGAGGGAGACAACTGCATTAAATGCGTGTACTGTAGAGTGTAGACTTGACCGGTTGATCCATAAAAAGTAGTCGACTTGCTATTTTGGGGGCGTAGATATCTTTCCGGGTCAATCATCAGCTTTAAATATCTCAACATGTGAAGCTCATTAACTGAGCATTAAATGCGTGAACAGTAGCATGTTCCGTTGAGTGGCTCCTAATCTTTAGAGAATTTCCCGTTAGTTTAACGACTATTTGAGGTACCTTCGAATTCTTCTAAGTGTCAGCAAATCTGATGAGGTTCTCTGATAGCAACTCTGGTGGCCGGTTCTGATGGCAACTCTGGTGCCCAGCTCTGGTAGCATCTCTGATGACCAGCTCTGGTAGCAACTTTGATGAGCAGCTCTGGTACCAACTCTGATGAGCAGCTCTGGTAGCAATTCTGATCAAGAGTTCTAAGAGGGTTTCTGGCCAGATGACTATGTTATTACTTACACATAGAAAATTCTAATACAAGATTTCTAAAGGGGTACTCTAATATCCTAATTAGCTTAGCATCATCAAAATCTAAATACAATCATTTCTTACAATTTCCCCCTTTTTGATGATGCCAAAACCCTTATTCTACTTCTAGAGAAGTGCCTTTCACCATAAAAAGAATAAAGTTAAAAACTTTCATTAAAAATCTTGGTGGGTAACTTAGCATAGGAAAGCAGTAAGAGTTAGGAAACAAACAATTAAAACAAGATATCAAAGAAAAACAACAACAATAATCAGAACAAAAAGACAAACAGCCAGCAAGAACAGACAGATATGAATGAATAGTGTCGTTCAAATAAGAGGCAGGGTAGTTATTTTGTTATGCAGAGGGAGAGAGTAGAGAAGTTCTGTTACACATTTTCCCTTAACGCTGCAACCAAGGCTAAGTCTTCTATTCCTTGTAACCTTTTCAGTTCTGCATTCACTTGCTCTCTTATCTCAGCGAGATCTCCTGACGGTTGATAAGAAGCCCAGATAGGGGAGAGCTTGCACTTCAAATAGTTTAGAACACCTTCATGAACTGTTTTGCCTGCAAGCACATTCTTCTTATACCAATATTCAGCTTCTTCTAGAGATCCACAACATCTGACTCTTACTTTGCCTTCATTATCCATGTAGAGGTTCTGTTGTTGTGTGGGGGTCATCTTGTGTTTCATCTCTTCAAATTGAACTCTGTCAATCTTTACAGCATCGCCCATTCTCCATTCAGTAAAGGTCAAGGCCTTCTTCTTCTTAGATGTCTTCTTAGGAGGGGATGGGGGCCTAGATATGCCAGTTGCTCTCTTTCTCTGAATGGCAGCTTCAAAGTAAGGTGCTGGGTCAACAGAAGTTGAGGTTCTAGAAAGTTGCAGTTTTTTCTGATAGGATTCCCCTTCCCCCTTTTTGGCATCCATCAAGTCCCTTCAAAGGATTTCAATCTTCTGGAAATCTGTGGCTTGATCTGAGGCAAGTCCTTCGATGGCCTCAGGAAGGGTCTGAGTGACAGATGTCAGACCTTCAAGCAGGCTCTGGTGCTTCTGGATGGTAGAGGATACTTGTTGGTCCCGGTTGTACTGGATACAGTCTAGAGGGGGGGTGAATAGACTGTATTGGTTTTTAACTTTTTCAAGCTAAGTACCAGATTTAACAGAATAGCCTGTTCTGTTGGCAGAACAGACTGGCAGTGGATGGGGTTCTGGTAGGGAGTTCTGTTAGTAGCCTCAGAGAAGCAAAGGCAGTAGGCCTTCTGTTAACTCACAAGACAAGTTCTGCTGAACACATATACCAAGTCTTTAGAGTTAAGCAGTTCAGATAAAAACAATGAATGTAATGCAGTAAGTAAATGACACCAGGGCTTTTTATAGTGGTTCAAGGAACAACTTGTTCCTCTAGTCCACTGTTCCACTAAGCTTGTAAAAACGTCCGTTTACAATGCCTTAGCCCTATCACTTAAGAAGCTCTCCACGTCTTCTTCAAGTGTAGATGTCTTCTTGGATGCACTTCCGGCTTCCCTAAGACTGGTCCTTTCACTGAGCTTTCCCAGAAGTATCACCACTTCACTGCTCCAGGTACTTGGACGTCCTTCTTGTGATAGAATAGGTTCTATTTAGAACATAGGTTCCTCCAACTTGCTTCGTTACAAAGGATTTGTATGTGATGAGCTTGAAGAGTTGAAGAACACTTAGAACTTTGCTTGAGTTGGAAATAAGGATTTTTCCAACTTCTGCCTTCTCTTGTAGAGGATGATGAAGTTTTAATCTCAAGGAGGCTTTTTGTGTTTTTAGCGTTTGAATATCTTGTATGCAGAGTTGTAGCAAAAGTTATAGCAAAATTATCCGGTTGTTCTTCGTAGTGTATCTTTTATACTGAGGTTGTCTTCCCGTTGGAGGAGAAGGCGACAACTGCATTAAATGAGCGAGCAGTTGACTTGACCAGTAGGACCCGGTAAAGTTGGCGGGTTACTATTTTGGGATAAAGTAATCCTGACATTGCGGCCAATCATCTGCATTTACTCTACGGAGTATGGAAGGCATTAAATGTGCATTTAATGCGTGTACTGTAGTTTTTCCGTTCAAGACTCCTAGCCGTTGAAGGAATCTTTCAGTTGGTTTCCCGGCTTGGTGGAATTCTTCTAAGTGTCAGGCCTTCTGATGTCTTTAGCAGAGAGTTGATCAGAGAAGGTCTTGAGCACTTCTGTTGAAGAGATATCCAACAGAGAACCAGGAGGGTTTCTGTGAGAGTAAAGGCTAACAGAGACCCTGAGGTCTTCTGTTCTGAAGCAGAGAACCAAAGGTCCTCTGTTCAACCAAGGCCTTATCAAGGGTCTTCTGTTCTGGAGGCCTTCTGCTTAGTCGATTATACTAAAGAATTTTACAAAGGAAAATTCTAATACATTAAGTCTAAAGAGGGGTACTCTAAAGTCCTAATTAATCTAGCATCATCAAAATCTAATTACAAATATTCCTTACAATACTTCCTTAGTACTAGCTTCAAGGAGTATCATCTTCTGATATCTTTCTTTGTCACTAGAGATGAGAGACTTATTCTGATGAGAATATACAGTGCAGAGTTCTTCAATGGTCCGCAGTTGTTCCTTTGTCTTGGTATCAGACCATTGCAGAGTGTCAACAGCATCAGAGATTTTAGCAATGTCTACATCTTGAGCATTGAGAGTCTCGTGCAAAGAGAAGAGAACATTGCTGATGCCATCCACAGATTCTGAAATGGCATCAATCTTCTTAGTAGATGCAGTGGAAAACTCGAGAAAGGAGGTTTTCAGAGCATCAAGATCTTGAGATATGCGAGGCAAATCTGTTCTGTAGTGATCAGTGATGAGGAAAAGCTGATCATGTGAGCCCTTATTAATCTGGATCAGTTCTTGGAGATTTTCAATCACTTGGCCCCCAAACTCTCTGATGGCCCCTGATAGAGGTAAAAGTTTAGAGAGGGGGTGAATAAACTTTTAAAGTTTTTTCAACGTTAAAAACTTTTCCCTGCTAGATAGGATGATCTACAATATTTTGAAAGATTGTAGATGCACAACGGAAGTCTTGACCTCTAAATAAACAATGTATAATAACTTTCTGTGTTTGAGTGAAGTATGGACGTATTTGAGTGAGCAGTTAACTAGCCGCTGAATGGGCTGCAGGGAACTGCTGAGTCAACTGCTTAAGGAAAGATGAATCTATGACAAAGCTTTTCATTGAATCTTACTCAGAATGATGAGAGCTTTCTGGTAATGTTCTGAGCTGTGTTGGAAGTTGACCTTTTTCTTGCTCAATTACAATCATACATATTCACTTTATTCTACTTTCTTAATAAATTGGGAATATCTTTTGGACTCATCTGTTAATTACCCCCTCCGTCCCATTTTAGTTAGCCAAACTTGACTTTTCAAGTCAATGACGTCTAACTTTGACCGATTATATGTTTATATAGACAACATATATATATATATATAAATATATATATATATATATATATATATATATATATATATAATGAAAAGGATATGAAAATGTTCTTTGTTAAAAATACTATCATAAAAGTATAAAATTATTAAATTTTGCATAAATATATTAGTTTAAATAATCGGTCAAAGTTTACCAACTTTGACTTAAAAATTAAAAAATTGCTAACTAAATTATATGAACTCATCCGCTCATCCTCAACCACCTCACGACTTCCATTCATCGCCGCATGGCATACTACAGTGCAGCGTTGTGTAAACGTAGTCCCATCTGTCTGTCTTCTGTCACGCAAGTTCCAGTCCAGTCCCGCTCCAAATACGCTAGCCTCTCGGTCGGTCAGGCAGGTACGTTGCCACGCTCCGCTAAATGTCTCAGATTTTAATCTAATCTGCAAACTGTTTTATACATACCAAATACTAAGTATATGAGCGGTGGCGGACCCAGAGATTTGTCAGAGCAGGGGCTAACTAGACACTAAATTTACTCTATAATAAAATTTTCAAATGTAATAAAGATGGTAAAAAGTAAGGCAATAGCATAAATTATACGGAGTAGTTAATTACATATTATATAGTTCATTTCTGCAACTTTGGTAATCAATACTACGAGTTTTCATATTCTGAAAATCTTGCATACTAGTTTCATTATCAATACTTTTAAATACATATCTCTCGATGTAACACATCAAGCAATATGTAAGATAATCATCTAAAGAAACTTGCAAAATACAAATGAACGGGTGATTGGGCGGTGCGGCGCTGTAGAGGTAGTTTAGCAAGGCAGCGGCAAGCCCCAGAAAGAGGCCAGAGTGTAAACGTCCGTGAGGGTTTATATTTTGGAAGTTTCTCCCCTTTTGCCTTGTAGAGTAATAGTGAGTTATTAGTGTATTTCATTTTTAAACTTTTACTTGTTTTAGATTACTTTAAGATGGCCGCACATTAATTTGGTTACAATTTACATTTTAACTTTTTGGGTTTTTAACCCTTAACTATTTTCTATCAAAAGAAAAAAACCTTAACTATTTTCTTCTCCTTTTTTGAGATCTTTTATTTTAATTCAGCTCAAATTTAAATATTGTGCATTAATTTTTAATTTATATAACCGTAACATTTTAGTATCTTAATTATCTAATATTGATAATTTTTTGTACAGGTTGGGAGCACTAATTTTACCCGAACTAGTCGTAGTGAAATTCTTGACCGCAAGCGGGGGCATTAATTTTACTCTAAGTACTAGTAGTGAAATTCCTGATTGAAAGCGGGAACACTTGCCCCCCTAGGCCCCTCCCTAGGTCCTCCACTGTATATGAGCCTATATACTTAACCGTATGCAAACCTTTCTCTCAAAAGTGCTTTAGATTTGACCATGTGTTAGTTAATCCTAAAATGGATGGTTTTATTGTTATCATTATATCGGAAATAGTACTGGGGCAATAATTGTTTTATAGTGGTTGAGGGTTTATTCTTATTGCTTCCTTTCCCTTGGTTGTCAAAGAACACACTGTGATTTGTTTGCTTGGAGTTTATATGTGAATAATGACTTTCCTGCAGTATGTTGAAATCTATATGTATTCTGCATTAGCTTGAAATCAGGTTGCTTTTGATTTAATTGTTTTAATTTGAAGTATTCGATTTGACACTATCAAGGTAGTCAAAGGCGTAAGGCGCACTCAAGACGACAGGGGATTTCCAGCGCCTGAGGCGCAAGGCGCAAAAAAGCGCTCGCCTGACTCATGTCAGGCGCACTGCTTAGAAAAAACAACACATACTATTCTCCAACAATCAAACATGATGTATAAAATACCATATTGAACCAACTACATTAAAAAGTCACGTTTCTTACAAATAAACTCACGATTAACCAAAATAATGTCACGAATAACCTAAATAAAGTCATGGCTCATGATTCACTTAAAGTCTTAAACATTAAAACTAAAAAATAAAACATAATTAGATTTTAGTTTTCTAGCCCAATTCCCCATTTTCTGCAGGACTATTTGTCATGAAAAGACGAGTCTATTTCTTCTACATTTTCTAATTATATCCTCCTACATCCTCTTCAATTTCTCCATCACTTCCCTCATCCACAAGCCTACTACTACTCCACTAGTACTTGTACTACAAATTGTGGACTGTCTACTAGTATATTTTATGGGTTCTTTTTTCATTTTTCAGCACTACGATTAACCAATATTTTTGTTGATTTACAGCTTCGGAACTAGTGGCTGAAGTTCCAACTTCCATGTCCTGTAAAAAAATACACAAGTCAGATATTATATATACAGTATACTTTCATGTATGAGTTCTAAATAGTACGAAGTATATAATAACAACTACATGCTGGAAAAAATAAAGACAATGGGCTGGTTGTATCATAGTATGTATATGTGGTAAAGAAAATGGTAGTTTGCTAATATGGACTGGTAGTATGTATACAACTATACATGGTAAAAAAAATACTGTAGCTGAAACATATTACATCATTTCATTTTCATTTACCCCAGTGCCGCAAAGGCTCCCACCTACGGTGGGGTAAGGGGGGGTCGGATGTACGCAGTCTTACCCCTATACTAAAGCACAGAGAGACTGTTTCTGGATGACCCATAGTGAAAATCGCGTCCAAAATTGCATGGACTGACTGCTGCTTCATTACAAAGAAGCTCAGACAGTTTAGTGAGCCATTTTGCTTTATTCCATCATAATCTCAAGCCAAAAAATAATGAATCTTTGGCTCCATTGCAAATGATGGAAAGAGCTGAAACATATTACATATACATGATAAAAAAATACAAGTAGCTGAAACATATACATGGTAAAAATATAAGTATACAACTAGTTTACATATATGTTTAAGTTGTTTAGACTATAGAACTGAACTAACTGAAACATACAAACAAGAGTTCTACAGAGTACAAGAATTATATGTTTGAGAAAATGGTGAAAAAATGTACTAGTACTTTACATGGATAGTTTACAAGGTAGCTAGGAGAAGAAGTATACAAGTAAGCAGTTAGTTTACTTATATACATGGACTGTTTACTTCACGGTAGCTAGGAGAAGAAGTATTCAAGTAAGCAGTTACTTTACACTTTACATATACATGGTGAAATAAAATGGAAGATGAAGGAGAAGAAAGCTTACTTTGATCTTTGAGTGCTGCACTGCTGCAAGCTTTGCGGTTGATGTCGAGGTATAGGAGGAGTTTGCGAACATGTAACAGTAGAGCAGAGCAGGAGGTTTAAGTTATGTGTTTAGCGTAGGTTACATTGTTTAAGTTTTTAACCTTATTTACATGGGCTTTATTAAAAATATGGGCTTCTTAATGGTCTTACTTGACCGCAAATGTGAGAAACTGCCTCAGTAAATCGTAAAATAGACTTTCCCCTGTCAGGCACGATAAGCGAGCGCTTAAAATCACTGCTGCGCTTCTGCGTCTGGTGCGCCTAATTACTAAAAAGTTATTTAATGTCTATGTTTTCAAAGAAAAGAGCATTTATAAAGAATTATTTAATTGTTTAAAATTATAACATCTCAATAAAACTAAAAAAATCAGTGTGATAATAAAATCCGCAATTTAACTTCTGCCATTTTTTATTCATAACCATTACTCGCAAAATCTTTCAATGGATCTGTTTTATAAAATCAAATAATCCGTACTACGTATGTAACTATTCCTCAAAATTTGAAAAAGGCAACGTCTATATTCTTAGTCTATTTTAGACCACAATTTTTTTACTTTCTATATTTTCTTAATTCTTATTTATTTTGTTTTAATTTTAAACCACACATCCTATACAAAAACAACATCCAAGTCTTAGTCCCAAAGATATTGGGGTCAGCTAAGATGAATCGATACATGATATCACCATCAAAAGGAAAAGAAAGAAAATAAAGATAAAAAAGATAAGCTATGATAAAATGATAATATAAAAAGAGATGAATATACATAAAAATGATAAAATAAAAAGGATACAAATAATGCTTATATATAAGGATACAAACAAGGAAAAAAGATGAGGGGAAAAGATGATACGAGATCACTCCTCCACACGAATACCCGCTCTCCACTTAGCTCTCTCCAAAGTCATGCACTCATCCAACCCCAGAAGAAGCATATCACTTCGAACTCCCCTAACCCACGTTTGTTTGGGTCTTACTCTCCCTCTCTTCCCTGCCTCTTCTCCACACATCTCAACTCGTCTGACTGGTGCATCACTCAATCTTCTACGCACATGACCAAACCACCGTAGGCGCGACTCCCGCATCTTGTCTTCAATAGGTGCTACTCCCACCATTTGTCTGATTGTCTCATTCCTCACGTGGTCCTTCCTAGTATGCCCACACATCCAGCGCAGCATGCGCATCTTTGCCACACTCATCTTTTGAATGTGACATTGTTTCACCGCCCAACACTCTACGCCATACAGTAATGCAGGCCTAATTGTTGTCCTATAAAATTTACCCTTTAGTCTAGTCGGCATACCTCGATCGCATAGAAATCCTGATGCACTCTTCCACTTCATCCACCCTGTTCTGATTCTATGAGATACATCTCCATCTAACTCACTGTCCTTCTGAATTATGGAGCCCAAGTAACGGAACATATCGCTGACTGGTATCTCCTTACCATCCAGAGTAATTCCGCTATTACCACTGCTTCTATCTCCACCAAACTTGCACTCCATGTACTCTGTCTTGCTCCGACTTAGTTTGAAACCCTTATTCTCTAATGTTTGTCGCCATACTTCCAACTTTGCTTTAACACCTGATTGCGTCTCATCAATCAATACAATATCGTCGGCAAACATCATGCACCATGGTATATCGTCTTGAATTGACTTCGTGAGTTCATTCATGACTATGGCAAATAAGAAAGGGCTCAGAGCTGATCCTTGGTGCACTCCGATAGTAATAGGGAACTCTTCAGTCGTCCCTACACTAGTATGGACACTTGTAGTACAATCCTCATACATATCCATGATGATGCTGATATACTTGGGTGATATGCCTTTTCTAGTTAAGGTCCACCAAAGAACTTCTCGAGGTACCCTATCATATGCCTTTTCTAAGTCAATGAACACCAAATGTAAAACCTTATAAGCATCTCATACTTCTCCATAAGTTGCCGAAGAAGGTGAATGACCTCAGTTGTTGAGCGACCAGGCATAAAACCGAATTGATTCTCTGAAATCTTCACAGTTCTTCGAAGTCTTTGCTCAATCACTCGCTCCCAAAGTTTCATGGTGTGACTCATAAGCTTAATCCCTCGATAGTTGACACATTCTTGTACATCACCTTTATTCTTAAATAAGGGGATAAGAGTACTCTTTCTCCAACTCGTTGGCATCTTGTTGTTTCTCCAAATCATGTTGAAGAAACTTGTTAACCACTCCACGCCTCTCTCTCCCCAACTTCTCCAAGCCTCGATCGGTATGCCATCTGGACCCACTGCTTTCTTCCGTCCCATCTTCCCCAGAGCTTCTTTAACTTCCGTTGTTTGGATCTTTCTCACAAAATCACGATTTACCATACAATCTGGTATGGACAAACCACACATCCTATATAAATACTATCTCCGTCCCTTAAAACTTTGCCAAAGTTGACCGACACGGAGAATAATAAAATAAAAACTGTGTGGTTTAGATCTGTGCAGAGGAGAGAGAAATAACAAAAACCACAAAATAATTGATTAAAAGGGAAAGTGATAAAATTTTTTGGAACATTCTAAAAAAGAAAGATGACAAAGTTTTAAGGGACGAAGGGAGTAATTAAATAAAATTTATATCGGGTGCATCCCACAGGTGAAATATGAGCGCGTGTAAAATCGAATTCCTATTTTGCCACAATTAGGATGTGAGTGTGTCTGATTTACTGAAATCAGTCTTGCACCATTTTTGATTATCTGAAGAAAATTAGCTTGATAAGCTAAAGTGCCTCACTGCCATTGGACATTGCTATTCTATTCAGCTTCTCCCTCCCCTTTCCAACACGATCTGCCATCAGGTAGGTATTCATCGTTCTTTCTTGCGTTCTTTTTGTTCTGCTTGTTTAGACTCGGAGTTTAAATCATGATTTCTCTATTGCTTTCTCCTCCCATGGTTTCCCCTTTTTCTCACAATTCGTACAAATATTCCAAGATTCCTATTTTTTGAATCTAATTATTCGTGTTGTCGCTGCAAACATTCCGAAAAGGAACTTCAGTTCTTGAAAAATTCACCCTCAACAGCCATCCATCATGGCTATGCATTTTTGGTACTGTTTCTTTTAAGAAACCTGATATGACAACATAGAAGTGTGTTTTGCATTGTAGTTCAGTGGTTCTTAGCTTTTATTGTAAATTATGCATTAATAATGTCCCTTAGTGCGAGTGGCTTAAGCTTTGGTGCTCCCGTGTGAAAACGGATCCATTCATGGACTTCTCTATTTCCTAATTCCTCCGAGTATTTGAGCTCTTCTGGCTAGCTGCCATGAATGATAATAGGAAAAGGGAAGGAAAAGAATTTCAGACTCTCAGGCTTCTAATCCGAAATTCATCTTCTTCCGCCAAGACCACACGAACGTTGGTAAATCATCAACCAGGCCCTGTTCCTCGTTCTTGCCACTTGATGTCATTCGAACGGATGAAAATTTCCAACTTTCTGCATTAAGCCTTGCCAGACGAATCTTAATCCTTTTGACTATGAAATCACCAACTGAAGCTTTGACTCTCTCCTCTCCTGCACTGCTTTGACAGAAAAGCAGGCTGAGAAATACTCCTGGACAAAATCGCTGCCTCCAATCTAAACCGTAGCTCGAGAGCATACTCGGCTAGGCTCCTTTGCTTTAGAAGTCATAATAATTCTAGCACGAGCCTCAACCTGAACCTATTCCATACATATTTTGGCTTTGTTATAAAAGTTGTGGTATAATCTTGTCATCATTTCCTGGGTATAAAAAATTAAATAGGAGTAAAAACGTTTTGGAATTTTAAAATGAAAGTACTATGTTTTTATTTCCTAAATATGAGTAATTATGGCAGTTTTCCCATTTCCCTTGAACACCAGAAACCAAAAGAGATATCCAGATAATGTAATAAGAAAGTGTTTCTTGATTTATAAAAGATGTTGACCAAATACAATGGAATAAAAAATTCTACCCAGAAACTCGAACATGAGTTAAAGCTCATATGGTAGACGAAATGCATGACCAAAAACTTATACGGAGGATTTCAAACCGTTGTAGTATGTAGACCATCTTAAGAAACTTTGTTAAGCTCTGTAACTATTCACATGCTCACGATCATCTACTGGTAATCACACGCTCACAATCAAGTCATCTGGACTCTGGAGGAGGCGTGCTAGTACTTTCTCTTTCTTCTCTCTACACGACCTGACCGTATGGATATAATTATGCACATGTGTATTTTCGTGGTTGTTTTGTATAATGATAACTTGATAAACCCCACCCTGTCTTATTAATGTTATATCCATATCGCTCAGGTATGTAACTCTATAAGTTTATATAACGTTGATAGTTGGGGAGATTATTATTATGGTTATCCAAGTTATATAAATGTCTATTAAATCTGATAAGTTTAATAACTTGGTGTACTAATTAATTCCCAAATTTTGAAATGATAGTTTGATCGACACAAGGCTGGGTCATGCTTTAAACTTGACATAACAATGACGCAGTCGGAATCACGAAGGATTAGCAAACGCTAATCCAAGAACGGTAGTTACGTTTGCTAGCAGCAAACCTGTGCGAAGAACACTGGAATCCACCAGAAAACTCTTGATTTTATTATGAGTAAAAGATAGTTATCCAAACAAATAGATAGTATAATTGAAAATATTAAAAAGTCGCTATCGGGCCTTAAATGAACACAAAAGCCAATTTCAGCCCATATCTTGCAGCCAAAACAGTAGCATGTGATCCCTGACAGATTCCATTATCAAAAACATATAATAATATTCATTATTACACTGAATGCCACACTTGTGCAAATCATGTTGCATTTGACTGCAACTTGATTTCATCTTCTATTCTCACTGCAAGTCTCCCTACATCAGTCTCCTCCACCTCCGAAGAACTCGGCCCCGAGTTCTCTTAGGGATAAAGAACTGCATCCTCATGATACTCATAAATATCAGCCACATTAAAAGTATTAGAGATGTTCATGGAATCGGGAAGAGCTACCACATAAGCATTGTCATTGATCTTCCTCACAACCTTGAAAGGCCCATACTTACGTGGCTGCAACTTCTTGTAAGTGCCAACTGGGAATTGCTCTTTACGCAAGAACACCATCACATCATCCCCAACTGCAAAGACCTTAACTCTTCTGCGCTTATCAGCTTTGACTTTATTTTTTTTGTCCCGTAGCCTCCAATTTAGCCTTGACAGACTCCTTAACAGTTTGTACTTCCTTAGCCATACTCTCTGCTTCTGTACTCATCCCAGGAGCTTTGGGTAGTACAACCAGATCAACCACATGCCTAGGAACATAAGTATAGACTAGAGAAAAAGGCGACTTCCCTGTAGCTGTGTGCACGACGCTGTTATACGCGAACTCAGCCTGTGGCAACGCTAAGTCCCACTGTTTTGGCTTGTCTCCACAAATACTCCTGATCATATTTCCCAACGTTCTGTTGGTTACTTCAGTCTGCCCATCAGTCTGGGTCTCGGGGTGAGCGGTTGAGCTTCTGTTCAGAGTCATCCCAAACATTCGCCACAAGGTGATCCAAAAATGACTGAGGAACTTGGTGTCCCTATCTGAGGTAATGGACTTAGAAACCCCATCTAAACGCGCAACTTCTCTGAAAAACAGTTTAGCTATGTTGGATGCATCGGCGGTCTTCTTACAGGCGATAAAGTGCGACATCTTGGAAAACCTGTCGACCACCACAAACACAGAATCCACGCCTCGTTGTGTACGAGGCAACCCTAGCACAAAGTCCATAGAAAGATCTTGCCAGATGTCATCAGGAACAGGTAGAGGCATATAAAGACTAATATTTTAAGACTGACCTTTATAGACTTGACAAGTGTAGCAACGCTTGACAATTGCACCAGCATCTTTCCTCAATGGGGCCAGAAAAATCGCTCTTCCAAACTAGCAATGGTCTTATCTCTCCCTAGGTGACCACTAAGACCACCACCATGTAAATCTCGAATCAGTTTCTCTCTCAATGACGAACAAGGACACAACTGATCCCCCTTTAAAAGGATAGCCATCACGAATGTGAAAATCTGCACTTGAATGCTTGCTCACACACTTAGTCCATAAATCCTTGAACTCAACATCAGTCTCGTACAACTCTTTCAACAACTCAAAACCCACAATTTCTTGGGTTAAAGTAATCAACAAGGAAGCCCTCCTACTCAAAGCATCTGCTACCTTGTTCTGAACCCCAAACATATGTTGAATGATGAAAGGAAACTTCTGCAGAAAACTCACCCAGCGAGCATGCATCTTGTTTATGATTTTCTGGCTATGGATGTACTTCAAGGCGAGATGGTCAGTAAACAGAATGAACTCCCTCTGAATCAAATAATGCTCCCATTGTCTCAAAGATCTAAATACAACATAGAACTCCTTATCATAAGTACTCCATTTTTGTCTGGCCTCGCTCAATTTCTCACTAAAGAAAGCCATTGGTCTCTTCTCTTGTGAGAGTACGGCACCTACTCCTACACCACTGGCATCACACTCAACCTGAAATATCTTATCGAAATCAGGCAAGGATAGGACTGGCGCAATGCACAACTTTTCCTTGATCAAAGCAAAACTTTGCTCTTGCTCAGGTCCCCAATGAAACTTCCCTTTCTTCAGGCACTCAGTAATAGGTGCAGTAATGGTATTGAAATCACGCACAAATCTCCTGTAAAAAGTAGCCAGACCATGAAAACTACGTACCTCAGTAACAGATTTAGGGGCTGGCGAGTCCCCAATAGCACTCACTTTATCTCCATCAACTTGAATTCCGTCCTCACCAACAACATAACCTAGAAAAAACAATTTGTTGGTGCAGAAAGTGCACTTCTTTAGGTTTACATACAGCCGGTTGTCTCGCAAGACCTGTAACACTTGTTGTAGATGCTCCAAGTGCTCTTCCTTGGTCTTACTGTAAATCAGGATGTCATCGAAATAGACCACCACGAAAGAGCCAACAAAAGGACGAAGAACCTGATTCATCAGCCTCATAAAGGTACTAGGGGCATTAGACAACCCGAAAGGCATCACAAGCCACTCATAAAGATCATCTTTGTTTTTAAAAGGTGTCTTCCACTCATCTCCGGGTCTTATTCTAATCTGATGATAACCACTACGCAAATCTATCTTTGAAAATACTTTAGATCCGACCAATTCATCTAGCATGTCCTCTAAACGAGGTACGGGAAAGCGGTATTTGATAGTTATCTTGTTGATGGCTCTGCTGTCAACACACATTCGCCACTGATTACCCTTCTTAGGGACAAGAAGGACTGGTACTGCACATGGGCTCATACTCTCCCTAATAAACCCCTTTTTCAGCAAGTTCTCGATCTGCTCTCTCAATATCTCGTTCTCCGTAGGGCTCATGTGATAATGGGGAAGGTTTGGCAAGCTAAACCCTGAGATCAAGTCAATTTGATGTTGAATGTCACGCATAGGAGGCAGATCATTGGGCAACACATCTGAGATCACCTCTTCGAAACTCTTCAAGATTTGGTGCACTTCTTTTGATGTTGATGTTGAATGTCACGCATAGGAGGCAGATCATTGGGCAACACATCTGAGATCACCTCTTCGAAACTCTTCAAGATTTGGTGCACTTCTTTTGGTGTCTCTGCCTTCTCTTTCAGTGCACTCATCAAACCTTTGATCACAACTGGACAGAAACATTCAGTTTCTTTAAAAGCTTCATCTAATTCCTGCTCATTCTTCGTCATGATCAGGAAATTGGACTTCTCTCTCCTTGGGCATTTATCAAAACTCAAAACTGGAGCCATAGCAATTTTGTGTTTCCCCTAGGTGAATAACATCACATTCTCTACCCCTGTATGTGATATCATTATCATACTGCCAAGGTCGCCCAAGCAAAACATGGCAGACATCCATATTCAGAACATCACACACTACTTCTTCGTTATAGTGCCTTCCAATAGAGATAGGTATCTTGCAAGTCTGTGATACCTTAACTTGAGAACCCTTACTCACCCACCCCAGCGTGTAGGGCTCTCATGAGGTTCCGTCTTCAATTTTAGATGCTCTACTAGCTGCTCAGAAACCAGATTCTCAGTACTCCCATTATCTACAATCAGATTACACACCTTGTTCGCGATGGAATAGTGTGTTCGAAATAGATTCTTGCGCTGCCCTTCTTCCTTGGAAGACAATAAAATCCTTTGAAGCACAAAGTTTACCCTCTCTTCAGATTCCTCTTCAGCAAAATCAACTCCTTCATACTCATTGCATTCTGCTTCTTCGTCGTCTTCCTCGTTCAGAATAGCGGCGGTCCTCATTGATGGACAAACGTTGGATCTATGACCTTGTCCGCCACAACGATAACATTTATCAATAGATGCTTCGTGTAAGGATTATTTGGCTTCTGGACCGGTGTCCTATTCATAGTGGAACTGCTAGCACCTCCTGTCCCCTTAGTCAAGGAATTCGAGTCCTTTGCAACTGCACTTTTTTCCTTATCTGCTGCTTCATAATTGTTTGGCGGAGTGAACTTGCAAAAAGATGAGAATTTTCTGGGGGACTTCTCCATCAATTCCGCCTTCAAAGCCAGTGTAGATGCTTCTGTTATGGTCCACACGGTTTGTAAGCCCATCTTTTCTTGTATAGATCCTTTCGGGCCATTGATATAACGAGTTACCTTCTGACCTTCTGTTTCCCTTAAATCGTCCCGCTCAGTTACGCTCCTTCTTCCCTGAGCGCAATCAATGTACATCTTGTACAGGATCTGCTCATAATCTTCCGGTAAGAAACGCTCTAACATCAACTGTTTCATACGCCTCCAAGTTCTGATTGACCTTTTCCTCTGGCACTGCCTTTGAACAACAAACTTATCCCACCATACTGCTGCAGTGCTCTTCAATCGAATTGCTACCATCTTAACCTGCTTGCTTTCAGGCACTCCCATGACGTCGAAAAACCTATCAACATCAATCTGCCAATCCAGAAATTCTTAAACTCCCATAGTCCCATAGAACAAAGGGATATCCGCCTTTACTCGGTAATCATAGCGATTATGTTGATTATTCTGATTTGTTTCTTCCTCCAAGATCTCATCTTCCGTAGAACTGGAACTATTTCCGGCCTGATCGACTCCACCGCGGGGATGCCTGTGTTGTTCCTCCTCCCTGTATCTCCTCTGGTTCCTATTGTTGTCGGTGTTGTTCAACTGGGTTCTTAGAGTCACCACCTGCTCAGTCAAAGCAGTGAGGGCCGTGGTAAAAGCCGCGGTAATACCCTCGAGTTCTGCTCTGGTTACTGGTTGGTCTCCCATGGCTGTTCAAGCTATGAAAAGAAACAGGAGAAAGCCTGCTCTGATACCACCTGACGCAGTCGGAATCACGAAGGATTAACAAACGCTAATCCAAGAACAGTAGTTACGTTTGCCAGCAGCAAACCTGTGCGAAGAACACTGGAATCCACCAGAAAACTCTTGATTTTATTATGAGTAAAAGATGCTTGGCTACTGCCTTACAGGAAAGTTTAAATACTTCAGGAAAATCTAGTGCAAAAATTATCCAAAGCAAAATCAAAACAAATATAATTGAAAATATTAAAAAGCTGCTATCAAGCCTTAAATGAACACAAAAGCCAATTTCAGCCCATATCTTGCAGCCAAAACAGTAGCATGTGATCCCTGACAGATTCCTTTATCAAAAACATATAATAATATTCATTATTACACTGAATGCCACACTTGTGCAAATCATGTTGCATTTGACTGCAACTTGATTTCATCTTCAATTCTCACCGCAAGTCTCCCTACATCAAACACCAACAACATTCAAGCCTTATCATTAACATGCTTTAATCTTGTCTTCTAAGTAAATTTAATTTTAGAAAATGACACTTTGCTTGGCATTGTCATGCTCAATAATCTTGTCAATGGGTTTAATACTTGGTTCCCGGTTAGCCGATCATTTGTTTACATGGCAATCTAGGACCTCCTCCTTCCCACCAAGTCACACCATGAAACATTGGGAGCGAGTGATTGAGCAAAGACTCTGAAGAAGTGTGAAGATTTCGGAGAATCATTCAATTTTATGCCTAGTCACTCAACAATTGAGGTCATTCACCTTCTTCGATAACTTGTGGAGAAGTATACAGACGCTAACAAGGATTTGCATTTGGTGTTCATTGACTTAGAAAATGCATATGATAGGGCACCTTAAGAAGTTCTTTGGTGGGTCTTAACTAGAAAAGGCATATCACCAAGCATATTAGTACCATTATGGATATGTATGAGGATTGTACTATAAGTCTCCGTACTAGTGTAGGGAGGACTGTAGAGTTCCCTATTACTATCGGAGTGCACCAAGGATTGACTCTGAGCCCTTTCTTATTTTTCATAGTCATGGATGTACTTACAAAGTCAATTCAAGATGATATACTGTAGTGCATGATGTTTGTCGATGATATTGTATTGCGACACATATTAGAGAGCAAGGGTTTCAGACTGAGTCGAAGTAAGACTGAGTACATGAAGTGCAAGTTTGGTGAAGATTGAAACAGTGGTAATAGTGAAATTACTTTCGATGGTAAGGAGATACCGGCCGGTGATATGTTTTGTTACTTGAGCTCCATAATTTAGAAGGACAGTGAATTAGATGAAAATGTATCCCCATAGAATCAGAACCAGGCGGATGAAATGGAAGAGTGCGTCAGGATTTATATGTGATCAAGGTATGCCGATTAGACTGAAGGGTACATTTTATAGGACATCAATTATGTCTGCATTATTGTATGGCGTAGAGCGTTGAGCGTTGAGCGGTGAAACAATGTCACATTCAAAAGATTAGTGTGACAGATATGTACATGCTACGTTGGATATGTGGACATACTAAAAAAGACGGCTTGAGGAATGAGACAATTAGACAAAAGGTGACTTGGTCTCGGCGTACAAGACCGAATAATGCACCTGTCAAACGAGTTGCAACTTGCAAGGTGTGGAAAAGAGGCAAGGAAGAGAGGGAGAGGAAGACTCAAATAGACGTGGATTTGAGGAGTTGGGAGTGATATGCTTCTTCATGGATTCGATGAGCGTGTGACTTTGGAGAGAGTAAAGTGGAACACAGATATTCGTGTGGCGGAATGATCTCGTATCATCATTTTCTCATCATCTTTTTTTCTTTCTTGTTTTTATTTTTATTTTTAGATTTTGTCCTTTTATCTTTATATATATATATATATATTCTTTATATCTTTTTTATTCTATCAATTGTATATTATATCTCTTTTTATATTATCTTTTTTATCGTAGCTTATCTTTTTATCTTTCTCATCTTTCTTTTCCTTTTGGTTTCAATATCATGTTTTGCTTCATGTTATCTGACCCCAAAATCTTTTTAGACTAAGGCTTGAATGTTAATGTGTTGTTGTATGTATCAATTGTTTTTCCCAGGTATCTATCCGTACCCAAACAAAGCTTAAAAGAGTTTCAGCTTTCAATTCAAAAGCATCTTATAATTTAATTTAAACTAGATTTAGTCAATGTGGTTAGGAGTCGGTGAATTATCCGATGTGCAAAAGCAACACAGTCATCTCAACAGTTCTTTGATCAGATTTTGAATTCAAATTTTTGGGTGTTTAGTTGGTAAAAATGAAAGAAGAAGAAAAAGAAAAACCGGGGTAGAAGAAGAAAGAAGAAGGGGGAGGACGGCGAAGAATAAAGAAGAAGAATACACCTGGACAAGCCACGTAAGGACCCTTACTGGTTAACCGTACTTTGACGGGTTAGATTAGAAATTTGACCGTTTTTGTATAGTTTCAGGATTTAATTGGGTGTTTCTTTTTTTAGTTCAAGGGCTTAATTGACTTTTTTGGCGTACTTCGAGGGCCAATTTGACAATTTTCCCTAGTTTGTAATATAGTTAAAATCAAGTAAAATTTATTTTAGTAAAATCTGTCCTGGTTTGAGGGGAGTTGGCGCTTGGATAACTGATAAATGGGCTTTATTTCATACCATTATTAACAGATTGGAGCTACGGCTTAGCAATAACTATCTCATCTTATTTTTAAGTTCTTATCCTGGCCAAGTTTCTCTTTGGGTCTTTAAGGGTCTGTTTTGTTCTGAAAAGCAGAAAATGCTAGGTAAAGAAAGTAGAGAGGAAATTCGATGGAAAGACAATTTGCGGAAAAAATAAAAGATAGATTATAACTCGAGAAATCTACGTTCTAGATATTTGTTCAAGCTCCTATTATTTATTTATACTATACAAAGACTAAGAAATCTAATATACCAATATGTATAAAATAGAACACCAAAATCTTTTGTGAATAAGGCTTGAATGTTGTTGTATATAAATAGAAAATGTATTCACTTTCCATGTTCCTTTTTAGTTTTCCAATGTGAAACCAAACATAACAAAGCAACTTGTCTTTGCAACTTCTTTTCTTTCCCTAACATTGGGTAAGTTCCAAACTACCCTTATGGAATTGGAAGAAGGGTTAAGAAACTAATATACTTATAGTAGTTCAATCAAATAATTTATCTTCCATTTTAAGGTTGGGTTAAAGTTCTTTTCAAGATTTCATGCCTCACTTGCAATTTTGAATGTTTTATCATCTGAAATGTGTTAGCTAAGTCTCTTATGCTCGGAACCTCTAAAGATAATGCTATTTAAGATTTAATGATCTTGAACATCTTACTTTTCTTGGTGGATTGTTCTTCTTAAGGGTCCATTGCTTGTCACAACTCAAACATAATATGATTTTCATTCACTTTTACTTGCTCTACTTTCTTCTTACGAAACTTATTTTTACTAGCTCGACTTTCTATTTTTGGCAAAATCATATCAAGATATTAATATTTCTTCCATCTTCTCTCTCCTATTTTCTTGTACAGTATTAACCACCCCAACAAATTTATAAGCCTACTGAAGCGAGTGAAATTTAATGATTCACAGGTTTTGGAGAACATGAGTTCTCATAAAATAAAACCTCTTGTAGCATTAAATGGTACGGCTAAAGAAGCTGGCATTGGACCAGGCATTGGTTTGGTTGACATAGGCGAGAGCGAGTGTGCCTACCTTTTCCAAGTTTCTCTTCCCGGAGTTAGGGATAAAGGTCAGTTCTTCACTTTTTCTTCCTATTCAACACAAGATATGTTCATCCAACACTAGTTAGTACTGTGTTTAATTCATTTCTACAGTACGTATTCACATACATTGTTTGGCTTCAAAATAGTATCATCATATCATCCTACTAGTCAGTCTACTACTACTACTCCTCCTATACAGGACATTTAAAATGCGACATACAGAGAGATGGGAAAGTGAACATAGAAGGTGTGATAACAGAGTCTCATCAACTTTTGAGAAACTCGTCTGCGGGGCTGTATCAGGTGAACGTTCAAGAGCTTTGTCCGCCCGGACCCTTCAGTGTGTCGTTCAGTTTGCCCGGGCCGGTGGACCCCAGGCTGTGCTCTCCAACTTTCAGACAGGACGGTATCCTGGAAGTCGTAGTAGTCAAGTTTGGTTTGCCTCACCACCTTGAATGCGAAGGCAGCAGCTTGTCAGCAAACTGGTCAAATGGCTGGTTTCAACCGTCTTGACTGAATATTAGGGTCGGTGGTTGATAGATGCCTCTGGCTGCAGTTACCTTTCGTACATTTCATGAAGAAACTAATTATATATAGACTCTAAGTTCATCACCACTATGTTTGATGTATACATGCAGGCATGCATCTTTTTCTAAATTACTTTTTACAACACAAGACCTTTAAGCCTGATGGTGATTACCACACTAATTGTGCAATGCTCTGCTATACCCTACCTTTATGATTTGTTGTGTTTTGCTTTGCCTAAATGCGTGCATGCTTTTGTATTGAGGACACAAAGCATCTACATGGACATACAAAGTAGGCATGGATTCGGGCCGGGCCGGGCCTAGGCCCGGTCGGGCTGCCGGTGTGTGAATGGTGGGCCCGGGATCGGCCTGAGGTACAGACGGTTCCAGTTCGGGCCGTGCCACCCGTCTGGGTCACGGGTCGGGCCACCCGCCGGGCCGGTTAAATCCATTTTTTTATATAATTTATACTTTATAGTTTTATACAAGTATTAAAAACAAACTTCAAGTGCATTTATTTGAAATGAAATAGGAACTACATTTGACAATTGAGAAAAAAAATACAATATGAAATACATTTTGTAATCAATCGGAACTTCCTGGACCTCCCGATCCTTTGGCTTTGTCACATGACTTAATATGCTTCCTTGCCATCCCGTATCCGCGTGAAACCCTCATGCTACACTTTTTTTCGCACCATTTTCAAGTTGTGTATCACATTCCGGTCCTCAGGTCCTTCTGTGTATCAAAATTAAATTATATAATGGCATATTGACTTTCCATCTTAAAAATGGTAGATATAATAATTCTACAAATACTAGAATAGATGAAGATGAAGATGAAGATGGATATCGGAGAAGATGTGTATAAAAATGTTAGAAAATATGAGTATTTATAGAAATTTTTGTACCCCTACCCCACCCCCACCCCCAACGGTTCTATTGATTCAAATTTCAAACAACCAAAGTGCCCAAGTCCCAACGTACGGCTATATAGCTGTTTGGGGCCTTTGATTTCAATTTTTTTTGTTTATTTTAGTTTGAATAAATTACATAATGTAAAATTAATTAATTAATTTTATGAATTCAGTAAAAAATGCTACATATAAAAAAATGAACGTATATTTATTTGAAATATGAACTACAAGTTTACAAGTTACAATTGAAGGTAAAATTAAAACAAGAAATACTAATCAATTGGAATCTCTGTAATAGGTAGATTCACCCTCGGTTGTAGATTCATCCATAAAGTGTTGGGATGAGGTGATGTCATTTTCTTGAACTCTACGGCCCGCCTACAACCAATCGTGGTAGCATATAAGCATCTCAAGAGATTCTGCGCTCAACCTCGTTCTACATTGCAGTAGGACATTGCCGACCGAACTAAATTATTGTTCGATGGCAACTGTTGAAACCGGCATTGATAGCACTTGCTGAGCCATCTTTGCTAAAATCGGGAACATTCTTTCTTTTCCCTTCCACCAGTTTAGAACGTCAAAGTCATCATCTTCTTCAAAATCAACATCATATGTTAAATACAAAGAAATCTCATTAATTGTGCTTTGTTGAGTAGCGGGTGTTGTTTTAGTTTTTGTAATAAGTAGATAAGAAATATAAGTAATATAAATATATGTATTTATAAGTAGATAAGTAATATAAGTAGATACATAATATATTGGAGAATAAGAGAATTTGAGAAGATGAATATCAAGATAATAATTAGAGAGTAGAGTGTAGTCCCTTCGGGGACATCCGATAAAATTGGAACGATAGAGAGTAGAGTGTAGGATTTAGGAAGAGATATGGAAAAATGTTTAAGATTAGGAGTATTTATAGTTTTTTTACCTCACCCCCAAACCGCCCGAACCCCCCGCCAGCCCACCCAATGGCTATATAGCCGTTTGGGTAGTCCCCAGCCCACCCCAACGGCTCTTGGTGGCCCAAAAGTCCAAACAATTTTTTTATATGACCGTTAGACCCGGATCCGGGCCCGACCCGGCCGGGACGGGTCACCATTAGCCTGACAACTTGATGTGTTTTCTTGAGGGACTTAGTTCAAGGTTATCTCAGTTGGAATTGTATTGTTACAATCTTGATAAATCCATTGGGGAAATGCGTTCTGATCTGGTAAGAGATAGAGTGGAAGCTGACTCGAAGCTCAATTCTTTAGAGAAGAATCTCCAAGAGGCACATTTTTGTATATTTATTTATCCATTTATTTATTTATTTATATATTTATACTTATTTATTATTTCCTTGTGTGATGTACTACACTATCTCTCCTATCCATCTTTGGAGTAGATTTTGAAATGTAGTTTTTAGTGCTCTGTAATTGTTGGCATTCTTATTGAGTAGTAGAGTCCTTTAGTTGAAGTTTTAAGGTATGCCACAGCCCACAGTTCCTTCAAGCTATGCCTGGACTCCTGAAAGATGAAAAGGCAGGGAAATAGAAAAAATGTTGAGGAAAATTATTTTAGTCTGTTTTTTACTTTAACCTTACAGAGTAGGTGGGAAAATCAAAATTTGAACAAAACAAATTAAGATTTTACATATGCCCCTAAAATTAACATTTGGTGTTTGTCTGAGTAATTGATTAAACCCATTTGCCACGTGGCATTAAATGAATTTTACTTGAAAATAAAAGTTCACATTTAAAATCGGATTCTTGTTCTTTTGTCCCTTTTTGGACAACAATAGATCTTAGTGTGAGACTCTTCTTTTTTGCTTGGGAAACTGTCCAACACTGTCAATTAGACCATTAAAGTATTTCAAAAACGTCAATTAGTTCCTCATACAAAAAGACCCAATTGACACCCTACACTCTAAAAAACAGCAATTTCTCATTTCATCCTGTAACTATCCGGTTTACTGCCTACCCCTTAAAGTAGCTATTGTTAAACTCATATGTGGCGCCATATCATCCGTCTCATGCTTATCTAATCTTTTTTTTCATGCTAGTCTCTTCCAAGTCTCTTGTAGAAGACTTCTCCCAGAGAAAGTCTGGGTCACCTGCACGTCTTCTTCCTCTCATAAACATCTACTTATGTCTTCCTCCTCCGGAAATCCTTGGGCCTTTTTTACTAAGGGTATATTTGGGAATTTGGTAGGAAGGGAATGAAAGGCTTTGTAGATAAGTTGTTGGAAGGGAAGGGGAGGGGAAACGAGAGTCTAAGAAGGAATTGTAATTAAAATAACTTCTGAGATATGGTGAATTCAAATAGTTGAACTGATATTCATTTTAATTTGAGCTTAAATTATCATTTAGTTAGTTATACTCAAAACCCCCTCATTTTTTAGATACTTAAAAATTGAGCATTTGCGGGATTTTGGAGAGTCACAAAAACCTTCCTAAATCACTCCTCCACATTTCTTAAACTTCCAAACACAAATAGGAGGGTCATCATTCTCATCAACCTTTACATGTCTTCCCCTCCCTCTCAAAAACCAACTCCCAAACACCACACCCCTAAGAAAACCCTTACACCTGGAGCCTAGGACATCTATGGTTTCTAGGGGTGGATTCGGTTCAGTTCCCGGACCGAAATAGAAAAATTCCAAACCGAACCGAACATTCGGTTTCTCAAATTCTCTAAGCCGAAACCGAACCGAATAATAATCAAACCGGATTTTTCGAAACCCGATTTTTCGGGTCGGTTTTTCGGTTTTACAGAAAACCGAATAAATTTGGAACTATTGCCTGAAGAGTGGCAGGGAAGCAAGACTTAGCTCGCCTGATTCAAATCCTTACCGAAGAGCGGTAATTAAGTGTGGAATAATTTGGAAGGGTTTAGAAAAATTAAATGTGGAATGTGAAGCAGATGGGATTCGAACACGGGTGAAAAGTTGAAAGCGGAAGGAGATGTCTTCCCACAACCGCTGAACCGCATCACAAACTTGTTTAGAAACGGACTTTTAACATATTTATTATGTATGAGGTGCAGAATATATATAAATATATAACACTTAATAAAAATCGATTCGGTACGGTTTGAACCGATTTTAAACCTCTAAAAACCGCCTTTGAACCGATTATTTTTCGGGTCCCGACTTTCGGGTCCCGTTGTAGTCGGTTCGGTTTTGGTTCGGTTTTTTTATAGCTCGGTTCGGGTTTTTTCGGTTCGGTTTTCGGTTTAAAATGCCAGCCCTAATGGTTTCTATTTAATGATTTAATCAATTAATCTCTCCTTCCATTGTGAATTAATGATCAAGTGATAACAATGAACAAATTCTTCCCAAATCAAAGTTGCACTATCTTTTCCGTGCAAAGGGTAAGGATGTTTTTACTTGGAATGTAATTTTCTGGTCTGGTCTAGTGTGGTATGAAGTAATCTGGTCTAGTAAATGTCTGGTCTTTTATAACTGTTCAAGTCTGATCTGGTCTGAGACTGAAATCTGTCCAAGTAATCTGCCTTCACCCCAATAGCGATCACTTACAAGATGGGAAGCTAGAGATATACTAGTTTTCCCAGTTGGAGACGTGGTGACAGCAGGCCATAGTGGTTCCAGTGCAACAATGGTAATAATGGCGGGTGCGATCTGGTGTAGAAGCTACTGGATGGTGTCCCCCTCCATCGGTGGCTGATAACCTGACTTCCTGTTTGTGGCCCTTGACTTTTGGTCATTCACCGAACCATTCCTAGCCTCTCAGATAGTCAGATCTAGAGGTTTCAGATGAGGTGAAGGCAGAGTTAAGACGGGCATGGTGGTCAAACGGGTTTAGGGAGGGCTGGGAATAGAGAGGGAGAGCTGGGCTGCGTGGGGGAAGGGTAACAATAATAAACTCCGTATCCAGCAACATGAAGTGAGGAGAGAGGACCTGAATATTTTTTAGAAAATGGAAAAAGAAAAAAAAACATATTCAAACACCATGTCAATGTACATTACAGGATGTTTCTTAGACAACTCGCTAAAAAGAGAAATTGCATATTTTTTAGAGCTCTAGTGGTCAATTGGGTCTTTATTTGTATGAGAGCCTGTTTGACAGTTTTCTCTTTTTTCTTTTTTGACAAAGGGAGTTATCAAAATACAAATGAAATGAGTATGAACTTTGAACGAACATCTAAGATAGCTTAGAGTTGAACCTTTTTTTATTTCCCTCCAAATTTTCTCTTTCAAAACTTCTCTATTTTCCTCCCTAGTATTTCCAGGCTTCAAATGTGAAATGGACCCTTAATGATAGGAAATCCCTAGCAGTAAGTAGCCGTTGAAGTTCTTATTTGGCTTAAATTAGTTTCACCCAGTGTAGTCAAAAGCGAGCGCCTGTACGCTTAACCAGCCCTAGCGACTAAACAACGGCCAGGCGCAACTCCCTCTATAAGGTGCAGGTTAAGCGGAGAAGCGCTAAAAAGCGCTCGCTATTCTCCCCTGAAGTGGAAACACACACGTTTAAGCCTAATATTTAAGTTTCAGACTATTTTAACTAAGAGGTTCATTTTTTTAATATGATAAAGCCCATCTAAATATCTAAATAAAAGGTCAAAACAATGTTTACCTAAGTTAAACAACACAAGTCACAGTGTTTGCTACCTCAACTTTCCTGCCCTGCTTTACTCACGTGACGGTCGCTACCTCCTCCTCATCAACCGCAGAAGCTGGCAGCACTCAACATTAATGACAATAAGTTTTCTTTTCCTTCATTGTTCCCCATTTTCTTTGTTTTTTTTCATTTTTCAGCATCTACTTGTTCTTGTAAACTCTATAAAAGTCAAACATATATATGTAAACTACCATTATAGTGGTACAACTCTCTTTATTGTTCCATTTTCTTTCTTCTTTCTTTTATTCAGCATCTCCTTCTTCTTATATACTCTATACAACTCAAACATGTATATCTATACTCCTAGTCTATCATCTATAACTCTCATCTTCATTGTTTCATTTTCTTTATTTTTTTCAGTATGTACTTCTTATATACTATATGGAACTCAAACATATATATACACACACTATCACTCTATCATGTGTATCCAAAGAGAATCATCAGATATATCAAAGGAAATCCAAATGCAGGCCTATGGTATCCAAAGGGAGGTAACTTTGAACTAATTGGTTACTCTGACTCAGATTTTGCAGGTTGCGGATTAGACAGGAAGAGCACCTCTGGTCACTGCCAAATGCTAGGAGGAAGGCTTGTTTCCTGGTTTAGCAAGAAGCAGAATTCAATCTTAACCAGTACTGCAGAAGCTGAATACATTGCAGCTGGGAGTTGCTGTGCTCAGCTACTCTGGATGAAGCAACAGTTGAAGGATTATGGCATTCAAGCAAAGGAGATAAAACTGCTATGTGACAACACCAGTGCCATTGCCATCACTCAGAATCCAGTTCTTCACTCCAGGACAAAGCACATTGAGATCAGACATCAGAGATCATGTTGAAAAGAAGCACATATGCATGGAGCATGTGTCAACAGAAGACCAGCTTGCAGACATTCTGACAAAACCTCTGCCTGAAGCTCGATTCAACAAACTGAGAGAGGAATTGGGAATGATGGATGAAATTCCAAGAGAAAGTTGAAAAGGAAGGCCTTCTGTTGCAAAATCTCTGCTAACTGAATACCTGTGCAGAACCCCTTTTGTTAACCCCTTCTGTTCTCTATCCTGAGCAGAGAACCTCCGTTCCTGACACAACACCTCAGCAACAGAAAACCCCCCTTTTCTTACCCTCAAAAAACCTTACCTGTAACAGAAGGTTGTGGACTTAGAAATATTTTGAAAAACCGGGTGACCTAGTAACTTATTAAAGGTCTTTTACCCTTTTACCCTTAAAACGGTATTACAGCCGCAAAATATTTACTGCGCCCCCATTTTCATTTATTGGTACCTCGGAACCGCCAATAATCTCAAACGTCCACTAACCCGAACCCATATATTCCCGTCTCTCAAACCTTAACCGTTACTGCTCTCAATACTCTCAAACCTTCAAACCTCCATAGCTCTCAAGCTTTCAAAACTTTTTTCTTCTGCTCTAATGGCTCCCACCAGCTTCAACGCTTTCCCAAAGGATCAACGGGAAACCCTAACCAAGAATGTTCTCACAGGGATGAAATGCGAGCTATTCGCACTCCCTAGACTGGCTGAAGATGAGTCACTGATGGAGCGTATAGTGGAATGCATCAACGACTCCCAACTGGCAAAGGTTATCACCTACAACTACACCCAGTACAGTTGTATTGAAGTGGTTGAGTTCTATCTCAACGCTGATTTTGAGGACGAGGTCATCACCTCTACTGTAAATGGAGAGCAAGTCACCATTGATGTTGGGGTCATTAATAGTCTCTTCCAGATTGTGACTGTCAATGAATCCAGCGGGTTCTTTGACCTAGAAGATGCTGACCTCACTGCTGAGGAATTCGCCATGAACTATGGCAGACCTGATGCCAATCTTCCAAAATTGACAGGGAAGAAACACTCTCTGAAAAGATATATCGAGCTTTTGGTGAACATCCTTCACAAGTGTGTATGGTGCAAATACACATCCACTAATGAATTCACCATCTCTCAAGCCAAGGCAATCTATGTTGTGCTGCACAAGGCAAACATCAACTGGGGCCAAGTGATTGTCAGGTCCATGATAGAGTTTGTCAAGGTGGCAAAGAGGAAGAGCAAAGACACAGCGATCTACTCTGGGAAGGTAGGTCATGCTCTCCTCATCTCTGAGCTCCTAGTGCGGGGAACTGGGCTCAGGAAGCCATATCTGGTAGATCACTCCAAGGTGATCTTTCTGTCATCTACCAGCAACAGAGAAGCAGCTATAAGAGCTGAAGTCAAAAGGTTAGCCAAAATAGACCTTAACAGACAGAAGCTCCAACAGAGACCCTCCCAACAGAATACCTCCAGCAGTTCTGAGGAAGAACCCTTGGTGAGAAAAGCTGTGAAGAAAACAGTTGCCAAGAAAGCTGCACCAGAGAAGGTCAAGAAGGTATTGACCAGAAAACCAAATCCAAAGAGGAAGAAATCCTCTTCAGAATCTGAATCTTCTACCCCTTCTGCACCCCCAGTTTCTAAGAAACAGAAGGTCATAACTCCTATCCCCAAGGTTGCCTCAGAAACTCAGGGGGAACAAGCAGAACCTGCTCTACCCCTTCAGGCCAAGAACTCTCTATGGCAAGGGAAGAAGATCACTTTCGAGTCTAGTGACTCCAAGAGTGAGTCAGTGGAGAAGGCTGCCACATCTCAGGGGGAATCTGAGACTTCTGTCAAGTCTGCACGCATGACAGAAGACCATGGAGCTGCTCACTCTCAAGAACACCTAACACCTCTCATCACAGAACCTCAGACAGACTACAGAACAGCTCTTGACAAACAGTTTGAGCGTGTGCTAGCTTGGAGAAGCTGGGGGATGGGGCCTCTACAGAAGATTATTCAATTCTTCGACATTATGAATCTGAGGAGGCAGAGATACTCAACTGGGTAGGCACAGATGATGTTTCTAAGTGCTTTGCCATGAATTTTCTCATCTCTGTCCTTGAGAAGAAGAAGGCCAACTACAAGGGCAAGGCTGTCCTCATCTCTACTCCTTCTGAAGAGCCAGTGAAACCCCTTGCAGATGAAGAGGTTGATGCTTTTGAGGCATGGCTATTTGCCAAGAAGGCAAAGGAATCTGTTGTGCCCCATTCCACTCCTGAGGAACCCTCTGTACCAATGACTGAAGGTCAAGCAATGATGGAACTCATTTCAGAATGGAGAACATCTCTGATGGAAGAGCACGTACTTGAGGTAATATCTCCATCTCCCTCTGTACTTATTCCAACAGAACCCCTGATTCCCAAATCTCCCTCTGAGCATATACTCCCAACCCCCAACAGAACACCTCTTCACTACATCAGAACCCCTCTTCTGAACAGAAAACCTCCACACCCCAAAAATCCTCAACACCCAAATCTAAACCTTCCTCACCCTGCAAACCGTTCTCTCCCCCAAAGAACAGATCCCCTTCCCCTCCCCATCTCCTCAACACCAAGTTATTCAAACCCAACCCCAACAGATAATCTCCTCATCACAACCATCTCAACAGAAATCCCCTTCACCTCCCAAGTCTGAACATCAAGATACCCCACAAACTTCTCTTCCACCACAACAACCCCCAGCTCAGCTAAAACCTGCCTGGTTCCTAAGAGATTCTGACCCTACAACCATCTCCCCCATCTCTGCACCGCAAGGATACTCTAGGCATTCTACTGCCCCCAATCCCTCCTTCCGGATAAAGAAAAAGGTGATCAGAAACATAATCCCAATCTACTCCTCCTACGAAGACTCCTCTGACATGGATGACTTCATTGTTAGCAAGTCCTACAAAGCTACCTCAAAAAGACAGAAGACCCCCCCCCCCCTCTGACTCAACTCGAGCATGAACTGCTTGTCCAATCCCTCTCCTCTGTCCAAGAGCATCACCCTTTGCCTAAGGGAAGAGGTTTAGAGCTACCTCATTCTGCTGGACAAGAGAATCAGATACCCTTCAATGACTTTGTAGCTGCAGCAGAGGACTTTGGAGGTCAGATGTTAGAAGGCATGAACAAACTCATAATAATAAATGATAAACATTATGAGGGTCTGCAACATGTGGATGACAATGTGAAATCCGGCTTCAAACACATGTCTGCTACTTTGACAAATGTTCTTCAGGACTTCATGACTTCATCAAATTTCAAGATTGATGTTGTCTCTACTGAAGTGGATTCTATTAAGACTGTTCTGACTGCCATGAATCAGACCCTGAATTCCCAACATACGACACTAACAACCCTTTCCCAGGCAGTGGCATCTCTTCAGAAATCTGATTCTGTACTTCATGCAAGGTTACAAGAACTCAACACCCTCTGCAATGAACATTCTAATCAAGGACAGCTTCTCCTAGTTGCAGACAAAGAACGTTATCAGAAGATGGTTCTCTTAGAAGCCAGCAACAAAGATGTCTTGTCTTCCATCCAGAAACAACAGGGGCTGATTGAAGGCCTCACATATGTCACTCAAACCTTACCAGAAACGCTGGAACAGATTGCATCTACTCAGGCCACAGAATTCCAGAAACTCTCCCTTCTGCTTGGTGATCTAGATGATTCCAAAAAGGGGGAAGAAGATCCTCATCTGTCCAAACCCAGGACCACCAGAGCCTCATCATCTGCTGAACCAGCTGTGGATCACACTCCTTATTTTGAAGCTGCCCTCCAGAAGAAACGGCTAGCTGGTATACCTAGACCTCCATCTCCACAAAAGAAAGGAACTAAGAAGAAGAAAGCTCTAAGCTTTAAAGAATGGAGACTGGGAGGATCTCAGGTGATGACCAAAACCCAATTTGAGGAAATGAAGCAGAAGATGACCTCCACACAGCAACATAACCTTTATCCGGACCATGATGGTCATGTAAAGGTTAGACATGGTGGATCTCTGGAGGAGGCAGAGTTCTGGTACCACAACAGCATTGTTCCAGGAAAAGATATTCATGAAGGTGTCCTGAACTACCTAGACTGCAAGCTCTCACCCGTTTGGGCTTCTTACCAGAGATCTGGAAATCTCATTGGGATCAGAGAAGAGGTGAATGCAGAGTTAAAGAGGCTACAAGGATTGGATGAACAAGCAAGAGCTGAAGCTGCAAGGGCTATTATGTAATCGGATATCCTTGTAATCTACCCTTAATAAAAGAACATCTCTGTCTCACACTTTGTAAGGCTATTCCTCCATTTATGTCTCTACTTTTTCAACTTGATTGTTTGCTCTTTGTTTTATCTGCTATCTGATTGTACTATACTCTTACTATTTTCCTATGCCAAGTTGCCCACCAAGATTTTAATGAAAGTTTTAAACTTTAACTCCTTATGGTGAAGGCACTTCTCTGGAAATAGTTAAAGGGTTTTGGCATCATCAAAAAGG
Organism: Cuscuta europaea; assembly: GCA_945859875.1. Lineage (NCBI taxonomy): Eukaryota > Viridiplantae > Streptophyta > Magnoliopsida > Solanales > Convolvulaceae > Cuscuta > Cuscuta europaea. The sequence continues at coordinate 5,040,525 of CAMAPE010000011.1, read as the reverse complement.
TGGAAATTGTAAGGAATATTTGTAATTAGATTTTGATGATGCTATATTAATTAGGACTTTAGAGTACCCCTCTTTAGATTTAATGTATTAGAATTTTCCTTGTAAAGTTCCTTAGTATAATCGACTGACAGAAGGCCTCTAGAGCAGAAGGCCTCCAGAACAGAAGGCCCTCCTGACAGAGGACCCTTGATAAGACTTTGTTTCAACAGAAGACCTCAGGGTCTCTGTTTACCTTTACTCTGACAGAAACCCTCCTGGTTCTCTGTTGGATATTTCTTCAACAGAAACTCTCAAGAGTCTCTGATAACTTTCTCCAACAGAAGTGCTCAAGGCCTTCTCTGATCAACTCTCTGCTAAAGACACCAGAAGGCCTGACACTTAGAAGAATTTCACCAAGCCGGTAAACCAACTGAAAGATTCCCTAAACGGCTAGGAGTCTTGAACGGAAAAGTTACAGTACGCGCATTAAATGCACATTTAATGCCTCTCGTACTCTGTAGAGTAATTGCATATGATTGGCCGCAATGTCAGGATAGCTTTATCCCAAAATAGTAACCCGCCAACTTTGTCAGGTCCTACTGGTCAAGTCAACTGCTCGCTCATTTAATGCAGTTGTCCTCCTTCTCCTCCAACGGGAAGACAACCTCAGTATAAAAGATACACTTCGAAGAACAACCGGATAACTTTGCTACAACAGTGCGCGTACAAAATATTCAAACGCTAAAAACGCAAAAAGCCTCCTTGAGATTAAATCTTCATTATCTTCTACAAGAGAAGGCAGACGTTAGAAAGCTTCCTACTTCCAACTCAAGAAAAGTTCTCATCGTTCTTCAACTCTTCAAGCACTTCGTATACACACCTTTTGTAACGAAGCAAGTTGGAGGAACCCCTGTTTTTAACAGAAACTCTTATTTCACAAGAAGGACGTCCAAGTACCTGGAGCAGTGAAGTGGTGCTACTTCCGGGAAAGCTCAGTGAAAGGACCAGTCTTAAGGAAGCAAGAAGTGCATCCAAGGAGACATTTATACTTGAAGAAGACGTGGAGAGCTTCTTAAGTGATAGGGCTAAGGCATTGTAAACGGTCGTTTTTACAAGCTTAGTGGAACAGTGGACTAGAGGAACAAGTTGTTCCTTGAACCACTATAAAAAGCCCTGGTGTCATTTACTTACTGCATTTTATTTTTAGTTTTTATCTGAACTATTTAACTCCAAAGACTTGGTATCTGTGTTCAACAGAACTTGTCTTGTGAGTTAACAGAAGGCCTACTGCCTTTGCTTCTCTGAGGCTAAACTAACAGAACCCCCTACCAGAACCCCATCCACTGACAGTCTGTTCTGCCAACAGAACATGCTATTCTGTTAAATCTGGTACTTAGCTTGAAAAAGTTAAAAACCAATACAGTCTATTCACCCCCCCCCTCTAGACTGTATCCAGTACAACCGGGACCAACAAACATTCTCTGGGCCTACCGAGCTACCCCTAGGCGAGCAACGGGTGAAACACCCTTCTCCCTATGTTACGGTTTTGAGGCGAAGGCCCCCACAGAGGTAACTCTGCCTACCCGATGGGTAGATCTATATGACTGTGAGGTCAACGACGCCAACATGGCCCTTGACCTTCACCTCATCTCAGAACGCCGAGAGCAAGCCTTCATCAAGGCTGAAAACTATAGGCGCCAAGTTAAAGGCTACATCGACGCTAAGGTCCGTTCCCGAGGATTCCAAGTGGGTGACTATGTCCTCCGAAGAAGGGAGGCTAGTCAACCAACCGAAGGCGGCAAAATGGCACCTAAATTTGAGGGTCCATACATCATTGCAGCCGTCATCAAACCGGGAACTTACAAGCTCAAGCGCCCCAACAGGTCCGAGGTCCCTAGGCACTGAAACATATACCACTTAGTCAAATTTTATCAGTGATATGTGAGCGGCTAAGCCCTCACCACTAATGTATTTCATCAAACGGCCCAAGGCCTCCCCTTCCTCAGAAGAATGAATCTGTGTTCAAACACAAAAAGTACCAAGTACAAACTACGTGTGAGCGGCCAAGCCCTCATCACTCATAAGAAACGACCCATGGCCCAGGGCCCCCTCCCTCTCATGAGGGAAAAACGTAACATCACTACAAAAAGTACCAAGTACAGGGTGCGCGGTATACGCCAACCCCTCGAAAACACCAAGTGTTTTCCGAATAAGTCGTACCCCTCGAGGACGCCCCCATGCATGTATTATTTTATGCATACTCATACGTACATAAAAAATGGGGGGGGGGTACAATACCCCTTGGCTCCGACAAGTACCAAGTACCCCCGACTATTCGTGCTCCACACACAAATAAAACCCTTCCCTGAAACGCTTTCTGCGCCATCCCCCAAGGGGATGCAGGCAACGGACCATGTCCTGGGCCCAGGATTCGACTTTCACAAATGAAACGCTCCCCGCGCTATCCCCCAAGGGGAAGCAGGCAACAGACCATGTCTCGGGCTGAGGGGACGACTTTCAAAACCGAGGCGCTTTTCGCGCTATCTCCCAAAGGGAAGCAGGCGACAGACAATGTCTCGGGCCGAGGAAACGACCCTCAAACCCTTTGGGATCTCGGAAGGTCAATCCCGAGGGAGGAGCCAACGGTCTATTCCGTTTCCTCCCATATAGGCCAAGCCTTGCCTGGAAACCAAGTTTCTTGATGCCCCTCCTACAGCATTAAAAAAACGTAGGGGGGAAGGAACTCCCTGGATACTATTCTCCCTGGGGGCTCAACAACAATTCGGAAGATATATTCCCGAAGGCTTTTACAAAGATACAAGGGAATCTCTCAACACAACATCCTTGGGCTGTGTGCCCGAAGGCTCCCCTACATGAAGTCTTGGAGTGTAAGGAACTCTCCGTAAGCTCTAAACGAAGGCTCACCAGAAAAACTTCACCAAAATTTGGCTAAGTCCAAAACTTGGCCAGGGTCATGCCTCACATCGAAGGCAAAAACTCAAAGCAGTGCAACAACTCTCTAAGCCAGGGCAACAAACTAAAGCCGAAGGATTCTTGCTCTTAGACTTGTCACAGCAGGGGGCTACTCTATAGTGTACGCCCGAAGGCCTACCCTGTGGTATGTGGGACAACTTCACAAAACTCACTATAGCAGGGGGCTCGATAAACTCTTACATATGAGGACCTACCACAACGTCTGCTGAAACTTTGTGGAAATTTTTCTAAGTCCACAAGTTGGAACCCTTCGGATGGCAACCATGGACTTCACTGCTACCAAAAGGCTTCTAGCCGAGGGCAACGTCTAACTACTCGGCAAGGGCATAGGGCTACACTGCAGATCGAAGGCTCAGTGTTACCGAGGGCCTAGGGTGTGATTTCACTTGAGAAAATTTCTAAGTCTAATTCATTTTAGCCCTCGGTAACGTCATGGAAAGAAACCCCCGGTGACTCTACACTACAACCGAAGACTTGTTGCCAAGTTTCACTTAGAAAATATTCGAAGTCCACAAACTCTTAACCTTCGAGCAAACATGTGAAAGACATCAAAACATACATTCATACACAGAGGCTAAGATACGAGGGCACACATTCAAATTTAAAAGGAAGAGGACATGTATAGACGAAGGCATTCATTCAAATCTAAAAGACATTCATTCATCAGCAAAAATATTTCAAAGTACGATGGATGTTTAGTTTACAGTACATGGCCGAAGCCGAAACCTACAAACTATTACAAATGTTTATACTTAGAAGAAATTCTAAGTTTGTGCTTCTTTGGCTGCATCTCCCTTCGGCTTGGAGGAAGCATCACCCTCGGCATCTTCATCCTCATCATCATCACATATGGCCAGCTCAGAGTCTTCGAGCAGCACCCTCTCTTGGCCCTCGGGAAGAGGAGCCCTAACATCCGGCTGGAGGGGAGGGAGACCGTAGGCGCCAGGCTAGAAGTCTTTCGGGTCCGCGCCAAAGTGTCGGGCCAGCTTCCGGTAGATATTAGCTTGGGTGAAATACTCACCACCCTCATAAAAGCTCTTACCCTTTCGGGCGAGCCACATGGCGTTGGGGCCTACAACCCATGGGTCCACTGACTGCTCAACCACTTAGGCCACCCAATCTTTGTGCCCCTCGGCTCTCCAATCATCAGCAAGGAAGGCGGCCACTGCATCTTTCTCAGCCTTGGCAACGACACCAGCTTTAGCTTTCGCAGCCTCATCAGTCGCAGCTTGGATGGTGACAGCAGCAACCTTCAGGCCCTCACCCTTCCCCAAGGCTCGGACGTCGTCCACCTTCTTATGAACGGACTCCTTTTCAAGCCGGAGGGCGCTCTCGGCATCAAGCATCCTCTGCCGAAGGCTTGCATTATCCTCCTCCAGCTTCTTCTGGGCCTCCTCGGATTCCGCCCTCTGAAGATTCGATTGTTCCATCCTATGGAGAAGCTCACCGAGGCCAATGCAAGCCTGCAAGGAAAACAACCCACGGCGAGAGTTAAGTTACGGGACAAAATATACTAGGGCCGAGGATTAAGGAAAAGGAAAGAAGGGAGAACTCACTGTGACAGAAGCTTGGAGGACCTTTGAGCCGAGGGCATCGTCCTTTTGCCGAGAGAGCACTGACTTGTCCATCGGCGGAGTGGCGCCCCTCAGGAACTCCCTCGGGTCTAGCGTGCCATGCATAATGGCACTCCCCTTCTTCACGGAGAAATTCACGTTCTCCAGAGGCCAGGCCACTACGCCCCCCTGGCCCGGGGCCTCAGAGGAAGAATGCTCCTCCACAATGACGACGGGGGCTTCTTTTTGGTTAACGGCCCGCTTCAGCTTCTTCTTTTCGGGAGGCTTAATGCCCTTCCCGGAATTCTTTCTCTTGAGCTCATCAGCTTTGGAGCCTTCGGCCTCTTCAGCACCGGCATCAACCTTCTTGGAAGGATCTTCCTCCACTTGGTCCTTCTTGAAGAAGGAGTTTACGGGCTTCTGGGTCGAAGGCCCCACCTTCTTCCTCTTCTCCTCCTTCACCAACTGTTTAGACAGCTTAGCAAATGCCCTCGGGTCCATAATGTCACCTGCAAAGGACAAGGAAATATTAGAATCAAAGCAAATCAAAGCCAAAAAATTTCTAAGTACTAAGGTAGAGATCCCTCGGCAACAACCTCCGGCATTCTGGTAACCTTGGTCCGTCAAGGGATATTTCTCATCCTTCTCCCCCTCTAGCCGGAACCGCCGGAAGGCCAATTCATAAAGATCATCTGGGTGGGTTGCAGCCTTGATTGTTATCGGCTGATCAGAGCCTTCGGGCTTGGCCGTAAGCTTCTTCCCTTCCTTCTCCAAAGCAGCGCTCCCCACTTTTAGATGTCTCCGGAAATGATTACGGAGTGGCCTCGGGAAATCATTATCCGGCGCCCTGATATAACAGAACCGGTCCCTCCACAGCTTATGGGACGAGGGCACCTCCGAAAATAGCCTCCACGCCGGCACTTGCTGAAGGTTGGCGAAGCCATCGCTATTAGCAACTCCCCCTCGGCAGAGGTTGAAGGACATGAAAAACTGGTCCAAGGAGGGCTTAACCCCCCGGCTCCGGCACAACGAGAGGAACCCGGAGATGTAAGAATGACTGTTGGGAGTCAATTGACAGGGAGCCAACCCCAGGCATTTGAGATACTCCAACAAGAACGGGTGGGGCGGAAACCGGAGGCATAGCTCCACAGAGAGCACGTGCACTGCAAAACAACCCTAGGGGGGCTGGACAATAAGTCTTCCGGGCGCGACTCCACTACTTGAACCGAAGGCCCCACCAGGAACTGCATAGCCTGGCAATCAGAAGGCGTGGCCGTTGTCTTCAAATCAAGGGTGGCGTTGTTGAGGTAGGAGTGACCTTCGGGGATCCCCACCGGCTGCCCCGCATCGACGACAGCCTTCTTTCTCTTGGAAGGGCCCTCTGTTGTCGGCTTCCTTTTCTTCTTCCCCGCGGCTACCCGAAGGGGCTCAACGTCAATTGGCCGGGAGCCGCTCGCTCCCTCGACACCTCGCGGAGGCAGAACGGCGACTGTCACCAGCCGCCTCTCTTTTTCTTCCTCCTCCTCCACCACCTTGAGAGCGAGATCCATCTCCTCGTCCTCTACGACTTGTTCGAACTCCTCTGCTTCCGCCTCGGTCCGAAGGTTGTCCTGAACCTCTTCGGCTACAGCAGAATCATTCTGGATTGCAGCAGCAACCTCAAGGCCTGAGTCATGGTGCATAACATCCTCACCAGGATAACATTGATTCTTCTCTGAAGTTTTGGGAGATCCTACGCCAGCAGATGGCACACTTTTTCGTGAATATCCAACAACATCTCTCAAGTCATGAATCAATTGTTCCTGTTCTTTAAATTTTTCATAAAATCCAGCAACTTCACTTCGTAAGCTTTGCACTTGTTCTTCAAGGAAAGAAATTCTGGCTTCCAATTTATGACGGGTTGCTTTATGAGAACAGTTTCTGGAATTTAAAACAGCCGCATGGTCACTTATATCATCAATATGAGGGTGGGGATTTTCTGGTGTCATTGCTCTAGATGTATGAGCAACAGCAGAGGGAGATGGAATGGTTGTTTGAGTTTGTTTTGAAGATTTCTTCCTCAAATGCCGTTTGGGAGCAGTGTCCAAAGGATCGACACTGCTTGAATGTGAAATTGGACTGAAATTAAACTGAAAATGCACATATTGAAAAATGAGAATATGGACGAGCATGAAAAAACGATTACAAAGACAGATAAGCGAAAAACTCACATCTTTGTTGTTGAAAATACACTCCTTCAAGGTGTCACTAGTAACCTTAGAATTTGAAGCCCATCTTAGGATTCTAGGGACAGCACTAGGGTCTACCATTTGAGCTACACCTAGTTCTTTGAGTACAGGAAACGACTCAAAAGCCCAAACTTGTAAGGCGACAACACAACCATAGATATTATAATGAGAAGGATTTGATGACAAGCTTTTAACAGCAGCAGTAAAGTAACTAAACATATCATTCCAAATGATGGTTCCCCATGGATAAGAGTTAAAAGCATCAAGATCATCAACAAGGTTGACATAAGTGTTATTAAGAGACATTTGACCTTCGGTGGCTAAAAAGGCATGAGATAGAATAAAAAGAAGGGAGAGCTTAATGATGTCATCAGTTGGTTCCGTGCCCCTCTGAATACACTGGAATATTGTCTTAATGTCCTTACGTTTGACCTTTTTTATAGACTGAGGAAAGTATTTTTCCATATAACTCCTCTATCACCTACCCTCGATTCTAAAGTAGGGACATTGTCACTGAACTGGAGACCCGTAATTTCAGTGAAATCAGATTGAGAGAATGTGAGGAATCTATCTTGGATTTCAAAAGATAGAGCATTGTTGTTGTTTTTAATCTCAACTAAGTTGCCTATAAGGAAATGTACTAGTTGTCCACAACAAGACATATCCTTGGCTTATAAAAACTTTCCAAATACTGAAGCCTTAAACATCTCAAGCTGATCAGGAAGTAGTTTAGACCTCACTAGATTTATTGACCCATAAAGTCTAGAAAAGTTATTAACCCTCCTATTCTTTACGTCTTCATAGACAACATCCTTGTTGACCAACCTCGTATAGGTCTGGAAAAAAGAAAGAATCAAAATAACAAGTAAGAACATTCATGCAATAGTTGGTTGTATATAATATTTGGATAAAAATAGAAGCAACTCAACAAGGAACAGAAACAAAATAACTAGCTGGTTTTGCCCTGTGTGACAGTGATAGACAACTAGATGATCGTCGGGATGGGGTTGGATTGGGGGCGAAGTGAAATCACTGTCAGACATGTTTGCAAAAATGTATCCAAACTAGAAAGAAAAATGAACATACAACATCAAATAATGTTTTTAAAGGAAGTGAGTTAAAATGCACATAACATAACCTTATTCATCATGAAATAGACCAGAATAACCTAATCAGTATTGTACTAATCGAATTCAGTAAGCATATACCTTGATATTGGCGAGAATACAAAATCAAAAGAGATGGATATGAAAAATTAAATATTGGACTGCTCTGAATGAAGTGTAGGTATGGATATTAAAAACTTAAACTACTCGTAAATACAAAGAACATGCGAAGAAGAGAAAGGAAAAACGAGTAGAAACGATTTGTGTTTACTGCGAAAAATCAACAAATAGTCAGTAATCGACAATGGAGATATTAAAGCACAAATATGAAACTCGATGTCGGAATTACCTTAACAATTTTGGATCGCGCCTGAATACAATTCGAGAATAGTTAGAGAAATTGATGTAGAAGAAACGGAAGACATGAAAGTGTAAAGTCGGCCGGAGAAGAAGAAGGAAAAAAAAGAAGGTAGGAGAAGAAGATGGAAAAAAAAGAGTTACGGTGAGTTGTGAAGGGTAATAGGGATTAATTAAGAACGATCCTAATTTTGAATTAGGTAACTTTTTTGGAATTAATGGAACAGTGTCATTATTCCCCAAAAGATTCACGTGATCTTGATTTTCTACAAAGAATCTGATACGGAAGTGGACTGATTTTCAACAACAACAAAAAATTGATTAGGAAGAAGGTAGAAGAAGATGCTGGATTTTCAGGGCCAGAATCCAAATCTGTCACCGGAATTACACCGTCGTACGACAGATGGAGTCACTACAAGAAACTAAGTGTTTTGCCCACACATAAAATAGCTAGACATACTATGTGTGGTTATTTAGCTACACATAATTTAACTATGTGTGGGCAATTAGTAAACCGAATTAGCCACATATGTTATGTGTGGGTAAAAATATTTTGTGACATTTAAATTAAGTGGGAAAATTTTCCTCTTTTTTTTCAAGTTGGCGCCAACGTTTTTCACTTTGGTGCGTTTTTTTTTTAATTTTGTCGTAGATGGGGATTTTTTTTATTTTAATTTACCCACACAATAAAACATGTGTAGGTGATAAGGTTTTTTATTACACACACATAATTACGTCATATTGTAAAAGTGTAGCTAAAACTAAAGAATGATTTCCCTTTTTATTTTAAAAGAATTAAAAGAAAATAAGAAAGCCATATTAAAAACCACACGTCAGCCCATCCTTCCAACTAGGAATCCCTAGGGCCTTCTTTAAGCAGGTGAACCGCCGACTTCGATACTTCTCCATCTAAGCGCAGAAAGGCAGCAGCACCACCTGCAAAACTAAGGCGGATTGAAGAGCAAATCTGCTACGAGGTTAATATTTTTTCGATTTTTACTCATTATCAATAAGATTGCATATTACTTTCATCCGCTTTCAGTTCATTTTGTGTTACGACAGACTTTTGATCGAGGAGCTCTCGAACTCATGAGTAAATTTAGGATTCGAGACAGTATTTTTGGCCATCAATTCTTCTTCTTCTTAAAATCTGGTATCATGACCCAATTTCTCAATCATGACCCAATTCCTCAATCATAGGGATTGGAGGCAGTAAATTTAGTATTTTAGGGAAACACATTAAGTGTGGTATCATGACCCAATTTCTCAATCATACGGATTAGATTCACTGTCTTGGCCATCAATTCTTCTTCTTCTCTTAATTAAGATTTACGGTCTTGATTATTTTTGAATTTGTTGATTTGTTTATATAATACTAAGATTGATGGCCAAATTGAATTTGTTGGGGTTATCATTGTAATGTTCAGGGGCGGAACCAGGCCAGGGCGAACCGGTGCCGGCGCTATCCCTTCGCCAGAAGTGTTAAGGTATTAATTTCATACCGCCTGTGGTCTTCTTCCACCTTGCCCGTCATTTTCCATGGCTACTGCAGTGTTCCAACTCTGTTCCAGATCTGTTCAGCGGCTTATGTTTTTATCTTTTAACTTCACCAAACGGCGCCGTTAGGTCAACTGATACAAACAAAAGGGAAACAACGTCGCAGACTTAAATGCTTATCAGCTTTTACTAGAACTAAAGGTTGAAAGTTTAAAACACGGTTCTCAACCAACTAAGGAAGCGATTGAAAATTTTAGAGTTTTAGTAATACTTGTATTTAGCTTCTGTAAGAAAATATTTAACTTGTTTACTCGTTAAATTTGTGTTGCATAAAAAGAGATTTAGTAATATGTATAATTTAAAAAGCAATATAAACCCTTTGAGGTTCACGCCATGCAGTAGGGTTGTATAATTTGTAATTTGTTTTAATTTGTGCCTTGTTTACTCAATTATTTGTTTAATTCCTTGTTATAGTTCTTCTATTTTCTTGTTTCAACCTTTTAGAATTTTAACAATTAATATTTAACTTGTAGTCCTTTAAATTGTTTTAGTAGTTTAAATAATTTCTGAAAATAGAAATGGCTAATATGTGAATTGTTAGATATGTTTTATTTGTTTTAGATTTTAATGTGTATGTGATTCATCTTCTAATAATATATGATTTTAAACTTTTGAAATTTGTTAGGTTACCTCTATCTATATTACAATTTGTGATACGAGTGGTAGGTATTCCAAACGAGCTAACAAAAAAAGTAATAGGGATTAGGGAAAATATTATTTTTCCTAGTTTGGAAAGATACTCAAAAATTTTCCCTCATAGTTGGAGGTTTATTCATATTTGAGTTGCCAGGTTAGTTTTTTTGTGTCAATTATCTTTATTCCGCTTGTTATTATTTTCTCATCTTAATCATTACTTCAGATTTGTTCCAATCTGGCGTTTAGGGGTGGGCATTTCAGTTTGGTTTGGCCCCGAAGCTGACTTAAACGGAACCATATGATATGGTTTTAATTTGGTAGTACTTTTTCCAAAGAGTACTAAACTGATCTTAAGCAAAAAAAGAATGGGACTCGACTATTATAAAAAAGTCAATAAAACATCTACATTTTACTAAATTAAATAATTCAAAACAAAAACATAGTTCGACTTCACTTTTTTTGGTTTTGTAATATGATAAGTTGAAGTAAAATTTGTTGATAATTATATTTACTTTATCAATTTGTTGAAGTTAAATATATTTCTTCAGTATTAGTTGCTTCTAAAATATTTTCTTTATATGCTTTGCAGGTTCGAGAAACAAACGAATCAGATCTCCCTTCAATCCAAAGTTTAACAGGTATGTTTTTACTAGTTTGACATCTACTGTTCAAAACATATATAAACTATCAACGTCTAACAAATATGAAATGTTTCTCTAAACCAGTCTTGCTATATGTTTTTGTCATCCTTAGTAGTATCCTCGTAACAAGGACGGATACACATAGTGTGTAGGAGGGCAGCTGCCCCCAATAAAAAATCAATTTTAGTTTAGTGTCCATTAGGAAATTTAACAAGATCACAAATTTGCCCCCAATAAAAAAAGTATTTGCCCCATATAAATTAGTAAGCGACCCAATTTAAACAAAGAGAAGGATATCATATTTGTCCCGGTGTAGCCATACAGAAGAGTTAAAAGGGATAAAACTATTTTTCTAATTCATTTAGTGGGTAGGTTAAATTAACAATCTGAAACTTAAACTTAGATTTATAATAATAAGTTACATTTGTAAATACTAAAACTAATATTCGTTAGTGTTAGCACTCAAACTTGTATTTTTTCTCTTCCAAGTAAATGTATACTAACAGTTGTATTAAATATACTAGAAATTAACCATTAAATCGACGATTTTATAATTAAATTACAAATTGATGAAAACTCGCAGAGAGCATTCATAAACTACTTTATTATGCCTTTTGATGGAGTAATATACTTTATTAAATTTGGAACATTTATCGTGTTCTTGATTACAATTTTTTCTACCTATTTACCGAATATACTTTATTACATATTTTTCGGTATGTACTTTACTTATTTTCCGCCCCCAATAGGTTCCTTTTCTTGATTTGCCACTGCCTCATAATAAATTATTGATACTTATCTATTGAACACTAACTATATAAAAATATTGATTAGAAGCATCTCAACCATCTGAAGCAATGCTGAAACGACCTGGTAAGTTGTATCCACACTTTTTATTAAAATTGACTAAAATAGGCTATAATATGATTAAATATATAGCGCAATTTGTACGAGCAGCCACACGAGTTTCAAAAGGAGGAGGGTATGATGGACAAGTACGACGTGACATGGTTCCTATTGTCAACTCATCTCCTACTGAAGAGCATCAAACAGGTTAGTAAATTCAATTACTATCAAGTAAATGTTTGTATTTATGTTTATCTATTGAACATTGACTATATAAAAATACAGACTTAGGAGCATCTCAACCATATGAACTAATGCTGAAACGACCTGGTAAGTTGTATCCACACTTTTTATTAAAATTAACTAAAATAGGTTGTAATTTGATTTAATCTATAGCGCAATCTGTACGAGCCACATGAGTTTCAACAGGAGGAGGGTATGATGGACAAGTAGCACGTGACAGGGTACCTATTGTCAACTCGTCTCCTACTGAAGAGCTTCAAACAGGTTAGTAAATTCAATTATGTGTGTGAGCTAGTATTTGATATGTTATTTACAAGTATAGAGATTTATCGTTATATGTGTGAGCTAGTATTTGATGTGGAATTTTTATTAACACGCGGTAGCTTCTTTCCTCTAATATGGATGTTAGTGTAATTTAATTTCGTTAGCTTGGCAGTACATTGATGTTGTATTTTTATTAACATGCCGCTTCTTTAGCTGAATATTGTGCGTGTGAATGATGATGTAATTTAATGTACAAAATCACCTCTTACAGCCAATGAAAATTCATCTGTCAATGATGAAAGTACAGAAAGAAGTTCAAATGTGCGTGGGATAACCTGCAGTAAAGCTACCCGGAAGACCGTGAAAAGTGCCAAGTCAAAATTGTCGGTGAAGTTCGATTTTACCCTTATGCAAGCAATATGTGATAATGCAGAAGCTTTCAATAATGAAATTGGGTATATCGTTCGTAAGAATTGTGACTTAAAGTACAAAGATTGGAGGCTTGTACCCGAAGAAATTAGAGCACCACTTCGTGAAAAACTTGAGGTAAGTAGCCATCGTATACAGAGAGCTTGATTATTTAGTTTATTTGCATTTACAAAGAAATTTTTATTGCAATCAATTGTATCTCTTTTTTTTGTTACATAGACATTGTTTGATGTTGATGTGAGAAATTCAAAAGTCAAAAAGGCAATTGATAAGCAAATGCAAAGAGCTTGGCAGGGGCACAAGCATACCTTACGTAAACATTTTAAAGAAGTTGGAGGTGCAAATGACTTAACAAAGGCAAAGAGTAAACCTCATGAGGATGTTAGCCAACTCGATTGGGAATATCTATGTGATTCTTGGAGTACTCCTGGATACCTAGTGAGTATTTTTTTTAACAAGAGACATGATTAGTTGATTTATTTATTCTACAATGGATATCTATGAGGAAGTTTTGCTAGTAAATAAAAAACTATATATGCTTTGCACTACATTAACACGTCTTTCCTTGCATATTAGCTCCGTAGTTTCTTAACTTTAAATTTTGGTCAAAGTGAATTGTACTGAAGTTCAGACACATTAGTGATTAGGGACAAATAAGTGATTGGTAACATGCATGCACTTATTTGGTTTGTATTCTTCCATATTTCTTTTCCGGATTAAATGAATGCTTTGGTTTTGGTGATCATTTGTGCTATAGATTAAAGCTCTTAAAAATGCCGAGTCGCGCAAAAAAAGAAAATGGAATTCGAGAAATGGTTCAAAGAGTACGGCACGCCATCATGTTAGTCATGGATTTGAATTGGATGCTCCTGTTGGACATATTGAAACATGGCGCCTCCGTCACTGGCATTCAGAACGTGGTTGGGTTTCTGAAGAAGCGGAATCTAAATATGTAAGTATATTTAATTTTGAGTGTTCTCATCTGACAAGTTCATTTGAATTTATTTTCTTACTTTATTGACCACATATATATATATATATATATATACATTGAGAATATCTACCATTAACTAATGAGTTGTTTCTATTTCATTAATAACTTAATAGGAAGAAATGATGCAGTTGAGAAGAGAAAATTCACCTGAAGAAATGACTGATAAGAAAATTTTAGAGAAGGTGCTTGGACGGGAATCCGTTCGTTTGTTTGGTTGGGGACGGTCTCCTTCTGGTGCATCTAAAAAAAGTAGAGATGATTCGAATCTTCCTACGTATAGTGAATTGCTTAATCGTGTTGAAATGATGGAAAAACTGTTGATTGAGAAGAATATTATGCCACCCATGCCACATGTTCCATCAGATCATTGTTCCAGTGCACTCAATCGCGGCTCACCTTCTATTGGACGAGGTCCACAATATGATGGCTATGAGGATTCCACTTCTGAATTTAATGAGTAGAAGTTACACTTACATGAGACTAAATATATATTTTAAGTTTGGTTGTAGTTGAAGTCTAATATTTTGACATTACAAGTTTTTATTTCCATGACTTTGTTAGAATTGAAAATTAGATGTTGAAGGATTGGTTTTGATTTTGTGTTGTCATATTGTGGACAACTTTGACATTAATGTGGTTCATTTTTAAATTATATCATATTGTATTATTGATATTGTATAATTAAATTCAGCAGTTTAAATGGTAAATTGAGACTAACAAATTATCCACATGTAATAACCAATACCTACACTTAATATTAAATTTTACCTACAATAAAGGTAGTTTCACCCACACAAAATTTGATTCACTTGTATATGGAGGTTTTACCTACACATATTGATATTTTCACCCACACATAAATGTTTCCACGTGGCATCATTTACATGGCACATGTCAACCAAGGTGACACGTCAGCATCCACGTAGTGTGCCATGTCAGCAACCACACATCTCGTCGCATCACACGCCACGTCATCAAGTTTGCCACATCAGCTTCCACGTAATGCTCCACGTCATTGTCCACATCAGCATCCACATAATGCGCCACGTCAAAAAGCCTCGTCATCGTGCCGGTATTTGACCACACATATTGTTAAGCTTTGCTCATACAAGAATGTGTAGGTAAATAACAAATAATTACCCACACATAATATCATGTGTGGGTAATACGTTTTACCTCCAGAGTTTTACCCACACATCGCTACACTTACTATATGTGTGGGTAAATGTTATTGCCCACACATAACTACACTTTTACCAACACATACGCGTGTGGGCAAAAGCCCTACTTTCTTGTAGTGAGTTCCTGCTACTGTCGCGGAACTCACCACCAACGCCGGAGGAGCATCTACCGCTGTGCGCCGCCACTGTAAGCTCATGGGAAGTCCAGATCTGGAATTAGGCAGACCATGGCCGGAACAGCCGTCTGCACCACCGCCATGCTCCACCAAGAGCTCGCTGACCGGTAAAACTCGCCTAACTTTTCCGGCCATCACCATCCCTAGCAGCGCCGTTCTCCGCCTCCGTCGCGGTGCGCTCGCCGGCCTCAGCTCCCCCTGGCTTCACGAACCTCGGAGAAGGTCCGCCATTAATGACCGCTGAGAGCTTCAAGGGTAATAATCGTTAACCAGTGCACCCCTGACCCCCGTGTCCTGAAGAAGCTTCGTCGGTGATGCCGGAGTCCTAGCTAGCGACCACGCTGGCGGTCTTTGTCGCTCCGCCATCACCAGCTGCTGCTGCGTTGCCGCTACTGCGTTGTCGCTTCTGCGTTGCCGTTGCTCACTCCGAAGGCCACCTATGACCAGCTACAGTAGCTGAATAGCAGTTGGGCTACCATAGTGGCCGTAGGGTAGCTGCCAGCAAGAGATGTGAAGGTTGCGTGCGAAGGTTGATTGATCAGTTGGCATACGTTTTTGGCAAGCGAATTCATTGTTTTTTATTTCTCTTTTTCAAAAAAATGTTAATAACTTTTTTATTTTTGTTCCGATTTTTATAAAATTTATATCAACATTTTTTATTTTTTATGATCTTTCAAATGAGACCAGTATAACCTATGTAATTTTAACATATTAACATTTGCGTGTAAAATATGTAACTTTACGTGTTAAAATATGTAACTCACGTTCAGTCCGGCCAAATGCAACTCGTGTGTATAAATATGTATCTCTACGTGTAACAATATGTAACTTTACGTAAAAAAATATGTAACTCGCGTTCAGACAGGTCAAATGCAACTCGTGTGTATAAATATGTAACTCGTGTGTATAAATATGTAACTTTACGTGTAAAAATATGTAACTTTACGTGTCAATAAATGTAACTCGCGTTCAGGCATGTCAAACCAACTCGTGTGTATATATATGTAACTTGCTTATAAAAAGATGTAACTCGATCATAAAAAAGATGTAACTCAATGTATTATCAAATGTAATTGAGGCCATTGATCCACTCCCAAAGAGATTCGATCTTCTATTTCACAAACCTATCATCTTCCAAACAGATTCGATTTTCCTTATAATTCAATACTCATTAATATAATAGTTCGATAATTTCTTAAAATTACATAAGCAATATTGGTCTCATTTGAAAGATCATTAAAAATAAAAAATGTTGATATAAATTTTATAAAAATCGGATCGAAAATAAAAAAGTTATTATCATTTTTTAACAACAAAAGCAAAAAAGCAAAAAAAAAAAATACTCCGTCGTTTTGCAACTTGGCGCATCCAATTTTGACCTGTTCAAAATCGGAAACAAGGAATATAAAATCTGATCTCCATTTTCCAAAGCCGAGCCTTTTTCCAAAGCTAAGTACACCCTTCTCACACCTTGCTAATTGATTTTAGGTAATATTATTATTACTAATATTTTTATCACCATTGTTTAATAGGAATTGGAATATCCCGGAATTAAATAATATTAGACAAAACTCGAATGGATAAAGCTCTAGTGATAATTATCTTCACTGTCATTTAAAGTTAATGACTGGTTGTGGTGGGCCCGTCAGCCCGCTCTCGATCGACCTTAATTAGCGAGCGAAACGTATTTGAATGGCCTCTGGTAGGATAGTATCATTATTACTACCTGTTATATCACTATTCTTTATTAGAGATAAAAATGTCCCGAACTAAATCATGCGGAGCGAAGCTCTAGTGATGGTTAGTTCAGCCAACATTTTAGTGAATACTTAATTTTTTGTGGGCTCGTTGGCCCACTCTCGATCAACTTAATTAGCGATCCGAGCGTATCCAGAGGGCTCTGCCCCGATGACGCGTTTTAATGTGGAGGTTACGCATTAGTCCGCACGGCACCAATGGCCCGAGCGACGATCGTACTCTAGTACCATCTGCGCCACCAGGCGCAAAGTGATTGTTGCCAAATGCGACCTATGGGGCCCGAGGGCACCAAAGATGCGCAACCTCCACTACTAGAATTTTCTCTATTTGCTGTTGTCCAATTGTTGCGGTCGTTAGTAAAAACGCAACAAATAGACCAAATTTATAAGTATTTGTTGCGGTTCTTTTAGAACCGCAGCAAATAGTTGGAAAAGTTGATACTTTTTGTTGCGGTCTTGTTAGAACCGCCGCAAATACTTATAATATTTTAAATTTTAATTTTATTTTGACTTTTTCGCTGCGGATAATAGAGAACCGCAATAAATACTATGAATTTCACAATTATATGCTGCGGTGGTACTTAGAAACCGTAGCAAATAATGAGCCGGCGACTCATAGGCAGTACCCCTATGAATACTCTGCCTGTATGAAAAGTTCTTAATGTTAATTGAGTCCTAGATTCTCCAATACTACCGCTTCTCCCAGACATAAGGGCATGAGGTCAGAGCTCTGCGCTCTGTCTGCCTTTGGGATGGAGTAACCCTTTCACCCATCATTAAACCTTCTAAAATTTCTGAAAATTTACATCTCCCCTCTTCCCCTCCATTCGGTCATAACTCATAAGGCTTCAAACCCTCCCAAAAGCCCAGCCTCTCCCAGCAGCTTCCAACCGACCTTAGCGTCGCTCCTCGCCGCAACCGCAGATCCTCGTCAACGGCGCTGCAGCCGCAGATCCTCGTCAACGACGCCACGGCCGCAGATCTTCATCAACGACGCCGCAGCCGCAGATCCTCGTCAACGTCGCCACAGCCGCAGCCGCAGCCGCAGATCCTCGTCAACGCCGCCGCTGCAGATCCTCGCGACCCATTTTCGCCAACTGTCTGCTGCCGCACCGGTGTTTATCTGCGGAACTAAGATTTCTTCTGTCTCTCTATGCCTCGTAGATGAAAACTATCGCAGTGCATCTGTTCGCTTTTGCGGCCGTCGCATCCCATCTTCTTTGCTGAAAGTGAGTTATTAGTCTTTTTCGTAGTTGTTGAATGTGTATTTTATGTTTTACAGATTTTGACTAAGCTAAATACTTTCAGATATATGCTTAGTTTGAATTGAAATCAAATATGTAACTAGTTTGATGTTTACTCAATTCAGATCAAATTGCATTGATCTGTATAAAATGTTCTGCTGCCAATTTGGTTCAGGTTTCTGAAGTGTTCTATTATGCACAAAAGGCAGTACTTCATCCAACAACTCTATTTGATCATGAAGCCCAGACTCTTAAACCTCATTGTGTTAAGGCCTTAAAAAAGATATTTAGCCTTTGTGTTAGGATCTTTAGAGATTGAATTCCTATTTTGTTTCGAGCTATGTTCATGATTTGTTTAAATGTTGATAAGAAATGTGATATCACTGTTGTTCTTGTACAATTGTGAAGCATAGTTCACGTTTCTCGTAATGCATTAGAAATTTGCGGTTCTACCATTATCTGTGTTTCTTAGATTCCTCAGTGTAATAATTCTGAACGTGTAATAGTTGCTGGAGATCAACGGTATGCTATAAACAATTTGCTTGAGATTCAGCTACAAATACTGACATACTCTTAAAAAAAGCTACCAATACTAACATTTCATTAAGCTGCAGAAATTGTTGGTCTTTCTGGAGAATGTATATGTTTCTGAATTCTCATTGATGCGCTATCATTAAATCTGAAGGTATGAAGAGGACACGTGGATAGAGGTTGCAAGTATTTGGATGGGAAGTCGTTGATATTGCTTACTTGCAGCAACTTGTAAGTGGTTCCAACATGTCATCATGAGTGAGTGTCTGAAGCACGCTTTTTTGTATGACCTTGAGGTTTCTGATCCTGGAAAGTGGGTTGCAAATGGATCAAGCTATACGTTACAACATTCGGTTACTAATTACTTTCACTTAACACTTTCTAATAATCTATGCACCGAAAATGAAATCATCTTTTTTCAATCTGATGAATTGCTCAAATATTGGTAGATTTCTTTGATATTTTTTCAGTTGCATTCAGGTACAACAGGAACCTACTTCTAAGTGGGCATTGCTCGCCTTGAACGTACTTCATCATCTTATTATCATATTCTAATTTGGAAGTTCTGTTTTTTTTCTTTCATTTTGGTCTGTTTTAAATACCGATGTATTATTATCAGTTTAGATTTTCACTTTTTGTAGGATGTTTGAGGCTCGCAGTAAAAATTATGATGATTTGGAAAGTGGCAAACTATAGAATGACAGATCGAGAAAGGTTAGTCCAAAAAAGTAGGATTATCATGCTACATGATAGTTGAAAATTTCAGCCGCTTTGTGAAGTTGAGAGTGACAAAGGTACCATAGAAATAACAAGTGGTAACAAGGGCTAGCTATTGTTGATAGATACCACATATAATTTTTATGTGTGTATACCTTCTATCTACGTCGAGAAGCAATGGAGGATGCCGGTGAATTATGATACAATCCTCTTGATTTTGAAGAGGATAAAAGAGACGAATTATATGAAATTCATGAAGTGTTGGACAAATATGTATGATAATTATTGTAAACTTTTAGTGAATAAATTTACACCGTATTTATTGTATAATTTAAGTTTTTTTGAAATGATGATTTTGAGTTGTTCGAATAAAAATTGAGATTGTAGAAACGATTGCTTTTTTATTTTGTAAACATTGTGAGTATTATAATTATCAATAAAAAATATGAGTATTATTACAAAACAAAAACAACATACCAATATTTAAAAGAGTATTTGTTGCAGTTCTGAACCGCACCAATAAGTTAAAATTCATTTTTTAAATAGCTATTTGTTGTGGTTCTTAACCGCGGCAAATAAGTTTTCCTACTATTTGTTGCCCTGCCAATTGCTGCGGTTCAGAACCGCAGCAAATAGGTAAAAATAACCGGAGCAAATAGCTTTCATTCTAGTGGTGCTCATTTTTTCAAGGGCAGAGCAGCAACGTGGGTTTGAGTTTTCAAACTCACGGACCAGTAATTTTTCTATGCAACGTTCGGCAAGCCACTAAGTGGCCTTGCCTCGGACGGCCGTAACCCCACACAATGAGCCGGGCCAAGGGTCACAATAACCCATAGGCCGGCAATCGCGAGCGTTGAAAAAAGAAAGCCATGTGGATGGTTGTATGTATATATATATATGTGTGTGTATATGTATATGTATATTGTCGGGCCGTGCGGCCTGTTACCATGTTAGTTATGCAGTCAAGGTCGCTCAATGCACCCGATCAGAAATTTAAATGACGTTCGGCATGAGTTCCGAAGACGTTCCAAACCGGCTAAAGAAAAGGGCCGTGAGACGTTCATACTTCCCCAAGAGGCCGAGGGCCAGGAGGAGACCATCGCGGGCAATAACCGTAAGACGAGCATCCCCACCAGAGGCCAAGGGCCTGGAGACGAGCATCCCCACCCCAGGAGACCCCTAAAAAAAGAGATAGAGGAGCACCAGGGAATCCCAAGGGATAAACATGTCCTTTGGATACCCAAGGGCCTGGAGACGAGCATCCCCACTCGTCCATTCCTTCTTTCAGATTGGCTTCAGTGCCGAGATCATTTCCTAGCCATCGACCCCCTGGTACGGTGCCATTGTCACATTTGAAGACCGGCCTCGTCCTCGCTCCTCACGGATGAGGACTGTAATACCCGAGATTAATTTAAGAGGATTAATAGTACTACTCATACCAACAAGATGCATCTCCTTGTAAGGGACCTCATCAGCCAAGAACTCCAAAGTTAAGCGTGCTTGCACGGGAGTAGTCTTGGGTTGGGTGACCCCCTGGGAAGTTTCTCAAGGCACGCACGAGTGAGGACAAAGTGCGCGGAAAAGGCTAGTGGCGGTTTGTGAGGACAGTACTAGAGGTCAGAAGTAACTTCCTCGGGTCCTGCAGGGTCGGGGTTTTACAGGTGGTATCAGAGCAACCCTGTGACAGTGTGTTGACCCGTTAGATATCGGGCGGGCACTTAGCGGGGCAAGATTCTGGGGTTTGATTGAGATTGGTTTAAAGGCGCAACGAGGACGTTGCGATCCTAAGTGGGGGTGATTGTAATACCCGAGATTAATTTAAGAGGATTAATAGTGCTACTCATACCAACAAGATGCATCTCCTTGTAAGGGACCTCATCAGCCAAGAACTCCAAAGTTAAGCGTGCTTGTACAGGAGTAGTCTTGGGATGGGTGACCCCGTGGGAAGTTTCTCAGGGCACGCACGAGTGAGGACAAAGTGCGCGGAAAAGGCTAGTGGCGGTTTGTGAGGACCGTTGATTGTAATACCCGAGATTAATTTAAGAGGATTAATAGTGCTACTCATACCAACAAGATGCATCTCCTTGTAAGGGACCTCATCAGCCAAGAACTCCAAAGTTAAGCGTGCTTGCACAGGAGTAGTCTTGGGATGGGTGACCCCGTGGGAAGTTTCTCAGGGCACGCACGAGTGAGGACAAAGTGCGCGGAAAAGGCTAGTGGCGGTTTGTGAGGACAGTACTAGAGGTCAGAAGTAACTTCCTCGGGTCCTGCAGGGCTGGGGTGTTACAAGGACCGTTGGTTGATTCTTTCAGATCGGCCCCCAGTGCCGACATCATCATATGGCCACCGACCCCCTGGTACGGTGCCATCATCACATTTGAAGACTGGCCTTGTCCTCGCTCCTCACGGATGAGGACCGTTAATTGATTCTTTCAAATCGGCCCCCAGTGCCGACATCATCATATGGCCACCGACCCCCTGGTACGGTGCCACTATCAAACATGAAGACCGGCCTTGTCCCCGCTCCTCGCGGATGGGGACCGTTGATTGATTCTTTCGGATCGGCCCCAGTGCCGACATCATCATATGACCATCGACCCCTTGGTACGGTGCCATCATCACATTTGAAGACCGGCCTTGTCCCCGCTCCTCGCAAATGAGGACCGTTGATTGATTCTTTCGGATCGACCCCCAGTGTCGACATCATCATATGGCCACCGACCCCCTGGTACGGTGCCATCATCCTATTTGAAGACCGGCCTTGTCTCCGCTCCTTGCGGATGAGGACCGTTGATTGATTCTTTCGGATCGGCCCCCAGTGCCGACATCATCATATGGCCACCGACCCCCTGGTACGGTGCCATCATCACATTTGAAGATCGGTCTTGTCCCCGCTTCTCGCGGATGGGGACCGTTGATTGATTCTTTCGGATCGGCCCCAGTGCCGACATCATCATATGACCATCGACCCTTTGATACGGTGCCATCATCACATTTGAAGACCGGCCTTGTCCCCGCTCCTCGCAGATGAGGACCGTTGATTGATTCTTTCAGATCGGCCCTCAGTGCCGACATCATCATATGGCCACCGATCCCCTGGTACGGTGCCATCATCGCATTTGAAGACCGGCCTTGTCCCCGCTCCTCGCGTATGAGGACCGTTGATTGATTCTTTCGGATCGACCCCCAGTACCGACATCATCATATGGCCACCGACCCCCTGGTACGGTGCCATCATCACATTTGAAGATCGGCCTTGTCCCCGCTCCTCGTGGATGAGGACCGTTGATTGATTCTTTCGGATCGGCCCCCAATACCGAAATCATCAAATGGCCACCGAACCCCTGGTACGGTGCCATCATCACATTTGAAGACCGGCCTCGTCCCCGCTCCTCGTGGGTGAGGACCGTTGATTGGTTCTTGAAGATCGACCACCGCTGACACCTTTATTTAGCCACCGACCCCCCTAGTACGGTGCCATCATCATATTCAAAGACCCCTCAAAAAATATTAGAGGGGCATTGGGGAATCCCCGAAGGAGAGAAGGTCGTTCCTCACCGACTACGTTGGCTACGCTCGGCTCAGGATCCAAAGGACCGAGCTAAACGAGCGGGTACGACAAGGAGCGGGTGATGGAACGAAGAGATAAAGGAATCCAAAGAAGGATCAAATAAAAGAATCCAAAGAAGGATCAAATAAAAGAATCCAGAGAAGGATCACAAGGAGAGAAGGTCGTTCCTCACCGACTACGTTGGCTACGCTCGGCTCAGGATCCAAAGGACCAGGCTAAATGAGCGGGTACGACGAGGAGCGGCTGATGGAACGAAGAGATAAAAGAATCCAAAGAAGGATAAAATAAAAGAATTCAAAGAAGGATCAAAAAAAGAATCCAGAGAAGGATCACACAAGGAGAGAAGGTCGTTCCTCACCGACTACGTTGGCTACGCTCGGCTCAGGATCCAAAGGACCGGGCTAAATGAGTGGGTACGATGAGGAGCGGGTGATGGAACAAAGAGATAAAAGAATCCAAAGAAGGATCAAATAAAAGAATCCAAAGAAGGATCAAATAAAAGAATCCAGAGAAGGATCACACAAGGAGAGAAGGTCGTTCCTCACCGACTACGTTGGCTACGCTCGGCTCAGGATCCAAAGGACCGGGCTAAATGAGCGGGTACGACGAGGAGTGGGTGATGGAACGAAGAGATAAAAGAATCCAAAGAAGGATCAAATAAAGAATCCAAAGAAGGATCAAATAAAAGAATCCAGAGAAGGATCACACAAAGAATAAGAGAAACTCCCAAAAGGGGAAAGAGCAGTTCCTCACCAAATCCGGAGATCCAACTCAAAGCTCAGAATCCAAAGGACCAAGCTAAAGGGTAGGTACGATGAGCAGATGAGGACAACCACCTTATGTGGCACGATCGGCCCCTCAGCGCCGACGTGTCTAGCTCACGGTTCGGCTCGCCCATCCCTTCCAGGATGGCGACGACCGTCTTATGCAGCACGATCGGCCCCTCAGCGCCGACGTGTCTAGCTCACAGTTCGGCTCGCCTATCCCTTCCAGGATGGTGACGACCATCTTATGCAGCATGATCGACCCCTCAGCGCCGACGTGTCTAGCTCACGGCTCGGCTCGCCCATCCCTTCCAGGATGAAGACAACCATCTTATGCATCACGATCGGCCCCTCAGCGCCATCGTGTCTACTTCGCGGTCCGACTCGCCCATCCCGTCCAGGATGGCGACGACCGTCTTATTCAGCACGATCAGCCCCTCAGCGCTGACATGTCTATCTCACGGTTCAGCTCACCCATCCCTTCCAGGATGACGACAACCGTCTTATGCATCATGATCGGCCCCTCAGCGCCATCGTGTCCAATCTCGGTCGGCTCGTACATACCTTCCAGGATGGCGACCACCGTCTTATGTAGCACGATCGGCCCCTCAGCGCCATCATGTCCAGTTCACGGTCGGCTCGTACATTCCTTCCAGGATGGCGACCACCGACTTATGCAGCACGATCGGCCCCTCACTGCCATCGTGTCCAGTTCACGGTCGGCTCGTACATTCCTTCCAGGATGGCGACCACCGTCTTATGCAGCATGATCGGCCCCTCAGCGCCATCGTGTCCAGTTCACAGTCGGCTCGTACATACCTTCCAGGATGGCGACCACCGTCTTATGCAGCACGATCGGCCCCTCAGCGCCATCGTGTCCAGTTCAGGGTCGGCTTGTACATTCCTTCCAGGATGGCGATCACCGTCTTATGCGGCACGATCGGCCCCTCAATGCCATCGTGTCCAGTTCACGGTCGGCTCGTACATTCCTTCCAGGATGGCGACCACCGTCTTATGCAGCACGATCGGCCCCTCAGTGCCATCGTGTCTAGTTCACGGTCGGCTCGTACATACCTTCCAGGATGGCGACCGCCGTCTTATGCAGCACGATCGGCCCCTCAGCGCCATTGTGTCCAGTTCACGGTCGGCTCGTACATACCTTCCAGCATGGCGACCACCGTCTTATGCAGCATGATCGGCCCCTCACTGCCATCGTGTCCAGTTCACGGTCAGCTCGTACATTCCTTCCAGGATGGCGACCACCGTCTTATGCAGCACGATCGACCCCTCAACGCCATCGTGTCCAGTTCACGGTCGTCTCGTACATTCCTCCCAGGATGGCGACCACCGTCTTATGCAGCACGATCGGCCCCTCAGTGCCATCGTGTCTGGCTCATCTTCGGTTTCGCTCATTCCCTCCAGGATGGCGACGACCGTCTTATGCAGCATGATCGACCCTC
The DNA here is from genome assembly GCA_945859875.1 of Cuscuta europaea. Taxonomy (NCBI): domain Eukaryota; kingdom Viridiplantae; phylum Streptophyta; class Magnoliopsida; order Solanales; family Convolvulaceae; genus Cuscuta; species Cuscuta europaea. The sequence goes on along the minus strand of CAMAPE010000011.1, from coordinate 5,015,297 downwards.
AGTGCCATCATGTCTAGCTCATCTCCGGCTCGCTCATTCCCTCCAAGATGGCGACGAACGTCTTATGCAGCACGATCGGCCCCTCGGTGCCATCGTGTCTAGCTCATCTCCGGCTTTGCTCATTCCCTCCAGGATGGCGACGGCCGTATTATGCAGCACGATCGGCCCCTCAGCGCCATCGTGTCTAGTTCATGTTTAGCTCGTCCATACCTTCCAGGGTGGCGATGACTGTCTTATGCAGCACGAATCGCCCCTCAGCGCCATTCGTGACTGGTTCTTATTCGACGTAAGACCACACCATGGCAAAGTAAGACCATACCTTGGCAAAGTAAGACCATACTGTGGCAACAAACGTCTTATGCAGCACCCTCGGCCCCTCAGCGCCGTCGTGCCCGGTTTACCGATGACATTCACTGATTTGTATCACATCTTACATTCCCTCTCTCATACATTGCACTCATACATCACATGCATTCGTACATTCATGCATCATCTCTCATACATCCATACATACATGTACATCATATCGAGCCATTCTCCGTGTCGTCAGCTTATATTGTGCAGAGACCTCTAAGCTTCTCCATTGGAAAGCTCGGGTCAGAGTCCTCTACTCCCACCTGATACATTCAGAGGGAGAGTGTCCGGGGAAGAGCATCCCTTGCCCGACCCCATCGGGAGGGGAGCGCCTTATCGGCAGCATATTTTCAGAGGGACAGGCACCCACTCATATATTATGATTATTCGAAGACACAGTTTCCAGCAAGACAGAGGAAGAGCACAGGCAAGAGTATATTTTCTCGAGCAGATCCGCACACTCACTACTCAAGAAACTGGAGGACTTGTGTTGGGGTATATTATCCTGGCCTATTACTGTTCAGGAGCCCAAGACTTCACATAGTACGGAGCCCGTTCAGTAAAGCCCATTTTGGCCATCCGGCCCGACAGGACCGTATTTGGCCCATTAGGGCGGAGAGCACCCTTCCCCATTCCCCTATAAATATGAGGCTTTCCCACATGTTTAAGGATCCCCTTGGGAGCTTCTTCTTCCTCCCCCTTTTGGAGCTAGCTTCAATACTCCATTAATGGGAGCTTGTATAATGTAATGGTGAGGAGAGTCCTGATGAGAAAGAGAGGGATTGGACATTAGCCTAAAAAGTCTCGTGGTTTTCTCCCTTTCGGGTTTCCACGTAAAAATAGTTGTTCATACACATTTATATACATATTTACAATATCGTGTTGGATTAAACTCAACATATATATATATATATATATATATATACACGAGAGCTGGTGCTTCCTCATTTTCCTGTTGCTTATTTGAATATTGAATCCCTCCTAACTGTCTCTCTCTAGAAAATCTCTACGCCTCAATTTCTTAAAGGTATCCCATCTTCTTTTCTTTTCTTTCATGTCTAGTCCATCCTCTTCATCGAAAAAAGAGAAGATGGTTTTCATTCATCATTCAAGGGGAAAGGCTGGCCCAAGCGGCCAGGCAGGGAACTCTTCTGCCCAAGTTTCAGAATCTTTATCTGATTTCTCAACCCCCTGAATACCGATCAGTCGCTCCCCGACGATGGATGCCTCTCGGGGGAGGACCTTCTGATATATGAACATGGGATGCCCGAGAGGCCCCCGCGATATTCTCTAAATTTCCACTGTATTTGGAAGCAACGCCAACGCCTTCCTGTAGGCGCCGCTCGGCATATATCTCATTTCCCACCGCCCCCTAGGCAGTTTTATATTGGCTTCATTCGCCATCTGGTGAGGCACCGACCGGGGTATGTGCTGGTGCACCAAGATGCATTGGTCGTCAGTCTTTGTTTCCCTATGCACCCGTTCATTATAGATTTCCTGCGCCGGCTCTCAGTGCTCCCGGCTCAGTTCATGCCCGGCACTTATCGCATTTTGACCGGATTCATCATTCGGTGTCATGACCTGGGAATTCCCCCAAGCGTCGATCTATTTTTACACCACTATAGCTATTAGCCGTACTCGACCACCGGGTATTTGAGGTTAATCTCCCGACCTTACCGTCAGTTTTTCATAGAAAATCCCTCCCCCCGAGAAATGGGAAGAGCGCTTCTTGTTTGTCCATGTGGGCGAACCACTGCCATTCCCCGATCTCTGGAACACCTATCCAGTTCGGGATAAGGAACCTGTTCTGGATGCCGCCCTTCACAGACGGGTCGATCGGCTGCGCTTGGGGGGGGGGGGGGGGGGTTCTCAGAACATTCGCGCTTATGTTACACCTTCCAAAATCTTGGCTGCTGGCATCGCTAATTTCCTCGCACTTTAGCCGTTCGGGATATATTAGGTGATTCATGCTTTTACTGATGACATTTCTTCATTGCAAGCGTGATTTCTTCTGCTGAGATGAAACACCTGGTCCACCCTTCGGCATCATCTAACCCGGTCGGAAAAGGGAAGGGAAAACTCACCGTTGATAGCGGCAAGCTTGTACATCACTTTGATCCTCCCCAAGGCAGCACCGAGCTCTCACGGAAAAGACCCCGCCCAGATCAAGTGGTGGATATGATCGACCCTGATCCGGTAAAACAAAAAACAACTCTTCCACCCCTTCGACCAATGAGATCATGCCTGTCAGGGCCAAGGCCACCGATCAGTTGCACGTAGAGTTCTCTGGCATGGGGCCCGTTCGGAGGCTAAAACGCTTTTAGGCCAGACGGCCACCTCCTTATGGTGCACTGTGGCCTTGAAGACCCCGCCAAGCTTCACAAGCCTGTCCCATTGGACCGACCTGGTTGAGGCAGGTCATTTAGAAAATGTCAAGGTACTAATTCTTACTTCGTCAATCCCTTTCCTTGAGGTTCAGCTCGTACCGTCTCTTATAGTATGATCACATTTTAGGCCGGGGTTTATTATCACGAGGCCTTTTTGACCGCCGAGCAGGAGATGATGTTCCTCACTCAAGAGTGGTACAATGCTTAGACCCTTTTTGTGGCTGCACGCAAAATGGCTGCTGATCTACAAGAACGAGCGACAAAAAGGGGATAAAGCTGTTGCCGAATTGGCTGAAGTTGAGCCAAGTGTTCAACGATGCGATCGGGAAATCAGTTTCCTCAAAGCCAAATTGAAAGCTGCCGAGGAGGCTGAGGTGAAGATCCAGAAATCCAAGGAAAAGAATGTCGATGTTCACTTCACCATTGATGTTTCAAAGATCACGAAGCAAGCAGTCATTGATTTTCAATGAGGCACTGGTCTGAACACCGCGTCGGAAAACACTGCCCGGGAATTCCTTGCTCAACATCTCGGTCAGCATCTTCATGCTAGCGATAAGCCCCTTCTGGCTGGTATCGAGATCTTAGATAAAAACCATGGAGGGGAAAGAATTTGTGGAAGCTCTCGCTCGAGACACCTTGGTCAAGAGCATGGACATCTTGATTGATGAAAACATTGACTTGATCATGGAGCACTTTCCTCAGACGTTCAATACTGACGACCTGGGCTTTTCTGATTGGTTCAGGAACGCCTTTGATCGGGTGATGAAGACACGTGTTGAAGACGCGAAGAAGGCCAAGGAAGGTGGTGAGCCTAGCTCCAAACAACCTTTTTCTTCCAAACCAGATTTAGCCTAGCCTCTCTCCTTGTATTTCTTCTCATTCGTTTGTATTTTTCATTCCTTTGTATTTTATGGCCGGTAGTGCCGAAGAATAACAAATTTGTCTGTATTTTCCGAGTCTTTTTCCCTCAATCGTGCAAGTCACTTAAGAAGCTGTTTTGACACTTCATTAAATGTCCGCCATCTCCATACTATAGTTTCGATTCCCCCGTTTGAGTTTTTCGATACGGTTCATCCATACTGATGATCGAGATGTAAACCATTCCATCCACCATTTGGTTTCCCCGCTCGGTCATCCTGAAAAGTTCATCTAAACTGTTGGCGGGAATGGTGACTCACCTCCAAAGTCATAGTTTCGATTTCCCCACTCGATCTAACCGTCATGGTTCGTCCATACTTATGACTAAGGTAAGATTTTAACATCATCTCCTAAACCATAGTTTCGATTCCCCCGTCCGGTCATCCAGAACGGTCCGTCCATACTTCTGGCTGAAATGATGGCTCTCCTCCAAACCAAAGTAGTGATTCTCCCGTTCGATCATGTCGTCATGGTTCATCAACATATGTGGTTGAGGTGAGGCTTTTAGCCATAGCTTCGATTACCCCTCTCGAGTTTTTCAATATGGTTCATCCATGCTGCTGGCCTCTGCTTCACACCATCTCCTAAATCACAGTTTCAATTCCCCCATTCGGTCATCCGGAATGGTTCGTCCATACTCATGGCTGAAATGATTGCTCTCCTCCAAACCAAAGTGATGATTTCCCCATTCGATCCTGTCGTCATGGTTCATCAACACTTAAGGTTGAGGTGAGGCTTTTGGCCATAGCTTTGATTCCCCCACTCAAGTTTTGCGATACGATTCGTCCATGCTACTGGCCTTTTTTGGAAGTTATGTCTTCCTCTCCTTTTCTTTTTTTTTCAAGAAGTGGAAACAACCGTTTTTACTGGTAAAACTTCCTTAGATGTTCAACATTCCATATTCCGGTCTGTCGGCCTTTTGTAGTCTTGAGGCTGAACGTGTCATCGGCATACTTGCGGCACACCTAGTAAGGGCCTTCCCAATTTTTCGCCATTTTGCCGCTCTCGAGGGGCTTGCTATTCTCCCTTTTCCTTAGGACGAAATCTCCAATTGTGAGAGATCAAATCTTGACCTGCTTGCCAAAGTATCTCTTGGTTGCTCGTTAATATTGCTTGATCCTTCTTGTTGCAAGGTCCCTTCGTTCTTCAATAAACTACAGTTCGGCCCGTAGTGTTTCTTCGTTCTTTGCTGGGTCGAAGTGTGTTGTTCGGTAGGTGGGAACCAAAACCTCTATTGGGGCCTTAGCCTGGAATCCATACGATAAGGCAAACAGTGTCTCCCCAGTAGCACTTCTGAGGGTTGTTCAGTATGTCCACAAAATGTACTTGAGCTGATCGGGCCATGAGGAGGAGTACTCCTCCAGCTTCTTCTTCATCCATCTCATGATGGTTCTGTTCATGTTCTCCACCTGGCCATTCATTTGAGGGTATGCTACTTACGCCTTGGAGTGGCTGATCCCCCATGTTGCCAAGAATCCCTCAAAACTTCTCCCCGGGAACTAGGGGTGGACAAGAATACCGGAAAATCGGTATACCGCACTTACCGTACCGAAAAATACCAGAAAATACCGGAATATTGGTATACCGTCATGATGGAGTATATGGCCCGGGAACCCCCGGCCCACAGACTCCTACTACTCCAGCAAAGGCCCAACAGGCCCAACAGGCCCAAATCACAGCGCCCAGAGTACCAAGCAGTCCGCACAACGCACAGGGGCGCCTTCGGCCCCCTGGCCGAAGGCTCCAAATTATCACAGAGCGGGTTTCTCAAGCAAATTAGGAAACTGGGAGAAAACGGCGAAAACAGTAGCCCTTGGCAATGTGAGCCCTCGGCACCAGGGTGCCATCGGGTTGGAGGAGCCTTCGGCTACTGCTCTTTGGCCGAAGGCATCTCACTCGACAAGATATCCGCCTCACATGCGTACAGATCACCGTACTCTGCACAGACGTCCCATCCAACAGCCGCATTAAATGCGGCCACATGCGGCTGCCAGCGCCAACCAGTTGAGGCGACCCCTCGGCCAATGGGCGCTTGACACGTGTCCCTGCCCGGCATTTATTGCTACTATAAATAGCACCCCATTTCCCCATTTGTAACCACGCTGAAAACGCTCCACATTTATAATACACTCTCTCTCTATATTTACTTGCTCTGACTTCTCTCTAAGTTATTCCCCGTAATAACCCTTCGGATATATACCCCCGGGTAGACAATCCATCATTTGGTGCTCTCGTTGAGAGGTTAAACAATCAAGTAAGAAACCCTCCCCCTCGACCAAACACAAAACACTAGCCCTCTATCAAAATGGTGAGGACAACACGTGCCAACTCAAAGAACGTAGAAGACAAGAACCTACCCCTCGGCGACGTCAACGCCCCCGAAGCCTCTCACAGGGCTCCCGAGGGCGGTGTCATCGCTGGGCTGGAACAGACGGCTGTCGACCTACGCCTTCAGATCCAACAAAATGCCCCCGATGCCCGCCTCGACATCGAGGCCAAGAAGAAAAACCGGAGCGATGACCAAGTCAGCCCTCCGGTTCTCACCATCGACGTACAATCGGCGCTCTCCGCCTTCATCCAGACGCTCACCCAGAACTCGGGTGCCTTCGGCACCCTGGCTCCAGCTCACCCTCAGATCGGGGAAAATATCATACTTCCCCCTCTGCCACACCCCTTCGGAAACCCCACCCCTCGGGTGAGAAACGACGAAGGGGTGGTGGCCCAAGAAACATCCTCCCAGGAAGTTCAGTCCCGGGACCGCCATAATGACAACAGGGAGAGGCCCCGTACTTCCGCCCTCAACCGGCTCGGAGGAGGGCCAGACCGCCGAGGGGTCCAAGACCGCCTCGGGGGGAAAGCACTCCAAAGGCCCCAGGAAAGCGGGGGATCTGTTTCGAGGGCAGACGAGGAGCGTCCCCCTCGGGACAAAGGCAAGACACCCCTTCATGTCGATGATGCTCTGCACCAAATAAACCAGGCCCACTCGGCCCGGGTTCGTTCGCAGGGGGCGGAGACCCTCCCGAGGGACCCCCGGGACGAGATTATTGCGGCCCTCCAGCGCCGGCTTGACGAAATGGAGTCCAACAAAGCTCACGCCACCACCTCCACCCCTCACTCAGATCTCAAATACGAGGCCATGATGGCCAAAATGGAGGAGTTACAGAAGAAGGTGGTCGAGGGCTCCGGGGAACCCGTCATCCAGCTCCGGACTCGGACGCCATTTACCCCGAGGGTATTGGCGGCCCGGATCCCGGAGAAATACCGAGGGCAACACATACAGCCCTACAGCGGGAAAACGGACCCCCAGGAACATTACAGCAAGTACCAGAACAGCATGATGATGGTGGGGGCGTCAGACGAATATTTGTGTCGTTGGTTCCTCTGCACCTTAGAGGGACCAGCATACGAATGGTTCAACAGGCTGCCCGAGGGCTGTATTGATTCATGGCAAGAACTAGCCCAGCGGTTCTTGACACAATTTGCCGGGAGGCGTCGCACAAGGAAGCACTTCTCCCACCTCCTAACAATACGCCAGAAGAAGGATGAGACCCTTCGGGATTTCCTGGAGCGCTGGAGGACGGAGGCCGACAAGGTCGACGGTGCTGATGACGGGACCCTTCTGGCCCTCCTACAAACCGTCCTCCGCACCGGCATCTTTTCAAGGAGCCTCATCATTGAACCCCCCCGCGACTACATAAGGGCCTTGCAGCGGGGGGACCGATATGCTGAGGCCGAGGAGGTGGAGAAGTATCACCAGCATCCGGACCAGCAGCCCCCGAGGGCTGACAACAAGCACAACCGAGGGCCGGGGGCTCCTCCAAATCGCCCCAAGGCTTCGGGACCCTCCGATGACCGCCCTCGGCAAGGCCAAGCCAAGCCCGGGGGAGGTTATAGGAGCAACCCTAAGACTTGGGCCCAGCCCATTCTCCTGGACCGCCCTCGGACCCCATTGACGCACCCCGTCAGCATCATCCTCGATTTTGCAGAGGAGAGGGGCCTTGTTGAGCGCGATTCTCGCGCACCCCCGGAGGTACACGCTATCAACCCTCAGTTCCCCTACTGTCGCTTCCATCGACACCAGGGGCACAGGACCGATGACTGCCATCAACTGAAGACGGCCATCGAGAGATTAATACAAGCAGGGCACCTGTCCCAGTTTGTCCAGAGCCCTCGGCAGGAGGGACCTTCTCATCAGGGACCTCCCCGAGGGCACCATACGAAGGTAAGTGCCTGGGTGAATCCGAACACCATCCCCCTCGGCAAGAAGAGGGAGATCGGAAACTTGGAAGAAGAGGAAGAGGAGTACCCCCACTACCAGGAGAAGAAACGCCACATCCTCATGATCACCGGTGGCAATACAGGGGCGATTCCACCAGCCAGCGGAAGAAGTGGGCTCAATCGCTTTACGTAGGGGAAGTCACTCATATGCCCCCGGTGAAGCGATTGAGGGAGGAACCCATCACCTTCACCAACGCAGATCTCCCTCCTACTTCTTCTCCTCACAGGGATGCCTTGGTGATTCGGACAGAGATCAACGACACCATCATTCACCGAACTTACGTTGACACGGGCAGCTCCGTCAATGTAATGTACCTCAGTACCTTCAGAGAGCTGCATCTGGAGAGGGGGTCTCTTCGGCCCATTAAGACCCCTCTTGCCGGCTTCACCGGCGATACTATTGATTCCGAGGGGGTAATAACCCTCCCGGTGATCTTCGGCGACGGGATCCATAGAGCCCAGCTCGAAGTGGAGTTCGTCGTCGTCAACATTGACTGTGCTCACAACATCATCCTCGGCCGGCCAGCCCTCGAGGACCTCGAAGCCATCATCTCCATGAGGCATCTCTGCCTCAAGTTTCCCGCCGAGGGGGGCATTGGCTACTCCCGGGGGAATCAAAAAATTGCCCGCGCCTGCTATCTTCAGGTCACTAAGAAGGTAAGCAAGACGGAATTCCGTGTTGACACCATCACCGGAGCCGTTGACCAAGAGGAAAGAAGGCCGAGGGCTGAACCGGCCGAGGACGTAGAAGACTTTGCGCTCGATCCGGCCCAGCCGGAGAGAGTCGTGAAGATTGGAGCCCAGCTCCCTGAAGATTTGAAGACCGGCATCACCGACGCCCTCCGCGCCTACTCCACTGTCTTTGCATGGGGGCCGGAGGACATGCCGGGAATTAGCCAAAGGGTCATCACCCACCGCCTCTCGGTGGACCCCTCGTCAAAAGCAGTGCAACAACGAAGAAGACCCCTCTCCGCCGAGAGGAGGGAATTTGTGAAGAAGGAGGTCGCCATGCTCCTCTCCATTAAGCACATCAAAGAGGTGAAATATCCCTCATGGCTGGCGAATGTAGTCCTCGCACAGAAGCCCCCTACCTTCTGCATGTGCGTGGACTACACCGATCTCAACAAAGCATGCCCTATGGATCCATTCCCTCTACCAAACATTGATCAATTGGTGGATGAGACCGCAGGGTGTGAGATCATGTCCTTCCTCGATGCCTTCTGAGGGTACCATCAAATTTTCATGCACGAGGAGGACGCCGAAAAAACTGCCTTCATGACTCCCGAGGGCATCTTCTGCTACCTGGTGATGGCCTTCGGCCTAAAGAACTCGGGGGCCACTTACACCCGGATGGTGGCCCGGGTCTTTCAAGCCGTCCTAGGGCGCACCATGGAGGCCTATGTCGACAACATGATCGTCAAGAGCAAGCAATCTTCCAGCCATGCTGACGACCTCCGGGAAATCTTCGCCATCATGCAAAAATTCAACCTTCGGTTAAACCCGAAGAAGTGCACCTTCGGCGTCCAAGGGGGCAAATTCTTAGGCTACATGGTGAGCCGAAGGGGTATTGAGGCCAATCCCGAGAAAATCCAGGCCATCATCAACATGGAGCCCCCACGCAATGTGAAGGAAGTTCAACGGTTGACGGGCCGCCTGGCAGCCCTCAACCGCTTCCTATCTAAATCGGCGGAAAAATCTCTACCCTTCTTCCAGATCATGAGGAAGACGGCTGGCTTTCTATGGACTCCAGAATGGCAGGGGGCTTTCGACGAGCTCAAACGATATCTATCTTCACCTCCTGTGCTCTCCAAACCCAAGGTAGGGGAGACCCTCTACCTCTACCTTGGGGTTAGCCCGGCGGCCATCAGCTCGGTGCTCATCCGGGAGGAAGACGGCATCCAACATGCCATCTTCTACGTTAGCAAGACCCTAAGGGAGGCCGAGCTCAGGTACTCCCCTGTGGAAAAAACGGTGTTAGCCATCGTTTGGACCGTCAAAAAATTGGGCCACTACTTTCAGGCTCACCCGGTTCAGGTCCTCACTCATCAACCCCTCGGCGCCCTCATGAGGAGCCCCACCAGCTCCTCCCGCATGGTGAAATGGGCTATCTTCTTGAGCCAGTACAACATTGACATCCGCCCAAGGCCTGCCATCAAGGGCCAAGCCCTGGCGGACTTTGTGATGGAGTGTACCGCAAGGGCAGCCACGGACGGGGAGCCCTCGGCTACCTCGGACGACTGATGGACCCTCTACACTGATGGCTCCTCCGCGACCAAAGCATGCGGGGGAGGGGTAGTCCTCATTACTCCCGAGGGCTTCAGGGCCTACTATGCAATCCGCTTCTCCTTCAAGGTCTCCAACAATGAGGCCGAATATGAGGCCCTCCTATGTGGCCTTCGGCTGGCTGCCAACATGAGGGCTCGGCAGATCCACATCAAATGCGACTCCAAGTTGGTCGTTGGCCAAATCTCCGAAGAATATGAGGCCAAGGAGGGGAGAATGAAACAGTACAAGGAAGCGGCCAAGGAGTTGCTTAAGGTATTTGAGGCACACTCTCTCACTCAAATACCGAGGGCTCAGAACTCCGAGGCCGACATATTATCTAAACTCTCGGCAGACTCCCCCGAGCGCATCTCCAAAATTGCCAAAATCGAGGAACTCAGCCTCTCAAGCATCCATGCAAGCCCCGTGATGAACATACAACAACGTCAGGAGGATTGGATCTCAGATATCACCGCCTTCATCTCCACAGGGCAGCTACCCGAGAATGAGGCCCGCGCTAAACTGGCAAAGCTGAGGGCTCCCAGCTACACCATCGAAGATGGAAGGCTCTACAAACGATCTTACAATGGCACGCTACTTCGGTGCCTTCATCCAGATGAAGCCGAGGTCGCAATGGAGGAAGTGCACAGTGGCACTTGCTCAGCTCACCAGGGACCCTTCTCCATGTCCCGAAGGCTCATTCTCCAGGGCTACTTCTGGCCAACCATGGCCAGGGACTGTGCTGACCTTGCCCGGAGGTGCACCGCATGCCAACATTTCCAGAAAGCTCCCGGCAGACCAGCGGTCAACTATGCCCCCATCAGCACCTCTGTCCCGTTTTCCCGATGGGGGATAGACCTTGTGGGCCCTCTGCCGAGGGGTACCTCCAACAACAGATACATCATTGTGGCCGTCGACTATTTTACCAAGTGGGTGGACGCTGAACCCCTCGCCAGCATCACAGAAGCAAAGTGCCGTCACTTCGTCCTCAAGAACATCCTCACAAGGTTTGGCGTCCCCCAGCAGATCATCTCCGACAATGGGACACAATTTGAGGCAGCCCCCTTCTGTGCCCTTCTGGAGGCATGGGGCATCAAACACACCTTCTCCTCCGTTGCCTACCCTCAAGGCAACGGGCAAGTAGAGAATGCCAACCGGACCTTGCTCGAGGGCCTCAAAAAGAAGCTAGAGGCCGAGGGCGGTGGCTGGGTGGAAGAACTTCACAACATCCTTTGGGCCTACCGCACCACCCCTCGGCGAGCTACAGGTGAAACACCCTTCTCCCTCTGCTACGGTTTTGAAGCCAAAGCTCCTACGGAAGTCACCCTTCCTACCCGAAGGGTGATCCAATACGACCCCGAGGTCAACGACAGCAACATGGCCCTCGACCTCCACCTCATTTCAGAACGCCGGGAGCAGGCCTTCATCCGAGCAGAAAACTACCGAAGGCAAGTTAAATGCTACATCGACGCCAAAATTCGCACCCGAGAATTTCAAGTGGGGGACTACGTCCTCCGGAGGAGGGAAGCCAGCCAACCAACCGAGGGAGGAAAAATGGCACCAAAATTCGAAGGCCCCTACATCATAGCAGCCATCATCAAACCCGGGACCTATAGGCTCAAACGCCCCAATGGGAAAGAAGTCCCTAGGCACTGGAATGTACACCATTTAGTTAAATTTTATCAATAATGTAAGAGCGGCCAAGCCCTCATAACTAGTGAATGTACTATCCTATGGCCCAAGGTCTCCAATTTCGAAGAATGAAGATACATTTAAGACATCAAGCCCTCATACTGACTACAGGCCCCAGGCCTCACCACAAGAAGAAACCCCTCCGGCACCCAGTGCCGAGGGCGGACACCATCAACACCTACAACAAACAGTAGAAACACCACGTGTTTTCAGTCAAGACCCCTCGGCACCCAGTACCGAGGGAGGGAACTCCTATCACCAACAACAAGGAACGCCATGTGTTTCATTTCCCTTCGGCACCCAGTGCCAAGGATACTTCCCCACCTTCAACATCAAAAAAGAAAAGATTAGAACACCAAGTGTTCCTACAGAATACCCTTCGGCACCCAGTGCCGAGGGTACACCTCCATCATCAAATATCGAAACGAAGAAAAAGCACCAAGTGTTTCAAAGAAGACCCTTCGGCACCCAGTGCCGAGGGTACACCTCCATCATCAAACATCGAAACGAAGAAAAAACACCAAGTGTTTCAAAGAAGACCCCTCGGCGCCCAGTGCCAGGGATATGCTCTCCTAACAGCTTCCAAACATCTATTGGGAAACACCAAGTGTTTCATTTGAAGACCCTTCGGTACCAAGTACCGAGGGTAGACGCCTACATCAACTACAAAAAAAAGAGAACACCAAGTGTTCCTACAACAGACCCCTCGGTACTAAGTACCGGGGGCTACACATCGAAACTAACACCAAGTGTTGTTTCTAAAAGCCGTACCCCACGAGGACGCATATACCGAAGGCGCCACCATCGGTGCCGGCGGCACGTAGTGCCCCCGGCCATTTGCAACTAGTGTGCAAATGAAAACCCTTCCTTGAATCGCTTTCCGCGTCACTACCCCCAGGGTATGACAGGCATGAGAAATGCCCAGGATTCGACTTTCAAAAACGGAACGCTATCCGCGTCATTACCCCCAGGGTATGACAGGCATGAGAAATGCCCAGGATTCGACTTCCAAACCGAAACGCTCCCCGCGCCACCACCCCAAGGGTGTGGCAGGCCACAGACTATGTCTAGCGCCGAGGGGACGACTTTCAAAAATGAGGCGCTTTCCGCGCCATCCCCCAAGGGGAGGCAGGTTACGGACCACCATATCTTGTGCCCAGGAAACGTCCCTCGATCCCCTCGGCACTCGGAAGGTTAACCCGAGGGAGGAGAGCCATTGGTGTATTCTGATGGTCTCCTAATAGGCCCAGCCTTACCAAGAAACCAAGTTTCTTGATGCCTTCCCTTCACCACCAACCAAAAAAAAAAAAAAAGGGGGTGAAGGGGAGTAGACTCAGCGAGAAATCAAAGAGTACACTCCAACAATATCACAGCATGCCGAGGGCTCCCCACGGAAACACCTCCGGTAATTGAAGACTCCTATTTCCCGAAGGATACTACTCAAAGAAATATCATCAGGAAACGGCTAAGTCCACTACCTGGTCACCTCCGGTCACAAAAACATCGAAGGCTTCAACAATACAAAGGGACTGGACTGTCCAAGGTCCACTAAACGGTACTTCAAAAAAACACTGAAGGCATCTGTTATGCACAAATACCGAGGGCCCTTTCCCCATGACAAGGGTCAAATTCTACAACTTTTAAAGTGTATGCCGAGGGCACACACTCTTCATTGGCTTTCTTCACAACAACAGGATTCAACATCAATTTATGCTTAGAAAAATTCTAAGTCCTGAAGGAGCAGCCCCCGGGCACCCGAAGGCTACACAGAGAAGCAGCACTTGAAAAAAAATTCTAAGTCCTAAAGATTGGGCCCCCGGCCCAATCAATATTACAGCCAAGGGAATATGGTGGCCGAAGGCCATGCAATACAACAACACTTAAAAAAAAAAGAGGGTATTCTGTCCTGAATGAGTAGCCCCCGGGCATCTCGCAAAGTGATGTGGAATCAGAGGGCACCTATCACCCGAAGGCACCCAAGGGAAAATTCCACACTTAGAATATTTTCTAAATCCTACATGTTTTTTCCGGTCAACTACTCATACATCAAGGAGGGACGCCATCTCCCGAAGGCTCCCAAGGGAAAATCCACACTTAGAATATTTTCTAAGTTCTACATGTTTTTCCCGGTCAACTACTCATACACCAAGGAGGGATGCCATCTCCCGAAGGCTCCCAAGGGAGATTTACACTTAGAATATTCTCTAAGTCCTACATATTCCCCCCCCCCCCCCCCGGACAGCTACTCATACATCATGAAGGGATGTCAACTCCCGAAGGCTCCCAAGGGAAACTTTACACTTAGAAGATTTTCTAAGTCCTACATATTTCGCCCTCATCTCGAGGGACCTAATTGCCGAAGGCTACCTATCAATCGAGGGCTACGGTTCACAAGGAATCAACACTCAAGAAAATCTTCTAAGTCCTAAAGACTTAGCCCCCGGCCTATTCAATATTACAGGTGGGGCTCCACAGTAGCCGAAGGCTACATGACATGCTCACTTGCAAAAATCTCTAAATCCTGTGCATTGGGCCCTCGGCCCAACATTCACCCATCAGGAAGGGAGGCCATATCCCGAAGGCTCTCAAGGGGAGATCTACATTTAGAAATTTTTCTAAGTCCTAGGACTTGGATTACTGCAAACACCCGAAGGCCCTAATGTGTGCTACACTTAGAAAAATTTTCTAAGTCCTAATTGCTGCTGGACCCTCGATTGCATATCCAGCAGAGGGTGCCCAACTACCGAAGGCTCCTAAGGGCTAGCTACAATCAGATAGTATTCTAAGTCCTAAGACATACATTCAAAGAAACAAACGCATACATTCAAAAATACCGAAGGCATACACTCAAGGAAAACGGAGGCATACATTCAAGAAGAAAGGAATTGAAGGGAACAAGTCATATAAACACAGCCCGAGGGCAATCATGCATTCATCAAAAACAAAGTAAGTGTGAGATTTACAAACGGGCCGAAGCCGAAGGAACGATGTTGTTCATTACAAAACATGTTCAAAGATCTCTAAGTACAAAGTCATTCTACAACTACAACAGCATCGTTCACTGGGGCGCCCTCTGCAGCCGGCCTCGATGATGCCTCCGCTCCGGTCTCGACAGCGTCGTCCTCGGCCTCATTCTTCAACACCGTGCCCTCAAGGTCGGGCCTCTGAACACCTTCCGGGAGCGGCTCACGGACATCAGGCTGCAAGGGAGGAAGGCCATACGCCGAGGGGGAGAAGTCCTTTTGCTCAATGCCCAAATGCCGGGCCATCCTCCGGGAGATGAGGGCCTGGGTGAAGAATTCGCCGGCTTCATAGTACTCTCTGCCCTTCCGGGCCATCCATTCCCACCCAGGGCCCTCGGCCCATTCTTCAACGCAGGCCTCCACGACCGAGGACACCCACATCTTGCGCCCCTCGGCTCTCCAACCCTCGGCGACAAAGGCCTCAACGGCCTCCTCCTGAGCCTTGGCGACAGCTAGCGCTTTGGAGTCCTCGGCCTCTTTAGCAGCTCTCCTGGCAGCGGCCTCAGCATCAGCCTTGCCTTTCTCTGCAGCCTCCAATTTCAAGCTCATCTGCCGGAGCTCCTCTTCTAGCTGGGCCCCCAGCTTCACCGCCTCTTGGTTCTTGAGGAGGCACTCCCTCATTCTGGCGTCTTGCTCCGCTCTGTGGAGGCGCCATTCTTGAAGCCTCCGAGCCTGTTCGCCGAGGGCTAAGCAAGCCTGCAAAACAACAACAAAAACAGTTAAAGGCAATCACACAAAAATAATCAAAGGAGAAGATGGAGAAAGCCAGGTAAACACTTACAGAGAGGGAGGAGCGGAGAATGTGGTCCTCGAGGGCCGCGTCATTGTAGGCCCTGAGGGCAGCCCTATCCGTCTCAGGGGTCATACCCCTCAGGATGGCCCCCGGGTCGACAGCACCACTGGCCAAAGATGTACCCCTCGGGAACGCGACTGTGAGGATCTCAGGCAGCGACTCCTCTGCCCCCGCCGGCGTTCCACCCGGCAGCTTCTCCACCTGCACCCCGGAGGCGGGGTGCTCGTCAGCGATAATAACCGAGGGCTCCTTCTCGGCGACATCCCCCTTTTTCGGCTTTTTGGTAGTCGGGGGGACCCCTTGGTCACTGCCTTCCTCTTGCCGGCAGCGGCATCGCCCTCGGCTTTCTTAAAGAGGGCAGTGGCGGGCTTCTGGATGCCCTGTCCCGACCCCTTCGGGTCCTGTTTCTTCAAACGAGCAAGGCCCTTTACGTTCACCATAGAGACGGGGATACCTGCACAAAGGAGACAAAGGGTTAGTCCGACGGGTCTAAGTGAAGGGACGATAACATCCAAGCAAAAAAAAAAAACTAAGTACAAAATTCTAAAGCCCTCGGCTCCTACCTTCGGCCCCTCCGAAGGCCTTGTTGAAGGGAGGGTACTTTTCATCGGTCTCCCCTATGAAGCGGTACCTCCGGAACCCGAGGGTGTATAAATCCTCCTCGAGGGTGCAGTCTTTGATCGCCACGTTCTTGTTTTTCCCCTCCGGGAACTTGGCCAGCTTTAGGCCGTCTTTCTCGAGAGCGGCACTCCTGATCTTTTCGTGCCTTCGGAATCGGTCACGTAGCTCCCTCGGGAATGGGCTCTCATCCAACTTCACGTAGCACCAACGTTCCCTCCATCCTTTGTTGGAAGAAGGAGCATCGGAGAATAGTTTGAAGCGGGCAATCTGCTGCAGGTTGGCGTACCCCTCGCCGTTTTCGTGCCCCCCCCCGGCACAGATTAAAGCTCTGGAAGAATAGATCCAGGCTGGGTTTCACCCCTCGGGACTTGCAGAGCTGGAGGAACCCCGCAATGTAGGAGTGGTTGTTGGGCGTGAGTTGGCAGGGGACCAAGCCAACAAACCGCAAATATTCCCGGAGGAATGGGTGCAGAGGGAACCTAAGTCCCATGGAAACTGAAAGGACGTGAATAGCAATACACCCCTCGGGCGCCCTGGACAACACGTCGTCGGGACCTGGCTCCACCACTTCGGCCGAGGGCCCCACGTGCAGCTGAGTCACGTACAGATCTGCCCTGTCGGCCTTCGACCTGATCTCGAGGGCCTCAGTGTTCAGCCAACTGTACCCCTCGGGCATGTTTACGGGCTTTCCTTGATCGACGGCCCTCTCCTTCTTCTTGGTAGCGGCCTTCTTCTTCTTCACACCGGAAACCGCCCTCAGAGGTATCGGATCCAACGGCCTCGAGCTACTGGCCTCCCCGGAACCCCGAGGGGGGAGAACAGCAATCGTAACCTTCGAGCTCTCATTCTGTGCCTCATCCTCCGCTGTCTGCCAGGCGAGGGCTAAGTCTTCATCATCGCACTCCTGCTCGAAGCCCTCGGCTTCAACCTCCGCAGTGAGTTCCTTCTGGACCTCCCGGGCCAGGGCTGCATCACCACCATCCGAGGGTTGACCACTGCTTGACTCCACGTCAGAGATGCCTTCGTCCTCCATCGAGGGCGTCCTCGAGATATCTTGAGAATCACTCTGGGACGACATTCGCACTCTAGTTCGAAGGCTCGTACAACTAGTGTTTTCTAAAAATGTTCTATCTCCTAGCCTAGGGGCGCAGTACAGGTAGCTAAGAGGTGAAGGGTAACTGGAGAACTGACCTTAAGAACAGAGGATTCAACCGGGGGCTGCTGTTTCTCTCTCTAGAAAAATTGGCAGAGCTTCGCTAACAAGTTTTTCGCACACGGAGGAATGCCTGGCCTTGGGGTATTTATAGGCGATAGAATCCGGGCTTGGGCCTGGATTCCGGGCCTCCGGATGGACGCCATCATTACTCACCGCGTCTTCGCCCAACCGGTGACGCCGCCCGCAGACAACCAGCCATCACACGCCACGTGTGCCCCCTCCCAACGGCTATATCCTGTCGTTACATATTCCAACGGCTATATTTCCAACGGCTATATTCTGGAAGCCCCCGGGTTTTCTACTTCACTCCACTTCATCAAGGATTGCCTCCGGGTGCACTCACCCAGAAGTGTCCCCGGGTTGTGCCCCACACAACACATTACACACGCCTTCGGGATAACTCCTTCAGATCCCTAGGGCAGCATATCAGGGCACCCCTCGGGGTTCCCCCTCAACACTACAAAACCGGGCAGCCCCCGGGGAGTGCCTCATTGACGGATGGCCCATGGCACACAGGTAATGAGAGCCCTCGGGTATCTTCATCACCAACTCATCAACAAACAGCGGACCCCCCGGTAATAACTTCACTGCTGCCCTCATCTGGCAGGCCCTCGATCCCTGGATTGAGGGGCTCCCCCTCGGCACCACCAGGACATCAACAGCAAGCCTTCGGCCAATCAACACAGGAGCCCTCAGAAGAGAGAGCCTTCGGCATTCCCGTCATTCTCCATTTTTCACCAAGGTTTGACATTTTCGATTCATCATTGGGGGAATTCGGTGCACTCTTTTTCCCTCATTAGGATTTTTTCCCAAAGGGTTTTTCCTAATGAGGTTTTTAACGAGGCATCCCCCCAAAATGAAACGAAAAGCGTCAGCCTTCGGCCCACAACAGCAACGTAACTGCTTTACTCCTTTTCACCACTTTACAAGTGCCTTAAGGAGTGGGGGACTGGAGGACCCCCTCGGGAAAATCATTAAATTACAAAATCTGTGAAATTCCAACAAACAACAAAGCAAGCCCTCAAGTCCCGACATGTGGGTAACTGAGGGACTGCCTTCGGCAGGGACATAAAAGCAACAACTCCTCACCAACTTTAGAGATCACGACAGGACAACATCAAAAGGCAAGCACAAATTACTCATTTTCCCTCAAGTACCTTTCGGCAAAAGGAGTGAGGGACTCCTGATGGAGTATATGGCCCGGGAACCCCCGGCCCACAGACTCCTACTACTCCAGCAAAGGCCCAACAGGCCCAACAGGCCCAAATCACAGCGCCCAGAGTACCAAGCAGTCCGCACAACGCACAGGGGCGCCTTCGCCCCCCTGGCCGAAGGCTCCAAATTATCACAGAGCGGGTTTCTCAAGCAAATTAGGAAACTGGGAGAAAACGGCGAAAACAGTAGCCCTCGACATTGTGAGCCCTCTGCACCAGGGTGCCATCGGGTTGGAGGAGCCTTCGGCTACTGCTCTTTGGCCGAAGGCATCTCACTCGACAAGATATCCGCCTCACATGCGTACAGATCACCGTACTCTGCACAGATGTCCCATCCAACAGCCGCATTAAATGCGGCCACATGCGGCTGTCAGCGCCAACCAGTTGAGGCGACCCCTCGGCCAATGGGCGCTTGACACGTGTCCCTGCCCGGCATTTATTGCTACTATAAATAGCACCCCATTTCCCCATTTGTAACCACGCTGAAAACGCTCCACATTTATAATACACTCTCTCTATATATATTTACTTGCTCTGACTTCTCTCTAAGTTATTCCCCGTAATAACCCTTCGGATATATACCCCCGGGTAGACAATCCATCACGTCATTTTCGGTACGGTATGATACCATACCGATATATTTTGGTACGGTAACGGTAAATGTTTTCAAATACCGCGGTATACCTGTATAATACTGTACCGACTCCCATCCAGCGATTACTATAAATTCTAAAATATTGTAAAAATCCATTACAAGTTTGAAGCCCAAAATTAATACTTATGTTGGTTACAAATACTAAAATACAAAAATAAAGTCCTGATTTCCCAAACCCACTATAAACTTCGAGGCTTCTACTACGTAACATTCAAACAAACAAACCCTAATGACTAATGGGTAATGTACTAATGTCCGGACCGGTCCATCTTGTTCCATAAGCTTGCGAGTCGCGATGGCTGAGCCGCTGAGTAGCTGACGAGTGAAGAGGGATACACTTATGTGACGAGTGTATCGACATAGAGATTCCGCAAGTCGAGGCACATAACTTTGTCCGAAAGTCTTATTCAAATATTTTATTTAAAATTATAAAAAAGACTAAATACACAATATCATATTATGGATAAATGATTTTATATCCATGTTGTTTGAATAATTTTATTTATTTTTGTTAGTGATCACTATTCATTTAATTATATCTATATTTCTCAAGTTATTTAAATATGCTGAACTGCTTAAATATACTACTAATAATAATTGTTCAATATTGAATATGACATCAATAGATTATTAATTGTATTTTGTAACATTTTAATAATGGATTAAATATGTCGTTAGTACACCGATTTACTATATTTTGTTAGTCTATGATAATTTTTTGAATTGGGGGACATGCATGGTAATTTACCGATACCGTACCGTTACCGAACCGAAACTTCGGTATACCGAAATGCGGTATACCGAAACTTCGGTAAGGTAACGGTATATAAATTTTGTATACTGATAGTTTCGGCACGGTAAAGGTATGAGAGAAAATATTCGGTATACCGTACCAAACCACCCCTACTAGGAACTGCCGGCCATTGTCTGTAATGATCTGCTCATGGAGGCCGAACCGGCAAATGATGTTCTGCCATACAAATTTTCTGACATTGAAACTCAGTGATGTTGGCCAAAGGTTCAGCCTCTACCCACTTGGTGAAGTAATCTATGCCCACGATGATGTATTTCCTCCCTCCGGGTGCAGTAGGTAGGGGCCCTAGCAAGTCGATCCCCCACCTAGAGAACGGTAGGGTCGTGATCATTGGAGTATAGAAACTAGCCGGTCGTCCGGGTACTTGAGCATACTGTTGGCGAACTTTGCATTTCCGGGTGTTTTCAAAACAATCCTACTGGATGGTGGACCAATAATACCCTTGTAGAATGATCCTCCTTGTCAAGGTCTTTGGGCCCTGGTGACTTGAACACATCCCTTCATGTATTTCTTCCATCACTGCTGCAGCAAACCTGGGAGGGAGACACTTCAGATAAGGACCCCCGAACGTTTTCTTATAATTATGACTACGACTACGACTACGACTACGAGTACGACCACGACTACGATTACGATTATTATTATTATGGTGGTTGATAACCGCTTACGCGGCGTTGTAGTAAAACAGAGTCTAACCTTTCGATTTTCCCCCGAGTATCGTGTCTCTTGAGGAATGGCGGAGGAGTTTCTTGATTTTAAGTCCAGTCACAGGTTATCGCAAATTATTGGAAGTTTTCCAAATTAAAACTTTTGATTGATTTTCTAAACTAGTTTTTGAAAAATAAAATAATTAAATTATGCAAATACTAATGATGGCTCAAAAATAAACTAAATGAAAAATATTAAACTCTAGATGGATTGATCAAAGAAGGGCAATGAATTGAATAATTAGAAATGGATATATTCTTGGACCTAGTAATTAGGGGAATTAAAACAACAATTGGACTAATAATTTCTTTTCTCATAGACAAGAATAGAAATTATTTTCATTAATTTATCCTATTTCTAGGTTTCATCAATGTATTCAAAAATGGTTGGCTTGAATTAAATTCCAATCTCACAGACAAGACAGAAATAATTCTCCAATATTTTGTTCAATAAAAATAGCCAAATTCATTAACTAATTAAACTCATTAATTAAGCAATTTGAATTTAATTCTCATAGACAAGATGTAAATCCATTTCATTAAAATTTCCTATTTCTAGGCCTTATTAACGTGCTTAAATATGGTTGGCTCAAATTATTTTCTAATCACATAGACAAGTCAGAAATAATTTTCCAAAAGTTAATTAATGAAAATGGCTAACAATTATTAATTACTAATTCATCAATTTGAATAACTAGCCCAATTAATTAATTTTAACCCCTAATTTTCGGCTACCAAGTCAATCCATATTCTTTTACTCAATTCATGCCCAAAACAATTTTAGCTACTAAACATTATTTTTGCATTAAACAATATGGTAAATAAATTAACCATTAACAAGGAATTAAACATGTATAATAGCAAAAATTAAACAAAAATAAGATCTTGTCAAAATAAACTTTCTGGAACTACAATATGACTTTTTAGAATTTTTCAAGAATTTTTAAACCTAAAATCCAATTTTAACCTTAATTGATAATTTTCCCACTTTTAACTATAAAATACAAAAGGCAATTAAAATAGGCTAAATTCGTTCTAAATTTTCTATTGACTACTGGGGGTGATATTACAGTGAAATAAACTGGAATTAGAGCCGAAACTATTTTTTTTACTCTTTTTAAGTAATTAATTTAATTTATGCAATAATAACAACTAATTACTGAAATTAATTAAAAATTACTTCTGCTTCGAGAAAATTAACTTTCTTCATATAAATAACAACCTTGAGGCTAGTAAACAACTATATAATTAATTGGAATGAATTCAACATCAACAACTATTTTATTAAATATTTGGAAGAAAATGCGAAATACTTGATAAATATTCTGAAAAATTCAAAGAACAGATCGAGAAAACAAAGCAAAGATTCAGATTCTACTCGTTGAGAAGATGAAAATACATATAAAGAACTTACAAATTGGAGCTAAAATGAAAAAGATATGAAAGATTGAAGTTGAAGGTGCAATCAATGGTGGAAATCCGAGCTTTGAAGAGGAAGAAGACCTTTTTGAACTAGTTTCGGGCTAAGAATGGTGTGTTTGAGATGAGTAAAAATCGGGCTATTTATAGCAGCAAAAATACCGTAGGCGGCCAACCAGGCGGCCACCTGCCACCTTGCTCCGGCCGCCTTCCGTCCCATCACCGGCAGCCGAACGTGCGCCGGTCTCTTCATCCGCCGCAGGCGGTCCAGCAGGCGGCCGCCTGCCGTTCCTGTCTGGCCGCCTGCCGTCAAATCCCACTGGCCGGTGGTTGGTTTGTCGCCTTGTGCCGCAGGCGGTCATCGGAGGCGGCCGCCTTTCGTCCAGTGTCGGCCGCCTTCGGTTTTTCTCCGGTCCGGTCAAATTTCTAAAAATGTTGATTTTCCAAAAACAACGGTAGGCGGCCACGAAGGCCTTCAATTTTGGCCGTCTTCCTGGCCGCCTTCCTAGCCGCCTATGAGATTATTAGTCTAGCTTCTTCTTCCCTTTTTGTGCTCTTCAATTTTGTCTTCTGGACCACTTTGAAATTCTGCTTCCTTCTTTCGGTATGATATCATTTGTCACTCAAATTGACGCATTTTGTGCTTAATTGACCCGAAATTTCATTAAACATATCATGGACGTGATTTTTACCTGATTTCACGAAACTTGATCCAAAATATATAAAACATGCCTTGTTTTTCTATTTTTCAATCCAAAATCACTTAAATTTGATAAGAAAAATAAGTACAAAAATGGACTTATCAGTGGTGGTGGTTACGATTATGATGAGGATCACTAAATCATTATGAATGACTTTGACTCTGACTCTGACTATGATCGTCGCTGCCACCCTCACCATCACTTTCATGGTGGAGATGATGGTGATTACATTCTTTCTATATATGTTAATTTCTCAATTCATTTATGTTCATTATTTATGTGATTACATATTTACTATGTCTACGTCTTTAAAATATTATGCCTACATTTATCGGCATATATATGCTATTGCTTTTGTTTTTATCCTCATTTCAAACTTGTTACTTATAAAACATTTTTAGAGTACTATTAGACTTCACTCTGCGGTGAGTTGTCTATGTATGACAACACTATAGATCCTCAAACGCAATTCCACATGGTTAGTAATCTATTTTATAATTAGTTTTTATCCAAGGGGTTCAGGGGGAGGGGGATTGGGGGGTACCCTGTGGTAAACAGGTCTGAAACTCCCTTTTGGAGTTTCGAATCCAAGACCTTCGTATGAGAGAGTGAGTCAACGACCAGGTGAGTTGTACCGCTTTCTCATTCTATTTCATAATTTATTTAGTGAATTTCATGCATAATATGCTAACGTACCCCCTTTCCTCGAAACTGACTACTTCATCTAAAATAAAAATCTTTTAAATCTACAATATCTAATACTTTGAGAGAAAAACTAAATCTACTCATGTCATTACAGAAAGCTCGATTAACGAGTTTTTTCGTGTTAAGTATGAAGAAGGGAAAGCGTTTGACATTCTCCAATGGTGAAAGGAGAAACAAGGATTGTTCCCTGTTTTATAAAAAATGACGAAACAAGTGTTGTCAATGCCGGTTTCAAAGATTGTCGTAGAATAAGAATTTAGTAAATCCAAAAACGTCTTAACCGATTATTGAACGAGGTTGAGGGCGCAATCTCTTGAGAATCTCATTTGCTTCCACGATTAATTGAAGGTTCGTCATAGAACTCAAGAAGTTAACATAGCACCAGACTGCTACTTCATAAAGGAAATGATAACCAACGGTGGCGGAAGTTCGGACGATTAGGAAATGTATTTAAACTAATCTCAATTATAATTTATAAATGTCTAATACTCTAAGTCAATTTAGTGTTTCAAATAAATTACATTTCATTTTTAATGTGTAGCATTATTTATTTATATTACTAAATCTTAAAGATCAAAATCGTCTGAGCTAGCCCAGCACCGGATCAAGGACCTGCCGAGCACCCGAGACCGGACCGGGACTCATAAAATTCGGGTTAGTTCCGGGCTTCACAAATCACCATTCACGGACCAGGACTAACCAGTCTAGGTCCGGAACCGGGATCGAGTCCACCCTTAGGTGGTACTAATATTGGATGACCAGCAATAGGTAAAATTATTAGTGAGTTTTTTCTATATTATGTAGATTATATTTTTAAATTTTAGGTTTTCTGAATCTGATGCCTCATGCTATAGGACTTCTTGCATAATGTAATCTACGGCCAAGCATATCACACAACTTGCTCGAGTTCAAATCCCCTTCGGTTGCTATGGTTTAAGAGAACACAAATGCTAAAGGTACCTCAAAATGTACCTCACTTTTACCCTCATCCCCTAATGTGTGGCCATAAATGGGGAAATTCATTTAAGTGGGGCACCACTTAAATAAATTGGCTCATTTATGGCCACACATTATGGGGTGGGGTAAAAATGCGATACAATTTGGGGTACCTCTACCAAAACTCTTGAGAGAATAAATAATCTCCATGTAATGCATGGTCAACCATTGACTTGTTTCGTACAAAATAATCATGGCATTATACCTAACCAGTCCCATTGAACTTAATCATCAAACATGTCTTGACCAGCCGTGTTACACAGCCAAAAAGGTAATACTCCTTTTTGGATGTGTAATGAATGAGCCTTTACCTGACCGGACTCGAGACTGGATCAGGACTCTTTAAATAAAAATGACCTAGTAATATGGATTATCATTACCTTCGTCCCATTGAACTTAACCAATTTTATATTGAGTGTGAACTAAGAAAAGTAAAAACAGTGTAGTTCATGTTTGTACATATAAAAGCAAAATAATTAGGACCACAAATTTATGCTTTAAAAGAAAAGTTGACAAAATCATAGTACAACCCAATAAGAACAACATTAGTTCATTCCTATTGAATTATACAAGGCGTCCGATAGATTTTGTTGTCAAATCGATTAGTAAACACATAGAATCAACAACAATATCATAATCAAACAAATGCAAAAATAATAATATGTTTGATATTAAGCCACATGTGGCAACTACGAGCATGCATGCCCTCAAATTATTTAATAGAAAAAGTGTTCAAATATCCATGAGCAAATTTCATATTTTCAAATAAGCAAGGAAGCACGAACCAAGTCTTCCTTATTTGATGATCACTCTAGGCAAAGGTGCAGGTAGTAGGACTCTAACCTTAACCTGAAAATAGTGAGGCCTTCGGAGGGGTCAGTACTTCACTGAAAGAAGTACTAGTGACAAGCAGGCTATATGAGGAATAACTAATGTTTCAGACACAAGACCCAAAAATAGGATGATACATATATTGATACATATGGTATATATTTGTAAACTACTCAACTCATAGGTCATTTTCATTTAAAGAGTATTTTAGAGAATGAGCCTTTACCTGACCTTTCTCATTCATGTCCCGAATACCAAGCTCACAAGCTACACTCTACATCCGTAATATACTACTGAGTGTTTTAGTATCATTTACCGCCCAAAGGTACTCAATCACAACTTAGAGTATTTTGAATCATTTAATGCCCAAGGGTACTCAACCCCAACGTGGAGTACTTGGGAGTTGGGATCATTTGTCGTCCAAGGGTACCGTACCCCAACCTGAAGTATTTAAAATCATTTACCATCCAAGGATATTATACCCCTCCTATTCATACCATAATCCTAACCCGGATATGGCTAACACCTCATACATTTACTTATGGACTGTTCTTAGTCCTATAATCATGGAAGGTTCCCGCTTGGACGAACCATGATGAACCACTCAAAACGGTCCATTTTCTATAATTGGCAGATTTTTGACTTGGAGGTCAGCACCCGTTTGACCACCTAAACTAGGTCCAATCTCTATCATATTTCACACACATATACATCTCAAGTTAAGGAATCCAAAAATATCTTTTTGGACCCCCGGAACATCATACATAATAAAGGTGACATTCCTAACATCAAACCTCACAGTTTATGCATTTCAATCATAATCATACTTCAACATGGCATATCTCACGCGCAAGTGCATTTAATCATTTCATAAAACATAATCTTGATTAATTTAGGTAATCACATGCATCACGCAAAAGTTATAAAGCATAAAGCCGTCTTCTCACAAAAAATTATTAAATACTAATAATACTAATCATCATCATAGTAGTAATAGTAATCATAATCGATAAATGTGCAACGCAGTAGGCAGATCATCCACATCTCTGCAATACCACCAACACTGACCTAATCTACAATGCGTATATAAACTACCGGAAAAAGTAGAGCTTTACAAATGGTAAATTTTTATGTGTTTCGTTTAAAATGTCTAAATGGGTGTCTCCTGTGTAATTCTGAACTTCTCTAAGTCCTTGGCACCATGTTTGGTGAAATTTGAGACAAGACCATTCATCATTCTGAAGATTGCATGCTTGAAATCACCATCACGTCCAGGTGCATTGACATTGTCTCTGTTTATTTTCCCCTTGATCACAGAACCAACCATGACACCCTCCATGTAGGCTTTACATGCTGACAGGATATCATGTGCATAGATTTGGAAGTGACCAGCAACAAGGTCTTCAAAGTGCTGAAATCGCATTGAATATTATTAACAAAAACAAAAAAACGATGGATGCAATTACAAACAAAATGTTATTATTAATGCAAAAGATGCTTAATCTGGGAGATATCAGTGCTTCACTTATAGTCTAGCTTATCAAGCAAACGGAATTTGCTTGATTGGGATAATCAGATCAGGGAAGAAAGGAATCAAGAACAATTAAATAAAATGTCCTTCTATTCAGCCCCTTGTTTGCACAATTGAGTCGCTGTTATGTTATGTTATGGAAAAGCCCCTTTTGTCTCATTGTGAGAAAGTTAGACCCAAGAAATCATAGCCAAGGTAGTAATCATGGGATTGTTTTCCCTAATGGTCAAGGAATAAGTATCACAGGATGGGGGGTCTATTCCGGTACACCAAGGATTAAAAGTAGCTCAAGATAGAAATTAATAGGTATAGACAAAAACTCGCCCATGTATGATGTATCAAACATGGCATTAGTGTTATGTGTGAGGGGTAGGCAGGGTTCAATTTAATGCAAACCCTTATTTTGGAAAAAGCGTGAGAGATCTAACTAATGGGAATGAAATTGGATCATAACAAAGTTGAAAATAAGACCCCGTCCAAAGATTGCTAGAGCATAGAAGATCATACATACCCTTGGAGGCCTTCGAAGGGTATACATCATTGTTTTCAAGGAGAGGATGAACACGTCTTCATTGTAAGCATTGGACCTTTTCTCCCCGTCAGCACCAACATACGAAGTTTCATATCCAGGCTCATTAAAGAATGGCTTTGCATTTAGAATTAAAGCTTGTATGGATACTAAAACTTGGAGCATGGTTGATTTCATAGGAAGCCACTTCTCATCACCTTTACCAGTCCAAGTGTTTAGAAGGCTAAGGCAGACTTTTCCGCAGTCGTACAGATTGGGATTCAATCTCAATCCACCAGAATAATAGTAAACCATCTTCCAAATCAAAAAATGTTTTAGATAATAAAAATACAGAAGACAAAGGATAAGCACACTCCCAAAAAATGCATACCGGTGGAGTATCAGGGTATGTGGGAGGGAAGAAGGCATCGAAGACAAAAAGGCCATCATGATATGGAGTTCCTTGTGGTCCTACAATGACTGCCCTAAGAAGATCCATCCTTGTTTCATACACTCTTACATATATGGTGTCTGCATAATGTATAAACTTGATTAACGTATTGTTTTCTTCAATTTCATTTTTTCTTATTCTTATTTTAATCAGATTAGACAAAACAAAAAACTTCGGACGAGATAAAATACTATCAGGAAGAGACAAGAGAGAACAAACATATAATAAACTATACAAATAGCAACCTAAATATGAGCTACAAGGCCCAATCCATTCATGTATTTGCAAGGATGAAATAAAAAATCCAACAACGCCATCTATCTATTTTTAGATTGGTAAATCGTTGTTTTAGATAACAATCACAGTTTGATGACAGCGTTTTTCGGAATTTTATCATATGAGTGGGGGGAACTTATAAGTGAGCATATTTTCACTGCAAAGCAATAAGCAAAATCCTAAATGTGATTCTAGCCGTCAATTATGAACTAACAATGTTAACTTTTTGTAACTTTGACCCAGTTAAGTTTGCAGCTTCATACACAGTTACAAATTTTACACTTGTACACATTTTCAAAACCTTTGCTACTATATTTTTGTTAGGCCATAGAGAAAAAATGTCAATCGTGAAAATCAAATTTTATAGACAATAATGGTCTGGGAAAGACAAAGTGTTTCATACTAGGTAAAAAAATTTACACTTTTTGTTCACATTTTCAAAATCTTTCATAACAATTTTTGCCTATAAGGTTAATCATCATCATAATTACCCCAGTGCCGCAAAGGGTCCCACCTTCGATGGGGTAAGGGGGTCGGATGTACGCAGTCTTACCCCTGTACTAAAACACAGACTGTTTCCGGATGACCCATAGTGAAAATAGCGTTGAAAATTGCATGGGCTGACCACTGCTTTTTTTTACTGAATGCTGCTTCATAACAATGAAGCGCAGACAACTTAGTGAGCCATTTTTCTTTATTCCATCATATTCTCAATCCAAAAAATAGTGAGTCTTTGGCTCCATTGCTGATAAAGTTAATCCGTAGACAAGATGTGGATCAAAGAAGTCCAATTTTATAGACAATCAATGTCTGTCATAGACAAAAAAAAAGTTCCAAACATGGTAAAAATTTGTACGCTTTGATCCACACATTTATTGTTTGTAAAGTGGACTCTTTTGACCGACATTTTCACTAGGAAGAATATTCACTATGAAGGATTTTGAAAATGTGTACAAAAAATATATAAAAAATATAGACTTATGTACATACTTTCAAAATCCTTTGCATCTAAAATTTGTCTAACAAATTACGCTATTGACAGAAAAGTTGGTCTTAAAAATCTTTAGCAATGACAATTTGCCTATAAAATGTTAAGCCATGGACAAAAAAAGTCAGTTGTTGTTTCAATTGTAGTGTTTCAGTTCAGCCCTTTAACTTATTGTAAGCTTATGTCAACTTTACCTTCTTTTTATTCAAATTTTATCTTGTTTATATTAAAAACATTTATTTTTATGGTAATTTTACATTTTTCATTTGTTATTTCAGCCGTGTAGCCGAACAAGTCTACTTCATCCAACTAGCATTTCAAAAGTCTCTACATTTTACATTTTTCATTTGTTATTTCAGCCACTTCTATCCAGCTTCCGACAATAGTCTCTAAATCAGAAAATAGACTCCAGCTCCAATTCATATGTCCAAACATAGCCTGTGTATCAAACAGCTTTAATGTTTAAATATGTATTGAACCATTTTGAACTTTTCTGTTCTAAAGTTGTTATATGGTTGCAGGCTTGCACAGCCAGTAGCACTGTTAAAGTTATGCACTTTTGTGTTGGTGTTTTTCCCTTGAGACTGTAAAAATTGAACCTATCCTAGTTTATTTAAAACGACTTTCAATTTAAATAAATGTTCTTAGACTTGAATTCCCCCACTTTTGTTTTTTCCCTTCATGTGGGGCACTTAGTCCGTTTTCTAAAAAAACTCCATCATACGTCTTGATCGAGTCATAACTACAAGATAGATAGTTACTCACCAGGTAAATCATTCTCCAAAATCTTCCATTCACCCTGAATTTTCTTTGACCAGGTCTTAGGTGGCTATTAAGAAATATATGTGCACAAGTTAGCATTAGCATATACATGCATGCATGTAAGTATGTAAGCTACACAGTAACCAACAAACTATAATGGAGAAGACATAATAACCCTAAGAGACAGAACAATCTGAAATATATATCACCTGCTGCCCTTGTAATCCCATATTGTTGTAGTGGTGGTCAGAACAATCACCAACAATGTCAAAACGTTTAAAGTTTTGATATTTTCTTAAGGCTTCATCATTACCATCACTATTTTCCTCAATGCACTTCTGAATGAAACTCTGTCCAGCACAACTGCTTGAAGCAGTTGATGAAGAACATTCCGTTCTTATGCCAACAGGTAACGATACAATATTCTTATCGGTCCCTCCACCTACAGAATGACTAGAAGAAGCTGTAGCAGTAGAGGTAGGAGGAGTAGGTTCCTTCAGCCAAGGGACAGATGCCTCTACTCCAGCAGGAAAATCAGCATTGTCAAACTGTGCTTGCATGCTGAGATACTCGTAATCGTCATTCACATCATCCTCGTCAAGCATATAACCATCATTGTCTTCACCACCAGAAACCTCATCATCATCACCACACATGTAATAATCCATATCATTACCATCATCATGGCTTGAGAAATTTGAAATGGAACAGTTATTGTTATTGGATTTAAGGGAATTGAATGTAGACACGGGTATGCTGGTACAACTCTCTCCATCCTTAGTTATTGTTTCCTGTTTGAAGAAACTGAAGCTAGATTAGCCAAACTAGACAAACAAAATGCATATTAAGGTCACCTGTAACCAGAAAAAAAAGAAGCAAATAAAAGTCTCTCAATGCAAAAAGTATCACCGCAAAAAGACAAGCACTAACAGCATCATGTGCTCTTTTGTATTACTTCCATATTGCTCAAAACTGTCATAAGATTCAAAATCGTGAATGCCTTGGGTTGGATGAGAGTATAGTTTTGGAGAGAACAAAGTGGAGGCCGCATATTCGTGTGGACGATTGATCTCTTTTCTCTCTTTCCTCTCTCTTTTTCTTTTATATTTTATCTTCTTTATCTTTCTATGTTCTTATTTTTATATTTCTTATGCTCTTTTATCTTTCATCTTTCTTATGTTCTTATGTTATTTTTATCTTATATTTATCTTATTCATTTCATCTTATTTTATCTTTTTATTCCTCTTATCTTTCTTCTTTTTTTGGCTCCAATATCATGGATCGATTCATGTTAGCAGGCACCAAAATCTTTCTTTTGGGAATAAGCCTTGGATGTTGTTGTTGTTGTAATGGAGCAAGATAATCAAAGCCTTTAGAACAAAAATTGACATATATTTCCCTTTCAAGAACCAAAAGAGAAAAACACCCAAAAATCCAGCGGCCACTGTAGTGAAAACCGGTTAATCCAGTGATCAAAGTGTTATTTTCTTAGGGTCTCAGTTTTCGAGTCCTGGGATATAAATGTATAAAAATGAATTGGAATAAGTTTATTATACATCAAAGTACTACTTACATATTTGGATGTATTTCATCTTATTACTAGAATCCATTGTTGTAGAGTAGTGTATTAATAAAATGAATTAATTTGTCCATATTATAAATAAATGGTCTATTAGGAATATATTATTTGTATTTAATATTGTGTAATTATTAGCTCCACCCATTAGTTCCAACTCCTCCTGTAAACATACATACATACATACATATGTGTGTGTATTGTATTCCTTACTCAACAAATGCAGACAACATACCATTGAGTTTCTTCCATATACTCTTCTATTGTTTTATGGTCTATTCTTGAATATTATGTGATAATATTCTTCAAGTATCATATAATGAGACTCAAAATGTTATTCCAAACATATATGTTTGCTTGTGTAGAGATTGGATGAATATACTAAGT
This sequence comes from Cuscuta europaea, assembly GCA_945859875.1. Taxonomy (NCBI): domain Eukaryota; kingdom Viridiplantae; phylum Streptophyta; class Magnoliopsida; order Solanales; family Convolvulaceae; genus Cuscuta; species Cuscuta europaea. The sequence continues at coordinate 4,983,232 of CAMAPE010000011.1, read as the reverse complement.
CAATAGAACATTTAATGGGGAAAATAATTTAAATACCCCAAACTTTAATGGGGTGTGAGTTTGGATGAATATACTAAGTCAATAGAACATTTAATGGGGAAAATAATTTAAATACCCCAAACTTAGCATATGTTATATATATACCCCGAACTTTATATAAAAAGTTCTCCGTACCATGATTATATGTTTTTTTACAAATACAAATTTATTGAATAATTACATAATTTAAAATAATCTAAGCTTTGTTAGGATGTAGTTGTTGAGGTATATTATCTCGGCCTACTACTGTCTAGGAGCCCAAGGTATCCCGCATCACCCCGATGTGGAGCCTAATACCCCAAACTTAGCATATGTAATATATATACCCCGAACATTATATAAAAAGTTCTCCGTACCATGATTATATGTTTTTTTACAAATACAAATTTATTGAATAATTACATAATTTAAAATAATCTAAGCTTTGTTAGGATGTAGTTGTTGAGGTATATTATCTCGGCCTACTACTGTCTAGGGGCCCAAGGTATCCCGCATCACCCCGATGTGGAGCCTAATTAAGGAGGTCCATCACCGGCCCATTGGATCCAATTTTGGCCCACTTGGCTCATTAGGGTAGACTTATCCCTTATCCTCTTTTCCTAAAAATAGGAGGCCTTCCCTCCATGTAAAGTGTTGGTCTCTTCTTCCCCAATTTTACTTATCTTTGTAGGAAAGCTTGGGAACTCCATAATGGCTTCCAAGGCTTAAACTTGTACATTGTAATGGTGAAGAGAGATTAATGAGAATGAGAGGGCTTGGACATTAGCCTAAAAAGTCTCGTGGTTTTCTCTCTTTCGGGTTTCCACGTAAAGATCGAGTGTTCATGTCAAATTATATCTATATTTACTATATTGTGTTGGATTAAACTCAACAGTAGTTAACATTCTAAAATTTCATTTATGAAATAAATAATATTACATCAAGTAAAATTAAATTTTAACTGCACACTCATAAATATTTTGTGTATTTTAAATTATGTACTTAACACAATAAAATTACATTTGTGAAAAATACATATGATCATGGTGCGAAAATAAGTTTTTATATAAAATTTGGGATATATATATTACATGTGCAAGTTTGGGATACTTATCTCACACCCCTTCGAAGTTTGAGATATTTAAATCATTTTCCCTACAATTAATTTGTTTCGATAAATTTCAGTGCTAGCATTTGTTTCTAATAGCAGCCTGGGAGTTAGATTAATGATTTGAAAATTTGATCTCATTTTTTAAAGTTAAAAGCCTGGTCAGACAAGTAGTTGGCTGATCCCAAATGATATGATGGTGACAAGCTTCTAGGATCACGGCCAACCAATTCTTAATTTATAGAAGTACAATGGTCTGATTTTCAAAAGACAATCCCCACTCACTGCATTCTCAAACCCCATGTATGAGGAAAAATACTCGCCTGCATTCATCCATGCATACTTGTGTGCATTCTCTCTCCAGGGAACATATGTCCCTTGTTTTCCTACTCTTGAAGTGAGCGTATTCATAGTTGATTTTTATTTATTCACTTTCTGATCTTGGCTCTTATATCTAAACTGGCAAAAGAGGTAATGGTCAAAAGTTTATGTCAAGCAAGCTAAAGGGCTGAAACCGAGGTAGGGAGGTAGGATTATCCTGGAAGCAAGTGGGCGGTCCATTACCTAGGCCGTCGTACGTGAAGTTCTTCTTCTTCTAATTTGTTTATTTAATTCAATTGTCTAAATTTATTTCTTTTAATCGACGCTCTTGCCCTTGGTGGTTTGTCATAAACTCCGGATTTTTATCAGACTAAAAGAGCTGTGTTAATATCGATTATTCTAACGCAATACATCTGGTGCTGTAATCGGAAACCCCATACTCCGTATAAAAAACAATCAATCATAAGGCGATCAAAACGAATTGCACGAAAAATCAACCTTGATTGTTCGAAGAATAGAATACTGCAGAAACATGCTTAGTTTCGACGGAAGAAGCGATACCTCATTGAGCATGTTAACGGCGGGAGCGGCAGATAGTTGCGAAGTCAATCCTTCGAGTTCCATGAGCTCCACTCTTGTGCAATTTGAATCCAACCGGAGAACCCTAACAGCTGAAATTTGGAGTGGATTATATATAGTCTGGAGTCTGGAAAGATAAGAGCATCTCCTTCAAAAAAAGTGCACGAGATAGCCGCTTAAAAAACAACAAATAGAATATCTCTCCTTTGAACATTTTATATGTTTTTGGTCAGTACGTATACCGTGGGATCATCATGCTCCACATCCAAAATGACGCAATTTTGCACACTTTTTTATAAAAATTACGTGTGAACAGTACACGCGTGAACAGTACACGCGTGTACTGTGGCTTTTTTTCTTTTTGTCTTAGTAGCATTAATAATGTAACTCGTGTGTAAAGAAATATAACTGACGCTATCGGTCAATGTAACTCAAGTCCAGTTGAAATGTAACTTGTCAAATACATAATATACGAAAATAAAACATTAATTTCAATGTAAACAATGAAAAAAAAGTCTTATTGCACAATTAATTTACTTAAATTGTGGATATGTTTTGTTTTTATAATCATGACCATAAAAATGATTTAAAAAAAAACTTTTTTTGTCTAAGGGTTGATTTTTTGGTGTAACTCATGTTATTATAAATGTAACTCGCGTATTAAAAGATGTAACTCGCTTGTTGAAGGTAAGTCTCGTAGATCTGAAAGCCCAACACGAACTTTGGATATATCAGGAATGGACCAGAATCAAAGTGTATAACAAAAATATAAAATATGAACTCACTAATACCCAAAAGCTCACTTGTATTAATTAACATGTCTGATTACAAGGAAATTCTCGATCGATAGGTCGGAATAATGCTTTAATACAAGAAACAAGAGTAATAATGCTATTCTAGAGTCTGATATTGAAATGCTAACCCTTACAGTGATTTTAAACCTTCTATTTATACTAATGGAGAGCATGGGCTGCTCTATGCTGATTGGCTGTTGTTCCACCGACTTGGTCACCCGTGTTTCCACTTGCTGGTGTCACAATCTGGCATTAATTGCACCTGGCCACTTGTTGGTGTCCGTTGCTCGAACGGGATGTTGGACCATGCTGAAGACGCTGTCAAATTGGCCCAAGTATGATATATAGTCCGAACTTCGTTCGGTATATCTTCTTTCTGGGTCGGCCCTTACTTGGACCGAACCTCGTTCGGTATGAATTCTTCACTGGATCTACTCATCATAGAGTGATGGGCTCGTTGTTTGGGCCGGGTATCTTGGGCCTTTTTTATTCGAGTATTGGGCCTCTGGATCAATATCCCAACACAAGTTCCCCACTTCCGATGTCTCGAATGACAGTGAGTGCATTAGGAAGTATGAACACCAATGTTGCAATTTGCCGAATGGCGATCGGGGTACAGAAGTAGTCAGTTCCCCATACTGTGATTTGACGGCTGTCGTTTTATTTCCCCATATTCATCATGATAACCGTCGTTTAGTCTTTTCATTGGACACGCGTTTAGCTTAAATGCTTTTGATGATGTGTCGCTTCCTGATTGGTCCTCGATACGGCGGTTTAAAGGCTATAAATTAGCCTTTAACTTTTCAAATCCAGGTTTCGATTCTGCAATCTCCCTCGCATCGTTGCTCTCTCTGAAATTTTTTCCAGCTTTCGTCGCTCAGGCACCTTCCCTCCCTCTATTTTCTCTCCTCATTTCTGGCTCGGTCGAGATGAGTTCTCAACGGCATTTCCCTGATTCGGAGATGGCCTCCCATGGAGATGATCGTGACGCTGCTATTGTGGACGTCATCACAGTCCCATTCGCCGGTGGTTCCACTGAAACGGCGACAAATACTAGGGCGGAGACGGAGGACCTTCCTAGCAGTTCATCTTCCTCCGGTGAAAGCTCTGATGGCACGAAATCCGAGGATGAAATGGATTTAATGGCGGCTGGACGGCCAAAAGATGTCCACCGTCATTCACTCGACCTAGGTTTAATTAGGGCAAGACGGCAGAAATTGACTGCCAATAATAGGGCCGAAATTCCGGCCCTAATCCCAGACCCAGTGGACTTTCGATTGCAAGTTGGGCTTCATCCCCTGCGTCACGCCCCTGGGATGGTCGTGGTCCATTTTGATTCAGTGAGGGCTGGGCTTAGATTTCCGTTACACCCCTTTTTTATTTCATTTTTTAATTTTTATGAAATTGTACCTGCCCAAGTCATGCTGAACTCCTATCGGGCAATGGCGGGCTTTATCTGTCGTTGTAAAGATGTCGGTGCTTCGCTGACCTTAGATTTATTTCATCAATTTTTCAAAGTAGCCCCCCAACAAACTCATGGGTATCTAGCCGCTAGTTCCCGAACGGGCCATATTCTATTCAAAGGCAATCCAACCTCAATCAAGGGATGGGAAGATAGGTTTTTCTTCGTGTCTATCCCGGACGGGTTGATCCCTCGTAAATGGAACGCCTTCCCCCGCAAGACTCCCGACCCAGTTCCCACTGAGGAAATCTATAAGGATGTACTCGTTGTGGAGAAGGACAAGTGTTGTGATATCATGACCTACCTGACTCCCGATCGGCTAGTTAAAGCCAGGATAGGTACTGCCCGTTCTCTTGGGTTTACTTGTTTCGAGAATCAAGTACCATGGTCCGGGCGGTCCTTCCCGTGCGAAAAACGTTCCCTTCTTTTTACTAGTTTCTCACATGCTAAGGCCGCTCGGTACTAACATTTCCCTTTGTCATTTTTCAGCTCCCAATCCAGACGCCACTATGGATGACATCCGTGTGCTTCTTCCTGGCGGGGTCGGGAAAAGGAAGAAGAAAATGAAGAAAAATCCCAAAATTGATTCACCTACCACTACTGCTCCACAACTCGAACCTACACCGGCTGTTCAGCAACCGGAGCCTATTCAGCATTTTTCTGGTCAGGATCAGTATGATGCCATGATGATTGATGACCGATTTGGTTCTGATCAGCTGCACCAGTTTTCCCAACACTTTGATTCCGTTCAGGGGGCAACCTCGAACGTAGGTGGGGTTCATACCGACCATATCACTGGTCAGGTCGAACGGGTCTCTTTATCGGATCCTGTTCATGAGGTACTAGAGAGAGCTGGTTCTTCCATGAGCCAGATCTGGTCAACATCCTCCTGGTTTAACAACTTCTCTCTTCCCCAACTACCGGTCGAGCAATCCGAAGAGTGCCTGGCCTTGACCGCACTGAAGGTATATTATCTTTTGTGCTTCGTCCCCATTTTATTCTCTGTAATCAGTACTGACTCTCGAACGGCGCTTTGTAGATGGGTTTGTACACCTTGCAAATGCGGGAAGCCCGTCTGGCCAAGGAACGGGAATTAATCGTTGCTCAATCCTCTGCTGAGCAAACTACTGCTGCTGCCATCACATCCCCGGAGGCCGAACGGAAAGCTTTTGCGGAGGAAAAACAAAGACTGGATACTGAGCTTGGTACCCTTCGGGTCCAACTTGCTGCTTCCCAAGCTAAGGTCATCGCTGCTGAGGCTGCACAAATCAAATTTGAGGAGATGCCTTCTAGCATCCCGGACGGGCCATATGAGGTGAATGTGGATCTATCCGCTGTCCGGGAATCATTCAAATCCTCCGATGAATTCTCCATCATCAAGGATGATCACGCCATGACGCAAATCTCGTTCGCATTTGGAGCGTACCTGAAGGGGTTTCCTAGGGGTGCTGGTCGGCTCTCGGCAGGGGTGGCTCTTTTGGATAAGGATCCTGAGAGCAAGAAATGGAATGACTCCATTGTTTTAGATCTTTATGCCAAGATCGGCCAGGTCCTGCTACGTCCTTTTGTGGCCCAACTTCAAAACAATCTTGGGAGGCCGGTTCAGGCTTCTGATCTTCCCCAGGATGAAGTCATACAAGCTCAATTTGAAAAATTTCAGCGAGATCTGCACTGGGAAGTTGATCGGGCTGCTGGGAGAGAGCTTGAACCCCCGTCTGATGATGATGAAGACGAGGATGAAGATGGAGAGGAGATGGCCCCTGGCCAATAATCTAGCTATTTAATTTTTTATCAATCGTTGTAATTCTCTTTTCTTCAAGTAGCTTGTATTTCCCGGCCAGTAGAGCCGATGAATACAGATCTTTTGTTTTGCACAAAGCTTCTTATACTGTCTTTTTTGCGTTTATTGAATGATTGCTCACCATTCGGGATTCAGCCCGTTTTGTAGGACTTAACAATTTTCTGACTATTTTTTACTTAACACTCCTAACATCGTATGATTGCCGCTCGGGCAGTGGAGGGTTCTGACAATTTACCAAGGACTAGCCCCCTTCCTTTTAGGACTTAGCAATTTTTCCTGGCTTTAAACGTTTCTGTCAACTTACCGCATTTAGCTTCCTTTATATGTTGATATCCATTCGGGCTTCAAATCATTTTTTAGGACTTAGCAGTTTTTCTAGCTTCAGATGTTTCTGATAGTCTACCCGCACTTGGCTTCCTTCATATGTTGATAGCCGTTCGGGCTTCAGATCATTTTTTAGGACTTAGCATTTTTTCTAACCAGCAACTCTCTGTGATCTTTGCTAATTCTCTGTGAGCCCGTTCGTCACTCGGCTAATTTGAAACATCTTAGTTATTTGGCTCGCAGTTCGGTAATCGGCGATCTGAGTAGTTTTTAGCTATTCCCATGGACCTCGTTGCTTTTCTTTGTGTGAAAAGATTTGCCTCAAAACGTAAGTGCCCGTTCGACGTTCGCTTGCCTGGTTAACCAGTACTCGCAATCATGCTTCTTTATTGCCCGTTCGGGGTACGTGCCTAACGATGAACCATAAATACACCATGATTAATCATAACCACTTAGTGCCACGTGTTGTTTATGGATTAGGGTTTTGGGCGGCACTTTCCCTATTTATAGAGAGGTGCTTGCCCCTCATTTCTCATGCTGTTTCCTTATTTTTCTTTCTAAACTTTCTCTCTCTAGAAATCCTCAGGCTTTTTGTGCTTTATGTTCTTTTCCACCGGTTCTTCAGAAGAAGAAGACATGCCGCTTATTCACTGTTCCAGAGGAAAAGCGCCTACTGACAAATCTGGGGGTTCATCATCCCAAATACCTGATACCATTACTTCGAAGGTTAAGCAGCCTGAACAACCTGTTCCAGATGACGGGTGTTTATCCGGTGATGACCTCGTTGTCTATAACAAGGGAATGCCCGAACGGCCAGCCCGTATTCCTCTGCACTTTCACCGTATTCGGAAACAGAGGCAACGTCTCCCAGAGGACCCTGAACGGCAACTCCGTCAACTCTTTCCCCATCCCAGGGAATTCTATGCCGGATTTATAAAGCATCTCATGGGGCATCGACCAGGATTCTTTCTAGTACACTTAGATTCCTTGGTGGCCGAACTTCGCTTCCCTATGCACCCATTCGTGATAGAATTTCTGAAACGGGTCTCTGTGTTACCGGCCCAGTTCATACCTAGTTCCTATCGTCTTCTGAACGGCTTCATTCTTAGATGCCAAGAGCTGGGTATTGCTCCTAGTGTGGACATGTTCCTGTATCATTACTGCTACCAATCCTTCTGGACCACAGGCTATCTCAAACTGGTAGCTCGATCGAATCGCCAGTTGTTTACTGACAATCCTCTACCTCCAGCTGATTGGGAAGAGAGGTTCCTCTTCGTTCGCATAGGCTCATCACTTCCATTCCCTGATCGGCGGAATGCATATCCGGTTCGGGATTCTGAGCCTAGACCTGATGCAGTTCTACTTTCACAAGCTGAATCTCTGCATTTGGGAGGTTCACGAAACATCCGTTCTTACATAACTCCCTCCAAATTGCTAGCTGCTGGGATTGGTAAGCTTTGTTTGGCCTCAACCCGTTCGTTCTCAATTTTAAACTTCACTCTAATTTTATTTTCCTTCTTTGCAGGTGTGATTCCTTCTACTGCCGTTCAGCGTTCTACTCCTACTTCCTCATCAGCTCCCTTGGGGAAAGGCAAGGAGAAAATGACGCCCGGGAATTCAAATGACGCCGACCGGGTACGTAAGAAACGTCGTGTGGATGACGCTACCCAATTTATCCCGGTTGATCATGTAATGGATCTGACTAGCCCAGAGGCTGAGTCAAAAAGATCTGTGCCTGCCACAATGAAAACTCCAGCTCTTTCTGACATGCCGGCCGACGATCGGATGTTTGTTGAATTTTCAAATATGGGGCCTAGAGCAGAAGGGAGATACCTGTTCGGGCTAATGCCATCATCCATGTGGTGCAGCACTGCGATTAAGGTTCCCCCCAATTTCACGAACTTGACTCACTGGTCAGATCTTCTTGAAGCAGGTCATCAAGAAGCGCTCAAGGTACATTTAATCTTGGTCCATACCTTCCTACTCTTTTGTTTGTTCATTTTTTATGACTTCCTTGGTTACTTATCTTCAGGCCGGTGTATATTACCATAAGGCATTCCTTGCAGCCGAAAAGGAAATGAAAATCCTGGCCAGCGATCGGGATGACAGCCAGGTCCTTCTTTCTTCCGCTCGGAAATTAGCGGCGGATTTACAAGAACGCGCCAAAGAGGGTGAGAAAGCGAAAGCTGCCCTTGCTGCAATGCAAGAGAAAACCCGACAGCGCGATTGGGAGATTAAGGAACTCCGGGCCAAGGTGCGGGCTGCCGAATCTGCCGGGATTAAATTTGACAAGGTTGATGGTGACAACCTTCCCGAACCTTATACGGCCAATACTTCCCAGATTGCAAATCAATCAATAGTTGATTACCAACGGGGTAAAGGGCTGAGCGTTGCTCTGGAGAATACAGCCCGGCAATTCCTAGGGCCTCATCTTGGCCAATTTTTGCGCGAAAGTGAAGATCCCGTTAAGACAGGCATCGATCTCCTGGACAGCACGCCGGAAGGGAAATCTTTTTTGGATGTCCTGACCGAGAAAACTGTGACGCAAAGTCAGGATCTGCTTTTAGATAGGAACCTTGATCTGATCCTAGAACATTTCCCTAAGTCGTTCGACCCTGATGAATTAGGCTTTGATGATCTGTTCGGGAACACATACGACCGGATAATGGAGAAGAGGACAAAAGCAATGCCTGATGATGCAGCGCAGGCATGGAGCTCCCAACCTCCACCTTCCCCGAACGACAGTCCTCCAGTAGCATAGCCTTGTAAAATTTTGCTTTCTTGTCTTTTTCTCTTGTATATTCCGGCTAGTAATGCCGAAGAATAAACTGGACATTTTTCTTTAACCGTTGATGTTTCTCTTCTGTTTTTTCTTTGATTTCTCTCGCTCATCTTTTCTGTGTTGCCGAACATCATTCGGCTCATTTATCTTGATATTTCTGACACCTTTCCCAAGCCCGTTTTGATCCCTTTACCGTTCGTGATCCACGGGGTCAAAACTCTTTTAGCTGAGGTGAATTCCTTCAAGCCGTTTTGATCGTGACCACAGGGTCAAACTCTCAGCTGGGACAGGGGCTCCCTCCAAACTGTTAACCCGTTCGTCATTCGGTCATCCAGAATGATCCCACGTGTTTAACAAGCTGAGGTGAGACTATCTCCCTTCCGAATTTGTTCTGACACCTTTCCCAAGCCCGTTTTGATCCCTTTATCGTTCGTGATTCACGGGGTCAAAATTCTTTTAGCTGAGGTGAATTCCTCCAAGCCGTTTTGATCGTGACCACAGGGTCAAACTCTCAGTTGGGACTGGGGCTCCCTCCAAACTGTTAACCCATTCGTCATTCGGTCATCCAGAATGATCCCACGTGTTAACAAGCTGAGGTGAGACTATCTCCCTTCCGAAATTGTTCTGACACCTTTCCCAAGCCCGTTTTGATCCCTTTATCGTTCGTGATTCACGGGGTCAAAATTCTTTTAGCTAAGGTGAATTCCTCAAAGCCGTTTTGATCGTGACCATAGGGTCAAACTCTCAGCTGGGACAGGGGCTCCCTCCAAACTGTTAACCCGTTCGTCATTCGGTCATCCGGAATGATCCCATGTGTTAACAAGCTGAGGTGAGACTATCTCCCTTCCAAACCCATAATTCCGATGCATTCCGAACTATTCTCTCTGGCTCGTATCATCCATATTAGGGGTCTGAGGTAACCCTTTTCAATCTGTAAGCAAGGTCACCGGATCGGGTCATTCCTTATTTATAGCTAAAAGGGCGACTCGCTTCCAAATCAAGTTAATGACTGAGGCGAGATTTTTCAAAACCATAGTTTCGATTCCTCGGACGACAATCCGTACCTTATCCGAACGTCGCTCGGTTCGTCCATATCTTATAGTCTTGACACCATCTCCAGGCCGTTTTGATCCCTTTGCCCGTACGTAATTACAGGGTCAAATTTAGCTAAGTTGATGACTCAGCTCCCTCCAATTTGTTAACTCGTTCCTCATTCGGTCATCCGGAATGATTTTGCGTGTTAAAAAGCTGAGGTGAGAATCACTGACATCAAACTCCAGGCCATTTTGATCCCTTTAACAATGCGTAATTACAGGGTCAAACTCTATTAGCTGAGATAATGGCTCCCTCCAAATTGCTAATATGTTCCTCATTCGGTCGTCCAGAACGATTCCCATGTTAACCGCTGAGATGAGACTATCTGAGTGTCAAACTCCAAGCCGTTGGCTGAGAATGACTTTCCTTCCATGCTGTTAACCCGTTCGTCATTCGCTCATCCAGAATGACCGTGTTAACCATGGGCTGAGATTTTCTGAGCATCGATTCTTCAAGCCGTTTTGATCCCTTTATCCGTTCATAAATCTAGGTTCAAAACTTTCTTAGCTGAGAATGATTTTCCTTCCATGCTGTTAACCCGTTCATCATTCGGTCATCCGGAATGATCGTGTTAACCATGGGCTGAGATTTTCTGGAAGTTATGTCTCCCTCTCTATATATATACATACTTCTTTTTTTTAGAGGTGGCAACAGCCATTTTTATTGATAAAAATTCCTCAAATGTTCCGTATTCCATGTGCCTGCCGATCGACTTTCGGTACATTGTAGGCCAAACGTTCCTGAAGCATACTTCTTGCATATTTGATAGGGGCCTTCCCAATTTTGTGCCATTTTTTCACCTTCGAGAGGTTTGCTTTTTTCTCGCTTCCTTAGCACCAGGTCCCCTACATCGATTGAACGAATTTTGACTTGTTTATCAAAGTATCTTCTCATGGCTCTGTGATATTCTTCCATTCGTGCAGATGTCAGATCCCTTCTTTCTTCTATGAAGTGCAATTCGGCCCGTAGGTTGTCCTCATTCCGCTCTGGGCTGTAATGCACCGTTCGGTGTGTGGGAACTAGGATCCCCGTTGGTACTTTGGCCTGGAACCCGTAAGCAAGGGCAAATGGAGTTTCTCCTGTGGCCGTTCGGAGTGTAGTCCTGTAAGTCCATAAGATATAATTTAACTGATCAGGCCACGATGAGGAGTATTCTTCCAGCTTCTTCTTCATACCATCCAAGATAGTACAGTTCATATTCTCTACTTGGCCATTCGCCTGAGGGTATGCCACGGATGCTCTGGAATACTTGATTCCCCATTTGACCAGGTAGTTCTCAAAATTCCGGCTTACGAACTGCCTTCCATTATCAGTTACAATCTGTTCAGGGATTCCGAAACGGCAAATAATATTCTTCCAGACAAACTTTTGACATTTGACATCTGTGATGCTGGTCAGTGGCTCGGCCTCTACCCATTTGGTAAAGTAATCTATCCCAACGATGATATACTTGTTGTTCCCAGGGGTCGTAGGTAGAGGACCTAGCAGGTCGATTCCCCATCTTGCGAAAGGAAGGGCCACCGTCATTGGAGTGTAGAAAGTGGCTGGCCGTCCGGGGACCGGTGCGTATAGTTGGCATACTTTACATTTTCTAGTATGTGCAAAGCAGTCTTGTTGGATAGTCGGCCAATAATACCCTTGCAGGGTGATTTTTCTGGCCAGTGTCTTGGGCCCTTGGTGGCTGGAGCAGATACCCTCATGAATTTCTTCCATCACGGCCGCCGCTAGATCGGGTGGGAGGCATTTCAAATACGGCCCACCAAACGTCTTTTTGTACAGCTGTCCGTCCACCAATTCGAACATGGAAGCCCTCCTCTGGATGCATTTTATCTGATAAGCAGGATTTTTATCTTGTGGGAGGGTTCTGTCTTTCAGGTTGTTGGTCATATCTATGACCCAGCTAGGGACGGCATAAGATATGGCCTCGATCTGGAGCACCATGATTGCTGGGGTTGCCAATGTTTCTCGATGGCCAAACCGTTGGATATGTGCCGGAATCTCCTGTGCCCGATCGTCGAACGCTGCATTTTCCAATTTGGATAAGATATCTGCTTCAGTATTCTCTATTCTGGATATTTTGTCGAGCACCACATGTTCAAATTTTCTTATCTGCTCCTCAACTATCTCTTTGTAAGCCTTCATTCTCTCTTCTTTAGCCTCAGCTATGCCATTCACTTGATGTACCACCAATTGACTGTCCGATCGGACTTTTAACCGATCGGCGCCCAGGGCCTTCGCATATTTTAAACCCGCGATAAGGGCCTCATACTCAGCCTCATTGTTGGTTACTTTGAAGTCAAAATGGATGGAATAATATGCTTTGAACCCTTCGGGCGATGTGATCACAGCTCCGGCTCCACAACCCTTGGCACTAGCTGCACCATCCACAGACATTTCCCACCAGTTATCCAGCCCATTGTTCTCTGAATCTATTTCCGAGGGCCGAGCGGTACATTCTGCAATGAAATCTGTCAGGGCCTGCCCTTTGATAGTAGGTCGAGGCTTGAAATCCACCTCATATTGCCAGATCAGGAGACTCCACTTGGTAATGCGACCACTTGCCATTGGGTTCCTCAAGATGGTGGCGAGTGGCTGAGTGGTATACACAGTTACCGGGTGGGTCTGGAAATATGGTGCTAAACGTTTAATAGCAGCTATCAGGGCCAGAACTGTTTTCTCTAGCAAGGTGTACCTGGTTTCCGGGCCGTTCAAAGCCTTGCTTACAAAATAGATTAGCCGTTGAATGCCATCTTCTTCTTTCAACAATACGGTGCTCACGGCCAGGTCAGCTACAGCAAGGTACATATACAGGTGTTCCCCTGGATCGGGTTTTGTCAAGACCAGGGGAGAAGACAGATATGCCTTGAAATCTTCAAAATCCGTTTGACATTCGGCTGTCCATTCAAAGGGGTTGGCTATTTTCATGATCTGGAAGAATGGAATAGCTCGATCGGCTAGCTTGGATAGGAATCTGCTCAGAGCTGCTAACCGACCGGTCAATCTCTACACTTCTTTGAGGTTCCTAGGAGCCTCCATATCCACAATTGCCTTTACCTTTTCAGGATTGGGCTCAATCCCCTTCTCGCTCATCATGTATCCCAAAAATTTGCCCCCTCTTACCGCAAAAGCACATTTTTTGGGATTCAGCCTCATGTTAGCTTTCTGCATTATCCCGAACACCTTTTCTATGTCCAGGATATGATTCTCCTTCTTCCGGCTTTTGATCAGGATATCATCAACATAAGCCTCCATTGTGACTCCCAACACTTCTTTGAACATCATCCCAATCATCCTTTGAAAAGTTTCCATTGCGTTCTTTAATCTGAATGGCATGACAATATAACAAAACACACCATCCGAAGTAACGAACGTTGTTTTCTCTGCAGCAGCTGGGTGCATGAAGATCTGATGGTATCCCCGGAATGCATCCATGAAGCTCAACAATTCACATCCAGCCGTTTCATCTACTAACAGATCGATCCTCGGCACTGGATAAGGGTCCATGGGACAAGCTTTATTCAGATCCGAGTAATCCACGCACATCCTCCAAGTAGATTGTTTTGGAGCTAGGACCACATTTGATAGACATTCGACGTGGATTACTGGACGGGTGTGTTTTATTCTTAGCAAGGTGGCCACTTCCTGCTTTGTGAATTCCCGCCGTTCGGTTGCTTGATATCGTTTCTTTTGCTGGACTGGTTTTGCATCAGGCCGAACGGCAAGCTTGTGACGGATTATCTCTGGGTCAATACTTGGCATATCTTCTGGCCCCCGGGCGAATAATACCTGAAACTTTTTTAGGACGGCAATCACGCCATCCCGGATGTCAGCCTCCAGATCTACCCTGATAGCTACTTTCCGGTTCGGGGGGAAATCCAGGTCAATTTGCTCGAGGAGAGTGGCAGGTTCTGGATGTGCCTCGAACTCCGTTCGGTTGGTATCCACCTCAATACTGTTAACCCGCATTCCACGGGTGTTCATCTGCTTCAGGGCCTCTCGGTAGCATGTTCGGGCTGTCGCTAGATCAGTTCTGGTCATCCCAACCCCGGTGTCAGTGGGGAATTTGATGCACAAGTGGCGGACAGAGGCTATTGCCTCCAGATCTTCCAATCCTGGTCGACCCAAGATGGCATTATGGGCACATTTTATATCCACCACCACGAACGTCATTCGGGGTGATGCTTTGTGCGTTTCGTCCCCAATTTCAACCAACAATTGGATGGTCCCCTCAGCTTCAATACAATTACCGGTGAAGCTTGCCAGTGGGGTTCTTAGGTGGGTCAACTGACTTCTTTGTAGACCCATTTTCTCGAATGATTATAAATACAATACATTCACACTGCTCCCGGTATCGATCAGTACTCGGCGAATCAAAACATTGTCAATGCACATGCTCACCACCAATTCATCCATGTGCGGGCTTGGCGAGTTGGGTAAATCAGCTAGCCCGAACGTGATCGGGTCCGTCCTTCCTTTCTTCTGGGGGGAGTGGAGATGGATCCCACATAAAGACTTCGCTCGACCCTTTTCCGTTCGGCGTTCGAATCCCCCGTTTCCCCGCCCCCAAATATAACCTTGACCTCCATTCGAGGTTTCTTTCCGGGGGGCCCCGAACCCTCTGGTTCATCCCTGGGGGGAATATATACGTCATTCTGAGGCTGGGCATCACGTTGGGCATCCCGTCGCCAGCTATTGGGTTTTCTGATCGGTTTCAAAGTGCTTACCGCACTTGGATCCTTATTCACATACTTGCCCAGATGACCCCGCCGGATCAAGTCCTCAATGGCCGTTTGTAGTGCCCTACAGGCGTTGGTGGCATGACCTTTCCTGTTATGATATTTACAAAAAGCAGACTCGTCTGCTCCCATAAATTGTGAAGAATCAGTCGGAAGGGAAATATTGTCCTTCTCGTTCTGATAAATGGTTGCCACGGACAGGACCAGGGGAGTAAATCTCCCTTGCTTGGGAGGTATAGCGGCCACTGGGCTAGGACCCAGCCGATCGGCCATCTTGATTGGGGCATTAGGCGCAACGACCTTGTCCCTGATCATTATCTCTTCTTCCAGGGCAGCATGCTTGCGAGCTCTGTCTAATACCTCGGCATATGCTGTACCTGGATTCTTCTTCAAATCCTTGTATAACTCTCCCGTTCCAGAGCGTTCGTGAATAGGGTGATGGCGGTATCATCCGTCATATTTCCCACTGTCAGAGTTTCGTCCCTCCATCTTTTTAAGAATTGATTGAGGGTTTCCTTGGAGTTCTGCTTCACGCTGGTCAGGTAGTTGAAATGCCGTTTTGGATTGGCACTGGAAGCAAATTAGGCCAAGAATAACGTCGATAATTCGGCGAAACTGTTGATCGACCCGGGTTGCAGTGTCCCGAACCACTCCTGGGCGGGTCCTCTGAGCGTACTAAAAAACAACAGGCAAATAGCAGCCTCGGGTGCTCCTAGTAGCATGAGTCCCCCTTGATAACTCCTCAAATGCACATGGGGATCTCCCACCCTGTCATAAATTTGACCGGTCGGTGGTTTGGCACCTCCTTGGATGTCCGCATACATAATTTCCCTAGTGAAAGGGGAAGTAATCCCGAGCTGAATTGGGGCAGGTTGTACAGGCGCCCTGTTCATCTGATCTCGCATCTCGTTCATCTGCCTTCTCATTTCAGTCATTTCTTCCTCCTGGGCCGTCAAAGGGGGCGGTGGTGGAGCCTTCAAATCTATATACTCCCGGTCCCAATGCCTTTGAGCGGCCCTGGTATTATCCCGTTCGGCGTACTGGAAATGACGACCAATAGGAGTAGGTCCCCTGGCTTGTGACCCGATCGGGGTTCGGTCACTGGGACTATGATGCGCTGGTGGTGGAGCGCCACGGCAATTATCCCGATGGGCATGCGAGCGGGATGACGCTGTGGTCGTTTCTGTGCGTGGAGTTTCCCCTATAAAATTGGATCCTCCTTCTTCCTCGTTTTCCATGTGCTGCATGACCTGGGCCATATCTCGCATGGCCTGAGGATTCCTTCGTAGAGCTTCAGGAATAACAAAGTCCCATCAAAATGAGGATATGATCCTCGGCTGGATTGTCTCTGAGGGGTTTGATTTCCCGGGGTGTGACTCCTTCTGTGACGGCGTGAACCATCGTTTGTGTGATAAGAACTGATTCTGACCATTTTCGAAAACAGTTGTTTTAGGATAATTGAATGTGAAACTTTTTGAACAGTTTCCCACAGACGGCGCCAATGTTGAAGGTAAGTCCCGTAGATTCGAAAGCCCAACACGAACTTTGGATATATCAGGAATGGACCAGAATCAAAGTGTATAACAAAAATATAAAATATGAACTCACTGATACCCAAAAGCTCACTTGTATTAATTAACCTGTCTGATTACAAGGAAATTCCCGATCGGTAGGTCGGAATAATGCTTTAATACAAGAAACAAGAGTAATAATGCTATTCTAGAGCATGAGTATTGAAATGCTAACCCTTACAATGATTTTAAACCTTCTATTTATACTAATGGAGAGCATGGGCTGCTCTATGCTGATTGGTTGTTGTTCCACCGACTTGGTCACCCATGTTTCCACTTGCTGATGTCACAATCTGGCATTAATTGCACCTGGCCACTTGCTGGTGTCCGTTGCTCGAACGGGATGTTGGACCATGCTGAAGACGCTGTCAAATTGGCCCAAGTATGATATATAGTCCGAACTCCGTTCGGTATATCTTCTTTCTGGGCCGGCCCTTACTTGGACCGAACCTCATTCAGTATGAATTCTTCACTGGATCTACTCATCATAGAGTGATGGGCTCGTTGTTTGGTCCGGGTATCTTGGGCCTTTTTTATCCGGGTATTGGGCCTCTGGATCAATATCCCAACATCGCTTATAAAAAGATGTAATTCAATGTATTATGAAATGTAACTGAGGATATAAGATTACACAGAGTATATTTTAACCTTAATTAACTTTATATATATATATATATATATATATATATATATATATATGTATATGTATATATGTATATGTATATATGTGTGTGTGTAGACACACTGCATATAAAAATGGCTTCTTTGCTTCTCTTCAAGTACTCCGTATATGTATGAATGTATGAATTTAATTGGTGGGATTTTACTTTTGATGGGTGGGATTCACATACAGCCGCAGAGCTTTCCTGCACACAAAGCTAAGGAACATAGGTCGGTCGCTGGAGTGAATCTAAATCCAGAGTGGAGCTGCGACGTTTCCTTCTCCAGTCAAGTTGCTTTCTTTTAATTAACAAAACTATGTCATTTTGGGATCGGCACACCATGCGCATGGTGGGCCGATCCCACGGTATAATTTGCGGTTTTTGGTCGACATTGTTGAGAAAAACTTAACAAAAACACATAAGGCTGTGGATAGAAGGAGAGAGAAATGACATAAATTTAATCTTTTGTTTCTATCTCTCTCATGCCACATGTGCACCGTGCACATTGTAGCATTGGAGATGCTCTAAGTAAAAGCTGTGAAGCGTTGGCCCCCGTTGAATTTCAATCAATTTTAAAATTGATTCTACTATCAATTGTTTGATGCCATGTGGTGAATTTTTTTTAAAAGAATTTTATAAGTTTTTCATTTGGGATCAGATTTTTACAAAAACTAAATCACATTAAATATTTTTTTTTATTCTTCATATGACAAAATATTACACATGTAAAATTTTGGGGAAAAGGTAGTTTAATGCGATCTATTTGAACGTGATCAGATAAATGGCTGGTGGATGTAAGATTACTTCATAGTATTTCTCTCTGGATTGGTTTGATCTAATGTGCTTTGACCAATTGTGCTTTAGCCTTATAGGATTTGCCCGATTTGTTTAAGTTTGATTCAATTTGTTTAACTTCCATATAATCCAATTTGTTTAAATATAATAATAAAAAATATAATGTATCAAGTTTCAAAGAACAAAATAGTAATATTATTAATTACATCTAAAAAGTCTAAGCATTCAAATTTATTTAGTTCGAGTATGATGATCTAGTCTATTGACTGAAATGACTTAATTTAATAAATCTTCTAAATTATGAAAAAGTCATTACAAAACAAAAAAGAAATGTATCAAAAATAGCTTAAATAACCATCTTTCCCAATTTCAATCAGAAAAGTATTCCAACCTTAGTTATTTGAATTATTACATCATTTGAAACGCTAAATTATTAATCATTTGAAACGCGAAATCAAAAATGTCGTATTTGATATTCCCTTAAAATAAAGTGAATGATAAGATTGACAAGATGAAGACATGAATTATCAAATGGGCTACTAGGTTCATTCTTCATCCGTGCAACGCACATGCAAATTGAGTAATAATAATAATAATAATTAGGGAAAATACGAAAAAGTACTTGTGATTGGGTCCGTTTTCAGATAGGATCATTTGTTTCGATTCATTTTTAACAATGTTGGTCTTGTGTTTCGATTCATTTTTTAACAATGTCGGTCATGTGTTTAAACTTTGTTATCACAGGAAGGTCCTGACGCCTAACGTTGTTAAAAACGTCGGATGAAGACGATGAACAGTAACTCTAATTTCCTGTGATCTTTTCAGTTACAAGGGTGGATGAAAACAAAAAAGAAAAATGCCCTAGAGTTACTGTTTATCGTCTTTCTCCAGTGATTTTTAATGACTTTAGGCGCCAGGACTCTCTTGTGATAACGAGGTTTAAACACATAATCCAATTTGTGAAGAAATGAAACACATAACCTATCTGAAAATTAGTCTAACCACACGTATTTTTCATACTTTTTCTTAATAATTAATAATAATAATAATTATTACTATTATTATTATATAATTGTATATGGGATTCGTATTTCTAGTTGAGATTAATCGTGGTAATCTCTTGCTACTCATTATTTCACGAATTCAAGAAAATGATGGCATATGCTGTGACACGAAATACTTCGTATAAAAAACGAATGAAGAAAAAAACAACTCGAGTGCGCCGAGAAGCTAAGGGTAAATCAGTCCATACAAGTTAAATTGTGGGTGCGCATAGTAAAACATATTTCCGAATTAGAGTAATTTTTTAAACTTATTTCCTAGCGATAAGTTGGAGTGAACAAGAGTGGATTAAAACTAATGTCCATTTAGAGCATCTTCAATGCAAAAATGTGAACGATGCATACGTGGCATGAGAGATAGTCAATTACAAAATAACGAATAGAATATATCTCTCCTTATTTGAACGGTCTTATATGTTTTTGGTAAGTTTTTCTCTACAATGTCAAACACAATGTCTAGATGTAGACATTGTGTTTGACATTGTTGAGAAAAACTTACCCAAAACACACAAAAACGTGAAAAGAAGGAAAGAGAAATGTCATAAATTTAATTTTTTGTGTCTATCTCTCACATGTCACATGTGCACCGTGCACATTGTAGCATTGGAGTTAGTACTTTCAACCTCTAGCTCCACTTTGCCTTTCACCATTTTTCCTCTCAATTAACACTTTTATGTTCCAATACAGAGAGAATCACATATGACGAAAATGGTGTTGAGATTAAACGGATTTTAGTTTGAAATTGACCGAAGAAGAAGAATGGAGAAGAGAAAAGTGGGAGTAAGAGTTCAGAGTATTAAACGGACATTAATTTGAATTCATCCCAATTTATTCTTATGAACATGATTGCTAATTTAGATTATTTTTATGGACACTATGAGTACGGATTATTATTGTAGAATCCATAAAAGTAGAGATTGTTCTTATGAATTTCACCAATAATAAAAAAATATAATAAACTCTTGATTTGAGATATTCAATTAAAAATTAAAAACATTTAAAAACTATGATAAAAACATAATATGTGATATGAAATTTAAAAAATTAGAATAACTCAACACAAAAATTATTAAAAATACATGATATTATTAATGTAAAAAAATTAAAAGTTTGTCTAGGAAAATTCTTTATACGGTCTCAACTGAGTTCGGGCTCAGCTTGAGTAAGGCTTGGGTTCGATCCAAGTTTTACAAATTAATTTTTATCTATTTGAGTACAAATAAGATGCTCAAATTCGAGCTAAAAATAAAAGATTTATTTGTAGAATATTTTATATTATATTTATACATGAAAATGATCAAGTAAATAAATGAATAAATAAATACATATATAAACAAATGAAAAAATAAATGAATACATAAATAAAAAAATAAATAGTGTAAGTAAATAAATTTAATTTAGTCATTAACTCATTTATTCGTTTATTTATTCTTTTATTCATTTACTTATTTATTTGTTTATTTTTTACTTATTTTATTTATTTATTTATTTATTATTAATTTATTTTTATATATATTTATTTATTTATATATGTATATATTCATTTATTTATTTATATATTGACTTTATTTAAGTTTCTCATTATTTGTTTAGATCGATTTAGAGCATTTTATTTGAACTCGAACATATAAAATACATTTTTTTTAATTACATATATCCAATTACTTTTTTTATCATAATTTTTAATTGGAACATAAGGAAGTAGAAAAGTCGCTCCCTTTCCGTTCGGTAATCTTCGTTCGGGGTGAGTCTCGCAAGTTCCCGATGCAATGATTTGACGGTTCCTTGCGGCTTTGGTTGGTTCCCCTAGGCAGACTTATGATTACCTGACACGTGTCTTTGAAAACGTTCCCCGCTACATGTCCTTTTTTCGTTGGTCGGCGAAACGGCGCTTAAGCCTATCAAATAAGGCCCTTGGGTCATTGGTGTCGGGTTTCCGAACTTTGCTTATCTCTCTCGCTTGCTCTTTCTTCTCTTTGAACAAAAAAAAAACTAATTCAAGTTTATTCAGGTAATTTTGGTCTCTCCTTTCTTTCAAATTTGATTCTTCATTCGGCCAAAATGTCTGAGGGTTCATCTTCTAGTTCTTCTGGCTCGTCTGATTTAGACTCAACTGTCAACGAGACGGTTCGGGGAGATGTGGCCAGTACTGCCATTGACAGTACGGCAGGTACCAGTGCCGCCGCAGAGACTGTGGCTGATGATCATCACTCCGATGATGGTTTAGACGACGCCAAGTCGGACAACGCCCCCCATCATAAAATGAAACTGAAATCTATTAGGAAACGGAGGCAAAAGCTCTCCCCAAAAATTATGGCCCGTATCTCGAACCTCATCCCAGACCCAATCAATTTCCGCCTTCACGCTGGGCTCCACTCATTGCGCCATCGTCCAGGGATGGTGGTGGTGCATTACAATTACGTTTTGGTCGGACTGGGATTGCCGCTACACCCCTTCTCTGCTAAGTTCTTTAATCGGTACGAGGTGGTTCCGGCCCAAATAATACCCAACTCCTATCGAGTGATGGTTGGGTTCATCAGCCGGTGTGTCGGTGTCAATGTGACACCCGACATGGACCTTTTTCATTATTTCTTCAAAGTTTCCCCCCAACAAACCCATGGTTACCTGGCTGTGAGTGCCCGAACGGGTAGAGTTTTGTTCAAGGGGAACCTGTCCTCGATCAAGGGTTGGAAAGAGTCCTGGTTCTTCTTTGTTGTTGTACCGGACGGCCTAATCCCGAAGAGGTGGGATGCTTATTCGCCCAAAACTGCAGAACCGTTTGTCTCTGAAGAGTTCGGGGAGAAGATCGTCGCTTTGGAGAGGGGCGGCACATCCATGATTGAATACCTGACCCCCGATCGGTTGATCAAATCTGGGATAAGTATCGTCAGAATTCCTAGAGTTCTTGACTAAAACTCAAGTACCATGGCCCGGACGCTCCTTCTCGTGCGGGGAACTTACATGTATTTGCACGTTTCACACACGTACTAACCGCTCTGTACTAATATCTATGTTTGCTTTTTCAGCTCCCAACCCGAAGCACCGAACATGGATGACTCTTGTCACGCCCCAGACCGCATCTAAGCGCGTGTACAACCGCCGTATGATCAAGTGACGTCACTCGCAAGTCAACATGACTTAATCATACAAGGCATCTATGAACATAATCCATCCTTACTCAGTAGTAAAAATGCATAACAACATCACATTCAAACCAATGAATAGCAGAAATATTCAATGATAAATCATGGGCCACAACCGGCCAAGACATGGGCTCACAGGACCAAAATAGTTTATAGTAAAACAAGTATCAATGAGCAAGTGTTTGGTAGTTTGAAAGGAAATAAGGAAGCACGAACCACGTCTTCCTTGATCTGAGTTCACCCGTAAGAAGGTGCAGGTAGCAAGCCCTAGCTTTAACCTGAAAATGGTGGGGCCCCCGAAGGGGTCAGTACAAGTACCGAGCGAGTAGCAAGCTAAATGTAGAGTAACTAACGTTTCAAGTATAAGACCCAAATATAGGGTGATACATACTGACATACACGTATAGTACTTTCCCCCTAGTTATAAAATACATATCAGTATATATATATATATATATATATATATATATATATATATATATATATATATATATATATATACACACATACACACACACACACACACACTTGGAAATACCCGACCCATAGGTCATTGTTTATTTGGGAAAAATCATAGTAGTCAATATCCTTGACTTAAATCCCAATCCACCCATATCTTATGAGTGTATAGGACTCCTCCTGGTCCAAATCAATTTATACATACGAGTTTGAAGACAGTACCGTCATCCTTGGATTCTCTACCATTTATACATATGAGTTTTGAGGACAATACAGTCGTCCTTGGGTCTCCACCATCTATATACCGAGGTTTGAGGACAGTATTATCTTCCCTGGGTCTCCACCGGTTATACATTTGAGGTTTGAGGACAGTACCGTCGTCCCTGGGTCTCCACCATTTATATACCGAGGTTTGAGGACAGTACCGTCGTCCCTGGGTCTCCACCGTTTATACATTTGAGGTTTGAGGACAGTACCGTAATCCCTGGGTCTCCATCGTTTATATACCGAGTTTTGAGGACAGTACCATCATCCCTAGGTTCTCCACCATCTTACATTCATTTCTATGATCTACCGCTTATCATACATAGATAGGGTCTATATCATAATCATTTATCAAGACTAGACCAAGTCTTATGATTTAATCATTAGATATCCAACTTGACATATAAATATCATATTCCATGCAATTACATGCACAATATACTTATATAGGATGTCCGGGGTGAATACCCCCTTCGAATCGGGTCCGAACCGCACTTTTGGTGAAATTGGAACCTGTAGCAGCAGCTTACCCGGCGCCGGTTAAGCCCTATACCCGGCACCGGTTATGTATCAATTTTCCCAGACCGGCCAGGCAGTAGCATAACCGGCACCGGTTCAGCCCTATAGTTGGCGCCAGTTCACCGTCTGCCCAACGACGGTGGTCCGTTGATCCCCCGTATGATTTCCGATCAGTCCGAAACTTTCATACAACATGTATTGGGTTTCAAACAATCAATATTTGACATTTTGGCCATCCAAAACATCACACATGTTTTTATATCATTTTCATATCATTTTTCATGCATAATAATAATGGTTCATTTCTTATAAGCCTAATCATCTTGGCTAATTACATGTTTAGACATTTTAAACATCATTATGAGCACATATAGCTTATTTTTAGGTAATCCTATACTTAACCCAAGAGTTAGAAGACATTAAGCCATCCACTCACCTCGAATGCGCTTTATGAAGTTCTATCTCTCTCGATTGAACTCTGGCGAAACTCCGGCGAACTTTGCCTAGCTCCGGCTATAACTTCGGCGACTCTTTCAACTCCGTGAAATCTCTAGGAACACCTTATACAAGTTCCTAAAAAGGTTTTATCATCATAAAACTCATATCAATACAAATAACCTCTAAAAGGTTATTTTCCGGCAAACCGGTCACTTTGGCTTCTAAGTCTGTTCTTGGACTTAGAACTACCTTCCAACCCCTCATTCTACATTTCTAAACATTTAGAGATTCTATAGGGGTTCCCCACATGCTACATAAGTCATATGAAGTTCAAAATATGGAAGAAAGTTACTAAGGAGTTTCTTACCTCTATTCTCAAGGTTTTCTCCTATTTTAGCAACCCCTTTCTCCTTCTTTGAGCTTCTTTCTTGTTGAGCTTCCTTCAAAAATGGAGGAATGGAGTTTTACAGGCCTCTCTCTCCTTCTTGGATGTGTTTGGTCGAGATAGTGATAGGGTGAGAGAGTGTGGGAGTCACTTTTGTCTCGATAGGCAAATAAGTGATGTGAGGGGGGGGGGGGTCCTTCATGTACCTAGATGCCAAATACACCTCCTCCTTCACACTTTCCTTTGTCAACCCACACTAGTAAAAAGGTGACACGAGGTAACTTAAGTAATTATTTGAACTTTTTTGCATCGGTTAAGAACATGTCTGATGTCATATAAAATCTCGGGGTACTTATAATAATTTCTAAAATAGTTTTAAAATCGGCTGTAATCCAAGCCGATGTAGAACTAAAAACGGGGTAAGTTATGTAATTATTTTTTAAATACCTTCAACATGGGTTAAAAACATCAAAGTTCCTCACCGATCTGGAATAAACCCTAGCCTGCCAATCATAGAGTGATAAAGAATACTCCTAGGATTCCTTCGTCGCGACGAAGTTGAGAGGGAACACCGGAAGAGTTAGGCAACGTCCCAGGCACCACCACCCGACTTCTATCAACGTATTTCGACCAAATTAGGCGACATTCCAGGCACAACCACGACTTCCATCGGCGTATTTCGACCACTACATCAAGCAACGTCCCAGGCACTGTGGCTTCCATCGGCGTATTTTGACCACATCAGGCGACATCCCAAGCACCACCACGGCTTCCATTGGCGTATTTCGATCACATTAGGCGACGTCCCGGTCTAACTTTTAACTCATTGAGGTAATCTTGTTTTTTCATATTAAATTCGTAATGAATTTTGACATTTTCTCAAGAAAATATAAATGACGATGATGGGTTATAGTTCATGATTTACATTGAATTTCATTCCCTTCGCATTTGGTGGTTTTTGAAACAATTTCCATTTAATGATATTATTATGGTATCATAATTGGATTTGTAGTTCAAAAGTACCGATGCAAAATTTATTTGTTGTTCATGTATCCAACGTGTTTGATAAAATGTTTGATTCAAATTTTTTTTCAATGGAAAGATAATTTATTAATTAAACCAAGTACTAATAAAAAAGAAAAAGAATAAAAAATAAAAACAGAGAACAATATGGAAGCAACTAAAAAGCTAAGGTAAAGGTCTCTCCCAAAGTACGCTCAAAATGTGACTGATTGAGTTTTATCTTATGTTGGTTTCTCTTTTCATTTAGCTTCTAAATCTATTTTTGGGATAATATATAATGTGATTTTTTCTTTTTCCGTAGAGTACGGACAATGGTAAACATTATGCTTAGCTGAAAATAACATAGTAACAGAAGCTGTTTGCAAATAACCACTACTCTAGGTTTGAAACCCTAATTCACATTTTCGCATCCTCTTTCCATTTGTCTTAATTTTTTGATATTTTGCAACTCTCCCACCCTTGATTGGTTACTTTATTGGTATGGTCATTTTTTGCTAGTATTGGATGCTAATTTTGATGGGTTTACAACTCTTTGGAGGTTTTGGTAGTTCTTGACACTACTTTTGACCAATTTTCATATATTTCATCATTATAAAGGTATTCAATTAATCTCATATATATTTTTCCAAAAAAATTATGTCACTGTAGTACTTAAGAAATCTTAGATTACATATTTCTGTTTGAAATGTTATTATGTATTGCAGGAAGTGGCCGATGGTGTTCTTCACAGTTTATTACTTCACCGTAGATGTTGAAGGTGTTGGGATTATATACAGATTAATTTTATACCACCTCCTTTAAAAAATTCCAATCGTCTCCCTTCTTATCTATCAATATTTTACCTTTTATCTACTTTTTATTTTTATAAATTTGTCATATTTTGCAGCTTTAGTGTATTTTATTTTAGAAACTGTGTAAATAGTAAATATGGTTCACACTTAAACTCAACGCACATGTAGGAGTTCTAAGAGGAAACTGGAAAAGTCATTTTTAGGTATGTCCCTATAAGTTTTAACACATATATAACTACATTAAATCTTTTCTATGCTTGAATTGGGATTCCTCTCATTTCCACTTGTTTAATGGAGGGATGGAGCTCACATGGACTTAACTAGGACTCCTACTCTACTTGGGATATTCACCTGGGCTCAAAATGGACACTACAATTTAACACTTTGTAAGAGTTTAATTAGTGGTACATTCCCACTTTTGTCACCATTACTTCAATTAACCCTTCTTTTGTTCTAAAGAGGATTTAGGGGGAAGATAAACAAGGGATGAATACAAGAATGCTTTAATAATGCTCCTAAAGTTGCATCAATGTTTAAATCTTTCCACTCTCTTCATGAAGAAACTATATTTTACTTTATTCAATTTATAACATGGTTTAAAGTAGAATATACTACTTTTATGGATATGAGTTATGTGAAATATCTTTTAATGACATTGCACCATGTTTGAAGTACGTACTAAATCATTTTGTACCTTTTGGTCCCTAACAGAAGAGATTTTAGAAGACATGATCACTAATGGATATGATTTTGAGGCAAGGAGCTAATTTTAATAATGTCGAGGACTATCCAAGAAAATGAATTGTTGTAACTATTGGTGGCATTTGGTGCTATATATTGTTGTACTATGTATTGAACATTTGTTTACTCTTTTTTTTTTTGTCTTTCACTTGAATCATCACCTTGTAAGTTGCAGCTTTTAATATTTTGAGAACCTAAAAAAATTAATAAGTAATGTATTTTAGCTTGTACGTGTTGTGGTGTATTTTCAATTCTTGTTGGCATCTAATTTGTAATGGAAGTCATTGTTGGTTCTTTAATTTTAAAGCATTTAATATCAATGTTAACAGGTCTAGAAATACTTAATGAATTTTATAGTAAAAACCTTTATTCACATCGGTTATACATAAAACCTGATGTTGAAGGTTTTCACATTGGTTATAACCGATGTAGTATGTCGTAGGTACTGGCTGCATGAGACCACATTTTAGATCGCTTGTTTCATAACCGATGTTAAATCTTTTCTACATGGGTTATAACCAATTTGAAAACCCCTGTTCCAGAAAAATTGAAGCTTTTCTAGATCGGATACTGCATGACCGATGTAGAAAGACTTTTCACATCGGTTATAGAACCGATGTGAAAAGTGTCTACTTTTCACATGGGCTGGAACCACATCGGTTGTTTGACCAATGTAAAAAGCCTTTTTGACAGATGTGAAAAGCTTTTTTTGTACTAGTTCCAGCCCCCATTATGTCTGATTGAGCACAAAAAACGTGGGGTGGCCCCCACTCATGTGGGAGGTCATCCCATTATGTCTCGATGTGTACAATTGGCCCCTGAAAGTTGTATTTCTTGGACTGTTTTAATTATATTTTATTTTATCGGCCAAATAAAATATACCCCACATTCTCAATCACTATCGGACTTTAGAATGAATATACATTCCCCAACTTTAATTTAGAAGTCTCCGAAATTCGTTTCGGACTGTTATCCGATAAATTACCAATACTGGTAATTGGACCTCGTTTGACCAATCGGTCAACCCTATGCCCTTTCCATGGCCCAACTAAAATATTCACCACCATATACATATTATCTAGACCAAAATGAATATAATATGTGATCTCGTAAATATAGGGTGGTCCCCGCTCCCGATGTGGGCCTCACGTGCAATATACTATTCACGCACAAGTAATAACAAAAATTTACAACCTCGTAAATTCATTAACCATTTCATAAGGTTCAATACATGATTACATAAAATTAAATATAATTGGGGACGGTGTTACAAGTTCAGCCCCTTCCCCCCTATTTGTGATTTCGTCCCCGAAATCCTCATGTCCAGTAAAAAAGAAACGGGTATTGCTCCCTCATTGAGACCTCGGTCTCCCATGTTTCTTCCTCGACTCGATCACTCCTCCATAGAACCTTTACCATAGGAATCTCCTTGTTCCTTAATTTCTTTACTTGTTGACCAACAATCTTCACCGGTTCCACTGCATATTGCAAGTCCTCACGGATCTCTACCGGTGGTTTCTCAAGAATATGAGACGGATATCGTACATACGTCTTGAGCATGGATACATGAAACACGTCATGTATCTTCTCGAGTTCAGGTGACAACTTGAGCCGGTAAGCCACGGCTCCAATCCTTTCAAGGATCTCAAACGGACCAATGTATCGGGGGTTAAGCTTAGCCCTCGATATGAATCGGATGATACCTTTCCAAGGAGAAATCCTTAGAAATACCTCATCACCAACTTCAAACTGTAATGGTCTACGTCGTCTATAGGCATAGCTCTTCTGCCGATCTTGGGAAGCCTTAAGCCTATCCCGGATGGTCTTCACCTTACCCTTGGTGATCTCAACAAGTTCTATACCCTCGAGCTTGGCTTCGCCAACCTCATCCCAACACAATGGTGTCTTGCATTTCCTCCCATACAATGCCTCGTATGGAGGCATGCCAATACTTGCATGATAACTGTTGTTATAGGTAAACTCAACTAGAGCCAAATGTTTGTCCCAACTCCCTTGGAACTCCAAAGAACATGCCCTAAGCATGTCTTCCAAAATCTGTATCACCCGCTCGGATTGTCCATCCGTCTGTGGGTGAAATGTTGTGCTAAACTTCAGTTTAGTTCCCAAAGATGCTTGAAACTTTGGCCAAAATCTAGATGTGAACCGTGGATCTTTGTCCGACACAATGGATATCGGGATTCAATGCAATCTCACAATCTCTTCAGTGTATAATTTGGCCAATCTTTCAAGAGGATAAGTAATGTTGATAGGTAAGAAATGTGCACTCTTAGTAAGCCTATCAACCACCACACATACTGCATCGTAATTGTTCACCGTTCGGGGTAATCCCACCACAAAGTCCATTGGTCACATGTTTCCACTTCCATTCTGGAATGGTAAGTGGCTGCAAAAGCCCCGCCGGTGCTGATGCTCCGCCTTAACTTGCTGACAAGTAAGGCATCGACTCATATACTCTGCGATGTCCCTCTTCATACCTGACCACCAATAACTTTCCTTAAGGTCTCAGTACATCTTTGTACCTCCAGGATTCATAGCATAGGCCGAAGAATGAGCCTCCTCTAGTATGGACTTTTGGAGCTCTTCATTCTTTGGTATACATACACGATCTATAAACAATAAGAGACCATCTTCTCGTACCCGGAAGTTCTCAACGGGCCCCATAAGGATCCGTTCGCGGGTCTTCTGACATTCTTCATCAATCACCTGACATCTGCTGATCTCATCAAGCAAGGTAGGTCTAACCTCGAATCTCGCTATGAGGACCCCGCTCGTGGTTACCTCCATGCGCGCCCTCAATGTCCGTAGGCATCTAACGTCCCCAACGTACTCTTCCTGCTCAGTGCATCGGCCACCACATTGGTCTTACCGGGATGATAGTCGATGATCAACTCATAGTCCTTGATCAACTCCATCCACCTCCTTTGCCTCGTATTCAACTCTTTGTGAGTGAATACATACTTCAAGCTCTTTTGACCGGTGTAGATGTGACATGTCTTCCCGTAGAGATAATGCCTCCAAATCTTTAGTGCAAACACTACCGCTGCCAACTCTAGGTCATAGGTAGGGTAGTTCACCTCGTGTTTCCTCAATTGCCTAGAAGCATAGGCAATCACCTTACCTTTTTGCATTAGTACACATCCAAGCCCTTGGATGCTAGCATCACTATAAATATCATACTCTATACCTTGTATGGGTAGAGCAAGAACCGGTGTCTCGGTAAGTCGTTTCTTTAGCTCAAGACATCCTTTCTCACATTTGTCGTCCCATACGAACTTAGCCCCCTTCTTCGTGAGCTTCGTTAGTGGTGATGCCAACATGGAGAATTTCTCAACAAATTTGCGATAGTAACCCGCTAAGCCAAGGAAACGACGTATCTCTTTCACATTCTTGGGTTGTTCCCAATCCATGATAGCTTCTATCTTTGCATTGTCCACCGCAACGCCTAATCCAGATATGACATGCCCGAGAAAGCCAATCTCTTTAAGCCAAAATTCACATTTAGAGAACTTGGCAAAGAGTTGTTTCTCCCTTAGCCTTTCAAGCACAAGTCTCAGGTGCTGCTCATGTTCTTCTTCGTTCTTCGAGTATATCAAGATGTCATCAATGAATACAATCACAAACCGATCTAAGTACTCACTAAACACACGGTTCATCAAGCCCATGAATGCCGCCGGTGCATTAGTTAACCCAAATGACATCAAAAGGAACTCGTAGTGACCATATCAAGTGTGAAATGCACTCTTAGGCATGTCGCTCTCTTTGATCTTCAAATGATGATAGCCCGTCCTCAAATCAATCTTTGAGAACACTATCTCCCCCCGAAGTTGATAAATCAAATCATCAATCCTCGGTAAAGGATACCTATTCTTGATTGTGACTTTGTTCAACTGTCGGTAATCAATACACATTCTTAGTGTACCATCTTTCTTCTTCACGAAGAGTACTGGGGCTCCCCACGGTGAATGGTTGGGTCTAATGAACCCGTTGTCTAATAGTTCTTGTAATTGGACCTTCAACTCTTGAAGTTCCGTCGGTGCCATTCGATAATGAGGGATCGAAATGGGTTTGGTCCCCGACTCTACTTCGATCATGATTTCGATGTCTCTATCGGGTGGAAGCCCTGGTAATTCTTTGGGGAAGACGTCCGGATACTTACACACGACATGTACATCGTTGATGTCGATCTCTTTCTTTGTCTCATCCACCACGTAAGCAAGGTACGCATGACATCCTTTCTTCATCATTATCCGTGCTCTCATCACAGATATGATACAACTATGAGATCCTCCTCGATCTCCTTCGAAACGTAAGACGTTTCCCTCATCATCCTTGAGTTTTAAAACTTTAGCATAACAATCCACTCAAGCACGATGCTTCTCAAGCCAATCCATCCCTATAATCGCATCAAACTCCAACATGCTTAGAGGTACGAAGTCACAGGTCAAGGGTCGACCCGTCACTTCTACCTCACACGAAGGATAGCAGTGTCTCCTCTCCACATCGTCTCCCAATGGTGTAGAGACCAACAAGGGTTGCGTCATTGCTATCAATGGTACGTCTAAACTTTCGGCAAACGCTTCACTCACAAATGAGCATTGTGCCCCGGTATCAATCAGGATTCTTGCGTTTCTACCATTGACATTTAGTGTTCCTACACATATAAGTCATGTAAGACACACTACCTAACGTACCAGATCGAAATAAGGCTAAAAGGAAAATTTTTGGCCAAAAATACACTGAACCGGTGCCGGTTAAGCCACTGGAATCGAAATTTGGCAAGATTTTAACTGGACCGGTGCCGGTTAAGGCCTAGACCGGCGCCGGTTTACCCCTGGGCAACCTTAACTTCGTTTTTCGCTCGAAAACTAGCCGAAATTGCCGTCGATCGGCCCGTACGTGCACCATAAAGATTTTAATACTTATGTACATGAAAAATACAAGTGTTCTTGAGGTTTATTCACATCAACCCGCAGGCCCAACATGTAACCTGGGGGTTTCGAATGGGTGAAGGGCAAATAAGATCACTAGACAACGGGGAGTGGGCTAATAAATGCATTTCATTCACTCCAGCGATTACAAGTCGAGGGGCCGAACGTAGTAAGCTATGTTACGTGCTATTGATGCTATTACAATGCTAGAGAGTCAAAGTGTGAACCCCCTTTAATGAAATAAATGCAACTATTTATAGTATCCCACGGTGGTTGGGGGGGCTGACGTGGCTGGCTGTGGGCTACATGATCCCAACCACCAAATCTCCCGCATTTAATGCGCTTCCCGCCAGGATCCTGGCTTCCTGTCATGATGTGGGGACGTCCGTCCCCTAGATTGGACTCAGCCCTCTGGTGGCAGCCTGGGCCCTTGAGTGGTAACCCACAAGACGCTCGTCCGTTGGCCCTTGGACCCTGGAGCTAGGTTATCCTGAGCTACGTACGTCCCTTGGCCCTTGAGCCCTGGAGCTTGGTCATGCTGGGCTACGTACGTCCCCTGGCCCTTGGTTCCTGAAGCTTGGTCATGCTGAGCTACGTACGTCCCCTAGCCCTTGAGCCCTGGAGCCTGGTCATGCTAGGCTACGTACGTCCCTTGTCCCTTGAGCCCTATATCTTGGTCATGCTGGGCTACGTACGTCCCCTGGCCCTTGGGCCCTGGAGCTTGGTCATGCTGGGCTACGTACGTCCCTAGGGGTTGATGGGCCGGCCCTGGTTGGGCCATTAACCCAACACAAGTCCCCCACTTCTGATGTTCCGAGCGTGCGCGGGACATAAAGAAGTAAAATACCTTCCGACGTACCGCCTCGAGCTGTTACTTCCCTTTCCTCGAAGTGACGGTTGCTTCCCGCCGTTGTTCGTGGGGCTCTAGGTGCCAGCTATCAGGCCGGTTCAACTTCCGACGCAAAACTAATCCTTTCGTACCAGCCCGTCTCTACGTGACACGCGTCCCTGGGTACGCTCCTTGCCACGTGTCACCTGCGGGTTGGCCACTGAACCGGTGCCTCCCCTTATAAATACTGGGATTACGGGAATGGTTAGGGCTTTCCATCCTTTGCTTCCTCTTACCTTCCCAGTGTCGTCCAGCGAGTGTCTCGAGTTTCCGCGTTCATCCCTCTTCCAAGGTTTCGTAAGGTAATCCTTCGATCCAAACCCTCTCTCTTTCTTTTCGTACGCCTCCCCATGGCCTGCTCCATGGAGATTTCTTCCGATTCGGAGACTGGTTCTAGCTCCTCTACCGGCTCTTCAGCCGGTTCCCCTTCCGCAACGGAGCTCAGATCCCGTTCCTCGGCGGGAGCGAGTGGTTCTGGCCGTTCCAGTGCTTCTTCGATGGAGGTCCCTTAGGCAACAATTGATGTCGTGATCCCAGATGCAGGGGAACATGTTGACATGGACGTCGTTCCTGAGAATGCCGTTGCGATGGTGGCGCAACCTGCCACAGGGGTGGGGCATTCAGCTGATCACGATTCGGGTGACGAGGCCGAGGAAGGAGACGATATCCAGATATACAAGCTCGGCGTCCCCATGGACCAGCACCGGCACATAGTGCTCATCCCCAACGTCACCGTTATTGAACAGGTCTTCTCTAGGAGGGCCCTGAGGGAACTGCAGATTATTCTCCCTCCACCTGCTTACTACAACCTCCGGGGTGCGGATAACCTCCTCATGAGACGTCCGGGAATGGTGATGGTGCACATGGATTCTATAAAGGCTTGACTGCGCTTCCCGCTCCACCCGTTTTATCTTGATTTCTTCGAATTTTATAGTGTTGTTCCGGCCCAATTCATGCCGAACTCCTACCATTTGATCTCCGCCTTTCTCGTTCGTTGCAAATCTCTAGGGCTCACCTCTAATCTGGAGCATTTCCATTATTTCTTCCAAGTCACCCCTCAAAATGCCGATGGGTTTCTGAGCGTGGCTGCTCGTCCCAAAAGAAAGCTGTTTGAGGGGGCTCCCACTTCCATGCACGATTGGAAAAATCGTTTTCTCTTCATCCGCTATGCGGACGAGTGGCTTCTTGTGAGATGGAACGGATATCCTCCGAAGGTTAAGGCATCGGAGCTAACCCAGGGGTTGCAACATGCTGTGGATAAGCTAAAGTTGGGCGGCGTTAGAAAGCTGAAGGACCTCCTGACCATCTAGGCACTCTCTGATGCAGGGATAGGTACCGCCCGTGATCCCTGGACTAGCATTCTCTCGTGTTCATCTTGTGGGCCCGGGCGGTCCATTCCCTGAGGTGAGTGCCTTTGTGATTCGCACCGCCCGGTACTAACGTTCTTTCTTTGTTTCAGGTCCTCCTCCTACTCTAGATCAAATGGATAGCGCTGCTATGGAGGCTCGTCGCGAGGCCAAGGCCAACAAGGAATGGGCAGCGCTGGCAAAAGCTCGTGGGGCCGCCCAATCCTCTGGGGCCACTTCGTCTGCCGCGTCCCAAGCGAGTCAGCGTGTTGCTGAAGCAGAGCGGCTTCTGGTTGCTGAGGTCACTGGGCCCAGCACCCTCAAGATAATCAGATCTTGAATGTGGACCCGCTCGGCGTTGACATCCTCACTGGTGGGGAAAAGGACAAGGGAAAGAAGCTGAAGAGGCCGCGTTTTGAGCCCTCTGTTCCCAAATCCACGAACGTCGTGGTGCCCTCCTCCGTTCGTCCGATTTCTGAGAT
The DNA here is from genome assembly GCA_945859875.1 of Cuscuta europaea. Lineage (NCBI taxonomy): Eukaryota > Viridiplantae > Streptophyta > Magnoliopsida > Solanales > Convolvulaceae > Cuscuta > Cuscuta europaea. The sequence goes on along the minus strand of CAMAPE010000011.1, from coordinate 4,948,694 downwards.
CTGGAAGGACATGGCCCTTCAGGCCGGGCTGGAGTTGTCGGATCGTTCTTCGGGCAATTCTGTTGATAATGCTCTGCTTTTGAACCTTGAGGTATGTTCCTCACATCCCCCCCGTCATTTGAACTGCCCTTCGTCCCCACCTAACCCACTTTTCTTCCTTGTAGGCTAAGCTAAGCTTGTTGCAGGCGAGGGCCGCTCGGGAGAAGGATCTTGCCGAGCTCAAGAGAAAAGCCGATGAGGCTTTAAAGAAAGAGCAGGAAGCCGTGCTGCTGCGGGAGGCTGCTCAGGCGGAGACGAAGAAGGTTCAGGCTGCCCTGGATAAGGCCCAACAGGAGCTCCAGGTCGTTCGGACTCAGAGCGAATAGGAAAAACAGGGCCTGCTTTCCAAGGTGGCCCTGGCTGAGAAGCATGAGATTTCCTTTGTTTCTGCCGCAGACCATACCTCGTGTCCTGAGGGCAGATCCCCTCCTAGCGACGTTCTGACTCTGGTCCTCAATGTGGAGGAATTTAAAAAGACCACTCAGTTTCTCCAGGCTGCCCATGAGTATTGTCGGGGAGCTGCTGGAGAAGTTTTCGAGGCCGAACTGCAGCCCATGCCGGAGAAGGATCACTTGATTCATGGGGTGCGGCTTTTGGAGAAAACCGCATTTGGTGGTGAATGGCTTGCAGAGCTTGCTGATGATGCCTTTGCCAAGGGATACTTTGAAAGGTGTCAAGGCCCTCAGGAGTGTGCTTCCTCTGGTCGGCTGTCCCCCCTTCAACGTGGAAGACAACACGGAGGGGGCTGAGCTTCGGTGGGTCATGGGGAAGCTCGGCCGAGATGAGCGGCACGCCGCGGCCGTTCAGAGGGGTGAAATCCCTGATCCCCCTACTCCTGAGCCTCTTTTTGTCGAGTCAGAAGAACCGCAGGCCTCCCCACGCTCCCCCTCATGGCTTCCTTGCGTGTTTTGATTAATTCCCATCTGCCCAGTTGTATGTTCCGGCCAGTAGAGTCGAAGAATAAAACTTTCCTTTGCCTTTTAGGACTTGCGGTCTGTTTACTCATTCATAACTCCCTCTGTCCGTTTTTTTTTTGACGAGGAACGGCTCTTCCTTCTTTCTCTCATGAATTCTTTTCTCTCTTCTTCTCTGACGAGGAACGGCTCCTCCTCCTTTCTCTCATGGGCTCTTTTCCTCTTCTTCTGGTGAGGAACGGCTCCTTCTCCTTTCTCTCATGGGCTCTTTTCCTCTTCTTCTGGCGAGGAATGACTCCTCCTCCTTTTTCTCATGGTCTCTTTTTCTCTTCTTTTCTGACGAGGAACGGCTCCTCCTCCTTTTTCTCATGGTCTTTTTTTCTCTTCTTTTCTGACGAGGAACAGCTCCTCCTCCTTTTTCTCATGGTCTCTTTTTCTCTTCTTTTCTGACGAGGAACGGCTCCTCCTCCTTTTTCTCATGGACTCTTTTTCTCTTCTTTTCTGACGAGGAACGGCTCCTCCTCCTTTTTTCTCTCATGAATTCTTTTCTCTTTTTTTTACGTACGTCTCATTGTGGGGGTGATTTTGGCACGCGCCACTGGCGGCGTGGATCTCGAAGCGTCCTGCCCGCCGTAGGATACACCAAACATGGTCCGCCACGTTTCTCCCCCCAATTCAGGATCCGGGGTGGTTTTTGTCTATAAATACCCTATCGCAAGACTATTCTCTCTCTCTCTAGATCTCCATCTCTTTCTTGTAAGTCTTGTATTTTCTATCCGTACTTGCTATGTCTTCCATTGTCCCTAGGCAATCTGCCCACGGCCGTCCTGGAAGCTCGTCCGATGACGGTTGTAATTCAGGGGATGACCTTCCGGTCTATAAGCGTGGAATGCCCCCCAGCCTCCTCGTTTCTCCCTTAACTTTCATCTTGCTCGGCATCAGCGCCAACGCCTGCTCCTTAGTGAGAAGAATCTGATTCCCCAGTTGCTTCCCCCTCCACAGGGTTGGGATGCACGGTTCCTCCGCCATCCTATGCGACATCTACCTAGCTATGTGGTCGTCTACCTGGACTCCGTGGCAGCGGGCTTCCTTTTCCCGCTGTTGCCCTTTCACATTTCTCTTTTCAGGGGCCTTGGTATTGCCCCAGCTCAAATTGTTCCGAATTCCCACCGGATTCTCGCAGGTTTCATAATCCGGTGCCACAATGTGGGGGTCGATAACCTGCGTTTGCTGGTGAATTACACCAACTTGGGCAAGGCCGGCATAGGTACGTCCTTGCTGCGGCCCGGGTTTTGGACTCTCTTTTTTGTGAATCCCAAACATTGTTCTAATTTTTTCATCTCCCTCGCGCAAGACTTTACCACAGGTCTTCCGCCAAGGTTCCTCACCCCCACGCCACTCCCTCCTCTGGTCGGGCTGATGCTAGCAAGGGAAAGCAGATCGTTGGTGAGGATCAGGGTCAAAAGAGGCCCAAAGCTGAATCCGCTGGGGACGAACGGCCCCCCAAGAAGTCCTGCCATGGGGAAGGATCTTCCAAGGCCGTGGTGATCCTTGATGGGTCAGACACTGACGCCACCTCCCCTCCTAAGCCGCCCCCGCTACTTCGTTGGGCAAAAGCTCGAACGACCCTCCTCCGCCCAGTTCCGAGGATTCATTCTCTGACATCATTAAGTTCTCCGGGTTGGGCCCCCGTGCGGAGTCGAAAAGACTGTTTGGTCAGACGACCTCTTCCATTTGGTGCTCTTTGGGGTTAAAACTCCCCCGTGACTTTGCTGCTCGTGAAAGTGCGGTGGATCTTCATGAGTGCGGCCTTAGCACTCTCAACAAGGCTCCTATTTATTTCTGCAAGGCGCGATTTGCCTATGAAGCTCAGGAGCGTGCTTCCGCCCAGGTGCGTTGTGAAGCCGATGATCTGGTGAAGAAGGCCAAAGAGCGCCTGAACAAGATACAGCAGGACTTGAACGTTGCTCTTGGGCTCGCTAAAGGGAGTGTGTCTCTTCAGGAGACGGTCAAGAAACAAGCCGAGGAGCTGCAGCTGCTTCGTGCCAAAATGACCATCGTGGAGAAGACCGACGTGCAGCTTCGCCAGGTTGGTGCGGAGGGGGCCGTTCCTGTTTTTGAGGCTGATGTTTCCAAAATCAAGGAAGCTGGCTCCATTGAGTTCCAGAAGTCCCGACGTCGATGCCGTGAATGTCCGTGTGAAGGAGCGTCTTGCCCAGAGCTTCGGGGAGTTCCTGGCTAAGAGTTCTGACATGTTGAAGGACGACATTGAGCTGGTATCGGGGACCTCTGCCGGCCAAGAGTTCCTTGCAGAGCTTGCCGATGATGCTTTTGCTAAAGGGATGATCGGCCTTTTGGCCGGAAACCTCCCGGCTCTCGAACGTTATCTCCCCACTCCGTTTGATCCTGAGGCTGCTGGTTTCAATGCTTCGTTTGCTGAGGCTTATGAGGAGGCTTTGAAGGAGAAGTCTCAGGCGAAGGACGACCCCTCTTGTAGCTGAGTGAGATTGTCAAATTCTGCTTGTCGGCCGCGCCTCCTGGCTAACAGGTCGTTCTTCCTGAAGCGGCTAATGTTTTTAAGATGGCTTACTTCACCCCTCACGCCTTTGGGTTCATAGAAAGCTCTTGCAGGCATATCTATATTCAAGGATAGCTCCCTGAGGCATGACATCTTCGGTTATTTTGTACTCTTGATTTCACTCCGAACTCGTGTATGTTGTGTACTTTCCGGCCGGTAGAGCCGATGAGTAAAGTGTATTGCTTGCTTGCTACGATCGTCTTTTAACTTCGTCCCTAGTGCCTCCCTTTTTTGGAGGTCTTTGGCTTCGCTCCGTCGTCCGCTCGTCTTACCTTCCCATTTGGCCCGGTCCTTTGGATCCTGGGCTGGGCTCGGCTGCGATTGTGACGCAGAACGGGTTTATCCCCTTTGGGGATTCCCCGGTCTTCGTCCCGTCATCCGTTCGTCTTACCTGCCCATTTGGCCCGGTCCTGCGGATCCTGAGCTGGACTCGGCCGCGATTGTGATGCGGAACGGGTTTATCCCCTTGGGGGATTCCCCAGTGTCTCTCTATAATTTTTTTTGAGAGGTCTTTGGCTTCGCTCCGTCGTCCGCTCGTCTTACCTGCCCATTTGGCCTGGTGCTTTGGATCCTGAGCTGGGCTCGGCCGCAATTGTGATGCGGAACGGGTTTATCCCCTTTGGGGATTCCCCGGTCTTCGTCCTGTCATCCGTTCATCTTACCTGCCCATTTGGCCCGGTCCTGTGGATCCTGAGCTGGGCTCGGCCGCGATTGTGATGCGGAACGGGTTTATCCCCTTTGAGGATTCCTCGGTGCCTCTCTATGATTGAAGAAGATTTGAAAGAGCAAGCACCAATCAAAATTTAATTCAATCGGGGAACTTCAATGATTAACCTGAAAAAGCTAATGAAAACAAAATATAATGGTGAATTAAAACAAACACACAACAAGTGAAAAAAAAACGAAATAATTTTTTTGTTTTTCTTTTTGTGCTGTTTTTAAGTTTGTTTTTTTTGCATTTTTTTCATTTTTTTTTTGAATTTTTGTAATCCTTTTTAACACCTGGGTTGCCTCCCAAAAGCGCTTCTTTAAAGTCACTAGCTTGACGTTTGAGAGAGAACTATTTGTCATGCAAATCAGTCGTGAAGCACTCATTATCAAGGTCTCAACCTTCCCTTCTAGATACGCCGTCAGATGGCGTAAACCTTTAAACTCTCGAGACCACCAGAATGTAATATAGTCATCATAAACTGTAGCATGTGAATTTGGAATAACAAATCTGGCGCACCCCTCTTCAGTAACAACAACAAGAATATCAAGTTTGGGTGGATCTGGTGCCTCAAATCGCTCAAGTGGGCCCACCATGGTAAGAGCATCATGAATAAAACTCTTAGGCTCCTTCTTTTGGTTTTCTTTTTCTTCTACTATGGCCTCAAAATTTGCATCACAGAATTCAAACTCCGTGTCACTCTCTAAGAGTGCATCCCAACTTCCTTGCTCACTACTCCCACAAAAATCATCTAGGCAAATAGGTCTTTGTCTAGCACAACTATGCTCATCATCATCAAGTAGAGAATCAAAGAAGGCATCATCGGGCATTGTTTCCTCCACATCACAAGTTTCATCAACTACTAGAAGAGGTGCTTGGGCTCGTGTAGGATCAATATTTTCATCAAGAATATCTTTCAAGGACTCTTTAGATGCAAGGCCATCCATAGACGGTAAGATATGGTCGGCGTCACAAAGTATCTCCTCGTCTATGATTTCTTCATCAACCTTAGTGAGAACTTCCAGATTGGGTTCTTCAGGGCAAACTTCTATGAGGATCGGTTCAAGTTCAGTAGCAATGGGAGGCTCAAAAGAATTAGGGTCGGAATGAGTTTCTGCCATCTCCTCCATAGTAACCATAGCCCCCTCCTCAGATGTGATTCCTTCCCCGTGTGCCTCCTCCAGGGTGTCAGGTGCATCGTCTTCAAAAAGTTTTACAATCTCCGGATCCTTCCATAACTCTTTCGCTGTTTTTTCCAAGATCCAAAGTTTTTCTCCATCAAGCTCCTCGTAGCAACCCCACTCTTGGTCTCGTCTAGCCTTATTTTCAGCCTTCATTTGCTCGAGTAATGTAGTGTCAAAAGATACTGGAAATGTAGACTCTGGGTTTATGTAAGACCCCGTTTGGTACTCGAGAGAGTGTGGAAATGGTTCGGATGTATCATTTTGGAATGGTTCAGACTCCATGTGGTATTCTCCTTGATAGCCCCCGTAGTAGTATTGGTCCCTGAAATCATCAAAACCTCTTCCTTGATAGTCAAAACTGCCATAGTTCTCAAAATTCCTTCGTTGATAGTGATAGTTGCCAAGATGTTGGTAATCACTAAATTCAGAGAAATGATCATTGTATGGCTCATTTTGATCGGGATGGGGGTTATGAATGTTCTGATCATAATACTGATCAGGCTCTTGGTAGTGTTGTTGAGGATTGCCATGATTACCCAGTGGGTAGTTAGGTTGGCCATAATATGGTGGAGGAGCATGGTTGTAGTGCCAGTTCGGATAATCCATCCGTATACCTTCCCAAATAAACCTGTGGACAACTACAACAGAACAAAATACAAACACATACAAAAATAAACAAGAAAATCTCACTAACTCGGGTTCGCCTATGCCGATAATAAAAACCAACTTACAACCGTGCCACTCCCCGGCAACGGCGCCATTTGATAACAGCTTTTGTGGCGTTGTAGTAAAACAGAGTCTAACTTTTCGGTTTTTCCCCCGAGTATCGTGTCTCTGAGGAGTGGCGGAGGGAAGTGTTGATTTCAATATCGGTCACCGGTTAGTACGAGACATTGCAAGCTTTCTCAAACGATTAATTGTGATAGTGATTAAAGAAACGAAAATAAATAACAAAAGTAGTAACGGAGAATTTAATTAAATGACATTATTGAGTAAACTAAAACTAGTGAACATGCAAAATAAATTGGGAGAGAAATTTAACTAATTAAAATATTAAACTAGCTAGCAAACATGTAGTAGAGAAAAATTTCGAAAATAAAATACTAAAAGGTAAATTTAATGTGACTAGTAACGATAAATTGACTAATTAAAAAGTGATGTCTAGAATTGGAATTTAGGATCTTGGGTGTCTTTGATTATGAAAAAAATGGGATAATTTCTCCAATCTAAGAATAGTGACATATCAATTCTCATAGACAAGAAATTAATATTAATTGCCCTAACATGTCCTATTTCTAGGCTTAGTTTAGGGTGTGTGAGATGTGAGCTAAAATTAATTCTAAACTCATAGACAATAAAGAATTATTTTTGAGAGATTTGCCTAAATAGGACTAAAAGAAGTTAGAATTGCAAAAACAGGACTACTATGTTTTATTGGACAAAAATAAGACTAAAAAGAGCTAATTGGACAAAAATGCCCTTAATGAAGAGTTCGCAAGGGCCTTTGATAAAGATCAGTCGTTAGCTACCAGCTCTCAGGCGCCGATTATTCCGGTAATTTAAATTTTTTTAAAAGCAGAGTTATACTCGAGTTCAATCTCCTCCGATTATTCCGGTAATTTAAATTTTTTTAAAAGCAGAGTTATACTCGAGTTCAATCTCCTCGTTCCATAAAAACTCCATTAACCTATAATTACTACGCAAACTTAAATCATCATCATTACTATGCAATTTTTCTGCACATCTCCTCATGCCTTCCATAATATCGTCCATTACCCAGAAACTCTCAGTTCCGACTTCCTTCTTCGGCATAAAACTATGGTTTGTGATTGTGATATGCGCATCTCTCATCATATTACTCGGCGCCTCCACTAATGGCGGCTATGCCACCATCCATCAAGTCTGCCACCACTTTAACGCCTCAACAAGTACGTTGTCAACATTCTCCAATAAAAATCTACTCTGCATTGAGTCTGTGTAGACTTCAATGAGGAATGACACTTCATATGCGAGAATGACACTTAACATATGCATAATGACACAATAATGACAATTTCGTATAGATACATGACATTCTCAATATGACATTTTCAAATACTGTAATGACATAAAAGTGACATTTTTTAAAAATGATCAATAATGACACAACAATGACATTCTCTTATTCAAAAAGTGTCATTTTCTGATAATCTAAAGAAGAAGAAAACAGAGGACCCAAATTTGAAGAGGATGGGAAGTTCATATACAAAAGAAGAAGAAGAAGAAAAAGAAGAAGAAGAAGAAGAAGAAGAGGAGGAAGAAGGATACCTGTGGTCGACGGTGGAGTTGCGGTGCGTGGCCATAGCCGATGGAGGAGCTGCTGTCAAGGGATGTGCGGAGTTGCTGCTACGATGAATTTATCGTAGATTGCAGAAAGGGGCCATCGATGTGCTGCGGATGTGCGTGGCCAGTGACGAATTGCAGAAGGAGGCGAGAGATGGGTTTTAATAGCAAAAGGGCAAAAGTGTAATGTGGAGTCCCATTTAGGCAATTTAAAACTTGAAGTCCTTATTTGGAGTTTTAACCATGTTTTAGTCCCATTTAATATAATTTCTTATTATTTTTTCAAAAATTCACAAGTGAAGTGATCAATTTCACAAATTACTCTTTCAATTTCATCTCAAACAACTAGTTCTAAAAATTAGAGAATTTTCCCAAATTTAATTCAATATTCAAGAACACTCATTAACCTTAATTTTATCCAAATCCAAACCCCATGGAAATTTAGCCTAACATAATTATCAAGAAACTAGCCCAATTCATATACAAAAACGACATAATCCATGCATGTATTTAAAACTGAAATTCGAACTAGTAAACATTGACTCAAGTGCAAACTGGAGAGATATTTGAAACTAATGAATTAAAAGAACAAGTTCATAAACTGAAATAAACACGATTATAAGAAAGAAATCAACCATATACCATTACAGTCTACGTATAGAAATAGAAAGATAGGCAAAAGATAAACCGAAATTTATTGTTGCTGAAATCTGCTACTTTTTCCTGGTCAAGGATTTCTTCTCTACGCTACCAACTTTGTTTTCCCCCTTCCGGCCAGCTGCTCTCACCCGGTGGATTTACATTTTTTTTTCTTGTCGCTGAATCCTTTTCTTTCCTTCTGCCGACAAGTAAAAGTGCTGGCAGCCTAGAGCTGCCTTTTATTTGAGTCTATCTTGCCGATTAGGAAGATTTGAAATTGTCCCTTCCATTTAATTGTTTTCTTCTTTGATTGCTCTCAGCCATGTGCTCTTGCTAGCTTCTCACTATGTGTGGCTGTCTCTTCTTTCATTTCTTTTGCTAGCCGACTCTCAAAATAGTCAAATCTGATCTCTTCCTTTATTTTGTTTTATTTTCTCTTTTGTTTAGTTTTCAACTCAACCTTGTTGCAACGTTTTTCCTTTTTTTTTTGCAACGTTTGTCTTCTTTCCTTTTTTATTTTCTCACTATGTGTGTTTTCTTTTGGGTTTTATTATTATTATTTTGTTGTTTTCATTAATCCATTTGTATTGCACTAAAAGAAATCAAATTCAAATATAACAAATCACAAAATAAAAAAAGTACAAATTAGTGGAAAAAACACAAAATTAATCCAAACACTTAAATTAAATACAAATCATTCAAAAATGTAAATTTCAATACTAATTTCAAACATTAACAAAAATGCAATAAAAACGCAGAAAAATGTAACAATTTGCCCCGAGTTTGACAAGAAACGCTATAAAAAGTGAGTGAAAATATATGAACAAATCAGACTTATCAGTTCCTCACCCCCACGCCACTCCCTCCTCTGGTCGGGCTGATGCTAGCAAGGGAAAGCAGATCGTTGGTGAGGATCAGGGTCAAAAGAGGCCCAAAGCTGAATCCGCTGGGGACGAACGGCCCCCCAAGAAGTCCTGCCATGGGGAAGGATCTTCCAAGGCCGTGGTGATCCTTGATGGGCCAGACACTGAGGCCGCTCCCCTCCTAAGCCGCCCCCGCTACTTCGTTGGGCAAAAGCTCGAACGACCCTCCTCCGCCCAGTTCCGAGGATTCATTCTCTGACATCATTGAGTTCTCCGGGTTGGGCCCCCGTGCGGAGTCGAAAAGACTGTTTGGTCAGACGGCCTCTTCCATTTGGTGCTCTTTGGGGTTAAAACTCCCCCGTGACTTTGTTGCTCGTGAAAGTGCGGTGGATCTTCATGAGTGCGGCCTTAGCACTCTCAACAAGGCTGCTATTTATTTATGCAAGACGCGATTTGCCTATGAAGCTCAGGAGCGTGCTTCCGCCCAGGTGCGTTGTGAAGCCGATGATCTGGTGAAGAAGGCCAAAGAGCGCCTGAACAAGATACAACAGGACTTGAACGTTGCTCTTGGGCTCGCTAAAGGGAGTGTGTCTCTTCAGGAGATGGTCAAGAAACAAGCCGAGGAGCTGCAGCTGCTTCGTGCCAAAATGGCCGCCGTGGAGAAGACCGACGTGCAGCTTCACCAGGTTGGTGCGGAGGGGGCCGTTCCTGTTTTTGAGGCTGATGCTTCCAAAATCAAGGAAGCTGGCTCCATTGAGTTCCAGAAGTCCCGACGTCGATGCCGTGAATGTCCGTGTGAAGGAGCGTCTTGCCCAGAGCTTCGGGGAGTTCCTGGCTAAGAGTTCTGACATGTTGAAGGATGGCATTGAGCTGGTATCGGGGACCTCCACTGGCCAAGAGTTCCTTGCAGAGCTTGCCGATGATGCTTTTGCTAAAGGGATGATCGGCCTTTTGGCCGGAAACCTCCCGGCTCTCGAACGTTATCTCCCCACTCTGTTTGATCATGAGGCTGCTGGTTTCAATGCTTCGTTTGTTGAGGCTTATGAGGAGGCTTTGAAGGAGAAGTCTCAGGCGAAGGACGACCCCTCTTGTAGCTGAGTGAGTTTGTCAAATTCTGCTTGTCGGCCGCGCCTCCTGGCTAACAGGTCGTGCTTCCTGAAGCGGCTAATGTTTTTAAGATGGCTTACTTCACCCCTCACGCCTTTGGGTTCATAGAAAGCTCTTGCAGGCATATCTATATTCAAGGATAGCTCCCCGAGGCATGACAGCTTCGGTTATTTTGTACTCTTGATTTCACTCCGAACTCGTGTATGTTGTGTACTTTCCGGCCGGTAGAGCCGATGAATAAAGTGTGTTGCTTGCTTACTACGATCGTCTTTTAACTTCGTCCCTAGTGCCTCCCTTTTTTTGGAGGTCTTTGGCTTCGCTCTGTCGTCCGCTCGTCTTACCTGCCCATTTGGCCCGGTCCTTTGGATCCTGAGCTGGGCTCGGCTGCGATTGTGACGCGGAACGGGTCTATCCCCTTTGGGGATTCCCCGGTCTTCGTCCCGTCATCCGTTCGTCTTACCTGCCCATTTGGCCTGGTCCTGCGGATCCTGAGCTGGACTCGGACGCGATTGTGATGCGGAACGGGTTTATCCCCTTGGGGGATTCCCCAGTGCCTCTCTAAAATTTTTGTGAGAGGTCTTTGGCTTCGCTCCGTCGTCCGCTCGTCTTACCTGCCCATTTGGCATGGTCTTTTGGATCCTGAGCTGGGCTCGGTTGCAAATGTGACGTGGAACGGGTTTATCCCCTTTGGGGATTCCCCGGTCTTCGTCCCGTCATCCGTTCATCTTACCTGCCCATTTGACCCGATCCTATGGATCCTGAGCTGGGCTCGGCCGCGATTGTGATGCGGAACGGGTTTATCCCCTTTGGGCATTCCTCGGTGCCTCTCTATAATTTTTTTTTCTTTGAGAGGTCTTTGGCTTCGCTCCGTCATCCGCTCGTCTTACCTGCCCATTTGGCCCGGTCCTTTGGATCCTGAGCTGGGCTCGGCCGCGATTGTGACACGGAAGAGGTTTATCCCCTTTGGGGATTCCCCGGTCTTCGTCCCGTCATCCGTTTGTTTTACCTGCCCATTTAGCCTGGTCCTGTGAATCCTGAGCTGGGCTCGGCCGCGATTGTGATGCGGAACGGGTTTATCCCCTTTGGGGATTCCCCGGTGCCTCTCTATAATTTTTTTAGAGGTCTTAGGTGCGGTGGTTGTATCGTTTGGATGGTTGGTATCGCTCGGCGGGGGACGTTAATTCCTCCGGGATGCTCGTAGTGTTCTTATGACGATGATGTACACCATGATTTTATCGTGGAAACTCGGAAAGGGAAAAACCACGAGACTTTTTGGGCTAATGTCCAAGCCTTCTTGTTTGCATTAATTCCTGTTGTTACATTGTATGAACTCAGACTTCCTTCTTGTCTCCTCCCCCCCCCTTTTTTTTTGGGGGGGGGGGGGGGGGTCCTACTTGTAGAATTTCTTCAGGTGCTCTACATTCCATATGCCAACAGAACGTCCCTCCATGGTTTGTCGGAGGAACGTCCCCAACGCCAATCTCTTCTCGTATACCCTGTACGGGCCCTCCCAGTTTTTGGTCATCTTGCCACCCTCGAGCGGCTTACTCTTCTCCCGCTTTCGTAGTACCAAGTCTCCGACTTTGATTTCTCTTATTTTCACCGCCTTATTGAAATACCTTTCGGTTGCCCGATGATACTCTTCCATGCGCCGTGCGGCTAGATCCTTTCTCTCCTCGATAAAGTGCAATTCTGCCCTCAAATTTTCTTCGTTCTGTCCTAGGTCAAAGTGTAGTGTCCGGTGTGTGGGCACGAGTACCTCGGTGGGGACCTTGGCCTGAAATCCGTACGCAGTGCGAACAGTGTTTCCCCAGTCGCCGTTCTTGGAGTTGTCCTGTACGTCCACAGGACATAATTCAGCTGCTCCGGCCAGGTTGGGGAGTAATCTTCCAACTTTTTCTTTATGCCATCCATGATGGTTCGGTTCATATTTCCCACCTGGCCTTTTTCCTGTGGGTACGCGACTGAGGCCTTGGAATGCCGGATGCCCCCACTTGGCCAGATATGCCTCGAACCCCTTGCCAACGAACTGTCGGCCGTTATCCGTATTGATATGTTCTGGGATGCCGAACCGGCATAATACATTCTGCCATACGAAACGTTGGCACTGGAACTCAGTGATGTTCTTCAATGGCTCGACCTCTACCCACTTGGTGAAAGAGTCAATGGCTACTATTATGAACTTCTTGCCGACGGTCGTCCTGGGAAGGGGCCCCATCAGATCTATCCCCCATCTCGCAAATGGTAGGGCGACGGTCATCGGGGTGTAGAAGCTGGCCAGCCTTCCCGGCATAGGCGCGTACTGCTGGCACACTGCACACCTCTGAGTGTGGTTGAAGTAGTCCCGCTGGATGGTTGGCCAGTAGTACCCTTGCAGGATGATCTTTCTCGTCGGCGTTCGGGGTCCCTGGTGACAGGAACATATGCCCTCGTGGATTTCCTCCATGACTAATGCCGCTAAGTCCGGCAGTAAGCACCTGAGGTATGGTCCGCCGAACGTCTTTTTGTACAGTTCACCCCCGATGATCTCAAAGCTCGCCGCCCGTCTTTTTATCCATGGGGCCCTTCCGAAGGTGCATCCATCTTTCTCGAGGGGGATGGTTCCATCCCTGAGATAATCTGCCACCTCTTTCACCCAACTGGGATCCTCATAAGAAACAACATTTACCTGGATCGTCTCCGTCGCCGGTCGGAGTAGCGTTTCATGTCTAGCGAAATTCCGGATGTGTTTCGGGATGGCCGGCGTCTGATCCTCGGATAGGGGGTTGCCTAGCTTGGATAGAATATCAGCTTCGGCGTTCTCTACCCGAGGTACCAGGTCTATGATCACTTGTTCAAACTGCACAGTATGCTCCTCTGCCAGCTCTTTGTAAGCTTTCATCCGTTCCTCCCGAGTTTCTGCGGTACCGTTCATCTGTGTAACAACCAACTGGCTATCCATCCGCACCTTCAGACGAGCTGCACCGAGGGCCCTCGTGTATTTCAATCCTGCGATTAGCGCTTCGTACTCGGCCTCGTTGTAGGTGACTTTGAACCTAAAATCCATGGAGTAATAAGCCTTGAATCCCTCGGGGAAAGTGATGACCGTACCCCCCCCCCCCCCCCCCGCGCATCCCTTTGCACTCGCTGCCCCATAAGTGTACATTTCCCACCAGTTGTCCAGGTCGTTGCCGCCATATTCCCCGTTCTCCGTACGTGTTGTGCATTCGGCAATGAAATCTGCCAGCGCATGCCCCTTGATCGTTGGCCTTGGCTTGAATTCCACGTTGTACTGCCTGATCATCAAGGACCATTTCGTAATCCTCCCACTTGCCATTGGGTTCCTGAGGATAGTGGCCAATGGCTGAGTGGTGAACACCATCACCGGGTGTGCCTGGAAGTACGGCGCCAAACGCTTTATTGCTGCGATCAGGGCTAGGATCGTCTTTTCCATCAGCATGTACCTTGTCTTCGGGCCGTTCAGCACCTTGCTAACGAAGTATATAGGCCGCTAAACGCTCTCGACCTCCTTCAGCAAGACGGAGCTTACCGCCAGATCGGCTACTGCTAGATACATGTACAGCGGCTCCCCGGGATCCGCTTTAGTCAGGACAAGTGGCGAGGAGAGGTACATCTTGAAATCTTCAAAAGCTGTCTGACACTCCGAGGTCCATTCAAATGGGTTGGCCTTCTTCATGATCTGGAAGAAAGGGATTGCCCAATCAGCCAATTTTGACATAAACCGACTCAGTGCCGCCAAACGCCCAGTAAGCCTCTGCACATCCTTCAAATTTTTGGGAGTCTCCATGTCCATGATGGCCTTCACCTTTTCTGGGTTAGGTTCGATTCCCCGTTCGCTCATCATGTAACCAAGGAATTTCCCTCCTTTGACAGCAAAAGCACACTTCTTCGGGTTTAGCCTCATTTTGCTCCCTCCATGATGGCGAAAACCCGTTCCATATCCTGTATGTGGTTCTCCTTCTTCTTACTCTTAATCAGGATATCATCCACGTACGCCTCCATGATCTTCCCGAGGACGTCCTCGAACAATATCCCGATCATCCTCTAGAAGGTGGCCATTGCATTCCTCAAGTCGAACGACATGACCACATAGCAATACACCCCGTCTGACGTGACGAAGGCAGTTTTTTCAGCATCGTCCGGATGCATGAACACCTGATGATATCCTCTGAAGGCATCCATGAAACTGAGCAGCTCGCATCCCGGGTTTCATCCACCAACAGATCAATCCTTGGAACATGATAGGGGTCCATTGGGCAAGCTTTATTGAGACCGGAGTAATCGACGCACATCCGCCACGTGGTCCCCTTGGGTGCTAGGATGGCGTTGGACAGCCACTCCACATGCATAACGGACCGAATGTGGTGTATGTCGAGCAGGGTAGTGACTTCCACTTTGATGAAGTCCCTCCGTTCGACCGCCATGTACCTTTTCTTCTGTTATACGGGTCTGGCATCCGGCCGAACGGCCAATTTGTGACAGATGATTTCCGGATCAATTCCTGGCATATCCTCCGGTCCTCTGGCAAACAAGATCTTGAACCTTTGGAGGATCAAGATCACCCCTTCCCGGATCTCTGGCTCCAGGCCCGTTCCGATGGATACTTTCCGATCGGAGGGGTTGTCCAGTTCCACTTCCTCCAGCAAGGTAGCTGGCTCTGGTCGGGACATGGCCTCCTCCTGTCGGGCTTATTCCGCAATGGTGTTGACCCTCATGCCCCTCTCAGTCATCTTCTTCACCGTTTCCTTGTAACATGCCCTCGCCATATCTGGATCCGTACGGGCCACGCACACCCCAATTTCCGTGGGGAATTTTATACAGGAATGTCGTACGGAGCAGATGGCCTCGAGGTCCTCCAATCTGGGTCGTCCCATAATGGCATTGTGAGCGCATTTTAGCCGCACTACCACAAACGTCATGGGAATCGTTGCCCTATGCTCACCGTCCCCGATCTCTACTGGCAGGACGATCGTCCCATCTGCATCAATGTTGTGGCCGGTGAAACCAGCCATGGGTGTCCATAAGGGGCTCAGATCAGCCCTGCTCAGATGCATCTTCTCGAATACGTCCCAGTATAGGACATTGACACTGTTTCCCGTATCAACCAGGACTCGCTGGATTATCCACTCCCGAATATCCATGCTGATTACCAACTCATCCCTGTGCGGCCCTGGTGATTGCGGTAGATCCGCTGTCCCGAATGTGATGGGTTCGGCCTTATGTTTTTTGGTGGGAGGTGCGGAGATGGCATTTATCCGGAGGGCCCTCTCGAACTTCTTTCTTTCCGCTGGGGTATCCCCAGTTTCCGCCCCTCCGAAAATCATCTTGATTTCCATTTTCTTCTTGGTGCCGACCGGCCCGAGGGTTGCCTCTGGTCGCTTACCGTTATGACGGAAATCCTCCTCCTTGACCCCAGCCTCTCGCCGATCATCTCGGCGTCAGCTGTAGGGCCTCTTATGCTGCTGTGAGGGGCCCTGGTATGCTCCTCCTGTGGTGAACTCACCCAGATACCCCCTTTCAATAAGTTGCTGGATGGCGTACCTCAGACTTTGGCAATCGTCCGTACGGTGCCCCTGCTTGCGGTGATATTCGCAGTAGGCTCCCGTGTCTCGGCCCATCATGAGCCCCTTGGTGGGCACCAGCTCCTTGAGCAGCCCCTTGTCCTCGATAGCCCCAAAGATCTGGCTGATTGGGTAGGCCAAAGGAGCAGGCTCCATATCTATACGAGGGACGTCCCCCGGGCGTTCATGTGCGGCCCAAGGGGCGTAACTGCCGATCGTCTTCTTCCTTTTAAGTGCCGGTGATTCCACGGGCCCGGGACCCAATCGGTCCGATACTTTGCGTGTTGCGGGGGTTGCTGTTCCATCCCGCTGCAAAATCTCTTCCTCGATTGCGGCGAACTTGTGCACTCGGGCCAGTACCTCAACATAGTTGCTTCCGGGATTCCTTTTCAGGTCCAGATAGAGGTCCCCGGTTGCCAACACATTGGTGAAGAGGGTGATGTTGGTGCTTTCCGGAAGGTCCTCCACCTGTAAGGTCTCGTCCCTCCACCTGATTAGGAAAGCAGATAGGGATTCTCCTTTGTTCTGGCGGACGTTCGTCAACCAACTGAATTGTTTCTTGGGTGTGGAGCTCGACGCGAACTGAGCCATGAACTGCCGGGATAACTATTCAAAGTTGTCGATGGACCTGGGCCTGAGCTGCCCGAACCATTCTTGCGCTGGCCCCCTGAGGGTGCCGAAGAAAAGTCTGCAAACAGCCTCATCGGAGGCTCCCAACATAGAGAGCGTCCCTTGATAAGATAGTAGATGGGCCTTGGGGTCCCCAGCCCCATCATAAGTCAAAGTTCCGGGAGGCCGAACGTCCCGTGAAATGTCCACTGCCATAACCCTGTCAGTGAAATGGGGTGAAAGTGCAATCCTGGGCTGCGCCTGTGTATTCTCCGTACGTCGGTTCAGCTCATTTATCTGTCTCTGCATGTCCATGAGCATGGCATCTCGCGGATCGGCCACAGCGGGCACGGGAGTTACCAATGCTAAGGTGTTCCCACTTGTCTTGATGCCATGATTATGCTGACCATGGTATACCCGGGCCTCCGCCATCATGCCATCCACCACGGGAGTGTGTTCCCGAGCCGCCCGTCCATTGCGGGGCATGACCGACGTGGGGTCCTGGACCGTGTGGCGTTGCGTTCCTCCGAAAGGCCCGGCTCCCGCAGCGCCCCCATACCCGGAGAGCAGGTGTTCTGAGTTATCCTGGAATGGACCGAACGACGGGGGTGGTTATTTTCACCGGTATGCTCGGCGAAAGACTGCATGGGGAAGATGGGTGAGAGCGGAGTCCGCTCGGTGTTGGCAGTATGCACATGCTCCTCCTCCCGTTGGTCCGCCAGTCGGCGGATGGTATCTGCGATCTCCCGAAGCGCGTTGGGGTCCCTACGGAGTTCCTGGGGGATCAGGTCAGTGAGTATCCCAAAATCTCCCCGACTCCATAAACTGGTGGACTGGGCCCCCGTTGCCTGATTGCGGCTCCTCCTGCTGTGAGCCAATCGTGAGGAGAGATCTTGAGAGTTACCTGTGTTGTTAGTGTTCATTTTACTTACCTTGTGGTTGTCTTAGAGTTTTTTTAATGGAGAGCTGGATTTGGAAGAACTTTTTGATCATTTTCCCACAGACGGCGCGAGTGTTGAGGTTTATTCCCCTCAACCCGCAGGCCCAACACGTAACCTGGGGGTTTCGAATGGGTGAAGGGAAAATAAGATCACTAGACAACGGGGAGTGGGCTAATAAATGTATTTCATTCACTCCAGTGATTACAAGCTGAGGGGCCGAACGTACTAAGCTATGCTACGTGCTATTGATGCTATTACAATGCTAGAGAGTCAAAGTGCGAACCCCCTTTAATGAAATAAACGCGACTATTTATAGTATCCCACGGTGGTTGGGGGGCTGACGTGGCTGGCTGTGGGCTACATGATCCCAACCAACAAATCTCCCGCATTTAATGCGCTTCCCGCCATAATGTGGGGACGTCCGTCCCCTAGATTGGACTCAGCCCTCTGGTGGCAGCCTGGGCACTTGAGTGGTAACCCACAAGACGCTCGTGCCCTGGCCCTTGGGCCCTGGAGCTAGGTTATGCTGAGCTACGTACGTCCCCTGGCCCTTGAGCCCTGGAGCTTGGTCATGCTGGGCTACGTACATCCCCTAGCCCTTGGTCCCTGAAGCTTGGTCATGCTGAGCTACGTACGTCCCCTAGCCCTTGAGCCCTAGAGCCTGGTCATGCTGGGCTACGTATGTCCCTTGGCCCTTGAGCCCTGGATCTTGGTCATGCTGGGCTACGTACGTCCCCTGGCCCTTGGGCCCTGGAGCTTGGTCATGCTGGGCTACGTACGCCCCTAGGGGTTGATGGGCTGGCCCTGGTTGGGCCATTAACCCAACAAGTGTAAACAGGGGATTACCTGCAACGGAGTCGGGGTTGTCCCGAGCATTGGCCTCGGTCATCGCGTAGACCCTCGCTTAGGCCCCGCCTTGGTTGATGGATGCAGCGTTGCTTGTTGATGTGCCGCCTCTTCCCGTGCCGCCGTGTGACGGTCCCACACGGTTCTTTCCCGTCATGGTTCCTCCCCCAGCTCCCAAAGTTCCTTCTCTCCCCAATTGTGGGCAATTGGCCTTCATGTGACCAGTATTCCCACATTGGTAGCACCTCGAGGGTGCATTGCACTTCTCGAAGTGGTTTTTTGAGCAATTAGCACATTTAGGCGGCCCCGGCTTGTGAGAAGGGAACTAATGCCATCTAGAGTCACTGTTCTTCTTCGCCAGTGGTGCCGGCGCCTTGAACGAACCACCGCCCCCATGGGTGTTCTTCCGCGAATGATTGGGCGGTCCTGAACTATTCCATTTTCTTTTCTTTGCCTCTTCGGCGTCTATTTCTTTCCTTTCATTCCATTGGGTTTCCCCAAGCATACCTTGTTCCACCACCTCACTTAAAGTCATGTGACGTGAGTATGTGGCCCGGTCACGGATGTCCAATAGTAAGGCATCCCAAAAATGTTCAGTCATGCGGTCCTCATCGGCCGCATACTCCGGTAAGAACCTCGCCAAGATCCTGAATTCTTGCTCCAATTGTTTGACACTTACACCCTCCTTTTGCTTGAGGTTTGTATACTCCCTCCTCTTCACGTTATCCTCGAAGTCAAAGTAGTATTGAGCATAAAACTCTTGCTCAAAGTTCTCCCATGAGATGTTCCCACGGTATTTTCCTTCTACACCTTCCCACCTTGTAGAAGCCATTCCATCAAGCAAATGTGAAGCAATAGTAAACTTCACGTCCGGTGTGATTTGCATATCTCTTGATGCATCCTTCACTTTTTTTATCCAATCGGCAGCAACAGTAATGTCATCGGTGCCGTCGAAGGACTTACACCCCAAGGCTCTAGCCTCCTTGAGGTATTTGGAGATTCTCACGCAAAAATCTCCTCCACGTCCATCTTGAGACGTCCCCGAAACGGCCCTTGAAGGTCCCCGGCTCCCTTGAACCGAACCCCCTTGAGAGGCACACCTAGCTTGGCATCTAAGATATGTTCTTAGTTTCTCTTTTTGGTACCACTCGAGTACCTCACCGATTTGAGAAAAACGGGCGTCGCTCTCATCGTTGTCATCGTCGTCGGTGTGAAAGTCACCCCCATCATATGGGGTCTCCTCAGGCTCCGTTTCGGGAACAAATGTCGAGTCTTAGTTCTCGGTGTTAGTTTCATACACCAAACTCACGTGGCCATCGCTCACTGTTTGGGCTCGGTGGCCCCCACGGCCTACACGGCCTCCTCTTCTTCCTCTAGAACCACGGAATGTGGCCCGGCTGGCCCTTACTAAGGCTCCCGCAGCAAGTCCCCTAGGGTTGTTCCACGTCGGCATACGTCTACCCTCCGTTTCTACAAAGAAATTTGAACGAGTCATTAGACTCCAATCAATGTCAATTGACGGAACACGTTATAGACACATATCGTTCCAAGTCACCGTCATACCAATTGTTAAGGGTATCAGCTTAACAACTAGAGACCTTGCAACCCAGGTAACAATAGTTCTATGAACGTCAAAATATCATGCTCATGGTTTTCGGTAAAACTCTTTTTGTAAAATCTCTTGTGAGAGGTTGATTACATAGTTTAGAACTGAGATGACTCTCATACCACTTAATTGTCATGCCCCAGACCGCATCTAAGCGCGTGTACAACCGCCGTATGACCAAGTGGGGTCACCCGCAAGTCAACGTGACTTAATCATACAAGGTGTCTATGAACATAATCCATTCATACTCAGTAGTAAACATACATAACAACATCACATTCAAACCAATGAATAGCGGAAATATTCAATGATAAATAATGGGCCACAACCGGCCAAGACATGTGTCACGCCCCAGACCTATCCGGACACGTCAACAATCCGCCGTACAATATGAATAGTCAACCGCAGTCCAACTCATCCATATTATACAAGGTGTCTCGAATATCATTCACACATAAGTCATCCATAAAAATACATAATAAGTAATTGAATACGCAGTGGAAATCATAGTTTGGATACAAGTGCCACACGGGGCAAACACGAGCACGCAGGCTCCATAATGAAAAACAATATCCATGAGCATGTTTTAAAAATGTTTAAAATCAGAATGGAGGAAGCACGAACCAAGTCTTCCCCTCCGAGATGATCGTCCGATCAACAAGCACAGTTAGCAAGCTCTAGCCTCAACCTGAAATGGTGGTGGGACGCCCCCCGAAAGAGAGTCAGTACTCTATACGGCTATAAAGTACTGGTGTGGATGGCATCTAATAGATATACAACAAGTATTTCAAACACAAGACCCTCAAATAGGGTGATAGTATAATCTAGGCCGTAACCCCAAGTTACCCCTTTTCAAAATATACTTACTTTATATATAAAGTCAAGTAGTCGGACCATGGCCCAAAGTTCGTTTTCAAAACATAAACCAAACCCCGTGACCCCTAGTCACGACAATACATAGGGTTCAACCCTAACACACATGTTTGCATTTCTCGAGTCCAACTCGACTACATCACCATGCACATCAATCACAAGTCAATTACTCCACCAATCTCCAACGTCATGTTCACCCATGCAATTCTAGAGCTCGGCTCAAGTACATCTCCTTACATGGGCTGAACCAAATCCTTATGTCTACCCAATGCAATTCTAGAGCATCGGGCTCAAGTACATCTCCTTGCATTGACATAGACCCCAATTCTTAAGCACTCACTATGCCTAGAATTGTAATATCAATAATCTATTTCGGGACATCCTTACTGACTGCCTTATCATGATCTTAGCATCACATTACAACAATTTACTCACTTGAACCACAATCAAGTATATCACTTACAATCAAATCCTTAGCATAACAAACAAACAATCATTAACTAGTATTCCAATACTATTAAGATTATTCCCATCAATCATATGTTTCATTTGTAAATCCCTACATATTTAGAAATATGTAGCAGCAACTTAGTCATCCAATGTAATACACAAATAATCATTTATGTATCTACACAATTCACACATGAGTAAAATGTCTATTTCACACAATAGTTCATTTAACTCCATTTTTATCAATATGATTTCCAAATCATTTGAAATATCATTACTTATCTAATATATCAATATTTCATCAATAATCAGTCATTATAATCCATGAAAAACATGATTTAGGCATTTAGGTAATCTCATGCTTAACCTACAAGTTGTAAGCAACTAGATGTCGATCCTCACCTCAAATGAGCTTTAATTTGTTCCTTCTCAACCCAATGCTCAAGCTTCGGCCAAGGGGGTTTGAGAATTGATTCCTTGCTTATAAATAGGTGTTAAATAGCCTCTTCAAGGTGCTTGTTCAACTCCTAACCGACGACACGAAAACAGCCCCTAGAATGGGTGTTTTCCGGCGAATTCGCTCCCTAACCTTTCAAGGTTTTGTCTAGGTTAGTATCTAACCTTTACAACAATTAAAGTTACTCTATAACAAAATTTTAAACACCTCAATCTGTGTACAATAATTCCTCAATCATTTATATGATTTAGACAATAGAAAGGAAGGTTTTGGATTCGAACTTACTTTGAATACCAAAAACGTATTCTGCAAGGTTGCGTTCTGTTCGGATGATTTGGAGGCCTTAACCTGCTTCGTTTTCTTCAAACTGCACGCCTATGGATTCCTATCTTAGAGAGATTTCAGTGGACACCTCTCACGCCTCTTTTGAATGAGTATAACGCGATATATGAGTCACATAAGAAGGCCAACGCACTGGAAGTTCTCCCTGCGGACAGTTCTCCTTTCTCTTGCTTTCTTTGCTCTTGTGAGGCTTCTCTCTTCCCCTTATCTTTTGAGTTCGAATGAGGGGTGAGGGGGAGATATCTGGAATCTCTCAAAACGCTATCTAAACGTGTGGTTCCCAAAAATAAAAGGTTGGGTGTTTGATTCCAATCAAACATGGGATGGTCCTCCTCTTTTATTTCTCTTTTGTATTGTTTGAGCTCTCAACTCAATAGGTCCGCCCCATTTATGTGTTCTAACTCATCCTGCCTGTTTTGCAGGTGTTAGGAAGGTGTGGGGCGTACTATCATGTTCCCTAATTAATTTGGGAGCAAAATATCTACCAATACATCCAAGAGTGGAAAGATGGGTTCTATCATTTTTATCCTTTGTCATAAGATGTACTTTTGTACTCTCCCCAATTTATTCAGATCAAGTCAACCTCCTACTTCATATTATTGGTCTCTAATATGTGTAGGGTGGTCCCAATAATTTATTTGATGGTACAATTACAAAAGAAACCCCTACTCCCATTATTCAGCCTAATAATGCCAAAGATGGGACCATAGGCATTTGTATTCTTCTCCAATCATTCCATCATTCATTTATGATGTTAATATGTATATATATATATATATGTGCTACCAACCGTGTGGGTCACCCTTCAATGGGTCTAGGATTCCCTTCTTGAATAATTACTATTTTTAGCATGTTAGGCCCAAAATAACATTTGGGCTGCCCGACCGCTCTTACATTGTACCGATGAGTTGTATATCTTTATTTAAGGATGTTGGGCCCCAATATCAATGATATGGCCCAATTAATTATTTAGAAGCCTGTTACCATTGTATAAGCCCAAAATAGTAATATGATAGATCATACGTTTCGTAAACTTTAATCGTTTTACAATTTTTCGAAAATAGGAGAATTCAATACATAAGCTTTGAAATTAAATTTGAATTTCCAGGATGTTCGGGTGCAGTGTCACAAGTTCACCCCCCCCCTAACAGGAATTTCGTCCCCGAAATTCACGATGCTACTCAAATAGGAAGGCATATTGCTCCCTCATCAAAGCTTCCGTTTCCCAAGTCTCCTCTTCAACACGGTCACTTTTCCAAAGGACTTTAACCATTGGAACTTCTTTGCTCCTCAATTTCTTTACCCTTCTATCGGTGATCTTGACCGGTTGTACGGCGTAGTTCAAATCCTCCCGTATTTCCACCGGCGGCTTTTCCAATACATGAGAAGGATCATGTACATACTTCTTCAACATAGATACATGAAACACATTGTGTATCTTCTCTAACTCTGGAGTCAACTGTAGGCGATATGCTACGGCCCCAATTCTCTCCAGAATTCTGAATGGCCCGATGTAGCGTGGATTAAGCTTCCCTCGGCTTTGGAATCAAATGATCCCTTTCCAAGGAGAAACCTTTAGGAATACCTCATCATTAACCTTAAACTCTAAGGTTCTCCATCGCTTATCTGCATAACTCTTCTGTCTATCCTGAGTTGCTTTAAGTCTCTCTCGAATCAACTTCACCTTTGACTTGGTGATCTCAACCAACTCAGTACTCTCGAGTTTGGCCATGCCAACCTCATCCCAGCATAACGGTGTACGACACCTCCTCCCATACAATGCTTCGTATGGAGGCATGCCGATTCTTGCCTGATAACTGTTGTTATGGGAAAACTCCACAAGTGCTAAGTGATTGTCCCAACTCCCTTGGAACTCCAATGCACAAGCCCTCAACATATCTTCTAAGATCTGAATAACTCTCTCAGACTGCCCATCCGTCTGTGGATGGAACGCAGTACTGAACTTCAACCTTGTTCCCATAGACTCTTGAAATTTTGGCCAAAAACGTGACGTGAATCGTGGGTCTCTATCGGATACGATGGTCACCGGAACACCATGTAACCTCACGATCTCATCCGTATACAATTTGGCTAACCTCTCGAGTGGGTAAGTGGTGTTGATAGGTAAAAAGTGTGCACTCTTAGTGAGCCTATCAACAACAACCCAAACTGCATCATAGTTCCTGCTCGTCCGTGGTAAGCCTACCACGGAATCCATAGTCACATGTTCCCACTTCCATTCAGGGATGGAAAGTGGCTGCAATAAGCCCGCTGGATGCTGATGTTCTGCCTTAACTTGCTGACAAGTAAGGCATCGACTGCTGTATTCTGCTATCTCCCTCTTCATACCAGACCACCAGTAGCTTTCTTTCAGATCCCTGTACATCTTCGTGCCTCCCGGGTGCATAGCATACGCCGAGGAATGAGCCTTCTCTAGAATGGACTTTCAGAGCTCATTATTCGACGGTACGCACACTCGATCACAGAATAACAAGAGACCATTGTCTCTTTCACGAAAATCCTCTACCGGCCCCGATAGCATGCGTTCTCGGACCTTCTTGAGCTCATCATCAAGCTCCTGACCCCTCTTGATCTCATCAAGTAAGGTAGGTCTCACCTCAAATCTCGCCACCAAGGCACCATTAGTTGATACTTCCAATTGGGCTCTCAATGCCCTCAAGTTGGTTATCAATGCCCTCGATGAACTCTTCCGGCTAAGGGCATCGGCCATAACATTTGCCTTCCCCGGATGATACTCAATCACTAGGTGGTAGTCCTTTATCAATTCCATCCACCGTCGTTGTCTCATGTTTAACTCTTTCTGAGTAAACACACATTTCAAACTCTTGTGGTCGGTGTATATGTGACATGTCTCTCCGTAGAGATAATGCCTCCATATCTTTAGTGCAAAAACCACGGCCCCCAATTCTAAGTCATGAGTGGGATAATTCACCTCGTGCTTCTTCAACTGTCGTGAAGCATAGGCAATCACCCTCCCATTCTGCATCAATACACATCCAAGCCCTTGGATGCTCGCATCGCTTTAGACATCGTACCCCATACCTTGTTTCGGTAAGGTGAGTACCGGTGCCTCGGTTAACCTTTTCTTCAGTTCTAAGAATCCTTTCTCACATCGGTCATCCCACACGAACTTTGCTCCTTTTCGAGTGAGCTTCGTCAATGGTGATGCCAAAACTGAGAATTTCTCCACGAACTTTCTATAGTAGCCCGCTAGTCCAAGGAAACTACGAATCTCCTTCACGTTCTTAGGTCTTTCCCATTATGTGATGGCCTCAATCTTCTTGTTGTCCACAGAAATGCCTGATTCAGAAACCACGTGCCCGAGAAAACCGATCTCCTTAAGCCAAAACTCACACTTAGAGAATTTGGCATAGAGCTGCTTCTCTCGTAGTGTTTCAAGAACCAGAACCAAGTGTCTCTCGTGCTCCTCTTCATTCCTTGAGTAAACCAAGATGTCATCTATGAACACGATTACAAACTGATCCAAATATTTATGAAAAACTCGGTTCATCAAGTCCATGAATGCCGTTGGGGCGTTAGTTAGCCCAAACGACATAACTAAGAACTCAAAGTGACCATACCTTGTGCGGAAAGCACTCTTCGGTATGTCGCTCTCTTTGATCTTCAATTGGTGATACCCTGACCTCAAGTAGATCTTTGAAAATACCGTTGCCCCCGGAGCTGGTCAAACAAGTCATCGATCCTAGGTAAAGGGTACCTATTCTTGATGGTGACCTTGTTCAATTGTCGGTAGTCGATGCACATACGTAGAGTCCCATCCTTCTTTTTCACAAAAAGGACTGGTCCTCCCCACTGTGAATAGCTCGGTTTAATGAAACCGTTATCCAATAGCTCTTGCAATTGGGTTTTCAACTCATTCAGTTCCGCAGGCGCCATTCGGTACGGTGGTATAGAGATTGGTTTGGTGTCGGGCTCAACCTCGATCACAAATTCAATCTCTCTATCGGGTGGAAGCCCCGGTAGGTCTTTAGGGAAGACATCCGGGTACTTACAAACCACCCTTACATCGTCGAGGTTCGGTTCCTCCTTAGTTTTGTCCACCACGTATGCTAGATATGTGTGGCATCCCTTTCTCATCATACTCCTCGCTCTCACGGCGGATATGATGCAACTATTTGACTTGCCTCGATCACCCACGAAGCGTAGGGCATTCCCATCATTGCCTTCGAGTTCTAGAACCTTTGTGTAGCAATCTACCCTACCATGATGCTTTTCTAGCCAATCCATCCCTAGGATCGCATCAAATTCAATCATGCTCAGCGGTACGAAATCACACATCAAGGTTTGGCCACCGACTTCCACCTCACAAGATGGATAATAACAAGTTCTCTCAACGTCATCCCCTAGTGGTGTTGATACCACTAGAGTTTGTATCATTGGTATCGAATGTATCCCTAAGCCTTTGGCGAACGCCTCACTCACGAATGAACGTTGCGCCCCGGTATCGATAAGGATTCACGCATCCTTCCCATTAATCTTTAGTGTTCCTACATTTATAAGCCATGTAAGATTCCTTCCTACCATCTATATACATCTATAGTGGTTTATTATGCTCATACACATGTTTGGGATCAAGGAGAGACCTTAACGCCGCAATTCGGTGCGAAAAAATCAACGTCGGGCAGTCTGGGTGCCACGCACGGAGTGCCTAGGAGGCACGCACGGCGTGCGTGGCTTAAAATACTCCCGGGTAGCTACTGCCACCCAGGCACGGCGTGCTTGAAGGTTAGGCACGGCGTGCCTGAGACAAAATCAGTCCGATTTGCCCGGAATCGCACGGTTTGGTCCTAAGATTGTTTGCAATTGACCCCTAGGATTTGTAACCTCATTTTATGGATAAAACACGGATAAAACATGAGTAATTAAGTGGTTATACCTGCAACGGAGTCCGGGTTAGCCTGAGCATCCGCCTCCGTCATCGCATAGACTCTAGCTTGAGTTCTTCCTTGATTCACGGATGGCGCGTTGCTCGCGCTTGCTCCTCCTTGCCCCCTGGACGCTTGTGAGGCCCCAGCTTGATTCCGTGTCCCGGTAGTACCAGTACTTGGTCCTTATGCCCTCCTTCCGCCCAGTTGTGGGCAACTCATCTTCATGTGCCCGGTGCTCCCGCATTGGTAGCATCTAGGAGGGTCACGACATTTTCCCGGGTGGTTCCTCTTGCAATTTTTGCAACGAGTCACCCCTGAGGCTTGTGATTGCCCGTCCGGGACTTGGCTTCCCCTAGATGGCAGTGGGGGTTCCCGAAAGGATCCTCCTCCTCCATGATTCCCCTTTTTGTTAGGACCTTGAGGTCCATGGCTCTCCCACTTTCTCTTCTTCGCTTCTTCAGCGTTTTTCATCTTTCTTTCTTCCCATTCCTTCTCTCCCTTCAACCCTTGTACAACTACTTGGCTGAAGGTCATGTTGGGCAATTGTGTTGCCCTCTCACGTATTTCCAAATCCAGGGCATCCCAGAAATGGTTAACCATTCGGTTCTCGTCGCAAACATACTCTGGTATGAACTCGGCTAGCTCCCTGAATTTGTGTTCAAGTTGCCTCACCGTCATTTTGCCACCTTGGGTCAGGAGGGTATACTCTCTCCTCTTAGCGTTCACCTCAAAATCAGAATAGTATTGGGCAAAGAACTCATGTCGAAAATTCTCCCAAGTCACGGTCCTGCCATACTTGCCCTTGGCCCCGTCCCACCATGTGGACGCCATCCCTTCAAGTAATCTCACCGCCACCCTGAGTTTAAACTCGGGGGTGAGTTGCATATCAAGGGCTGCTTCATTCAGCCTCTTGATCCATTCTGCGGCGACCGAGATGTCACCCGTTCCATTGAAGGGTTTGCACCCCAAGTCCCTCGCCTCCTTGAGAAATTTTGAGATCCTTATGATTGGACCTCCATCACCTCGGCCCCCATGTGGTTCAATGTGGGCCCTAGAGTCACCATGGCTTCTTCCTCTTGAAGCCCTACCCGAAGTTTGCCCTCCTCGGCGCCTTCGGCGTTCTCTCCTCTCTTCACGCTCCCACTGATATTGCTGGAGCAGCACCTCAATTCTTGCTAGGGAGTCATTCTCCCCATCTTCATCACTTATATCATCGTCATCCCCTTCGTAAGGGGTCTCAACCGGCTCGGTCTCCGGATGGTAAGTCGAGTCCTCATAGGACCAGTAGGTTTCATCCTCAGTGTCAACATGGCCGTCGCTCACAGAATGCGATCGGCCTCCACGGCTCGCCCCTCTAGACACTCTAGAAGCCCCACGGCTCCCCTGTCCGGTCCCCACCGGTGCACGGCCCGTCGGGTTCCTTCTCGTAACCTTGCCACCACCGTCCATTTCTGAAAGAAATTTTGGAAAGAGTCATTAGACTCGTATGAAATGTCAATTGACGGATAGGTACTTAAGACACTACTTGGCTCGAATTGCCGCCATACCAATTGCTAAGGGTACCATCTTAACAATTAGAGGCCTTGCAGCTCAAGTACCAAAAGTTCTATAAGTACAAAACATTTATGCTCATGGTTTTGAAAATCATTTGGAAAAGAGAATTTTTGAGTCTTCATTATGAAGTTTATGGACTAAGACTCTAATACCAATTAAATTGTCATGCCCCGGACCTATCCGGACACGTCAACAATCCGCCGTACAATATGAATAGTCAACCGCAGTCCAACTCATCCATATTATACAAGGCGTCTCGAATATCATTCACACATAAGTCATCCATAAACATACATAATAAGTAATTGAATACGCAGCGGAAATCATAGTTTGGATACAAGTGCCACACAGGGCAAACACGAGCACACAGGCTCCATAATGAAAAACAATATCCATGAGCATGTTTTAAAAATGTTTAAAATCAGAATTGAGGAAGCACGAACCAAGTCTTCCCCTCCGAGATGATCGCCCGATCAACAAGCACAGGTAGCAAGCTCTAGCCTCAACCTGAAATGGTGGTGGGACGCCCCCCCGAAAGGGGGTCAGTACTCTATACGGCTATAAAGTACTGGTGTGGATGGCATCTAATAGATATACAACAAGTATTTCAAACACAAGACCCTCAAATAGGGTGATAGTATAATCTAGGTCGTAACCCCAAGTTACCCCTTTTCAAAATATACTTACTCTATATATAAAGTCAAGTAGTCGGCCCATGGCCCAAAGTTCGTTTTCAAAACATAAACCAAACCCCGTGACCCCTAGTCACGACAATACATAAGGTTCAACCCTAACACACATGTTTGCATTTCTCGAGTCCAACTCGACTACATCACCATGCACATCAATCACAAGTCAATTACTCCACCAATCTCCAACGTCATGTTCACCCATGCAATTCTAGAGCTCGGCTCAAGTACATCTCCTTACATGGGCTGAACCAAATCCTTATGTCTACCCAATGCAATTCTAGAGCATCGGGCTCAAGTACATCTCCTTGCATTGGCATAGACCCCAATTCTTAAGCACTCACTATGCCTAGAATTGTAATATCAATAATCTATTTCGAGACATCCTTACGGACTGCCTTATCATGATCTTAGCATCACATTACAACAATTTACTCACTTGAACCACAATCAAGTATATCACTTACAATCAAATCCTTAGCATAACAAACAAACAATCATTAACTAGTATTCCAATACTATTAAGATTATTCTCATCAATCATATGTTTCATTTGTAAATCCCTACATATTTAGAAATATGTAGCAGCAACTTAGTCATCCAATGTAATACACAAATAATCATTTATGTATCTACACAATTCACACATGAGTAAAAATGTCTATTTCACACAATAGTTCATTTAACTCCATTTTTATCAATATGATTTCCAAATCATTTGCAATTTCATTACTTATCTAATATATCAATATTTCATCAATAATCAGTCATTATAATCCATGAAAAACATGATTTAGGCATTTAGGTAATCTCATGCTTAACCTACAAGTTGTAAGCAACTAGATGTCGATCCTCACCTCAAATGAGCTTTAATTTGTTCCTTCTCAACCCAATGCTCAAGCTTCGGCCAAGGGGGTTTGAGAATTGATTCCTTGCTTATAAATAGGTGTTAAACAGCCTCTTCAAGGTGCTTGTTCAACTCCTAACCGACGACACGAAAACAGCCCCTAGAACGGGTGTTTTCCGGCGAATTCGCTCCCTAACCTTTCAAGGTTTTGTCTAGGTTAGTATCTAACCTTTGCAACAATTAAAGTTACTCTATAACAACATTTTATACACCTCAACCTGTGTACAATAATTCCTCAATCATTTATATGATTTAGGCAATAGAAAGGAAGGTTTTGGATTCGAACTTACTTTGAATACCAAAAACGTATTCTGCGAGGTTGCGTTCTGTTCGGATGATTTGGAGCCCTTAACCTGCTCCGTTTTCTTCAAACCGCACGCCTATGGATTCCTATCTTAGAGAGATTTCAGTTGAAACCTCTCATGCCTCTTTTGAATGAGTATAACGCGATATATGAGTCGCACAAGAAGGCCAACGCACTGGAAGTTCTCCCTGCGGACAGTTCTCCTTTCTCTTGCTTTCTTTGCTCTTGTGTGGCTCCTCTCTTCCCCTTATCTTTTGAGTTCGAATGGGGGGTGAGGGGGAGATATCTGGAAGCTCTCAAAACGTTATCTAAACGTGTGGCTTCCAAAACTAAAAGGTTGGGTGTTTGATTCCAATCAAACATGGGATGGTCCTCCTCTTTTATTTCTCTTTTGTATTGTTTGAGCTCTCAACTGAATAGGTCCGCCCCATTTATGTGTTCTAACTCATCCTTCCTGTTTTGAAGGTGTTAGGAAGGTTTGGGGCGTACTATCATTTCTCCTAATTAATTTGGGAGCAAAATATCTACCAATACATCCAAGAGTGGAAAGATGGGTTTTATCATTTTTATCCTTTGTCATAAGATGTACTTTTGTACTCTCCCCAATTTATTCAGATCATGTCAACCTCCTACTTCATATTATTGGTCTCTAATATGTGTAGGGTGGTCCCAATAATTTATTTGATGTACAATTACAAAAGAAACCCCTACTCCCATTATTCAGCCTAATAATGCCAAAGATGGGACCATAGGCATTTGTATTCTTCTCCAATCATTCCATCATTCATTTATGATGTTAATATGTATATATATCTATATATATCTGCTACCAACCGTGTGGGTCACCCTTCAATGGGTCTAGGATGCCATTCTTGAATAATTACTATTTTTAGCAGGTTAGGCCCAAAATAACATTTGGGCTGCCCGACCGCTCTTACATTGTACCGATGGGTTGTATATCTTTATTTAAGGATGTTGGGCCCCAATATCAATGATATGGCCCAATTAATTATTTAGAAGTCCGTTACCATTGTATAAGCCCAAAATAGTAATATGATAAATCATACGTTTCGTAAACTTTAATCGTTTTACAATTGTTCAAAAATAGGAGAATTCAATACATAAGCTTTGAAATTAAATTTGAATTTCCAGGATGTTCAGGTGCAGTGTCACAACATGGGCTCACAGGCCCAAAATAGTTTATAGTAAAACAAGTATCCATGAGAACGTGTTTGGTAGTTTAAAAGGAAATAAGGAAGCATGAATCACATATTCCTTGATCTGAGTTCACCCGTAAGAAGGTGTGGGTAGCAAGCCCTAGCTTCAACCTGAAAATGGTGCCCCCCAAAGGGGTCAGTAGAAGTACCGAGTGAGTAGCAATCTAAATGTAGAGTAACTAACGTTTCAAGTATACGACCCAAATATAGGGTGATACATACACGTATAGCACTTCCCCCCAAGTTATAAAATACATATCAGTATATGTATATACACTTGGAAATACCCTACCCATAGGTCATGTTTATTTGGGAAAAATCATAGTAGTCAATATCCTTGACTTAAATCCCAACCCACCCATATCCTATGAGTGTGTATATAGACCGATTCAGCCATGCCACTTGATTTTCTCCTGGATGCTGATGTACGAAGATGGGAATCTCTCATTCAGGAAACCCTACTAGAAGCGAATAGGAAAGGTATTGCCTTTCATCATGCGTACAGAGAGATAAATGGGGTTGCGCATTTTCTGGCCCAGGTCCATTCGGGCCCATTCCTCCTTTTTTATAGTCCGGATAGTCTTCCTCTTTTGGCTAAACGGGCTTATTTTATGGATCTTTTCAGAATTGCTTCGTTTCGTTTACATTAATTTTTGTTTCCGGGTCTGGTCTAGTCCCCTCTGCTTTTTTTCTTCTTTGAGAGGTATTGGCCTAGTTCCTCTTTTGTTTGTATTCTCTATTTGATTTAATAAAATTATGGTATCTGACTCCCGGCATTTACCCCACTCCTTTTGGTGGTTTGCCTTCCGGGATAAAAAAAATGACTCCTCCTGGTCCAAATCAATTTATACATACGAGTTTGAGGACATTATCGTCATCCTTGGATTCTCTACCATTTATACATATGAGTTTTGAGGACAATATTCTCATCCTTGAGTCTCCACCATCTATATACCGAGATTTGAGGACAATACATCGTCCCTGGGTCTCCACCGGTTATATATTTGAGGTTTGAGGACAGTACTGTCGTCCCTCGGTTTCCACCATTTTTATACCGAGGTTTGAGGATAGTATCGTCGTCCCTGGGTCTCCACCGTTTATACATTTGAGGTTTGAGGTCAGTACCGTCGTCCCCTAGTCTCCACCGTTTATATACCGAGTTTTGAGGACAGTACCGTCGTCCCTAGGTTCTCCACCATCTTACATTCATTTCTATGATCTACTGCTTATCATACATAGATAGGGTCTATATCATAATCATTTATCAAGACTAGACTAAATCTTAGGATTTAATCATTAGATATCCAACTTGACATTTAAATATCACATTCAAAAGATGAGTGTGGCAGAGATGTGCATGCTGCGTTGGATGTTTGGGCATACTAGGAAGGACCGCGTGAGGAATGAGACATTAGACAAAGGGTGGGAGTAGCACCTATTGAAGACAAGATGCGGGAGTCGCGCCTACGGTGGTTTGGTCATGTGCGTAGAAGACCGAGTGATGCACCTGTTAGGCGAGTTGAGATGTGTGGAGAAGAGGCAGGGAAGAGAGGGAGAGGAAGACCCAAACAGACAAGGTTAGGGGAGTTCGAAGTGATATGCTTCTTCTCGGGTTGGATGAGGGCATGACTTTGGAGAGAACTAAGTGGAGGGCGGGTACTCACGTGAAGGAGTGATCTTGATAATCTTTTTCCCTCATCTTTTTTTTCCTAGTTTTTTTATCCTTATATATATATGCATTATTTGCAGCCTTTTTATTTTATCATTTCTATATATATTCATCTTTTTTATATTATCTTTTCATAATAGCTTATCTTTTTATCTTTATTCCTTCTTTTCCTTTTGGTTGTGATATCATGTATCGATTCATGTTAGCCGACCCCAATATCTTTTGGGACTAAGGCTTGGATGTTGTTGTTGTTGTATTCCATGCAATTACATGCACAATATACTTATATAGGATGTCCGGGGTGAATACCCCCTTCGATCGAACCAGGTCTGAACCGCGTTTTTGGCAAAATCGGAACCCATGGCAGCAGCTTACCTGGCGCCGGTTAAGCCCTATACCTGGCGCCGGTTATGTATCAATTTTCCCAGACTGGCCAGGCAGTAGCATAACCGACATCGGTTCAGCCCTATAGCCAGCGCCGGTTCACCGTCTGCCCAACGATGGTGGTCTGTTGACCCACCGTATGATCTCCGATCGGTCCGAAACTTTCATACAACATGTATTGGATTTCAAACAATCAATATTTGCCATTTTGGCCATCCAAAATATCACACATGTTTTTATATCATTTTCATATCATTTCTCATGCATAATAATCATGGTTCATTTCTTATAAGCCTAATCATCTTGGCTAATCACATGTTCAAACATTTTAAATATCATTATGAACACATATAACTTATTCTTAGGTAATCCTATAATTAACCCAAGAGTTACAAGACATTAAGCCATCCACTCACTTCGAATGAGCTTTATGAAGTTCTACCCCTCTCGGTTGAACTTCGGCGAAACTCCGGCGAACTTTGTCTAGCTCAGGTGATAACTCCAGCGGCTCTTTCAACTCCGTGAAAGCTCTAGGAACACCTTAGACAAGTTCCTAAAAAGGTTTTATCATCATAAAAACCATATCAATACAAATAATCTCTAAAAGGTTATTTTCTGGCGAATCGGTCACTTTGACTTCTAAGTCCGCTCTTGGACTTAGAACTACCTTCCAACCCCTCATTCTACATTTCTAAACATGTAGAGATTCTATAGGCGTTCCCCACATGCTACATAAGTCATATGAAGTTCAAAATATGGAAGAAAGTTACTAAGGAGTTACTTACCTCTATTCTCAAGTTTTTCTCCTATTTTAGCAACCTCTTTCTCCTTCCTTGAGCTTCTTGCTTGTTGAGCTTCCTTCAACGATGGAGGAATGGAGTTTTACAGGCCTCTCTCTCCTTCTTGGATGTGTTGGTCAATCTAGTGATAGGGTGAGAGAGTGTGAGAGTCACTTTTGTTTCAATAGGGAAATAAGTGATGTGAGGGGGGGGGGGGGGGGGGGGGGGTCCTTCATGTACCTAGATGCCAAATACACCTCTTCCACACTTTCCTTTGTCAACCCAGCCCCCATTATGTCTAATTGAGCACAAAGAAATGTGGGATGGCCCCCACTGATGTGGGAGGTCATCCCATTATGTCCTGATGTGTACAATTGGCCCCCGAAAGTTGTATTTCTTGGACTGTTTGAATTATATTTTATTTTATCGGCCAAATAAAATATACCACACATTCTCAATCACTATAGGACTTTAAAATGAATTTAAATTCCCCACTTTTAATTTAGAGATCTCCGAAATTCGTTTCGAACTGTTATCCGATAAATTACCAATACCGGTAATTGGGCCTCGTTTGACCAACCGGTCAACCCTATGCCCTTTCCATGGCCCAACTAAAATATTCACCACTATATACATATTATCTAGACCAAGATGAATAGAATATGTGGTCTCAGAAATATAGGGTGGTCCCCGCTCTCGATGTGGGCCTCACGTGCAATTTACTATTCACACAAGTAATAACAAAAAATTACAACCTCGTAAATTCATTAACCATTTCATAAGGTTCAATACATGATTACATAGAAGTAAATATAATTTGGGATAGTGCTGGGAAAAGTAAGAGGAAGGGCAGGCAGCCCGATCAATCCAAGATTTCAGACGTGACCCAATCGGCCGTTCAAAAACACGGTTCGGACGAATCACAGCCGATCGAGCACATGCAACAAGATGAGGCGATGGTGGTGGATCCACCATTTGAGTCCTCACAAATTGCCCCATCTCTGCTGAGCAACAGGATTCAGCGATGGGGGCAAATATGGAGGCCAAGCAGGCTTCCATCTCCAAGCATCTGGAGCGGATCACCTTTGTGGACCCCAGGTTTCTCATATCAAAGTAATGATTTTATTAATTTCCCAACAAAGCAGGAATCTATTCTTTTGGTAAAGCATCAAAGTAAGAACCAAATTACTAAACTTGAGAAGGAATAGGAAATTCCACTTTAGGATGAAGTAAGCAATTCTTTCTATCATACATACATATAAATTATAAAGACAGAGTGTCTATTTTTCTATCGAATGCTCACTATTATTTGCATTTGACTATATAACAAGCTAAATTGAAGATGACTTTTGATTAGAGAATGGTTTATCCTTTTTCTTTTGGAAAAAAATTCAAGGTTAGTACTCTTCAAATTGCCTTTGCAACATTTTGCTTTTAAGAATTGATTTTATTCTTTCCTCCATATATGTAAACACTAAATGGGGTTGTCATTTTTTGAAACCAGTGCCTGGAGGGTTCTAGTGAGAGTTGAGAGCGTCTCTCACTAGGAATCCGATCCT
This sequence comes from Cuscuta europaea, assembly GCA_945859875.1. Lineage (NCBI taxonomy): Eukaryota > Viridiplantae > Streptophyta > Magnoliopsida > Solanales > Convolvulaceae > Cuscuta > Cuscuta europaea. The sequence goes on along the minus strand of CAMAPE010000011.1, from coordinate 4,912,682 downwards.
AGGTTGCTCTCTCTGTTAGGAAATTGATGTAACATACCTCGAAAGTACGGCAGCGGAAGTTTAAAAATTTTCCCAAACAGATCTTTCCTGATTATGACAAAATAACGAATATGATAATAATAACAGATCTAAGTTAGAACTTACAGATCTTCCAGCCTAGCGGTGATAATCCTTGACCTTTGGTATCCACGTGATTTCTCCTTTCCGAAAGAACGGTTAGATCTCCCTAAGAGAAAGGCTAGGAAATCTCTTCACAGGGAAATAAACTGGTAATACTGAATCTTAAAACTGGTCTACAAATTATGAAGGAGAAGGATGTATTTATACTAGTTCGAAACTAGTTTTCCAATCACAATGAAAGTCTTTCTAATTAATGAGTTCTAATCCTACTAGGACCAATACTCCTAATTAATTAAATAAGTAGATAAAACAAAACAAAATAATAATAATAATAATAATAATAATTGAAATGTGGCTGCACGCCACTTTCTAATTATTATATATTATTATTTATTTTATTTACTTTTCTTTTAATTCCAAATTACAAAAGAAAATATCTACTTTATTTAATAATAAATACATCTTATTTAAGTATGATAAATCTAATTTATCTTACTTAATTAATTCTATCAAATAGAACTCTCCTTCAGCTTCATGAATTAAATATGTTTAATCTAATTAATATTTAATTCATTTTCAGTATTACGAATTAAATATTATTTAATCCAATTAATAATATTTAATTCCTTCTAACAATTCAATCGGAAGGTATAATCACTTGTTGTGTGACCCATAGGGCCTTATATATTAAGCACTAATCAAATTAAGGTCTTAGCGAATCCCTAGACGATTCTCCAGACAAACTTAATATATAAGGACGTTTGCGAGGACTATACAAACTCCCTGTAATATAGAGCTCATAGTGATACGGTCCTTTCATTCAACGAACATTCAACTAAGTCTAGAACATGATATAGTGTCTATCCCAATAACTCAGTCTCTGTTTCTCAATCTTTCTAGATGATCCATAACGATCATATTCGATATCCAAAACGAATATATCTTTGCATTGGCCAATGACTTTATGATCTATCTAGATATGAGAAGTAGAATGTTCTCTCTTAATCTATTATGAGGAATGAATCCTTTCTTGGCTCAACTACTACTTCATGTGCTTCGTGATGCACCCAACACATGTCGTATCTACCCCGATTGGAGTGCAAGCATTGGTCATGGTCAAAGTACATCACTCCGCACATGTAGTACGTATTGACCTCAAGTCGGAGGACTATTACACTACTCTATACGCCGATAATCCCATAGACACATGAATAGAACTTATCAAATGGTTTCTCGGTGGGTATGCCAATATTCTCTAAAATATCTATGTGACCATCATGAATTACAGGAACTCATAGTCGTGAGATCAACTATACTTTCTAAAAGTATGATGCAGTCCACATACCAATCTTATCGCATATCATCAATATCCCATTCTTGATGATCATTGATTGGGGCTATTTTAGGACCTTATGTTATATCATATAAGCTCCCACTTACTTATTGACAACATAAATCCAAGGGAACACAATTATGAATAAAACATTGACAATCGAAAAAAATCATTCATAAAGTGTAATACCGTGTATATATCAAATATAAAAACTAAATGTGATCAAGTATATATGTCTTTAAAGAAATGATTGTCGCTAGGACATATATATACTAACAATCTCCCACTTGGCCTAGTGCCAATCACCAATGCGTCTAACACCTAGATTCTCAAAATGTCTAGTATGTTTCTCACAGCTCAAAGGTTTGGTGAAGGGATCAGCCCAATTGTCCTCAGTGGAAACACGTTCTATTGCAACCTCTCCTCTTGCTATCTGCTCTCGAATCACATGATAGCGCCTCGGCACATGTCCATTCCTCTTGTCGCATCTTGGTTCCTTTGCTTGTGCAACAACACCAGTATTGTCACAATAAATGGTTATTGGATGACTATCATTTGGAACAACCCCTAATTCTTTGAGGAATTCACGTATCCATACAGCCACTTTAGCTGCTTCTGATGCAGCAATGTACTCGGCTTCTGTTGTCGAATCAGCTGTAGTGTCTTGCTTGGAACTCTTCCAGTCTACTGCTGCTCCATTGAGATTAAAAACATAACCTGATTGTGACTTATAGTCATCCTTATCTGTCATGAAGCTAGCGTCAGAGTAACCAGATGCTATTAGTTTCTCTTGTCCACCATAAACCAAGAAATATTCTTTAATTCGTCTAAGATACTTAAGAATAGTCTTAACAGCACTCCAATGCCGTTCTCCTGGATTATTTTGATATCGACCAACAATACTAAGCGCATAAGCCACATCTGGCCTAGTACAGATCATAGCATACATGATTGAACCAATTGCAGAAGCATATGGAATCCCTCTTATGCGTTTGATCTCATCATCAGTTGAAGGACTATCCTTCTTTGATAACGATATCCCATGACCCATCGGGAGGAATCCTTTCTTAGATTCTTCCATTTTAAATCGATGTAGTATTTTGTCAATATACGTGGATTGTGAAAGACCTAACATCCTGTTAACTCTGTCTCTATAGATCTTAATCCCAAGGATATACTAGGCTTCACCTAGATCTTTCATCATGAAGATATTGGATAACCATTCTTTCACGGACTTCAATAAGGGGATATCATTCCCTATGATCAGAATGTCATCAACATATATGACCGTAAAGACCACGCTATCCTTGCTGCGTTTTGTATATACACACGCATCCTCATTGCTTCTGATGAAGCCAAACGATTTGACCGCTTCATCAAAACGGATATTCCAACTCCTTGAGGCTTGCTTTAGCCCATATATGGATTTCTCCAATTTACATACTGATTTGGGATTTGACTTGGATATAAAACCTTCAGGTTGTACCATGTACACCTCCTCCTTGAGGTTTCCATTAAGGAAAGCAGTTTTGACATCCATTTGCCAAATTTCATAATCATAGTATGCTGCTATCGCAAGCAAAATTCGAATGGACTTGAGTTTTGCAACTGGCGAATAGGTGTCACTATAGTCAATTCCCTCTCTTTGACTATAACCTTTAGCCACTAGCCTAGATTTGTATGTTTGCACCTTGCCTTCGGCATCAATTTTCTTCTTGAAAACCCATTTGCATCCAATGGGTCTAACCCCAACAGGCAAGTCAACCAAGTTCCATACTTGATTGATATACATCGAGTCCATTTCAGATTTCATGGCTTCTTGCCACCTCTCTGAATCAATATCTAATATTGCTTCAGTGTAAGTCTTAGGTTCATCCTTGTCAGGAATTTCAAAATCATCATGATCCTCCATGAGGAAGCCAAACCTAGTTGGTTCGTGACGAATCCTAGTAGACCTACGAAGTTGAATATTTTGCGATTGTTCAGGCTGCTCATTCTGATTGTGAAGACGTTCTCTTGCATTGGACTGTCCAATGCTCGGAGAATTTTCTGGTGCTACACTTTTAAGTGTTTCCAGAGAAGGAGAAGTAGGTGCAGAAGGAATGACAACCATGTCATTTCTTTCATGCCTAATAGGAACCACTTGCTGGTGCGAGGTGCTTCCTATATTACTCCCACTAGCTGAAGGATATCCTCCTAGAGACATACTTCCGCTTAATCCTCCCACTGAATCCTTGTTTTGACCATCTAACAAGTCTTCATCCTCTATGTTATTTTGTGATTCTTGAATTTCTTCTAGTACTATCTTCTCACGATTGAATTCCTTGAAGACCAAGTCTTCTTCTAGGAACCGTGCCTGTCTGGAAATAATGATTTTATGTTCCTCAGGATGATAGAAATAATATCCCCTAGTTTCTTTAGGATACCCCACAAAATAACATCTCTCACTTCTAGCTCCTAACTTATCAGTGTGCAATTTCTTTGCATAAGCAGGGCAACCCCACACTTTAACACGTGAAAGAACAGACTTCTTATTACACCATAACTCATATGGTGTCTTTTGCACTGATTTAGATGGAACTCTATTCAGAATGTATATCGAAGTTTGCAATGCATACCCCCAAAGAGATGTTGGAAGAGACGTGGAATTCATCATGGACCTAACCATGTCTAACAAGGTTCTATTTCTCCTTTCAGAGACACCATTCAATTGAGGTGTTCTTGGAGGAGTCCATTGTGACTGAATTCCCTGACCTTTTAAGTAATCGAGAAACTCCTTACTCAAGTATTCCCCTCCACGATCAGATCGTAGAGTCTTGATACTCTTGTCAAGTTGCTTCTCTACTTCAGCCTTATACTCCATGAATTTCTCAAAAGCTTCTGATTTGTGTTTCATAAGATACACCAATCCAAACCTAGAGAAATCGTCAGTAAATGTGATGAAGTAAGAAAAACCTCCTCTAGCTTGAGTTGGGAATGGTCCACACACATCTGTGTGAACCAATTCAAGCACTTCTTTGGCCCGTAGTCATTTTCCAAGAAAAGGTTTACTCGTCATTTTAGCTGAGAGACACGAATCGCAATTGCCATATGATTCAAAATCAAATGGCGTTAAGTAATTTAATTTACTTAGCCTTGCTATTCTGGCTTCATTAATATGATCAAGCCTACAATGCCAAAGATATGTGGTATTTTTCAGATTACTTAACCTTGGTCTTTTATTTTGTACATTTAATATGTCATGTCTACAATTAAGAACATATAAACCATTCATAAGAGGAGCATTTCCATACACAATACCATTTTGTGAAAAACAACAAGTGTTATTAGCAAAATGAAAAGAAAAACCCTCAATGTCTAACATAGGAATGGAAATTATGTTCTTTGTTATAGAAGGAACAAAATAACAATTATTTAGTTCTAATCTATAACCACTGGGTAAATCTAATATATAAGTCCCTACACGTTCAGCAGCAACTTTTGCTCCATTTCCTACACGTAGGTCAATCTCACCCAGCCTAACTGCTCTACTGTCATTTAGGCCTTGCACACTATTGCAAATGTGTGAGCCACAAGCCGTATCTAATACCCAACAGTGAGAGTTAGTTGTAGACATATTAATATCAATGACAAAAATGCCTAAGCTAGAAGCACTCGATGCTTTGGCTAGATTAGTCCTGTATATCTCACAATCTCTCTTCCAATGTCCTATCTCTTTGCAGTAGAGACATACATCATTTGGTACCTCAGCAATGTGATTTTTCTGAATGTCCTTGTCAAACATGGCTAATTCAAAAGAGCTAACATCAAGGATCTCGGGTACACATGTATCAAATACATGTTCGATATTTTCTTGCCTAAGAACGAAACGCATATTTTGTTCCAAGTCTAGAAAGTTTGGTTCAATCAGATTATTTGTATCCAAGATACTTCTCAATGATGAATTCGACATACCTAAAAGCCTAAAGAAGTTCAAATAGAACGGAATTAAAATCATATATTAATTCCTATGATCACATCTAGTTAACTAAATAATATGGACTTTTAATTATTTAGCTCCCACTATTTTTACATGCTCTTTGACCCCAATAAAAGGAACATGGAATGTTTTACAATCATAGTGGCCAAAATCCTCATTCATACTATTACAGTCCCAGCTTGGGCTGATCACTGCAATAATATAATGGGTAGGTCCCTAGACCAATTGCGTCCAAGCAACTTTTGGTTGATCAATTTTTAAATTGATCGACATCCCTAAATTAACACTGACGCTTGGGCGACTCGAGCTAATTTAAGTAAATCAAAACCATCACACGATCACAAACATATGTATCTATAAATTAGTTCTATATTTTGTCGAATGGAATAAACACTTGGGTGAAATACTCTTCATCGAAAAAAATATTTCTACCAATTTAATTATGATGGGTGATGTCGTTATCCTAGATAAGATTTAAATTATAATTTATGGGGAACATTTAGCGGGGTATTAAATCATTTTATTTAATCAAGATGCTTAAACATATTATCAAATAATATGTTTAACGAGATCTAACTCAAACATATAAAATTAAAGCATGCAATATAAATCTAATTTATAAACAGTACAATTAACAATTAAAGTAAAAGCATGCTTAATAATAATATGATAATACAACTATCGATTAAAATTTCAAATTAACCGTCATAATCTCAAAGATACTTAATCTAATTAAAAAAAGGTTAATTTAATGTAGTTATATTATTTTACGAACTAGTAGTTACGGAGTATAATAATAATAATAATAACAATCTCCAAATTCTAACAAACTATATGTTCTAGAGTTTCAGTTTGAGTAGAATTCTAGGAAATTGCAAATAGGTCTTCAAATTAAATCTAATTTAGTTATTATAATAATTAAAACTTGTACGATCCTATTCTGCTACTACTCATTTTAGATGAGCAGCCATTCATATCTAATCTTAAAAAAAAAAGAAATCAAATAATCTTAGAACTCAAGCCATTCATATCTAATCTTAGAATTCCAATAAAAGAAAAAACCCAGGCGACGAAATAGCAGGTGAACCTTTTGCTGGAGTCGTTCGCATATAGAGATTTTCGTTAATACGGAGTGGTTGTCAATTATGCCATAAACATCATGACAATTTAATTTCAAATTTTAATTTCTAAAATCAAATCCTTAGATTTGTTCAAAAAGTGTTTGATCTCAGAAATCAAACTACGGCCAAAAATAAAATTCAACGAAATACAAAATTTTGACCTACGAATGTATCTATCATAATTCGTATAATGTCATTAGAATCAGTTTGTCTCTGATACCACTGTTAGGAAATTGATGTAACATACCTCGAAAGTACGGCAGCGGAAGTTTAAAAATTTTCCCAAACAGATCTTTCCTGATTATGAAAAAATAACGAATATGATAATAATAACAGATCTAAGTTAGAACTTACAGATCTTCCAGCCTAGCGGTGATAATCCTTGACCTTTGGTATCCACGTGATTTCTCCTTTCCGAAAGAACGGTTAGATCTCCCTAAGAGAAAGGCTAGGAAATCTCTTCACAGGGAAATAAACTGGTAATACTGAATCTTAAAACTGGTCTACAAATTATGAAGGAGAAGGATGTATTTATACTAGTTCGAAACTAGTTTTCCAATCACAATGAAAGTCTTTCTAATTAATGAGTTCTAATCCTACTAGGACCAATACTCCTAATTAATTAAATAAGTAGATAAAACAAAACAAAATAATAATAATAATAATAATAATAATTGAAATGTGTCTGCACGCCACTTTCTAATTATTATATATTATTATTTATTTTATTTACTTTTCTTTTAATTCCAAATTACAAAAGAAAATATCTACTTTATTTAATAATAAATACATCTTATTTAAGTATGATAAATCTAATTTATCTTACTTAATTAATTCTATCAAATAGAACTCTCCTTCAGCTTCATGAATTAAATATGTTTAATCTAATTAATATTTAATTCATTTTCAGTATTACGAATTAAATATTATTTAATCCAATTAATAATATTTAATTCCTTCTAACAATTCAATCGGAAGGTATAATCACTTGTTGTGTGACCCATAGGGCCTTATATATTAAGCACTAATCAAATTAAGGTCTTAGCGAATCCCTAGACGATTCTCCAGACAAACTTAATATATAAGGACGTTTGCGAGGACTATACAAACTCCCTGTAATATAGAGCTCATAGTGATACGGTCCTTTCATTCAACGAACATTCAACTAAGTCTAGAACATGATATAGTGTCTATCCCAATAACTCAGTCTCTGTTTCTCAATCTTTCTAGATGATCCATAACGATCATATTCGATATCCAAAACGAATATATCTTTGCATTGGCCAATGACTTTATGATCTATCTAGATATGAGAAGTAGAATGTTCTCTCTTAATCTATTATGAGGAATGAATCCTTTCTTGGCTCAACTACTACTTCATGTGCTTCGTGATGCACCCAACACATGTCGTATCTACCCCGATTGGAGTGCAAGCATTGGTCATGGTCAAAGTACATCACTCCGCACATGTAGTACGTATTGACCTCAAGTCGGAGGACTATTACACTACTCTATACGCCGATAATCCCATAGACACATGAATAGAACTTATCAAATGGTTTCTCGGTGGGTATGCCAATATTCTCTAAAATATCTATGTGACCATCATGAATTACAGGAACTCATAGTCGTGAGATCAACTATACTTTCTAAAAGTATGATGCAGTCCACATACCAATCTTATCGCATATCATCAATATCCCATTCTTGATGATCATTGATTGGGGCTATTTTAGGACCTTATGTTATATCATATAAGCTCCCACTTACTTATTGACAACATAAATCCAAGGGAACACAATTATGAATAAAACATTGACAATCGAAAAAAATCATTCATAAAGTGTAATACCGTGTATATATCAAATATAAAAACTAAATGTGATCAAGTATATATGTCTTTAAAGAAATGATTGTCGCTAGGACATATATATACTAACACTCTCTTCCCCCTCGTCTCGGCGCCGCCACCCACGGTGGTCGCCGTCGCCGGGGCTCTCCTGGCTCCGGTGGGCTGGTTTTCTTGATGTTCATTATGAATTTTTGGAAAATTTCCCACTTTGGTGGGATGTTCTTGGTTATTTGGTTTCTGGTTTTGATGATGCTGGAACTGTTGGACCGCTGAGCTTCGTTCGTTGCTGAAAAGGAAACCAGTGTGCTAGATTCATCGCCATCACTGATGGCGGTCGGAGTCCAGGGAGTTTTTTTGAGTTGGTGACGTAAAGGTGATGGCTGCTGGTCTGGTGCGAAACAGAACTCCTGGAAGGTGACGTGCTTGGCTCGGTCGTTGGTAGATTCACAGGATTTGTGATGGGTTCTATGGCGGATTATCTACTGGAAGATGCCAGGGTGTCTAATTGTTTGATGATGCTCTGGTGATGGAAGGGGGAGAGTCTCGTCGGTTCTGGAATTTGGATTTTGGTCGCTGCCTTTTGTTGTCGATTAGGCGTGGTTCCGGCTACTGTCGTACCGCCACCTGACGCCGCCCATCACTGCCGTTGGGGGTCGCCGGGGTCTGACGGGGATGGGGGTGGTTGGGGGGAGCTCGGTGAGACAGCTTTTATTTCCGGATGGTTCTCTTTCTTCTCACCGTTGATGCTGGGAGACGCCGGAGCCTGGCGGAGGTGGGGGATGACGTTTGATTTTGTTCGTAGGGAATATGCCGGAGAGGAACGTCGGACTGGACTGAGCGTTGACAGACCCACTCGGTGTTTTGTGCTCGTGGCTTTTGGAGGTTTTTGATGTTGTGGTTACTTTGGAGAGCAGTCAGGTCTCGCCGGAGAAGACAACCGGCATGCCGGCTATCGGAACCGCCTGGTGCTAGTTTCTTTTCGGCTACTGTCATTCCACCCTCCGACGCCGTCTACCATTGCCGTTGGGGGTCGCCGGGGTCCAACGGGGGTGTGGTGGGGGTGGGGGTTCGGATTGGCTTGGTTTCTTTCCGGCTGGTTACATTTGTCCCACCAATGCCGCCGGTATGCTCCGGAGACCGGTGGGGGTGGGATGCAGATTGGTGACGTGTATAAAGAGATGTGACATGCTCGTTGACTGATTGGTTGGTCGGACAGGTTGTCACTGTTCATTGTTGACTAAATTCAAATTTGAATTCAACCTGCGGCGCATCCTTAGTGTTGGTTTACTGGGTTCATCCTTAGGGTTTTGGCCTGCTTTGATGTTGTTTTGGGCCTTCACCGGCCTGGATTTTGGAGTGATGCGGTTTTAACCGCTTGAGTGTACTGCTGGGCCGAGCCCATGCGAGTTGTTTGAAGGTTTTGATGCTCTTGGTGAGTTACTGGGCTGCTGGAGCATGTTTGGACAAGGGAAATGGGCCTTCACTGGTTTGGTTCGTTATTCATGATCCTTCTATGACCTTGTTCTGAGTTGAACTGTTAACCATTTTCTGCATCAATTGCTCCTGAACGTTGTAGTTATTCTAGACAGACTTCTTTGTTGATTAAACCATTATTTATATTATCTATGGCTGAATTGATTTCGACATCTTCACCTGTGAATTCTTGAAAGTTGAATTATTGATTATACAACCAAAAAATCACTCTCCTATGACGTCTCTCTTCCCTGCTCTACCATTCCTTCTTCTTCAACTGCTCTGTCCCCAATTAGAGTTTCGATGCAATGGCTCCCCTCTTGCAAAAAAAGTCGTCATGTGATTTTTTTATGGAAGAGGAGACTGGCAACGATTACTGAAAAACATTAACAGGACGTTCATGCTGGTGGTGGTTTCCGACAGACTGAACTAACATTGGAATCAGATTGTGGATGCAGTCGTAATCGCAAGAATTTTACCAGCAGCCTGGTTTTTCTAGACATGGAAGGATGAGACTCAGAACTCACTTTCCATTGAACAACATAGTTGTTGAAAATGATTTTCTGTGAAATGTGTGTGGTGATGAATTATTTTCTGTGAAACCAAATCAGCCTTCTCCAATGTCTTGTCTAGAACCATTTGTGTACTCTTCTCCCAAACATGTTTTTCATGTTGCCTCCACTAAGTTCCAAAACGTCTATAAGAGTTAACGTACCACGAGGAACCTTGGAGATTGTGCAGTAGTTTTTGAATAACGTTGGAGATTGTGCAGTAGGAACCTTGGTTTTGTGTTCTTATAATGTTAAACTACATTTACTTAGGTAGGATACTCTAGACCAGAAATCAGATATTTAAGTGATTGCATTTAAAGATTTCACTCATCATTCAATTAAGGTTCGATCATAACCATCAGAGGTGATGTTGGAAGGTTTGATTTGGTTGAGGATATTAAGAGGAGAGGCGGGTGGTTTCCCCTTGGATGGGTTTCTGATAATGATGGTAACAATGAGGGGCTTGATATTGATTTCGATATGGAGGAGTTTGCAAGAAGGATCGATATTTTTTGACATATTGCAGCTTTTGTCGACATTAAAGCAGACTATCTTGGTTCTTTTGAAAGTGTATCTTCTTTTGGTACATCATTGTGAGCTTCCTACTTAGGACCTTAAAAAACCTAAGGTTCAAACGAATTTAATTTTAATTCCTTATGAAAAACTAAATGATGTTTTTGTCAATATCCTGCACAGCCTCTTTGTAATAATTGTTAATTTGTCAGATATATTTAATCATTTACTTATAGCTTGCCAAAAAGTTTTAGAAATCTAAAAAACATCTCTAGGCTTCTTTAATCTATTGGTTTTATTCTCCATTCCTCGTGCTTATCTATGTAATGCTATGATTTTTAGTATGGCATTTTAAACTAAAAGTGTTTCCCCTTTGGCTCAGAAAAGCAGAAGTAAAGGAAGAGGGTGGAATTGAGGGCATATTGAGACGATTAGAGAAACATAGACAATCATCTTTCAGTATCTGTCTGGAAAAATTTGGAAATGGAAAATGGCCATTAAGCAAGACTGGCGGGTACGATATGAATATCATGAAGAATGTGGGTAAGTTGTGCTCACAGTGGCATAATATATACTTATATATTAGTTGGTGGTTTTAGTTTTCTCACAAGTATCCATTTTATTTATTACATTACCCAGTAGAAATACTTAACATTTCGGTGATATATTACTTATTTTGTGATACAATATAAAGGAAGTAGTAATCTAGAGAACACCAGCACATTTGTATCAGATTCATCGAGAACTTGGAGTGCTCAGCGTGCTGGATTTCACGACACTGAATTTGAACGCATTTCTTTTATACTCCTTACTTATCTAATTATTATCTTTTGTAACCTGATATGAATATCTAAATTAGTATTTTCTTCTCTCTCTTTTTTATTTATTTTGTTCAATGTGCTTACTGTTTTGACATGCAGCGAATGAGATTATTTTGGTCATAGAAATAAAGACGAAATAGTTGTTGTAATTGAAAAAGGTGTAGAAGATTTACAGAGAGAGAGAGAGACGGTGTCACTCAAAATGACATAAGAGCTTGCCTTAAGAACCTAGAAGTTGATCTTAATTCAACACTTGACTTCATGAAATTCAAGATTGAGGAGTTCAGTTCAAACGAGGTAGAGCATATATGATTCTTATAGGCCGTAGCCCATGAAATGTATTAATTTTTAACTAATTATTAAATGAAGTATATGACTAATTATTAGACAATTGATTCTTCTTTTTTGAAATGCATTTGTTTTTTAGTTGCTCTTTGTACAGAACTAAATAGTAAGCTCTTAGTTGTTGCTTGTCATGATAATAAGCTAATTGAGCACATGCTCTTTTCTTACTAATTGAGGTATAGAAGTCCAGAGCAGTTCACTTTCATTTCTCTTAAATCTTTAGAAAATTGAACTAATCCTAATTTGTTTTATTGATGTAAAGAAATCACATGCACGATTTATTTGTTTCTTCAATTTCTTGGATGCTCCTTTGTTAGGGGTGGGGGATGGACTGTTGGGGTTCGGTGGAGGGATTGGGTTCTAGGACTGTTTGTAAAAAGTTGAAGCCAGGTCTATTTCAAAGTATTTGCTAATGTGTGAAATAATTTGTTAATTATATTGAAGTAAAACGACTATAATTTTATGTTAGATATTTGATAATAAAAAAATCAGTAGATATATGGTTTATACTATAGACACACATATATTGGGTAGTTGATGCACACACATATTGGGTAGATGGTGTTTTATATGTATAAACAAATATATTTGATTATTTGTCGAATCAAATACATAATTATTTGTATTCGTATTTGAAATATGCTCAAACTAAAAATCTGATTTGTATTCGTAAACATGATTAGTCGTACGTACAATAATACATTAATGTATGTGCACTTTCCCTTAAGTTGTTATTAATTAATGTGCTTGTAATAGCATTGGGCATTTACACGAACGCGCATGGCGCGTTAATGAACTAGTATACATATATAGACAATTGTTTGCAACAAACATAAGATTGATATAGAGAGTCACATTTTAGAATTCAAAATACAAAGAAAATTAATGAAGTTCCACTTGAGTACAAACATTGAGAGTTACATTGTAGAATTGAATTAACTCACTTCCCAATTAAATTTTAAACTTAAATTTTATGAACACAGTCTACACTTATGAAGAACATGCTCACAAAATTTTATTAAAAAATTTCATTCGGGAGCAGCTCAATTAGACTAGCTCAGACGGTGATTCCCGTCAGAACTACCTGAGGTGGTCCTCTCTCTCCATCTCTCTCTCTGTATGTGCGTGTGCCGCGCGCGCGATACACACAAGTGTTCTTTTCAGGTGACCTCGTTTTGAGGTGGTTACCGGTGGATTCCGGTGGGTTTTTTTGATTAATATTTTTGAACATGTTCTTCACCAAATCTAGTTTATTCACACCAAATTTCAGCAAACAATTCAATTAGGAAGGAAATCTAATAAATTTTTTATATTAACCGCGTTTTACATGTATATTTCGACGAAGATATCTTCTTAAATTTATTTTACTGCCTTTCCGATTGAATTTTAAAATGAAATTTAGTGTGGATAAATTAGACTTGATGAAAAACATGATAAAAAATCATCATGAAATTCCATGGGGAACCACCTCACGGATGACGGCTCCAGTCAAGTATAAATGCCCAGAAGATTATTCAATATATATATGTATATATGTGTGTGTATAGAAGCGGTCAGGGGTGGGAATACATGTGAGTGTGTGTGTATTTTGCTAGCTAAGGAGATCCTCCATCACCTAGACAAACCGGTCAGGGGCGGGAATATTGATGTCAAGCTCGATTTATCTCAAGCCTTCGACAGGGTATCTTGGGCTTTCTTGGAGGCATCACTGCTAAAGTTGGGCTTTGACAGGAAATTTTCCCATCATATTATGTCCAACTTGGCCTCCACGAATATTTCCATTTCGGTGAACGGAATACCTCATGGCTTCTTTAAGCAGCGAAGGGGGGGTCAAACAGGGGGACCCCCTATCGCCTACCTGTTTTTAATAGCTACAGAGAGTTTTTCAAAAGCATTACAGAGTAGATATGACAACAACTCAATACAGCCCTATTTCATAGGCAACTATCCGAGCCCAGTTTCCCATGGCTCGGCTTCCTCAATCCGGAACCTCCAAGAATTTCTATGTGTGTTCGCCATCGCATCAGGGCAGCTTATAAACAACAATAAAAGCACAGTTTTGATCAGCAAGAAGATGAACCAGAGAAGGAAATGTTGGCTAAGTAAGGAAACCGAGATGAATGTTACTAACCTTCCAATGTCCTATTTGGGGGTTGTCCTGCATCAAGGAACTACCAGACCGGCACATTGCACCAATATCCTAAGAGCCTTTGAAAACAAAGTGCAGTCCTGAAAAAAAACAGTTAAATCAATCAGGGAGACTCATTTTAATAAAGCACGTGCTAAATTCAATCCCAATCCATCACCTGGCATCCACCAAATTCCCAAGAAAAATCATCTTAAGTCTAAACAGGCTCATGAGTAATTTTTTTGGGGATCTTCAGGCGAAAAGCACAAATATCAGTGGAAAAGTTGGAAACACATATGCAAAGAAGGAAACGAGGGAGGTCTAAACATCAGGTCACTTGCTGATATCCAAGAATCCTTGCAAATGAAAATCCTTTGGAATTACAAACAACAACAGTCCAGCTAGGCAAAGTTCATGTTCACCAGATATTCTAGACAAGGTACACTGATTTCTAAACCTAAAGACTCTCCTACCTAGAAGCAGCTTTGCAAAATAGCACAAAACTACCTGTCTCTTATCCTCTCTGTCAACGACAAGCCCTGGTGGTCAATTGAAAAAATGGCCAATTTTCTCTAAAGAGCGCCTATCACCACTCTAGGACCCATCTACCAACCACTTTCTCCTACTCTCAAAAGTGGGAAACACCTATACAACTGAAAATTAAAGTTTTCGTTTGGAAATATCTGAACGGATCTCTACCCTTCCCAGGCAACCTTACCCGTTTAAATTTCAATCTTGTTACTAGGTGCCCATTCTGCCACAACAACTCAGACTCCCAAAACCATGCCCTATTCAGCTGCCCACTAATCAGACCAATTTGGAGGTTATTTTCTTCTATTTTGCAGATCAGGAATGCACACTGATGGGGTTATGGGACTAGGCCCAGAGCCTAATCGGCCCAGGCTCCGAACTTGGACCAGCAGGCCCAATCCCAGCAACCCAGAGCTCGAGTCGGCCCAACCAATCAGGGCAATCAAGGAGCGGAAGCCCAAGAGAACCTGTCGACCAGCCTAGCGGGGAGCCTGCCGTCCAGCCCAGTGGGGAGAGCCTGCCTTCCAGCCTAGCCAGGAGCCTACCGACCAGCTCAGCTGGGAGCCTGTGGTCCAGCCCAGGTGGGAGCCTGCCTCCAGCCCAACGGGGAGCCTGCCCGGGAGCCTGCCTCCAGCCCGGTCAGAAGCCTTCCTCCAGCCTAGCGGGGAGCCCACCGTCCAGTCCAGCAGGAGGGAGCTCAAGCGTCCAGCCTACCAGCCAGGCTGACCTGCCAGCCAGGAACTATAACGGCCAAAGTAATTAAGGCGTGACTTAATTACTTATTTAATTCCGTATTAGTGTTGTAATTAGTTGGCCATTAGTATCTTTGCCAGTTACCATTTGTAATCGCCTATAAAAGGCAAATTCGAGTCAAATAATAGATACGCTATTTCTGGCAACTAAATTCCCTAGCTACTTTCCATTCTCGTTCTTGCTTTCCTAATTCCTGCTTGAGTTTCTTTCGTAGCTTTCCTAAAAGCCTACGAGCATCCTATTTTGGACCAACATTGGTGCTTTCATTAAGAGCCTCTATTGTCTCTCATGTCACTTGAGTAGGAATCGCACAGGAAGATGGCCGGAATCTCGTCCCGACGTGACCATGTCTCAGTCCACACCGAGAAATCCACCCGGTCTGGCCGCCAGCGTGCCCTCGACAACCATGGACAGGACAGGAGGAGGGCGCGCCAAAGCGACCTTCGGAACCAATTGTCAGGCCACGACGACCTGAGGGCGACGCTCAACCACACCCAAGGTGAGTGCTCGGTCCGCAGTCGGTGGGGGGGAGGTCGGCGTCATGCTCCGCGCATGGACCCGGCTCGACTCAATGTCGGGGTGGAAGCCCTACAGGAGGCGACTCGAGTTCTGGGGGCCTTGGCTCAAGGTTTCCAATAGATGGTGTCTGGCGGAAACATAGATGAGCTTGCCCGTCAACAGACGTCGGCAGATGTGGAGGTGTCCTCAAGGCGGCGTGATGAGCGACGCTCTGGATACAACCAAAACGGGAGGGAAGAAGTCTCCCAGCAGCTTAGCCGGCCCCATCTGCATGCGGGGAGGGGCACCCAGCAGGGGCACTCAATGCAGATGGAAGGAGGCGAGTCCTCCCGCCACTCTCACCGAGCGAGTAGTCGGACTGGCTCCATGGAGAGGCAAAACGTGGGGGCCCGACCTCACGCGCACAGGCGATTTGGAGGCGCCGCTGGACATGCCCAGGTCCGTGCTGGGGCTGCCCGGGGGAACCCACCGCCGGCTGAGGTGGAAGATCTACGACAGCGCCTTGACGAGTTGAGAAGGAGGGTCGTCAGGGGGGGGAGCCCTACACGGCCGACCTCCAGATACCCGAACCTTTCACCCAGGCGGTCATGGATGCGCCATTGCCGAGGGGCTACAAGCCCTGCGCCATTGAAGCATACAAGGGCGCTTCTGACCCCCAACATCATGTATCTCGGTACCTTTCCTACATGGTGATGATGGGGTACGAAGATGCCATCCGATGCCGCGGTTTCTCTGCCACCTTGGATGGCCCGGCTCGCGAATGGTATGACTCTCTACCCGATGGGAGTATCACGAATTTTCGTGAGTTGGCTCAGTGCTTTCTTTTGAGGTTCGCGGGCTCCCGAGACATCAAGAAGAACTTCAGCCACCTGTTCGGCCTAAAACAGGGGAAGAAGGAATCATAGTCGACCTTCTTAGCGAGGTGGAGGACCGAGTCAGTCAAGGTTCAGGGCCTTGACGACAGGACCGGGGTGGCCATGCTCACAAACTCTATCCGGTCGGGTGAGCTTTACAAAGATTTCGTCAGAAGTCCCCCCACCTCGTACGAGGAGGCGCTTGGCCGTGCCGACCGTCAAGCCGAGGTGGAGGAGGCCTTGCAGAGGAAAAGAGATGAGGAAGAAGGCGCAAAAGAAGAGAAGAAGAAGGAAGCTGGTTCGGGTGCTGAGAAAGCTGACTGCAAAGCCGGCAACAAAAACAACAATTACAAAGGTAACAAAAGCAAAGGCAAGGGCAAGGCGGACATCCCGAGTGGACCGCTCCTGCCCGTCAAGCAATTGACTCCACTTGCTCGGCCGGTCGGGGCCATCCTCGACTACGTGGAGGAGCAAGGTTTAGTCGGCTTTCCGGAGGAGTGTGATGTGGTGACCGCCAAGCGCAACCACGACCAATATTGTCAATTCCGTCGGAGAGCAGGACATGATACAGATGATTGTGTCATTTTCCGACGGCAAATTGAGGAACTCATCCAGAAAGGATACCTGGGCCAATTCGTTGGCAAACAAGGAGGCATCCCGCAGAAGAGGAGCCTGACGTGGCAGCGGTCCGACCAAGCTACCACATCCAATGAGAAACAGCCTGCCAAGAAGCGAGAACTCAGCGCCTTTTCCGAGGAGGACGATGCCGACCTAGGGAACGGCTCCTGGAAGTACCATCGATGTTCGTTCATATTCGGGGGACCCTAGGGAGGCGACACATCTGGAGGACGGAAGCAGTGGGCCCGAGCCTTGTACGTCGGGGAGATAACTAGGGCTCCCGCCGACAAGAGGGTGAAGAGGGATCCCATCTTCTTCACCGACGCAGATTTGCCACTGATGCCTCCACCGCACAGGGATGCCTTGGTGATCAAGGTCGAAATCAACAACATGAGCGTCCACCGCATCCTGGTGGACAATGGGAGCTCTGTTAACGTCATGTACTATGACACCTTCCAGGTTCTGGGCTTGGACCGATGGGACTTGATCCCAGTAAGAACCCCACTCTCGGGCTTCATCGAGGACTCCATTGAGTCGGAGGGCAGCATAGTCCTCCCCGTGATGGTGGGCTCCGAGCCCTGCGTATCCAAGTTAGACATCGAGTTCATCGTTGTACGCCTAACTTGTGCGCATAAGATCATCATGGGTAGGCTGGCCCTGGAATACCTCAGGTGTGTGATATCCCAAGAGCACCTATGCATGAAGTTTCCCACTCCGAATGGTGTCGGAGTTGCCAGGGGAGACCATCGGATGGCAAGGAGCTGCTATCTGAAAGCTTGCAAACAAATCGGTCAGAAAAACTTGAGGGTCCACACCATCAACAATAAAGCCGTGAAGTATGAGGAGGGCCAGCTCCGCGCTAAACCCACCTAAGAAGTGGAGGAAATCCAAATTGACCCCGAGAGGCCGGAGCGGAAGGTCAAAATCGGGATCGGGTTCCCAGCCGGCTTGAAGGAGAAGATCATCTGGGTCCTTGTCCTTTTTAGCGTTGTCGTTGCATGGGGACCGGAGGACATGCCCGGCCTCGACCGAAGCATCGTTGTCCATCGGCTGGCGGTCGACCCAACAGCGAAGCCCGTTCAGCAGAAGAGAAGACACCTCTCAATCGAGAGGAGGGAATTTGTGAAGAAGGGGGTCAACGTGCTCCTGAGTATCAAGCATATTCGGGAGGTCTTGTACCCGGTCTGGCTGGCAAACGTGGTCCTGGCCCCGAAGCCGCCAACCTGGAGGATGTGTGTTGACTACACTGATCTAAACAAGGCATGTCCGATGGATCCATTCCCATTGCCTAACATTGACCAACTAGTTGATGGGACGGCCGGATGTGAGCTCCTTAGCTTCATGGATTCTTTTCGAGGATACCATCAGATTTTCATGCATGAAGACGATGCGGAGAAGACCTCGTTCATCACCCCAGAGGGAATTTTTTGTTATCTTGTCATGGCCTTCGGGCTGAAAAATTTTGAGGTGACATACACGAGGATGGTGGCCAAGGTATTCCGGAAGGTACTCGGAAGGAACATGGAGGCTTACATTGACGACATGATCGTCAAGAGCACCCAGGCATCCGATCATGCAGATGACTTGGCAAAGATCTTCGGGATCATGAAAACAGTCCGACTGCGCCTGAACCCGAAGAAGTGTACCTTTGCCGTCCAGGGAGGCAAGTTCCTGGGGTACATGGTCACACGGAGGGGGATTGAGCCAAATCCCGAGAAGGTAAGGGCAATACTTGACATGGAACCCCCGAGGTTGGTGAAAGAAGTTCATATTCTCACCAGCCGGCTAGCAGCCCTTGGACGCTTCATGTCCAAGTCCGCCGAGAAGTCCCTACCCTTCTTCTAGGTCCTAAAGAAACAAAATGGTTTTGTCTGGAATGATGAGTGTCAGCGAGCCTTCGATGACCTGAAGAAGTACCTCCTCTCTGAGCGTTTCCTCAGCAAGCCAGAGAGGTGGGAGACGTTAATCCTTTATCTTGGGGTTTCCCAAGGCGTAATCAGTTTCGTGCTGGTTCGCGAGGAGGAAGGCGTTCAGCATCCCGTCTACTATGTAAGCAAGACCCTCCAGAATGCTGAGCTCCGGTACACCCCGCTCGAGAAGACAATATATGCCGCCTACATCACCGCCAAGAAGTTGACACACTACTTCCAAGTGCACCCGATTAGAATCTTGTCGGACCAACCCCTAGGTGCCGCTCTGAGGGCGCCCGGCACAACCCGGGTAGTGAAGTGGTCGATGCTACTCAACCAATATGAGGTTGACTTCCAGCCTCGGACGTCCATCAAAGGCCAGGCTCTGGGTTATTTCATTGTGGAATGCACAGCCCGAGAGGTGGCAGATAGGCAACAAGAGAGCAATGAACAGTGGTGGACTCTAGCGACTGATGGGTCAGCAGGAGCCAAGGGACGCGGGGGCGGAATCGTCCTCATCTCACCCGAGGGATTCCGAGCCTACTATGCCTACCGCTATCTTTTCAAAGTCTCCAACAATGAGGTGGAGTACGAGGCCCTACTGTCTGGGCTATGACTGGCAGCCGCCATGAGAGCAGAGTGGATAACGGTGAAATGTGACTCCCGCCTGGTGGTTTCCCAGGTCAAAGGTGAGTTCGAAGCGAAGGAAGAAAGAATGATGAAGTGTCGAGATGCTGTTCAGGAGTTGCTCGGGTTCTTCAAGCAAGCAGAGTTGATCTGCATCCCGAGAAATCAAAACTCGGATGCAGACCTCCTCTCAAAACTATCCCAGGGACTACCTGAACACATTTCAAAAATCGCACGCATTGAAGAGATGACGACCTCAAGTATAGCAGTATACCCGTCCATCGAGGTCCTTCCCCTGCAACCGGTCGCCTGGTGCTGGGCGGATGACCTCCTGCGCTACATAACCGACGAGACGCTCCCCGATAATAAAGAGGAAACAAGGCTAGTCCGACGACGGGCTCCGGGCTTCGTTGTCTTCGATGGGAAGCTATACAAGAGGTCCTACAATGGGACCCTACTAAAGTGTTTGCGCCCACATGAGGCAGACAGGATCGTTTCCGAACTCCATGGGGGCGTGTGCTCCGCCCACCAGGGGGCATGCACGATAGCTAGGAAGGTCGTCCTCCAGGGGTACTTTTGGCCGACAATAATGAAGGATTGCGCCGACTATGCAAGGAAATGTGAGACATGTCAGAAATTCCAGAAGAGCCCTGGCCGGCCAGCCATGATGTACACACCGATCAGCACCGCCCTTCCATTCACAAGATGGGGCGTCGACCTGGTCGGTCCCCTGCCAACCGGGTCGGGAAACCAAAAGTTCGTCATCGTCGTGGTGGACTACTTTACGAAGTGGGTGGAGGCCGAGCCACTCGCCAGCATCACGCATCTTCATTGTAAGAAATTCATATGGAAGAATATTTTTTACCGGTTTGGGGTTCCCCTCCAAATAATCTCCGACAACGGAAGGCAGTTTGACTGCGAAGCCTTCCGGCAGTTCTGCGCAGAGTGGGGCGTAGAATCCAGCCGAGTTGCGGTCTGCTACCCTCAAGCAAATGGACAGGTGGAGAACACCAACCGGACGATCGTCGATGGGCTGCAAAAGAAATTGGAGGCCCTCAGGACTGCCTGGGTGGAGGAGTTGAACAATATACTCTGGACCTTCAGAACAACCCCAAGGAAGGCAACCGGAGAGTCCCCTTCGCCTTGTGTTATGGCTTTGAGGCGAGGGCACCGTTCGAGGCCGTAGTCCCCAGCCGACGGGTGGAAGAGTTTGAACCAGCCAGCAATGAGGAGAGGCTCCGTGCCGAGCTCCACCTCATCGAGGAAAGAAGAGATCGTGCCTTCATCAAAGCGGAAAACTACCAATGGCAAGTCAAGGCGTACCAGGACAGCCGAGCCCGGCCCCGGAGTTTTGACGTCGGTGACTACGTCTTGAGGCGTAGGAAGGCGAGCAAGCCGACAGAGGGAGGCAAGCTTTCCATCAAGTGGGAAGGCCCTTACATGGTTGACGCCGTGATCGGCCCTAGAACATACAAGTTGAAGACGACAACAGGTCGACTAGTAGATCGCATCTGGAACGCCGAGCACCTGATGAAGTTTTACCAGTAGAAAATCAAAACTTTACTTTTCTTTGTAAACTCCCGTGCTCCGAGCACGGGATTACAATTTGTAATTCTTCATGTGGTCAGCTCACATCATGAATTCAATATATTTTGCTAGCGATATTTTGTCTTCGAAAGAGGTCCGACCTCACTTAGCAATAAAGGGCGGCGGAACAAAAAAGAAAGAAAAAAAAGAGGTACTATGCCCCCCTCGGTGTTTGGCCGACATTGGCGAGGCTCTTGAACTGAAAATGGCCAAGCGATTTTCGAGAATCCGGGCAATTTTCAAAAGTACAGATCCAGCCGCGACAGTCGAGGCGACAGTAGGGCCGACCTCCGGGTCAAGGGCGTTCAGGATGCTGACCTCTGGGTTCTTTCGAGTGCTCGCCGCCTAACATCACTGGTCAAGCAGCTCGCGCTCTCGCCATCCCTGAGTTGGCGGTGCGGGTCCGTTCTGGTGGATCATGCAGGGTCCGCCCCTGTTGTTCGGTTATTCCTGCGGGAGTAACCAGATTATTCCCCATGTCCGGGCAAACTGGACGGGTTAAAGTGACAGTAGGACTGACCCCCAGGTCATGAACGTTCAGAATACCGGCCTAAGGGTCCTCCTCGTAGGTTCAATGTCCGACCTTGCTGGCCGAACAAGTCGCGTACTTGTTGATTCCATATCGACAGCAAACAGATCACTTCTATCCGACCAGGAGGGACACGGATAGGCTTGGCCACGCCAGCCTAACCGCCCCCGGGAGGTTAAAGAAGCCGGATCCCCAAATAAATTGCTAAGTAATCGTAATGCAAAGTAGAGAAAAGGAGACATATGAGTTCAAAATCAAACATCCATTCGAAACACATAGCATTCAAGTGGAAAACAATGGAAATACAAAATACAAGATCATGGCTGGACAGGCCCATCACCATCAACCTTAGGAATATCATCTAACACGCCAACCATGTCCTGACCAGGGGCCACAGGAGTCATGTTCCCCAGAGCTGGCGGAAAGAAACAGGCCCACTCATTCGAACCACCAAGCTCCTCCTCCTGGCGGATGGCCTCTGGGGGAAGAAGGGCTATCACTTCCACGGGTTGCTTCATGCGACCCGGAAGGCCCAGTGTGGATGGGTGAAAGTCAGGGTCGAGATCCTGCAACCGGCCATACACCTTGTGCTGCATCAAATACTTGCCACTCTGAAAAGCATAGAGGACTTCGCGAGCGTGCCAATACTCTCCGTTGGGGGTCGTTAGCCACCTCTGCACTAGTTCAGACTGTTCCGCTTGCACCCTCGCAGAGATGATCTTCTGGAACTGCTCGAAGGCCTTGAACTCGAAGAGCGCTTTCTGGCTCCTTGTTTGGCCGCTTCTTCACATTCTTGTGCACGTGAGGACTGCAGCTCGGAGAAGGCTTTCTGGCTGGCCCACAGGGCAGCCCTAGCTTCGTCAGCCTCACGCTGAAGCCTGGCCTGAGAATGATTGGCCGCGTGGAGTGCCCTGATGGTCTTGGCGAGCCCCTGCAAAATAGACAAATGAAAATGTGAGGGGGTTCAGGGATAAACACAATCCACGTCAAGACGTGATCAACCTACCTCAATATGTGACCGGATAGAACCCTCCAAGAGGGGATGAAACTCTTGGGAAGTCGTACAGGCAAGGTCGCCTGGTGGGAGGATCGATGAAGCATAATCCACGACCGGGAAGCCTTCATGCATAATCGAGGCACCCGAAGATGGGAAGGCATAAGTAACTGTATGCTGGGTGTCATGGCTGATCCGTTCGGCCATCCTCTCATCTACACCCTCATGTACCTGCTCAGCGGAATGAAACTTGGGGGCGACCTTGGCCTTCTTCGAGACTTGTTCCCCTCGGCCCGGGGAGGAGGCTCCGCGCTCTTTCCCCGCAACAGTCTTAGGGGCCACACGAGCAACGGCTGGGCAGGGCTCCTCCTCATCAGACCCGTCCAATTCGACTAGCAGGTCGACGAGTCTGCCCTTGTGCTTCTCTTGCACTGGCGTAGTTGGTCGAGGCCCGAAGGTAACTCTCACCCTTCTTGGAGGGGGGGCTCCGTGCTCTTTCCCCTTCGCAGCCGTAAGAGCCGCAGGAACGATGACTTGTGGAGGCTCCTCCTCTTCATCGGATTCCGCCTCAACAACGAGCTTCTCAGGCACAACTACAGAAGAAAAATGTGAGGACAAGCAGAATAAAATACAAAGTAGCAAAAATAGACCAGGGAGGTGACAATCACCTAAATATGAGCTGATGGAGTGGGGACCGCCTGCGGACAATATCTCGATGGAGGACTTGAGACTAGAGGAGAGAGCGACCCGGTCACACTTCCGAACCCGTTCACCCCACTGAGGCAGAGGTGACGGGAGGTTGGGATCAGATACCCATATCCATCTCTTCTTCCACCCCTTCCCCGAACGGGGGTAACCCGACCGAAACAGTTTGCTCACCAGCCTCTGGGAGAGTAGGGCGAAAAAACTAGAAGCATGCCACTGGAAGCAGCTAAAAAATAGATCAATCGTGGGTGTGAGGCCCACATCCTCACACCGCGCCACAAAAGCTGCAACGAACATGTGAGCCGCCGGAGCCAATTGACCCGGTGCCACACCCAGAAAGTGAAGGAACCGAACCAGGAAGGGGTGCAGTGGCACGGCCATCCCTAACTCCAGAGAGCGGATATGGACCCCAAAACAGGGGGCTGGTGGATCGCTCAATACGTCAGTAGCCACCGGAGGTTCCAACAAACAATTAGCACCAATCAGACTATATGCTATGGCGAGGTCCCCTTCTGTGACACGAGAAAGGAGATCTGGTATTCTGTTGCTATCAAGGTCCCATCAGGAATCCAAGCCCACCCGAGTATCAGAATCATCGTCAGAGTCTGGTACATTCATAGGTTTGATGCACGCTCTGTCTGGAACATTAAGGGGTCGTCCCTCAGAAGTAGCAACCCATCTAGCTGGAGCCAACTCAGGGAGAACATCAGCTTGCCGCCCAATAGTAACACCCGCATGCATACGTGGCCGAGGGCCGTGGCTGACCCGCATGGGTCTCGCGGCCGCCCCCGCGCTCTGCTTCAATAATAGCCAACAATCCTGAATCCATATGATCGTTGTTTTCATGGGGAGAGCATCTCCCGCCCTGCATGATCAAACTAAAAGGAGCGCGCCTGCACACATAGGGGGGGGGGCTACAAGAATTAATGAAAATACGAAGTGTCGAGCTTGATGGGGGCTCAGCCAGGCAGCAGGAAGATAGTCGCCATCAATGGGAGACTGTCGCATCTGCCGCACAACGGGCGGCAACTGGGTTCCGGTCTGCCGCCAGCCCTATGGTGTGGACGTCCGACCTGGGTAGAGTCCAATATCCAATTGCTAGGCAAGGGACGTCGGTTAGCACGTTGCCGCCCTAGGGAGCCGCTGACCAGCACGGGATGCCCCGGCCAGCTCAAGGTCCGGGCTGTGCCGGCCGTTGGGGTAGACGGCCTAGGGGACGCACGACGAAGGAATTGCACGGCCGCAAGCGGCCTGGCCGCTTGAGTGCCCGACTTGGGGGACCGCCGGGCCACTAGCCCCTGGTGACGCTGACCAAGAGTGGAACGACCACCGGCCGAGTAGATGGGTCGGCCAGACATGGGGTCCAGACCCACCGGCCAGAACCGCTGGACTGCGGGGGCGACGCCATCCGCCGGCGGGTGGTGCGGAGCAGCGGCTTGGCGCAGCAGGGACCGACCCGACAGAGATGCCGGATCACGGAGGCGGCCAACCGATTTGCAACGGTTCCCTGGTTGACGGCGGTGCTGGGGCGACGTGAGGGAGACGCGCGCAGGTCGCAGGAGAGAGAGGAAAGAGAGAAAGGAAAGAAAAGAAAAGGAAAGAAAAAAGAAGGAAAGGAAAAAAAGGAAAGAAAAAGGAAGGAAATAAAAGAAAAGGAAAGAAAAAAGGAAAGAAAAAGGAAGGAAATAAAAGAAAAGGAAAGAAAAAAAAAGGAAGGAAAAATAAAATAAAGTTCGAAAATAATTTATGAAATAATAATAATAAATTTCAGGGATTTTTTGAAGCTGACCTGGATCCTGAAGTCTGGGAGAAAGCTTGCTGCTGGAATGCTAGAACGTTAAGGGAATTAATTTGGAGCCTTTTAAAGCTGGGTGCCTTATTCAAAATTTGGAAATCTCCATAAATCGTGGGATTGACAGAATCCACAATTTATGGCTCCCTGATATGTGAATATCTTTTAATTGGTAGCTGACTTGAACTACTCCCTCTTAGCCGAGTCTACTACTCGACTAAGGGAGTGGGGGACTCATGATGTGGTTATGGGACTAGGCCTAGAGCCTAATTGGCCCAGGCCCCGAACTTGGACCAGCAGGCCCAAGCCCAGCAACCCAGAGCTCGAGTCGGCCCAACCAATCAGGGTAATCAAGGAGCAGAAGCCCAAGAGAGCGTGTCGACCAGCCCAGCGGGGAGCCTGCCTTCCAGCCTAGCGGGGAGCCTGCCTTCCAGCCTCGTGGGGAGCCTGCCTTCCAGTCTCGTGGGGAGCCTGCCTTCCAGCCTAGCAAGGAGCTTGCCGACCAGCCCAGCTGGGAGCCTGCGGTCCAGCCCAGGTGGGACCCTGCCTTCCAGACTGGCCAGCAGCCTGCCTCCAGCCCAACGGTGAGCTTGCCTTCCAGCCTGCCCGGTAGCCTGCCTCCAGCTCGGACAGAAGCCTTCCTCCAGCCTAGCGGGGAGCCCACCGTCCAGTCCAGCAGGAGGGAGCTCAAGCGTCCAGGCACTAGGGATGGATTCGGGCCGGGTCGGGTCCGGGCCGGGCCTAGGCCCGGTCGGGCCGCCGGTTCAAGAAAAGTGGGCCCGGGACCGGGCCGAGGGTTGGACGGGTCCGGTTCGGGCCGGGCCACCCGCCCGGGTCACGGGTCGGGTCCGGTTCGGGCCGGGCCGGTTAATTTTTTTTGTAATTTATATTTTATAGTTTATAGTTTTATACGAGTATTAAAAACAAACTTCAATTGCATTTATTTGAAATGAAATAGGAACTACATTTGAAAATTAAAACAAACTTTAAAAGATAAACATTTTGAAAATTGTAATCAATCGGAACTTCCCGCACCTCCCGATCCTTTGGCTTTGTCACATGACTTCATATGCTTGATTGCCATCCCGAATCCGCCTGAAGCCCCCATGATACATTTTTTTTCGCACCATTTGCAAATTGCATACCACATCCCGGTCTTCGGGTCCTTCTGCTTATCAAAATTATACCGTATAATGGCATCTTGATTTTCCATCTTAACTTCTTGGAGAAGAGAATTAGAGAGTAGATATATAATATATTGGAGAATAAGAGAATTAGAGAGTAGAGAGTTAAGAATAGGATTTAGGAAGAATTGGAGAAGAGATATGAAAAAATGTTTAAGATTAGGAGTATTTATAGGTTTTTTTACCCCCCACCCCCCCACCCCCACCCCTACCAGCCAACCCCCCCGGACCCCCCCCCCTTTACCCCACCCAACGGCTATATAGCCGTTTGGGTTGTCCCCAGCCCCAGCCCCAACGGATAGTAGCCCAACCAACCAAATATTTTTTTTTAAAAAAAGAGGCCCAGACCCGGGCCCGACCCGGCCGGGCCGGGTCACAATAATCCTGAACCGAGCCCGCCCCGCCCCTTCCCATCGGTTCGGGTCCATACCCGGTCCCGGACCGCCCGACGGGGCCGGTCCCGGGCCGGGTGGCCCGAACCGAATCCAACCCTACGTCCAGCCTACCAGCCAGGCTGATCTGCCAGCCAGGAACTATAACGGCCAAAGTAATTAAGGCGTGACTTAATTACTTATTTAATTCCGTATTAATGTTGTGATTAGTTAGCCATTAGTATATTTGGCAGTTACCATTTGTAATCGCCTATAAAAGGCAAGTTCGAGTTAAATAATAGATACGCTATTTCTGGCAACTAAATTCCCTAGCTACTTTCCATTCTCGTTCTTACTTTCCTAATTCCTGCTTGAGTTTCTTTCGTAGCTTTCCTAAAAGCCTACGAGCGTCCTATTTTGGACCAACACACACCAAGATGATTTAAGACAAACACTTTTTATATGGTGGATGGGGAGGAAATCAAACAACATCACCACTACTCTACGTTAAGCAATGCCAGGAATAATCATGTGGCACATTTGGAAAACATACAACTCATGCATTTGGGATGACAAACCTTTCTCAAGTCTCAACATCATCTCTGAAATCAAAAGCTACACACGACTCTAGTGCTATTCAAACATTCACAAAAAATTCTACAGCTTCAATGCAGAACTGCACACAGATGGTCTCATGCCATACATCAAACATATAGAAAAATTCAAGGGACAAATCAAGTGGAAAACAGACACACCTACAACCCTCATCCTCAACACTCACGTGGCATTTCAGAATGGAGTAGGGGCAGGAGGCGCTATACTACGGAACTCAGAGGGCGATCTGCTCCAGGCCTTCGGCTTCCCGCTACAAGCAACCAAGGCTGGTTTCGGTTCGGGTTCCGAACCGATTTGGTATATACCCGAACCGAACCGATATTTCGGTTTACCAAATTATCAGAAACGGAACCGAACCGATGTACAAACGGGTACCGATTTTTGGTACCCGATTTTTTCGGTTCGGTTTACCGGAAATCGAAAAAACCGATTAAATTGTAATAAATAAATTTGAAATGATATTCAATTGATTAAAGCCCATTGGAACTTGCCAATATTTGAGCCCAATTAGCCCAATGGAAGCCCATAACGTAACTTAGCTTCCAAGAACATATCTTGGCATTCTGCACTAAGGAGACCTTCTCATTTTCCGGTGTGGGACAAGATTAAAGAGAATAGGAAAAAAAGCTGAAAAAACAAAACTTACAACTGCAGGAATCGAACACGCGACCTAGGGATGACAACAGACGCTGGCTAACCAAGTCGGCTACTCTTCAAGTATGTCAAATCATGCTCAGTTTAGTATTATACCTTTATTAAACGTCATTACTTATTAATGTTATTATAAATAACAATTATTATTATTAATATAAAAATGTCGGTTCGGTTCGGTCCGAACCGATATTTTGTGCACATAAACTGAAACCGAACCGATTTTTTTTCGGCTCCCGGTTATTGGGACCCAATTTCGTTCGGTTCGGTCCGGTTCGGGTTTTTTCTAAAGCGGTTCGGTTATTTTCGGTTCGATTTTCGGTTTTTCGGTTCAAAATGCCAGCCCTACAAGCAACCAATCCCCTTCAAGCAGAGATCCTAGCAATGGACACCTCGGTACAAATCATCAAAAACAAGGGTTATAAAAATTTCCAAGTCCAAAATGACTCTACGGTTTGCATTCAAATGACAGAATGCACTATTAAAGTTCCGAGTTACCTGAAGGAACCGATCAACAGACTGCGAACGGCGAGGGTTTACTCCTAGGCGACTTTTCTGCAACGACCACGCCAGACGAACATTGTGGCCCATTTCATCGCTCAATCTAGCATTAACACCTCGTCAATAACCTTCTACACTCAAAGAATCCTTCCTTCCAGAGCAAAATGAGCCTTCTTCAATGACAAAAAGGGCGTCAGCATCTTCAGAGATGCCGATTAATTTCGACTCTATGGTACGGCTCTCAACGCCTCTCTCTAGCGGCGATGATTCTAGAATTAGGGTAGGCCAACACTCTTTTTGGACGATTATGTTTGACGCAGGGAAATATTCCCATCTTTTGGACTGGCGCTGCTCCCCCAATATTGGGCTGCTCTCTTTGGGTTTTGACCAATTTCTCCTTTCCGATCCTTTCTTATTTTTAGGGGACTGACCCAGCTCATCCTCTATCTCTTGCTCATGCAACGATTTGTAATCTACGCCACTTCTTTCATAATAAATATGGTAAATGGCCCCGACATTTACCGCACCAACAATGGTGTTTTTTTGGGATATATATATATATATGTTCAAGTGAGAATATCATCTTAGGAGAGAAATAAGAATGATCTTGAGCCGTTGGATTGGAGTATTATTGTCATTAATTAATTAATTCGTATGAGGCTAGAAAAGTAATTCCAAATGCTTTCCTTCTAAGATTAGATTCTTACGTTTTAGCATTTATGATATTATCTCTCTTATTTTATTTATTTTATTTGATCTATTTACATTCTTTTCCTATTCTCCATCACATCGTCATTTCTCCATCACCACCAACACTCCAACAAACTTCATTCTGATTTTCACCTAATTCTTCAAATTCTTCCTACAAATCTCTTCCTCTCATTTTTCTATTTGTTTTCTTTTGTTGATGCAAAGTATGTAAATTCTTTTCCGGAGCATATCATCACTGATTCTCCACATGCATGGATCATAATATGACAATTTAGTACTAAGTATTTCCTTATTTAGTTTGTGAGTTTTGGTTTAAAAGATATATTTCTCTCCCCATAGAATCAAGTGGCTGTTTAATCCAATTTTGTATTTATTCAGTGTCTTATTTACTTCGTATTTCTAATTTATTTGCTTGTGACATATCTTAGTGTTTGACAATGATGAACGTCGTTGTTCTAAAGTTTAAGTTAATTTGGTTCTGCATTTAATAATTCATTAGATATTTAATGGTTGGTTGTTCAATTTGATGCATTTTTATATGCTTCTTGTTGCACTTTTACATATTATTGTTGCATACATGTATGGATTTGCCTGAACATTATCTTTTGATTTGTAGATTTGCACTAATTGTCGGTGCACTACATTGTTATGTGACGGAGTTTGTGTGTTTAATGTGAACTTTTAATAATATAATAATGAAATTTATCTCACATGTGACTAAAAGTTCTAACTTTGCCCATAATATGACTTAGTTTTTTTCCCCTTCCTAACATGATACCATAGTTATCTTAACCACCGTCCGTATTATTTATTTTCATTCTAGATTTGGAACCTTTGGGGAAGTTTCAGGCCCTCTATGTGTATTTGTTTTAAGGTCATTTTGGTCTTTTAATACTCTTCACATATACGGATGCCATGTTTTAAAACTCATTAGTAGTCATAAGGTGGTAAATAGACATACCAAGTCATACTTTGGGAATTGTGATGACTTCTACTCATACTTAGGTATTTTCCCCTAAATTTTATATTAAACTTTTGATACACTTACCATCTTATGTATACACTTTTCATTAGTTTTTTGTTTTACTTTTTTTGCAGATACAAGTGATACCGGAATACAGTCATAATGGAAATTGTGTTGCTTTCAGAAGAAACGTTCATTTCCTTTTGTAAAAAGTGCTAATATAAAATTTTAGACAAGTGTGATAT
Source organism: Cuscuta europaea (assembly GCA_945859875.1). Classification (NCBI taxonomy): domain Eukaryota; kingdom Viridiplantae; phylum Streptophyta; class Magnoliopsida; order Solanales; family Convolvulaceae; genus Cuscuta; species Cuscuta europaea. The sequence continues at coordinate 4,881,785 of CAMAPE010000011.1, read as the reverse complement.
AATCATGCACTTTTACATATATTCAAAATGCACATGGTAAAAGTGCATTGCTTTTTCCTAAGAAGTGCCAATGTAGAATCTTAGAACGTGTGATATAATGGTGCTCTTTTGTATATATTTTAAATGCACTTTATAGTTGATAGTTTACACACTTGTCAATTTATACATATCTATTTTTATTTAAGACACGTATGAGTGTGCACAAATGAATGTTTAAAGTGTAGGTTAATGTTATGTAAAGTACAAACTAATGAAATCAAAGTGTGGTTGATAACGGTGCAAATTAACTTCAAAAGTGCACGGTGAAATAAAGTGTGATGGACAGACTATTGTGACGTTACAATAGTGCACTTGTGCATGTTTAAAATGCACATGATAGTTGTTGGTTCAAGCCTCGTGTATTTAGTTTCATTTTCTTTAAATCATTTTGATTTAAGAATTGTATGGAAGACCTAAGCTAGTAAGCTACATTCATAAAGTGTAATATAATGTTATAGAGAGTGCACAGAAATGACATCAACGTGCATATCAATATCCAAAATATTTAATTAAACTAATGTTGCATACAATATTGAATAAAAGTGCAGTTCTTTAATGATGAAGTGCAAATTGGAAAACTTAGGTCAATTTCATTGGCATAATATATATTACATTTGAAAAAAGGCTAAACTTAAAAAATACAATGCCCAATTCTAATAATGAGTTTTTTTCAAATGAGTTACCTGACAAATGTGTGCGAAAATATTAAACTTGGAAAGAAAAAGAAAAACGAAATAAATGTTGCATAAAGTTTTGAATAAAAGTGCACCTATTAAACGTTGGAGTGCAGATACACAACAAATGAACTATTACATCTGAAAATAAAATGATTAAACATAAAAGAAGAATGCATAATAATTGAAATAAAGACATGTTTACAGTGCACTTAATGCTTTAAAGTATAATTCTTTAATGAATTATAAGAATTCAAATATTTACAGTGCACTCACGATTTGATGCATAAAAAAGAATAATTTTAGATACGAGACACTGTGAATTATTTATTTTGGAAAGTAAAACAGGCTTAAATAATGGAATTAATTGAGCATGAAACTTCAAATAAAAGTGCATTTGATCAACACTATAGTGAAGATTAACAAAATTAATTCATTGAAGAAGGATTTGATTTCAAAAAAAGGAATATTAATCTTGAATATTAATGCACAAATTTAAAATTAAAAAGCTTTTAAGAACTTATGTTTTAATTGTATAAACGAACTTAATTATTATGATATAAATGAGTTTCCTAATTTTAAGGATGACTCTCACAATAGCACTACACGTGCAATCTTTTTTCATATTATTTGACATTAATGTCCCTTTGAATTAATGCTATGGAGACTTTCCTTTTGAACAAATCAATATGACCGAAAATACATGATGGAGTATATGGCCCGGGAACCCCCGGCCCACAGACTCCTACTACTCCAGCAAAGGTCCAACAGGCCCAACAGGCCCAAAAGGCCCAACAGGCCCAAATCACAGCGCCCAGAGTACCAAGCAGTCCGCACAACGCACAGGGATGCCTTCGGCCCCCTGGCCGAAGGCTCCAAATTCTCACAGAGCGGGTTTCTCAAGCAAACTAAGAAACTGGGAGAAAACGGCGAAAACAGTAGCCCTCGGCACTGTGAGCCCTCGGCACCAGGGTGCCATCGGGTGGAAGAGCCCTCGGCTACTGCTCTATAGCCGAAGGCATCTCACTCGACAAGATATCCGCCTCACATGCGTACAGATCAACGTACCCCGCACAGACGTCCCATCCAACAGCCGCATTAAATGCGGCCACATGCGGCTGCCAGCGCCAACCAGTTGAGGTGACCCCTCGGCCAATGAGCACTTTACACGTGTCCCTGCCCGGCATTTATTGCTACTATAAATAGCACCCCATTTCCCCATTTGTAACCACACTCAATACATATCGAATATACACTCTCTCTCTTACTTGTTTGCTCTGACTTCTCTCTAAGTTATTCCCCGTAATAACCCTTCGGATATATACCCCCGGGTAGACTATCCATCATTTGGTGCTCTCGTTGAGAGGTTGAACAATCGAGTAAGAAACCCTCCCCCTCGACCAAACACAAAACACTAGCCCTCTATCAAAATGGTGAGGACAACACGTGCCAACTCAAAGAACGTAGAAGACAAGAACCTGGCCCTCGGCGACGTCAACGCCCCCGAAGCCTCTCACAGGGCTCCTGAGGGCGGTGTCATCGCTGGGCTGGAACAGGCGGCTGTCGACCTACGCCTTCAGATCCAACAAAACGCCCCTGATGCCCGCCTCGGCATCGAGGCCAAGAAGAAAAACCGGAGCGATGACCAAGTCAGCCCTCCGGTTCTCACCATCGACGTACAATCGGCGCTCTCCGCCTTCATCCAGACGCTCACCCAGAACCCGGGTGCCTTCGGCACCCTGGCTCCAGCTCACCCTCAGATCGGGGAAAATATCATACTTCCCCCTCTGCCACACCCCTTCGGAAATCCCACCCCTCAGGTGAGAAACGACGAAGGGGTGGTGGCCCAAGAAACATCCTCCCAGGAAGTTCAGTCCCGGGACCGCCATAATGACAACAGGGAGAGGCCCCGTACTTCCTCCCTCAACCGGCTCAGAGGAGGGCCAGACCGCCGAGGGGTCCAAGACCGCCTCGGGGGGAAAGCATTCCAAAGGCCCCAGGAAAGCGGGTGATCTGTTTCGAGGGCCGACGAGGAGCGTCCCCCTCGGGACAAAGGCAAGGCACCCCTTCATGCCGATGATGCTCGCCACCAGATCAACCAGGCCCACTCGGCCCGGGTTCGTTCGCAGGGGGCGGAGACCCTCCCGAAGGACCCCCGGGACGAGATTATTGCGGCCCTCCAACGCCGGCTTGACGAGATGGAGTCCAACAAAGCCCACGCCACCACCTCCACCCCTCACTCAGACCTCAAATACGAGGCCATGATGGCCAAAATGGAGGAGTTACAGAAGAAGGTGGCCGAGGGCTCCGGGGAACCCGTCATCCAGCTCCGGACTCGGACGCCATTTACCCCAAGGGTATTGGCGGCCCGGATCCCGGAGAAATACCGAGGGCAACACATACAGCCCTACAGCGGGAAAACGGACCCCCAGGAACATTACAGCAAGTACCAGAACAGCATGATGATGGTGGGGGCTTCAGACGAATATTTGTGTCGTTGGTTCCTCTCCACCTTAGAGGGACCAGCATACGAATGGTTCAACAGACTGCCCGAGGGCTGCATTGATTCGTGGCAAGAACTCGCCCAACGATTCTTGACACAATTCGCCGGGAGGCGTCGCACAAGGAAGCACTTCTCCCACCTCCTAACAATACGCCGGAAGAAGGATGAGACCCTTCGGGATTTCCTAGAGCGCTGGAGGACGGAGGCCGACAAGGTCGACGGTGCTGATGACGGGACCCTCCTGGCCCTCCTACAAACCGTCCTCCGCACCGGCAACTTTTCAAGGAGCCTCATCATTGAACCCCCCCCCCCCCCCCGCGCGACTACATAAGGGCCTTGCAGCGGGGGGACCGGTATGCTGAGGCCGAGGAGGTGGAGAAGTATCATCAGCATCCGGACCAGCAGCCCCCGAGGGCTGACAACAAGCACAACCGAGGGCCGGGGGCTCCTCCAAATCGCCCCAAGGCTTCGGGACCCTCTGATGACCGCCCTCGGCAAGGCCAAGCCAAGCCCGGGGGAGGTTATAGGAGCAACCCTAAGACTTGGGCCCAGCCCATTCTCCTGGACCGCCCTCGGACCCCATTGACGCACCCCGTCAGCATCATCCTCGATTTTGCAGAGGAGAGGGGCCTCGTTGAGCGCGATTCTCGCGCACCCCCGGAGGTACACGCTATCAACCCTCAGTTCCCCTACCGTCGCTTCCATCGACACCAGGGGCACAGGACCGATGACTGCCATTAACTGAAGACGGCCATCGAGAGATTAATACAGGCAGGGCACCTGTCCCAGTTTGTCCAGAGCCCTCGGCAGGAGGGACCTTCTCATCAGGGACCTCCCCGAGGGCACCATACGAAGGTAAATGCCTGGGTGAATCCGAACACCATCCCCCTCGGCAAGAAGAGGGAGATCGAAAACTTGGAAGAAGAGGAGGAGGAGTACCCCCACTACCAGGAGAAGAAACGCCACATCCTCATGATCACCGGTGGCAATACAGGGGGCGATTCCACCAGCCAGCGGAAGAAGTGGGCTCAATCGCTTTACGTAGGGGAAGTCACTCATATGCCCCCGGTAAAGCGATTGAGGGAGGAACCCATCACCTTCACCAACGCAGATCTCTCTCCTACTTCTTCTCCTCACAGGGATGCCTTGGTGATTCGGACAGAGATCAACGACACCATCATTCACCGAACTTACGTTGACACGGGCAGCTCCGTCAATGTAATGTACCTCAGCACCTTCAGAGAGCTGCATCTGGAGAGGGGGTCCCTTCGGCCCATTAAGACCCCTCTTGCCGGCTTCACCGGCGATACTATTGATTCCGAGGGGGTAATAACCCTCCCGGTGATCTTCGGCGACGGGCTCCATAGAGCCCAGCTCGAAGTGGAGTTCGTCGTCGTCAACATTGACTGCGCTCACAACATCATCCTCGGCCGGCCAGCCCTCGAGGACCTCGAAGCCATCATCTCCATGAGGCATCTCTGCCTCAAGTTTCCCGCCGAGGGGGGCATTGGCTACTCCCGGGGGAACCAAAAAATTGCCCGCGCCTGCTACCTTCAGGTCACTAAGAAGGTCAGCAAGACGGAATTCCGTGTTGACACCATTACCGGAGCCGTCGACCAAGAGGAAAGAAGGCCGAGGGCTGAACCGGCCGAGGACGTAGAAGACTTTGCGCTCGATCCGGCCCAGCCGGAGAGAGTCGTGAAGATTGGAGCCCAGCTCCCTGAAGATTTGAAGACCGGCATCACCGACGCCCTCCGCGCCTACTCCACTGTCTTTGCATGGGGGCCGGAGGACATGCCGGGAATCAGCCGAAGGGTCATCACCCACCGCCTCTCGGTGGACCCTTCGGCAAAGGCAGTGCAACAACGAAGAAGACCCCTCTCCGCCGAGAGAAGGGAATTTGTGAAGAAGGAGGTCGCCATGCTCCTCTCCATCAAGCACATCAAGGAGGTGAAATACCCCTCATGGCTAGCAAATGTAGTCCGATCTCAACAAAGCATGCCCCATGGATCCATTCCCTCTACCAAACATTGATCAATTGGTGGATGAGACCGCGAGGTGTGAAATCATGTCCTTCCTCGATGCCTTCCGAGGGTACCATCAAATTTTCATGCACGAGGAGGACGCCGAAAAAACTGCCTTCATGACTCTCGAGGGCATCTTCTGCTACCTAGTGATGGCCTTCGGCCTAAAGAACTCGGGGGCCACTTACACCCGGATGGTGGCCCGAGTCTTTCAAGCCGTCCTAGGGCGCACCATGGAGGCCTATGTCGACGACATGATCGTCAAGAGCAAGCAATCTTCCAGCCATGCTGACGACCTCCGGGAAATCTTCGCCATCATGCAAAAATTCCACCTTCGGCTAAACCCGAAGAAGTGCACCTTCAGCGTCCAAGGGGGCAAGTTCTTGGGTTACATGGTGAGCCGAAGGGGTATTGAGGCCAATCCCGAGAAAATCCAGGCCATCATCAACATGGAGCCCCCACGCAATGTGAAGGAAGTTCAACGGTTGACGGGCCGCCTGGCAGCCCTCAACCGCTTCCTATCTAAATCGGCGGAAAAATCTCTACCCTTCTTCCAGATCATGAGGAAGACGGCTGGCTTTCTATGGACTCCAGAATGCCAGGGGGCTTTCGACGAGCTCAAACGATATCTATCTTCACCTCCTGTGCTCTCCAAACCCAAGGTAGGGGAGACCCTCTACCTCTACCTTGGGGTTAGCCCGGCGGCCATCAGCTCGGTGCTCATCCGGGAGGAAGACGGCATCCAACATGTCATCTTCTACGTTAGCAAGACCCTAAGGGAGGCCGAGCTCAGGTACTCCCCTGTGGAAAAAACGGTGTTAGCCATCGTTTGGACTGTCAAAAAATTGGGCCACTACTTTCAGGCTCACCCGGTTCAGGTCCTCACTCATCAACCCCTCGGCGCCCTCATGAGGAGCCCCACCAGCTCCTCCCGCATGGTGAAATGGGCTATCTTCTTGAGCCAGTACAACATTGACATCCGCCCAAGGCCTGCCATCAAGGGCCAAGCCCTGGCGGACTTTGTGACGGAGTGTACCGCAAGGGCAGCCACGGACGAGGAGCCCTCGGCTTCCTCGGACGACTGGTGGACCCTCTACACTGATGGCTCCTCCGCGACCAAAGCATGCGGGGGAGGGGTAGTCCTCATTACTCCCGAGGGCTTCAGGGCCTACTATGCAATCCGCTTCTCCTTCAAGGTCTCCAACAATGAAGCCGAGTATGAGGCCCTCCTATGTGGCCTTCGGCTGGCTGCCAACATGAGGGCTCGGCAGATCCACATCAAATGCGACTCCAAGTTGGTCGTTGGCCAAATCTCCGAAGAATATGAGGCCAAGGAGGGGAGAATGAAACAGTACAAGGAAGCGGCCAAGGAGTTGCTTAAGGTATTTGAGGCACACTCTCTCACTCAAATACCGAGGGCTCAGAACTCCGAGGCCGACATATTATCTAAACTCTCGGCAGACTCCCCCGAGCACATCTCCAAAATTGCCAAAATCGAGGAACTCAGCCTCTCAAGCATCCATGCAAGCCCCATGATGAACATGCAACAACGTCAGGAGGATTGGATCTCAGATATCACCGCCTTCATCTCCACAGGGCAGCTACCCGAGAATGAGGCCCGCGCTAAACTAGCTAAGCTGAGGGCTCCTAGCTACACCATCGAAGATGGGAGGCTCTACAAACGATCTTGCAATGGCACGCTACTTCGGTGCCTTCATCCAGATGAAGCCGAGGTCGCAATGGAGGAAGTGCACAGTGGCACTTGCTCAGCTCACCAGGGACCCTTCTCCATGTCCCGAAGGCTCATTCTCCAGGGCTACTTCTGGCCAACCATGGCCAGGGACTGTGCTGACCTTGCCCGGAGGTGCACCGCATGTCAACATTTCCAGAAAGCTCCCGGCAGGCCAGCGGTCAACTACGCCCCCATCAGCACCTCTGTCCCATTTTCTCGATGGGGGATAGACCTTGTGGGCCCTCTGCCGAGGGGTACCTCCAACAACAGATACATCATTGTGGCCGTCGACTATTTTACCAAGTGGGTGGAGGCTGAACCCCTCGCCAGCATCACAGAGGCGAAGTGCCGTCACTTCGTCCTCAAGAACATCCTCACAAGGTTTGGCGTCCCCCAGCAGATCATCTCCGACAATGGAACACAATTTGAGGCAGCCCCCTTCTGTGCCCTTCTGGAGGCATGGGGCATCAAACACACCTTCTCCTCCGTTGCCTACCCTCAAGGCAACGGGCAAGTAGAGAACGCCAACCGGACCTTGCTCGAGGGCCTCAAAAAGAAGCTGGAGGCTGAGGGAGGTGGCTGGGTGGAAGAACTTCACAACATCCTCTGGGCCTACCGCACTACCCCTCGGCGCGCTACAGGTGAAACACCCTTCTCCCTCTGCTACGGTTTTGAAGCCAAAGCTCCTACGGAAGTCACCCTTCCTACCCGAAGGGTGATCCAATATGACCCCGAGGTCAACGACAGCAACATGGCCCTCGACCTCCACCTCATTTCAGAACGCCGGGAGCAGGCCTTCATCCGGGCAGAAAACTACCGAAGGCAAGTTAAAAGCTACATTGACGCCAAAGTTCGAACCCGGGAATTTCAAGTGGGGGACTATGTCCTCCGGAGGAGGGAAGCCAGCCAACCAACCGAGGGGGGGGGGGGGGGAAATGGCACCAAAATTCGAAGGCCCCTACATCATAGCAGCCATCATCAAACCCGGGACCTACAAGCTCAAACGCCCCAATGGGAAAGAGGTCCCTAGGCACTGGAATGTACACCATTTAGTTAAATTTTATCAATAATGTAAGAGCGGCCAAGCCCTCATAACTAGTGAATGTACTATCCTATGGCCCAAGGCCTCCAATTTCGAAGAATGAAGATACATTCAAGACATCAATCCCTCATACTGACTACAGGCCCACCGCCTCACCACGAGAAAAACCCCCTCCGGCACCAAGTGCCGAGGGCGGACGCCATCAACACTTACAACGTCAGTGAAAACACGACGTGTTTTCAGTCAAGACCCCTCGGTACCAAGTGTCGAGGGAAGTAACCCCTATCACCAACAACAAGGAACACCATGTGTTTCATTCCCCTTCGGCACCACGTACCGAGGGTAGACGCCTACATCAACTACAACAAAAGAGAACACCAAGTGTTCCTACAGAAGACCCCTCGGCACCCAGTGCCAGGGAGATGCTCTCCTATCAACTTCCAAACATCTATCGGGAAACACCAAGTGTTTCGCTTGAAGACCCTTCGGTACCAAGTACCGAGGGTAGACACCTCCATCAACTGCAACAAAGGAGAACACCAAGTGTTCCTACAGAAGACCCCTCGGTACCAAGTACCGGGGGCTACACATCGAGACTAACACCAAGTGTTCTTTCTAAAAGCCGTACCCCACGAGGACGCATATACCGAAGGCGCCACCATCGGTGCCGGCGGCACGTAGTGCCCCCGGCCATTTGCAACTAGTGTGCAAATGAAAACCCTTCCTTGAAACGCTTTCCGCGTCACTACCCCCAGGGTGTGACAGGCATGAGAAATGCCCAGGATTCGACTTTCAAAAACGGAACGCTATCCGCGTCACTACCCCCAGGGTATGACAGGTATGAGAAATGCCCAGGACTCGACTTCCAAACCGAAACGCTCCCCGCGCCACCACCCCAAGGGTGTGGCAGGCCACGGACTATGTCTAGCGCCGAGGGGACGACTTTCAAAAATGAGGCGCTTTCCGCGCCATCCCCCAAGGGGAGGCAGGTTACGGACCACCATATCTTGTGCCCAGGAAACGTCCCTCGATCCCCTCGGAACTCGGAAGGTTAACCCGAGGGAGGAGAGCCATTGGTGTATTCTGATGGTCTCCTAATAGGCCCAGCCTTACCAAGAAACCAAGTTTCTTGATGCCTTCCCTTCACCACCAACCAAAAAAAAAAAGGGGGGGGGGGGTGAAGGGGAGTAGACTCAGCGAGAAATCAAAGAGTACACTCCAACAAATCACAAACATGCCGAGGGCTCCCCACGGGAACACCTCCGGTAATTGAAGACTCCTATTTCCCGAAGGATACTACTCAAAGAAATATCATCAGGAAACGGCAAAGACCACTACCTGGTCACCTCCGGTCACAAAAACACCGAAGGCTTCAACAATACAAAGGGACTGGACTATCTAAGGTCCACTAAACGGTACTTCAAACAAACACCGAAGGCATCTGTTATGCACAAATACCGAAGGCCCTTTCCCCATGACAAGGGTCAAATTCTACAACTTTTAAAGTATATGCCGAGGGCACACACTCCTCATTGGCTCTCTTCACAACAACAAGATTCAACATCAATTTATGCTTAGAAAAATTCTAAGTCCTGAAGGAGCAGCCCCCGGGCACCCGAAGGCTACGCAGGGAAGCAGCACCCGAAGGCCCCCGACCCAATCAATATTACAGCCAAGGGAATATGGTGGCCGAAGGCCATGCAATACAACAACACTTAAAAAAGTATTCTGTCCTAAATGAGTAGCCCCCGGGCATCTGCAAAGTGAGGTGGAATCAGAGGGCAGCTATCACCCGAAGGCTCCCAAGGGAAAATTTACACTTAGAAGATTTTCTAAGTCCTACATGTTTTCCCCCGGTCAACTACTCATACATCAAGGAGGGATGCCATCTCCCGAAGGCTCCCAAGGGAAAATCCACACTTAGAATATTTTCTAAGTCCTACATGTTTTTCCCTGGTCAACTACTCATACATCAAGGAGGGATGCCATCTCCCGAAGGCTCCCAATGGAAAATCCACACTTAGAATATTTTCTAAGTCCTACATGTTTTTCCCTGGTCAACTACTCATACATCAAGGGGGGATGCCATCTCCCGAAGGCTCCCAAGGGAAACTCTACACTTGGAAAATTTTCTAAGTCATACATATTTCACCCTCATCTCAATCGAGGGCTACAGTACACAAGGAATCAACACTCAAGAAGATCTTCTAAGTCCTAAAGAATTAGCCCCCGGCCTATTCAATATTTCCGTTGGGGCTCCACAATAGCCGAAGGCTACATGACATACTACACTTGCATAGATCTCTAAGTCCTGTGCGTTGGGCCCTCGGTCCAACATTCACACATCAGGAAGGGATGCCATATCCCGAAGGCTCCCAAGGGGAAATCTACACTTAGAAATTTTCTAAGGCCTAGGATTTGGGTTACTGCAAACACCCGAAGGCCCTACGGTGTGCTACACTTAGAAGATTTTCTAAGTCCTAATTGCCGCTGAACCCTCGGTTGCATATCCAGTAGAGGGTGCCCAACTACCGAAGGCTTCCAAGGACAAGCTACAATCGAAAAATATTCTAAGTCCTAGACATACATTCAAAAATACCGAAGGCATACACTCAAGGAAAACGAAGGCATACATTCAAGCAGAAAGGAATTGGAAAAACAATTCATATATACAAAGCCCGAAGGCATTCAATCATTCATCACAACAAAGAGTGAATATAGTTATTACAATGATTAAGCCGAGGCCATTACAAAACTGTTCAAATTACAGAATACATATCACATCATGTCATTCCCGGGGGCGGCCTCCCCCGATGGCTTCGAGGAAACTTCTGCATCGGCCTCAGGATCGTCACCCTCGGCTTCCCTTCGGAGCTCGGAATCCTCTAGGTCTGGCCTCTCGACATCAGGGGGGGAGAGGGACACGGATATCTGGCTGCATAGGGGGGAGCCCGTACGCCGCCGGATCAAAGTCCTTCGGCTCAACCTTCAGATGGCGGGCCATCCTCCGGTAGATGAGGGCTTGAGTGAAGAACTCACCCCCATCATAATATTGCTTACCCTTCCGGGCCATCCACTCCTCCCCCGGGCCCTCGGACCATTCATCAACCGAGGCCTCAACAACTGAAGACAACCATGCCTTGTGCCCCTCGGTCTTCCACCCCCCGTCCAGGAACCCGGAGATGGCCTCCTCCCGGGCTGTGGCGACAGCCTTCGCCTTGGTGGCCTCGGCCTCCTCGGCTGCTCTCCTTACGGCCTCCACAGCGGCCGCCTCAGCTTCTGCCTTCTCCTCCCTGAGCCTCTCGGCCTCCGCCCTCGCAAGCCGGAGGTCCTCCTCAAGCTGGGCCATCAGCTTCGTGGCCTGGGAGTCCCTAAGGATCAGCTCCTTCATCTTGGCGTCTTGCCTAGCTTTGTGGAGGCGCCATTCCTCCAGCCGTCGGAATTGCTCCCCGAGGGCAACGCAAGTCTGCAAAGATAAGCGGGTTGTCAGGGCCAAACGTGATTTCTTAGTTCAAAGTGGGAAACAAAGAAACAAACTACAGTGAACTCACCGTGAGGGAAGACCGGAGGATCCTGTCTTCAAGGGCTTGATCATCGTCAGCCCCGAGAGCTGCCCTGTCGATATCGAGGGTTATACCCCTCAGGAGCGCCCTCGGGTCGGCTGTGCCATTCAACACGGCCGTACCAGCCGGGAGGGAGAGCGTGAGGACCTCGAGAGATGGCTCCCGGACCACCCCCGGCACCTGCGCCGTCGGCATCACCGGAGGGTCATCTATAATCACCAGCGGGGGGTCATCCTTCGCGGCATCCCCCTTCTTTAACTTTTTAGGGGCTTGGGGGGGCTCCTTTGCCGACGGCTTTCTCTTAGCCGCAGCAGCATCGCCCTCGGGCTTTTTGAGGGGCGCACCGACGGGCTTTTGGCCACCTGCGTCCGGCCCCTTCGGATCCTTGGCCGGTTTGTTCTTGAATCGGGCGAGGCCTTTGACGTTCATCATACTTACTAGAACACCTGCAAAAAAAAATGAGGGGTTAGGATCGAGGGGTCACTATTAAGTGGCATAAAGGATTAACAAAACAAATGGACAAACGTGCTAAGATGAGGGTGAGAATGCCCTCAGCTACTACCTCCGGAGGCTCCCTCAAACACTGGGAACTTCTCATCAGTTTCCCCCAGGAACCGGTACCGTCGGAACCCGAGGGTGTAGAGATCTGCTTCTTTGGTGCAGTCCTTGATGGAGATATTCTTATCCCGGCCCTCCGGGATCATGGCCAGAATCCTGCCGTCTTTCTCGAGGGCGGCGCTCCTCCTCTTCTCGTGCCTCCTGAAGCGGTCACGCAGTTCCCTCGGGAAGGGGCTCTCGGCTAGCTTCACATAGCACCACCGGTCCTTCCACCCCTTGTTCGAGGAGGGCGCCTCGGTGAAGAGTTTGAACACGGATACCTGCTGCAGATTAGCGAATCCCTCGGCATTCGCGTGCCCCCCGGCACAGGTTGAAGCTCTGGAAGAAGAGATCCAGGCTAGGGGTCACCCCCGGGACTTATAGAGCTGAAGGAAGCCAGTGATATAAGAATGGCTGTTCGGGGTCAGCTGACAGGGAACCAGGCCAACGAACCGAAGATACTCCCGGAGGAAGGGGGTGCAGGGGGAAGCGGAGCCCCATGGATACTGAGAGGACGTGCACCGCAATGCAGCCCTCGGGAGCCCGAGAGAGAACGTCATCCGGACCCGGTGTCACCACGATGGCCGAGGGGCCCACGTGAAGCTGGGTGACATAGATGTCTGCCGCATCAACCTTCGACTTGATCTCCAATGCGGCGGTGTTCAGATAGGAGTACCCCTCGGGCATATCGAGGGGCTTCCCTTGATCTGCTACGCTGCCTTTCTTCTTGGGAACAACGGCCTTGGCCTTCTTCTTCCCGGGGGCCACCCGGAGGGGGACCGCATTCAGCGGCCGAGAGGTGCTGGCCTCCCCGGCACCCCGAGGGGGGAGCACAGCAACGGTGACCCTCTCGCTCTCCTTTTGTGCCTCCTCTTCAGCTGCTTGCCAGGCGATGGCCAACTCTTCGTCTTCACATTCCTGCTCAAAGCCCTCGGCCTCCGCCTCAGCTACGAGGGCTTTCTGCAACTCCAGGGCAATGACGGCATCCTGTCCCACCGAGGACTCCGCACTTGAGGACTCCACATCCGAGAGGACTTCATCCTCCACCGAGGGCGCCCCCGAGATATCTTGAGAATCACTCTGGGACGACATTCTGACTCTAGTTCGAAGGCTCGTACGACTAGTGTTTTCTAAATGTTCTATCTCCTAGCCTAAGGGCGCAGTACAGGCAGCTAAGAGGTGAAAGGTAACTGGAGAACTGACCTTAAGAATAGAGGATTCAACCGGGGGCTGCTGTTTCTCTCTCTAGAAAAATTGGCAGAGCTTCGCTAACAAGTTTTTCGCACACGGAGGAATGCCTGGCCTTGGGGTATTTATAGGCGAGGAATCCGGGCTTGGGCCTGGATTCCGGGCCTCCGGACGGACCGCCATCATTACACACCGCCATTTCACCCAACCGGTGACGCCGCCCACGAACAGCCAGCCATCCCACGCCACGTATGCCACCCCCCAACGGCTATATCCTGTCGTTACATATTCCAACGGCTATATTTCCAACGGCTATATTCTGGAAGCCCCCGGGTTTTGCTACTTCACCCCACTTCATCAAGGATTGCCTCCGGGTGCACTCACCCAGAAGTGCCCCCGGGTTGTGCCCCACACAGCACATTACACACGCCTTCGGGATCACTCCTTCAGATCCCTAGGGCTGCATATCAGGGCACCCCTCGGGGTTTCCCCCTCAGCACTACAAAACCGGGTAGCCCCCGAGGAGTGCCTCATTGACGGATGGCCCATGGCACACAGGTAATGGGAGCCCTCGGGTATCGTCATCACCAACTCATCAACAAACAGTGGACCCCCCGGTAACAACTTCACTGCTGCCCTCATCTGGCAGGCCCTCGATCCCTGGATTGAGGGGCTCCCCTTCGGCACCACCAGGACATCAACAGCAAGCCTTCGGCTAATCAACACAGGAGCCCTCGGAAGAGAGAGCCTTCGGCATTCCCGTCATTCTCCATTTTTCACCAAGGTTTGACATTTTCGATTCATCATTGGGGGAATTCGGTGCACTCTTTTTCCCTCATTAGGATTTTTTCCCAAAGGGTTTTTCCTAATGAGGTTTTTAACGAGGCATCCCCCCAAAATGAAACGAAAAGCGTCAGCCTTCGGCCCACAACGGCAACGTAACTACTTTACTCCTTTTCACCACTTTACAAATGCCTCAAAGAGTGGGGGACTGGAGGACCCCTTCGGGAAAATCATTAAATTACAAAATCTGTGAAATTCCAACAAACAACAAAGCAAGCCCTCAAGTCCCGACATGTGGGTAACTGAGGGACTGCCTTCGGCAGGGACATAAAAGCAACAACTCCTCACCAACTTCAGAGATCACAACGGGACAACATCAAAGGGCAAGCACAAATTACTCATTTTCCCTCAAGTACCTTTCGGCAAAAGGAGTGAGGGACTCCTGATGGAGTATATGGCCCGGGAACCCCCGGCCCACAGACTCCTACTACTCCAGCAAAGGCCCAACAGGCCCAACAGGCCCAACAGGCCCAAATCACAGCGCCCAGAGTACCAAGCAGTCCGCACAACGCACAGGGATGCCTTCGGCCCCCTGGCCGAAGGCTCCAAATTCTCACAGAGCGGGTTTCTCAAGCAAACTAAGAAACTGGGAGAAAACGGAGAAAACAGTAGCCCTCGGCACTGTGAGCCCTCGGCACCAGGGTGCCATCGGGTGGAAGAGCCCTCGGCTACTGCTCTATAGCCGAAGGCATCTCACTCGACAAGATATCCGCCTCACATGCGTACAGATCAACGTACCCCGCACAGACGTCCCATCCAACAGCCGCATTTAATGCGGCCACATGCGGCTGCCAGCGCCAACCAGTTGAGGTGACCCCTCGGCCAATGAGCACTTGACACGTGTCCCTGCCCGGCATTTATTGCTACTATAAATAGCACCCCATTTCCCCATTTGTAACCACGCTCAATACATATCGAATATACACTCTCTCTCTTACTTGTTTGCTCTGACTTCTCTCTAAGTTATTCCCCGTAATAACCTTTCGGATATATACCCCCGGGTAGACTATCCATCAATACAATTTTGATTTGCTTTATTAGTGTCCATTGGATGAATGATATCAATGGCTAGATATCATTCTTTTTTCTCTCCTAAGACTTCTTTCTCACAGGAACCATCCCCTATATATATATATATATATATATATATATATAACTTATCCTGTCCGAATGTTCGGGGTTCTTTCCGGTGGAATTTGTTTATGAAATGTTTATGGTATGTTCTTCATCAAGTCTAGTTTATCTATACCAAATTTCAGCTCAAAATTCGATCGAGAAGACCTTCAAATGATTTTTTGAAATTGACTGCGCCAAATTATACATAGAAAAACACAGTCAGAAGTGGGTGAGGCTACTCAAATGTTTGTCATAGGCTCATAGCCATCATCCCTAGAGTTCAATTTAATTACAAAAATATCTTGTAGCAGATGCATACAAACTTGAATCTTTTAGTTTTAAAATATTTTTTATTCAAGTATTTGAAAATACTAAATTCATTTTTTTTAATTTATTGCAAACATTTGTTTCGGAATTCGGACCTTTGAGTAGAGAGTATTGACGGCCTAGTAGAAAAAATCTGGTGACACGATGGGGTGCGCGAATGGGCTTAAGTCGGTAGTGGGCCTTTCAGGGTTTGACAACCGGCCGGCGGTAAACTTTGGCGCCACGATTTCCCGCTCGCTATATTTTTTCCCTCGGATGGATGCGAATCAGATCTGGCGCATGGCATCTCTCTGATCTATATATATATTCTTACGACGAGTACAGAATTTCCACACCACATCCTTCCTTACCATTTATTTACTGTTGATAGTAGTAGCAACTAGCAAGTAATCAATGGTTGTAACACTAGGTCCGGGCAAATTCTACGGCAAAAGCCTCCCAAGGCCGCGGATCTACGAGGACGTGAAGTTCAACGACCGTCGAGTGGACCCTCCCGTGCCCGTCTTCGATGCCCTGATGTCGTGGGCCGAGGAGGCGCACTGGTCTATGGGCGGCCTCAGCTTCAAGCACCACCGCCTTCAGGGTCGGATCGAGGGCAACATCAACAAGTTAAGGGAGGAGGAAGAGAAAGTGCATCGGAAGTCATCCGTCACCTCCCCTGTCATGAGCACCCCTTCACCTCCGCCCGCGCCGCTCGCCTTGAAGCGAAAGCGGCGCTTGATCTGTGAGGCCGAAGATGACGATGAGTCTCATAAAGCGTTTCCCGTCAGGAAACTAGGCGATGATTTCGATAGGATAGCGCACGAAAGCGACGCAGCCGCACGGACCCGGGCACAGAAAGCCGCGGATATGGGGATCGAGAAGAGGGGGCCAGCGACTCCCGGCGGGAAGAAGAGGGTTTCTCCAAGATTTTCTAAGCGCGAGTTGTCATGAAAGTGTTCGATCCATAAAGATGTGTGCTTGTTCCTTTTATTTTTTGAAAGGAAATTTAATGAACATGTATTGGGTTATTATTTCTGTGTTGTCATTTCTGTCCATAGAGGCACGGGTGAAAAACGGCTCTCGTTTATCTAATGGGGTGTCCTCTGTGAATTGTTAAGGATTTTAAAGGAATAATATATATATATATATATATATATATATATATATATATATATATATATATATATATATATATGTGTGTGTGTGTGTATGTGTGTGTGTGTGGAGCTTCCTTTGTGAAAATTCGGGGAAGCAATTTGCTATAACGAAAAGGAATTTGCGACCAAAGCTCCATGTTAGATGTCCGCAATTGATCTATGCTCACAAAGGTAATTAGGGCGTCAACCATAACGAAAGAGAAACACAATACGAAGTCTGAGAATAGGAAGGGATTTCAAATTTCATGGATTTCAAATTCCATATAAAATCTTAAGGATTCTATATAATTCCATATAAATGCATCAAAATCTCATTCCTTTAAAATCCTTAAGAATCCGTATCGGTGACATCCCTAATAGTCCATTAGATCGGGAAAAGGGGTAAGAAATGGCTAGAGGTTGGGGTGGGGAAAGACTTTTTTTGGGCATAAATGTGGCGTAAATGAAAATGGCATAAATGTCCCATCAATCATCTTTTTGGAAAATTTTAAATATGGTCTTATTTTAACTCCTAACTTTTCATCTAGTATTATTTTGACCCCCTAATATATATTGGAAACTATATTTGGTTCTTATAGAATAATATACACAAATCCCTTACATAATCCGTCTCACCACCTTTAACAACAAATCATACAAATATTTCCTCCTTTCAAGACTTCTTGAAGAACAAAAAGGTCTCACTTTCGTTCATATTTCACCTCATCTTAGATGCAACACTTGCGGTTGCTGATGCTATTTTTGGATGAAACTTCCGCACATCTTTTCTCTTGATAACCTCCAGCTTAGGTGATTTCGGCATTGTCACCTGTTTGGACGATCTGCATTCATAAGACCACACAACATGTCCAATTAGGCGGCTACGTCTCGAGCACAAAAGAGTGAAACCAAAAAATGATACTTATACTTTTTTCAAGTACTTGGAAATCAGAATTTCCACACTTTACCGAAAAAATGTGCTTTTAAAACCATTTTCTTTCCAAATTTCGCATCTATTTCCCTCTATATTTTTTTCGCAACAACTTTCTGAAGGACAGTTAAAGTACAATAAATAACAAAAATAAAAGATCTATAAAAATGATGGGGAGAAAACCCACAAAAGGCACATACTTTTGAGGTAAGAATGGTTGATCAAACTTCGGGACTGGTCTCGCATGTGGCACCAATGTCCTCCTCAACTGTTTCAATGCCTTCTGCTCCTCTATCTATAACATATTAAAAGCAAAATAAAATAAAATAATAAACAGTTACTCCGTATTTGTTTCCTAAAAGTAAACAAGCAGAACTTTTTTTTGAGGAAACACTAGTTATTTATTACTCCCTCAGTCCCAAATTGTAAGATACATTTACTATTCACTTGGTCAACATAAATCACTCTTAATCTTTTACTTTATATATCAAAATTTTATGAAATTTGAATTATTTTTTGCAGGTTTTGTAGCGGTTTTAATGTAATTTCTGAATATATAAATTTTATTTTCTAAAACTATTTTGAGTGTTGACATGGATCAATTTGTTTTATCGTCAGTCAAACATCGTAAACCGTAAAGTATCTTACAAATTGGGACGGAGGGAGTATTAATCAAGGATACAGTAATACAAGAAGGATTATGATATAGCAATAGCAAAGCAGAACTTAATTAGCCATGATATTTTGATGTTATTTGCTTACCATCCTCGCAGAGTCTGCCTCATCTCTGTGCCTTTTATACATAACCTCTTTCTCCTTTATCTGTACACTTGCCAAATTTATTACGAGTCCACAAGTTTTGTTTAATCAATGGCTCGATGAGCGGTAGTAAAACTTGTGACGAACAACTATTTACCTTCTCATCAAATTTCGCTCGATCCATGGCACGATGTTCCAGATGCAGGTTAAACACCTGAACCTGAGTGAGAGGCTTACGTGTTTTTTCAGGAACTGGAATTGGGTCCCTGCAATCGCAGCTGATAAACAATATAAATATACTTTCTTTTAGGTTTACACTTTTGAATCAGGAACCTAGAAACTAATATTTAGAATATAATATGATACTAGGAAATCCAATGAAAAAAATTGTGGGAGAAACATAAAGATAAGCTCAAACTTAATATATTTATTTTAAATATTTCAATAAGTACTTTATTTATTGTTTTTATATTATATTATACACAGAAACACATCTAAATACATACGTAGTATAAGTTTCACAAACCAAGAATTGTAACATACCAACATAGCCTATAATTAATTAGGTTATTGGATAAGCATATGTGATGTACTAGACTTGGGTTCTTACTCTTTTAGAACTGGTTGTGCTTTGAATATCCTCATCATGGCCTCTTCCTTCTCCAACCTTTCCCTTTCTTCCATTTCCCTTTGAATTTCATGTTCATGCCTAACCAGACTCTCTAATTGAAAAGGTTCTGGTCTTGTGCATTGTTTGGGCTCTGGTTTTAGAGGAATCTGCATGGATGATGGGCTTCGTGGTTAGTTAAACAATGTTCGGGAACAGTAATGGGAGAGAACTGACAAATGCATACCACGGGGTAATCAGTGGTGTAGGGATAAGGGGTTGCTTTAGGAACTCTAGCCCTTTCTTCCTCAATCTGTTTTTGCAGAAGTTCCCCAAATAGTCTTTTTACTTTCTCTGCCCCTCTCTCCTGCAACCAGTAAAGCAAACGTTGGAAATTTAAATATTTCCAAACCTCAAGGGTTCATTAGGAACTCGGAAAACATAAGGTGAAACAAAGCTTCAGGAAAGCGGGTTTACTTTTTTCCTAGCCTTTCCCTAGCCTTTACATTTTAAACCAATGCTTGCATCCCGCGATGCAAATGTATTACGTATCCCAGGTAACCGGTAAACATGCATACCTCTGTGTGTAGATGGAAAGGATTTATCATGGTACTTCTAGGAACATATCTCTCATTTTGTGGTTCTGAATTCAGCGACAGCTGAAAAATTTATGAACAATAAAATAGATAACCATCATTATGAACAAAACCATTGCCCAGTATAAATTTCCTTCTGATGTAATATAACACGGACCTTGTCAAATATATCAGCAACATTTGTTGGTGCTGGTGGGATCCTTTCATCTGTAGCAAAGTGAAACTCTTGTGGCACAGTAGCCTGCCTCTTTGTGTTGAAAAATATCCCCACATCCCCTTTACTTTCAAAGATCTATAATGATTACAAATAATAATAACAGTTAAAGGAGAAAACTAATAAGCTTTTGAAAACATAAAAATGTGTTCAATGTTTGGATTTATTCCCAAAATACCTTCTTATTCAATGGTCTTGCCTTGAACTTGGGAAGGTTTTCAATTTCTTCAATTTCGAGTTCTTCAGAAGATTTTATCTTAGGAGGGCGGGCCCGCATCAAGGTTTGGAGAATGGGTGATTTGGGTGCTGTAAGATGTGAGGGCTTCCATGGACGACACTGCAAATAAACAAGTACTCCATATGTATTATGCATGGCATACATGCAACCTAACAAGTAACAACATGCGATTCGACAACCATCATTATGCTCAACAAGTGTTAACAACAAACACGTAATGGCAGTACCTGATTGAGCTCTGATGAAGCCACGGTAGATGTTTCAGCATTTAGGTTTGCCCGTGCCATGGTTTCCAAGTGAAACTCCTGCATAAGAAACGGATTGCCTAAAATACCAACTGTAGTATAACTAATGCATTCAGAACAGTTGCCCTGCACTTTTACCAACCTTAAAATCCGGTAGTTGGGGTGTAGTCTTTTGCATTGCTGGTAAACTTGGGGATTCAAAGATCTGTAGGGGGCAAAAAGAGCACACTCAAGCCAGATGATAAAGCCGGAGGGGGAGCACAGCCACTTAAAATCTGAAGTACCTTTTTATTGAAGGGCCTAGCCTTGAACTTCGGAAATTTTGCCATCATTTCTTCTTCTAATTCGGCTGAGCTCTTGAATTTTACTGGACGATAACGTTGAGCTGTTTCAAGTTCAGGTTCCTTGGGCATAGTGAGTGTAAGTTTAGACTTTCTTTGCACTGATCCGCCCAAAACATCCTAAAAAGAACAATTAAAAGTTCAATGAAATCTTTACACAATCAAACTCTTAGGAATGTTCTGCAAATAACACATATATTTACTTGCGACATTGCACAATTCATGTGTGGCAATAACATTTCCCTAGTACTGGATTGGAACTTATTCATCATTTCTGCCATTGAAACAAATGGGACTGCTGGTTCCCGAACATAAATCTGAAATAGGAGGATTTTATAATGGTGCATTAGAGTCTCAAAATAAATATCCAGACAGGTAATGCTAGAGAGGGGAAAGTGCATACTAACCTTTCTGTGTTCTGTGCATGAATTTCTTGTAGAAGAACGATGTAAGTTGAAATTGCTGTTAGATTTATGAGGAAGATTTATGGGTTTGATGTTGAGGATCTAAAGAAAATGTAGAACAAACCAAGCAGGTTAGATATTTGCGTGTGGAAAAAGGTTGTGCATAGCAAGGTAAACATTTTTTGCCATAAAGTTTCCCATACCTGTCTCGATTTCCCCCCTTCAAGTTTTTGCTTCTTTATAGCTTGGTTTTCTTGAACAAGGTTTGGAGCTCCTGAAGTATTTTTCCTGTTTGTGTTCCTGAGCAAGATTAAATTGCTACGATCATCATGCTATATACTTTATATACACCTGGAAGCTAGGAGAGTGAATATATATTGCGAAGCATAGATTTATACCTGCTTCCACTTGCAACATTTATACTTCTCATCTGTGATTGGGGCTTTGACTTTAATGCAGAAGGGTTCCTAATCGTACTTGATACCTTTCTGTCTGTCTGCTGCTTCTTAGCATCACTCAGCTGAACTGCCGCCTGAGTAGTTTCTTTTGGTGGTAGAGGGGTGCATGCTCCTGCTTTAAGTAAACTACGAAGTTAGTAATTGGTTTAGTTGCTCACAATCCATGCCAGCACTACACAAGTAAATATTCAAAAGGCAGAACACACCACCTTGGAGGAGTGAAGACTGCTTGTTTTGAACAATGGACTGCTTCTCCTCACATAATACCTGAGAAAAATGCACAGTATAACTACATATTCTTTTCTTTTACAATGTAAATCAATGTAAATCCATTGAAGATTAAAGCATAACGTACTTGACAGGGTTCTTTAACTACATGATGATTAGTCATTTCTTCCTCGAGTAGAACTGGTTTAGGCTCAATGGAAGACCTTGTTACTTCCATTGGCACCAATGCTGTTTCATTTGGATTATGAGATGGTGCAATGGAGGATTGGGGAGTTGAACCGTGACCCTGAAATGAAGGGAAAAAATAAAGTTGACTTTTGCATCTCAATAATGTATAGCTTGGAATGCAGTCCTAGGGAAGAGGTCCTCATACCACCACCTTCTGCATCTGTCCGCCTTCTGTAAAGTCACATATACTCTCAAGCTTCACAAATCTACTAGTCTTAATCCTTGGCATTACAGCTGAAAAAGTTGAGAAGGGGCATACACTATTAATTCCAACCCAAGACTAACAGCAGATGCAAGTATGAAAGAGTAGCAGCAAGTGATAAATCAAATCATCCAGGAGCCTAAGATCTCAAAACATCTCAAGGCCTAAAATCTCTACAACCCATGCTCACGGATCACACGCATTCAGTAAAGCCCATCAAGTTCAAATGAAACCCTAAAATTAATCATGTGCGGGATATAGGTATTGAATCGAAATGTGAGAATTGATCAAACAGGATGGGTGAACATACGAGAAGGGGCATAGCTGAGTGCAGACTCGAACCAGAGTTCGGCCTTATGTGCATCCTCCTGAGTCTCGCCGTGAACAAAGTCATAGAACCGTGGTGCCAAAAACTCGTAAGTCTCATCAACTACCGATGCATTCGGATCGTCCTCTGGGGCCATTGACGATCGGATCAGAAGAAAGACGGCCTTAGAGTTGATAGAGTTGAAAGCTATTGGCGAAGTAATAGAGAGACGTTATGACAGGGTTACTGGATTTGATGAATGAAATGTAATGAAAACGCGAAGGGAAGAAGAAATACCTATAGAAAGGAATTAACTTTTATGTTTCAGGTTAACGGTCGAATTTTTTGAAAGTGGGTTGAGTCCCTATTTAGATTGTCGCCACATAGCAGCCAGCGGCAACGATAATAATAAGAACAATACGGATTACTACAAGGAAAAATCTATACGTTTTTTACGGGTCTTCTATAATAAATTTACGTTTATTTACGTAATCTCAGAATAATTCCGCATTCACACTCTATCTTCTTTCGTTGGACATTGACGGATTTATGATCTATTATATCAGTTTTTTACCATTTCTTTGAAAATCTAACATAAATAATTCAACATTTCACAAATCTACTCAAAACGGTCTCATATTTCATTTTTTTTTATCCGTAAAAATTAATATTCTTTATTTTCATCGACACTTTTTATTCCTTTTTCTACTCTTTTGTTCTTATTTGTTTTCCTTTTTTATTATTCTATTTCCCACTATTATGGGAGATTTTTTTTTTGTAGAATTTCCTTGCAAAATAGCTCTTTTTGGCGTTTTCTTTTTCTTTCCGTATTTTTATTTCATTTCCTTTTTTACGTTTTTCTTCTTAAACATTCCCTTCTTATTAAATATATTTTTCTCATTCTACTTTTTGTTATATACTACGTATTTTTTTATTTTCACTTTTCTCTTTTTTTCTTCTTGTTAATTTATTTATGTTTTTTCTAGCTTCTTTCTTCTTTTCTTTCTTCTTGTTATCTTACTTCCACCATCAATACGTTTTTTCTCCTTTCTTTAGTATCATATTTCTCTAAGTAAATCGATCCATTAATCTCATCAATTGTTGGAAAAGCACTATGTGATGAAAAGATTACGGAAGAATAAAGCATTTGGAAAATGTAAAGAAAAATAAAACATTCGGGAAAATGTAATTTTTTCTTTCTTTCATTTTCGTGAATGTTTTGTTTTTCTATTAATTTAATTTTCCCTGATCTTTTTGTCACATAGAGTTTTTCACATAGTTGATGGAATTACTGGATGGACTTACATAGAAAAATACGATTGATAGAGTATATCTCCTGAATTCTAGAGAGAAGTGAGAGTTAGAGAGAGAAGTGCAATAATATGCTTCAATAGAATGATTTTGTAACCCCTATAACTACTCCCAAGGGGAGTATTTATAGAGAAAATTAGGGTTGGGCTCCCAAGTCTTGGGCTTGGGAGGCCCATTTACAACTGGACCGCTACTGGACCGAATACAAAGCCTCTAATGGGCTGTACAAATGAGTAAGTATAGGATCCGACTCTGGGAGGTCTTCGTGGCCGACGAGGGCACGGCCGACGAGGGCACGGCCGACGAGGGCACGGCCGACGAGGGCACCCGAGTCCCTTGGACTCAGGACCGTAATCTGAGTTGGCTTCCTCTCGGCCGACGGGGGCGTCTTGGCCGACGAGGGCGCCACTCTGTTGTCTTGTGCTCTGTTCTTCCGAGTATGTGGGTCCTGGGGCTCAGACCCATATACTCCATCAAGAGTCCCCCACTCTCTAAGCTGAGACGTAGACGAAGTGAAGGAGAGTAGATTTCTGTGCTTTGTTGCTTTTGGCCGACGCGGGCATTTCCAGGCCGTTAGCCGTTGCGGCGTTGGCGTTGTTTCCTCTTTGGTGATCCTGTTCTGTGCCTTGGCCGTTACCTGTTCCTCGCTGTGGCGGGGAGGCCGTTGTTTCCTTAATTTGTTTTGGGACGATGATTGTCCTTCTTTCAATGGTGGACGTTGAAGGCGCGCTTTCCCTTTCCTGGACGTTGGTGGTTGAAGTTTGTTTGGGCCGGTGAAGCCGTTGGGTTTGTTCCTTGCTTTGAGGACGATGGCCTCATTTTCTTTGTGTGGCCGATGAGGGTGTTTGCGCACTCCTTTTGGCCGTTGCTGGTTGGCCTTCGTGTTTTTTGGCCGAAGAGCCCGTTAAGATTAATTGTTGGCGGAGGACGATGTGGCCATGCTTTGTGGCTACTTTGTTCGCACTTTTTTGTTTTGTTGAGGCCGGTGTAGCCCCCCAGTCCCCCACTGCTTCAGGCCGAAGAGTGTGAGGGGTGAAAGGAGTTGCTTGAGTCCCTGGACGAAGCGGTCTCGCCGTAGTCCCCCTGAATCCAACTCTCATGGCGATTTTCTGGCCAAGGTAACCCTGTGGGAGAACCCTTGTGCGCAGATCGCTTGTAGAGAGTTATCATCAAGGGTTATTACGAGGAGCCGAAGGCTGTGGGCTATTTGTCCCCTTTGTTCTGTGGCCGTTACGTTCCTGGCCGTTGCCATCCGCTTATTGTTTGGCATTCGTGATCTTGGTGAGCAAGTGGGACGTTGTGGGCGCTTGCTGGCAGTTGTAAAGCCGCTGAGTGTGTGTAGGCCGTAGAGTCTGATTTGCCGGTGGGCCGTTGATATGGGTTGGTCCTGGCCCGTTGGTGACGTGGTGGCCCCCCAGTGGTGGCTGTTGATGTGGCCATTGGGTGAGTGCCACGTGTAGTGACCGTCGGTGGGGGGTCTATAAATACCCCTTCCCCTCCGACGAAGAATCACATTTGCATTCTGAATTTGTCGAAGTGCTGGCCGATTTTCTAGAGAGATAAACTCCCAAGCCTGTTCTTCGTGTTCTTCGTTGTTTGAGGTTAGTGTTCATCACGATCTTCCTCACTTTTCATATTTTGCTCTGTAAGTAGTTGATCTAGTGTTAGGCGTTTAAACACCTTTAGATCGTAAGTTGTTCTCCTTAAGTCCGTAAAAGTAGTAATGAAGAGCTTGAACGAGGACTACTACCCCTACGACGACCAGCCCTCCACGAGGTCCCTTGACTACGAGGTGCTCGAGGAGTTTGAAGAGGAGATAGAGCGTTTGAGCCCCTACAAATCTGGAGAGCTGATGGACGAGAAAGGCGAGGACGAGGAGTCCGCCTCCTCTTCGGAGGGTGAGGACGTAGGCGCGTCCCGAGCGGTGGACGGGGCGTCCACTTCTGCTGCCGTTCCGTGCCCGAGGCCGGTATCTGCCGTGAAGGGCGCAGCTAAGCCGAAGAGGGTGAGGAGGCCGAAGAATGGGCCGGGTCTCTCCTACTTGGACCTCACCAACATATTCCTGATCAAGCCGGAGAGCAGTGCGGCCGACTATCTTGTCGCCCAGATGTACGTGGGGCCGTTCGGGCGGGTTAGGGCACCCAGGCCGACGGACCATGTTCTACTTCCGCCACCGGGATACTTCGGAGTATACCCGATGAGTTTTGCTAAGGGGTTGAGGTTCC
Source organism: Cuscuta europaea (assembly GCA_945859875.1). Taxonomy (NCBI): domain Eukaryota; kingdom Viridiplantae; phylum Streptophyta; class Magnoliopsida; order Solanales; family Convolvulaceae; genus Cuscuta; species Cuscuta europaea. The sequence goes on along the minus strand of CAMAPE010000011.1, from coordinate 4,855,725 downwards.
CCCTTCACCCTTTCGTCAATGAGTATCTGGACATGGTGGGGCTTCCTCCGGCCCTGCTGACGCCGAACAGTTATTCCTTGATAGTGGGCTTCTTGCTTCAGTGTGAGGAGTTGGGCTACAGGCCGACCACGGCCTTATTCATGAACTTGTACCAGATCGGCCGAGGAAGCCACAAGAACTGTGCGGCCTATGCTACTCTTCAACAGCTGCCGAGGAAGAGGAGCTTCACGGATTTGCCTACGTCCATTCATGGGTGGAAGAGCAAGTTCGTGTTTGTGTCCATTGGTGAGAGTGGCACCGAGTTCCCCTCCCTCGGCCATACCGGGAGGTTCAATCTTCATGACCCGCCGAAGAGCTCTATTTTGGACGCTCAGGTGGAGGCTTTCCTGGAAGGGGGGCCGAGGAGCGTGAAAGATTACGTCACTGAATACAAGATGACGGCCCTCGGCTTCTTCAGATATCACTTGTATGGAGATAAGGAGGATGACCTCCAACTCTGGCCGAGGATGACCACCACCTTTGAGGAGGCCGATGGCCCGGATTTGGGCATTCCTGCTGAGGCCGATGGTAATTTTTCTTCAGCTTTCTGTCTTTACGTTTTGTCCTTTGCCTTACTAATCTGTTTGTTTTTCCTTTGTAGAATTTGTCATGGACCGGCGTTCCATAATGGCCGTTGCTAAGGCCAAGGCGGCCGAAGAGCTGGCTGCTAAGGCGGCCGAGGCGGCCCGACGTGTCGCTGCTGGAGGGAGCGGGGCTACTGCTGATGCGGCCCCAAAGCCTGCCCCGTCCAAGAAAAAGAGACCGGCCACTGACGGCCAGAAAAAGTTGACCGAGGCCGGCGTGAGCGTCTCTAAGAAGACGAAGAGGGCTCCTTCCCCTTCTCCGGCTAGTGAGGCCGGTACGCTTACTGTCCCCAGCATGGGCGATGGTGGTCCCGTCGTGGACCTTACTGTTGTTGATGATGCCGCCCCAGCGCTTCCTCTCGTCCAGGAACCACGGACGCAGAGGGCCGGCAAGGAGATTGCTGGTGCCACCTATCAGAAAGTGATAGAGTACCCCGTCGGCGGGGGCGTGTTTAATGAGCTCGTCCCCGGCCACGTCGTCCTGGCCAAGGCCATGCCGGCCAAAGATCGGGCTCATTTGAAGAAGCTCGAGGACCCGAAGATTTATGAGGGTGGCATGGATCTCCTCGTCCAAGTAAGTGATTGTCCTTATATTCTTGTCTCTCTTCGTCTATGTAGAGTTTCTGCCTGACCTTTGTTTTTCTTCTGCAGAGTGCCTTCATGCTTATGGAAAGCCATAAGAGGCAGTACTGGGAGATAGTCCGCCTGCAAGCGCTGGAGCAGAAGGCTGCCTCGGCCGACGAGGCGGTAGCTTGCCTTGACCGGCTCCGGGAGGATGCCAAGGCGCTGCAGGCCAAAGCTGATGAGGCCGTCGCGGCCAGGGACGTCGCCTTGATCAAGCTCGAAGAGAGCAAAAGGGAGCTCGCGGAGTCCCATAGGGCGCTTGAGGCCGAGAAGCGCAGGAGCGAGGAGGCTGTCAAGGCGAAGGCTGAGGCCGAGGCCGCCGTCGTGAAGGCTGCCGATGAGGCCGTCGAGAAGTTCTTGGCCGAGGGGTGGAAGGCCGATGAGAGGCTCCCCTGGTGCTACGAAGTGGTGGCCGCCAGGCTGGAGAGTTGGGGGATGAACTCCCCTGCCGGCCAGGAGTATTTCAGCCGGGAGATGTCCGTTTACTACAACCTGGGCCAGGAGCGGATGCAAAGGCTCCTGTGTCGGCGGCTATCCCGGGCGTTGAAGGCCATGAATTACACTTCTGGATGGGCTAGACGGAACCTGAAGCTGCCGAAGCTGATGAAGGATCCCGAAGAGCAGGCCAAGCTTCCGCTGTCGGAGCGGGAGTCCCCCATAGAAAGCTCCGGCCTCGGCGAGCCGGACTATACTGAGTTCGACTTCCTGGATGATGCTACCAGTGCTGCGCCTGCTGCCGGCCAAGAAGCTGAGGACGAAGAGGGAGCTGATGAGGCCGATGAGGCGGCCGCAGATGGAGGTGGCCCCGAAGCTTGATTGGCTACTTTTTGTAATTAGCTTCAATTTTTTGCCAAGTGATGTAACGGCCGTAGTGCCCCCCAATTGTAATGAAATTTATCAATTGAAGAAATTTTTGCTGTCCTTTTCGGTCTTGAATCCTTTGTGTGCTTGTTTGCTTTGTCATTTCAATTATATAAATTGTCTAAGTATCAAGTCATAACTTGGGTCACCCGCGAGTGTCTGCTACGTCCGTGAGGTTGGCCTTCCCGTCCAGTAGTCTGGTCGGCCTATGCCTCTGCTTTACTGTCATAACACTTAGGATTTTGTTTCAAAAAATTTCCCAAGTGTTTTTGGGTCCATGTAGCTGCTGTCTTTACGGCCTAGTGGCTTGATCGGCGTGGACGTGGTTTTATAACACTTAGGAATTTTTCTTTCGGCCTAGTGGCTTGATCGGCTGGGATCCACTTAGGTGCTTTTCTTTCGGCCTGGTGGCCTGGTCGGCTTGACCGGTGTTCCTTCGCTATCATAACACTTAGGATTTTTCCACAAAATTTCCTAAGTGTTTTTGATTCCTTTTAGGTGCTTCCCTTTGTAGCCCTGACCGCAGTGTCCGTTCCGTCCACGCGTTGGCGTCCTTATCGTCCTGGCCTTGGATTCATCCCAGGTGTTTTAGCCAGGGCCGTTGTCGGCTTGTAACCCTTAGATAATTTCCCGAGTATGAATGTTAGGTATTTTCGTCTTCGCGGTGCCACTGCCGGCCAAGGTCTGGCTTGTGGCCGATGAGGGTGCTGGGTAAAGAATAGCCTGTCCAAGGAGATGGTCCTGTCTTCGTCGGCTGGCCATGGTTCCAAGGCCTGCGTCGGCCATTCGAGGTACTGTGGCAAGTAGAGGTTGTTTCTTGATTACTTGATCCTTTCGAGGGTGTGATAAGTGCCCGCTTCGTCTTGGTCATCCTCAGGATTGCGATGCTTTGTTTCATACCAAGCGTTGGTGCCTTAAAGGACTATGGCCGATGAAGGTCACCTCTCGCGTGTCACCCAACCGATGTGGTTGGGGTTTTAAAGGCGTGTGTATCGGCCTTGATTGTTCCCTCGTGGTGTATGGACGTGTCGTCCATGCTGCCTGTCAGTGGTACGAAACTTGTGTTCAACTGATATGTACTTGGCTGAAATGGGCCTGAATTTTGGGGATTTTATTTTTTCATTGCTCGGGGCCGGCAAGTGTGCACGGCCGTCGGCTTCCCTCTTTTTCCCTTGTATGTTTTTTTTTTCGTTTCGGGGGGTATCCTTCTTTCAGGCTTCGGCCGAAGGGTGTGCTCGTCCTTCGGCCGGTTCGGACTTCGTTTATAACGTCCGTGGTCTCAGGGCGGGTCCCGTCGCCTATTTAGGACGCGGGCTAGACTTTTGGTCGGTTTCCAACGGCTGTCGTTGCCCATCCCTGAGTTTTGGGATTTTGTCACCTCGGCCCTGATTTCAGGCCTGTCGTCCTGCGATCTGGCGCGTGGACGACGCGGTGAGCTTCCCGTTTCAAGACGTGGGCCGTTTGCGGGCCCCTCGTCCTGGGGACATCGTCGGCCATACCTGAGCGTTTCGCTTCTAGGCTTACGGGGCCAGGACGATGTGCTCTCTCAGCTAGGCCTGAGCCCTTCGCTGATACAAAATACAATGGAGTGCCTGAGCTTGTCGCTCGTAGGCTGCAAAATGCGAGGGGCCATGTCGGCCAGACCTGAGCCTTTCGCTCTAAGGTGGCCGACGAGGGCACCTGCTAATGTTTTACTTTGAATTCCAGGGAAAATCAGAACGTGATTTTATTCATAAGTGGCTCGAGGCCGAGGGTGGCGTTCAATCAGTAACCCGTTAAGGGGTGAGGGCTTCGCCGTCTGCACCTCCTTCGGATTACTGATAAAACTTCACCAGATGGTGTACATTCCATGTTCGTGGTACATTGGACCCATTCGGGCGTCTAAGCTTGTAGGTGCCGGGTTTGACCACGGCACTGACGATGTAGGGCCCTTCGTACTTCAATGCTAGCTTGCCGCCCTCTGTTGGCTGGCTTGCTTCCCTTCGGCGGAGGACGTAGTCCCCCACCTGAAATTCCCGGGGACGTACCTTGGCGTCATAGTATGATTTTACTTGACGCCGGTAGTTCTCTGCTCGGACGTAAGCTTGCTCACGCCTCTCATCAACCAGGTGTAGGTCAATCTTCATGTTCTCTTCGTTGGTGTCAGGCTCATATTGCTCCACTCGCCGGCTGGGGATGGCTACTTCCGTGGGCGCCTTCGCCTCAAAGCCGTAGCACAGGGCGAAAGGTGTTTCGCCTGTCGCCCTCCTTGGCGTGGTTCTGTAGCACCACAGGATGTTGGGGAGCTCGTCGACCCAACTACCTCCTGCGGCCTGGAGGTTCTTCTTCAGCCCTTCCATTATTGTTCTGTTGGCGTTCTCGACCTGCCCGTTGCCCTGAGGGTAGGCAACGGAGGAGAAACGGTGCCTCACCCCAAACTCCCGGAGGAGCTCCTGGAAAGGGGCTGCCTCGAATTGGGTGCCGTTGTCTGATATAATCTCCTGGGGGACGCCAAAGCGTGTAATGATGTTCTTGTAAACAAATTTTTGGCATCTGGCCCCCGTGATGCTGGCCAAGGGTTCCGCCTCGATCCACTTGGTGAAGTAGTCGACGGCGACGATGATGTAGCGGTTATTACCGGCGGCTCTGGGCAGGGGGCCGACCAGGTCAATCCCCCATCTGGAGAATGGAATTGCGGTGCTGACCGGGGCATAGTTGACAGCTGGCCGACCAGGGGCCTTCTGGAGTACCTGGCATGTGGTGCACTTCCTGGCCAGGTCAGCGCAGTCCCGTGCCATCGTCGGCCAGAAGAAGCCCTGGACGACGAGACGCCGGGACATGCTGAAAGGACCCTGGTGCGAGGAGCAGACGCCACAATGAACTTCTTCCATGGCGGTATCGGCCTCGTCCTGGTGCAGGCATCGGAGGAGAGTGCCATTGTATGACCGTTTGTAGAGTTTGCCATCTTCTATGGTGTAGCTTGGGGCCCTGAGTTTGGCAAGTTTGGCCCTCTCCTCGTCCGGGGGCAACTCCCCCGTTGTGATGAAGGTGGTGATGTCGGAGATCCAGTCCTCTGGTCGCTGGTGGACGCACAAGACGGGGCTGGCATGGATACTGGACATGCTCAACTCCTCGATCTTGGCCAACTGGGAGATGTGCTCCGGGGTGTCCGAGCTGAGCTTGGAGAGGATGTCGGCTTCGGCGTTCTCGGCCCTTGGGATCTGAGTGATCTCATGAGTTTCAAACGCTTTCAGCAATTCCTCCGTCGCTTGTTTGTACTGCTTCATCCGGCCTTCCTTTGCTTCGTACGATCCCTCCACCTGGCCCACTACCAGTTTGGAGTCGCACTTGATTCTGAGGTGCTTGGCCTTGAGGCCGGCGGCGAGTCTGAGACCGCTGAGGAGGGCCTCATACTCGGCTTCGTTGTTGGATACCCTGAAGTTGAAGCGGATGGCATAGTAAGCTCTGAATCCTTCAGGGGATATGAGGACGACGCCGCCACCGCATGATTTCGCGGCCGACGAGCCGTCAGTGAACAGGGTCCACGTATCGTCCGGCTCCGGCCCGGAGTTGGCGACGGCTGTCTCCCTTGCTGTGCATTCAGTGACGAAGTCGGCCAAGGCTTGCCCCTTGATAGATGGCCGTGGCTTGATCTCAATCTGAAACTGGCTGAGGAAGATCGCCCATTTCACCATCCTCGAGGAGCTAGTGGGGCTCCTCATGAGCGCGCCAAGAGGCTGCTGGGTCAGCACATGGACAGTGTGGGCTTGGAAATAGTGCCCCAGCTTCTTCACGGTGTGGACGATAGCCAGCACCGTCTTCTCAATAGGGGAGTACCTGAGCTCGGCCTCCCTGAGCTTCTTGCTGATGTAGAAGATTGCCTTCTGCACCCCTTCGTCCTCACAGATGAGCACGGAGCTGATGGCCGACGTGCTCACCCCTAAGTACAGGAAGAGGCTTTCGCCGGCTTTGGGCTTGGAGAGTACGGGTGGGGACGACAGGTACCTTTTCAATTCGTCAAATGCTTCCTGGCACTCCGTCGTCCACTTGAAGCTGTTCGCCTTGCGCATGATTTGGAAGAAAGGGAGTGCCCTCTCGGCTGACCTGGAGAGGAACCGGTTTAGGGCCGCCAGGCGCCCCGTCAGTCGTTGTACCTCCTTGACGTTGCGGGGTGGCTCCATGTTGATGATAGCCTGCGTCTTCTCAGGGTTTATCTCGATGCCTCTTCGGCTGACCATGTAGCCAAGGAACTTGCCGCCCTGGACGCCGAAGGCGCACTTCTTGGGGTTAAGGCGGAGCCTGAACTCCTTCATGATTTCAAAGATTTCCCGGAGGTCGTCGGCGTGGGAGGTGGCCTGCCTGCTCTTGACGATCATGTCGTCGACGTACGCCTCCATCGTCCGGCCAAGGACCGCTCTGAAGATTTTGGCCACCATCCTAGTATAGGTGGCGCCGGAGTTTTTGAGTCCGAAGGCCATGACGAGGTAGCAAAATATTCCCTCTGGGGTCATGAATGCCGTCTTCTCGGCGTCATCTTCGTGCATGGAGATCTGGTGGTACCCTCTGAAAGCGTCGAGGAACGACATCAACTCACACCCCGCCGTCTCGTCCACCAACTGATCAATGTTGGGGAGAGGGAACGGGTCCATGGGGCACGCCTTGTTCAGGTCAGTGTAGTCAACACACATTCTGAACGTCGGCGGTTTCTGTGCGAGGACGACGTTGGCCAACCATGTTGGGTACTTCACCTCTTTGATATGTTTGATCGATAGGAGCATGGCGACCTCCCCTTTGACGAAGTCCCGCCTGTCAGCGGACAAGTAGCGCCGCTTCTGTTTGACGGGCGCGGAGGCCGGATTGACGGTCAGCCGGTGAGTGATCACCTGGCGGCTGATGCCGGGCATATCGTCAGCTTGAGGTAGCAAGCTCTGGCTATCCTCTGATTTCCTATGGCGTAGCCGATGCCGTCATTGGAGGGGAACTTCAAGCATAGGTGCTTCATGGAGATGATGGCCTCCAAGTCCTCCAGCGCTGGCCGGCCCAAGATCAGGTTGTGGGCGCACTGGAGGTTGACCACCATGAACTCCATGTCAATTTTGGCATGGTGGGGTCCGTCACCGACTTCCACGGGGAGGACTATCGTGCCCTCAGCGTCGATAGAGTCCCCGGTGAAGCCGGATAACGGGGTCTTGATCGGCTTCAGCAGAGCTCTGTCTAGCTTCAGCTGCTTGAAGGTGTCCAAGTACATCACATTGACGGAGCTCCCCGTATCGATGTAAGTACGGTGGATGATGGAGTCACCGATCTCACATCGGATGACGAGGGCATCCCTGTGTGATTCCGTACCCGGAGGCAGATCCTTGTCGGTGAAGGTGATCGCCTCCGTCCGTTGCTTCTTTGGCTGGGGGGAACGTGGGACACCTCCCCAATGTATAGGGATTGGGCCCATTTCTTTCTCTGAGTGGCGGAGTCCCCCCAGTGTTCCCACCTACGATGAGGTGGATGTGATTCTTCTTCGGCGGAGGCTCCTCGAAGTCCTCGTCGTCGCTGAGCCTACCAATCTCGCGCTTCTTCGCAGAGGGTTCGCCCCCACGTCTGCCGGTGTTTACCCAAGTGTTTTTACGCGGGCCACCTTTGACAAACTGGGAGAGTTCCCCCTGGCGAATAAGGCGCTCGATGGCCTTCTTCAATGTGATGCAGTCGTCGGTGTTGTGCGACGAGTTCTTGTGGAACCGGCAGTACGTGCCGCCCTGTTGGATGGCCAGGACCTCCTCGGCCAGCCGAGGAGCCTACTCGATGAGGCCGTGCTTCTCGGCATAATCGAGGATGGTGCCGACCGGGTGGGTGAGGGCTACCCCCGGCCGTTCCGATGAGGCGGTCTTTCTTACTTTGTCCACCAGAGCCGTGGCGGCCTTGGGCACCCTGGCCGGCCGGGGACGGACCCGATGCCGGCGAAGGATTTGTCTTCTTAGGGGGATGGCCCCCCTCTCTCTTGTGATTGTGGAGCTCGTCGGCGTCGACATACAAGCCTCCGCGTTGGAGCGCCTTGGCGTACGACCTCGGGGGGTCAGTGATGAGGCTCCTGGCGTACGAGGAGCTGCGGAGGGCTCCCTGGTACAAGGCGAGGAGGGTGCGCTCATCGGCCCCCTCGACCTCCTCGGTCTCCCTCGTCCACCGGTCGATGAATGACCGGAGGGACTCCTCGTGCTGCTGTTTGACGGCGAGGAGGTGGGTGAAATACTTCTTGGCGCGCTTCCTCCCGGCAAAGTGAGTGAGGAAGCGCTGGGCGAGATCCTTCCATGAGTCAATGCTTCCCTCCGGCAGTCCGTTGAACCACTCGTACGCTGGCCCCTCGAGAGTAGAGAGGAACCAACGGCAGAGGTATTCGTCTGACGCATTCACCATCACCATGTTGTTTTGATAGCGGCTGAAGTGCTCCTGGGGGTCTGATCGGCCATCATAGGACTTGATGGCGTTCCCCCTGTATTTCTCAGGGATGGGGGCCGAGAGGACCCTGTTGGTGAAAGGGGTCCTAGTCCTGACCTGGATGATGGGGTCACCCCGCCCTTCGGCCAGCTCCCTCTCCAGGGCGCTGACTTTGTTCATGAGCGCGTTGAGGCCGGGGTCGTTGGAGGCGCCGGCCGTAGGGATGTTGGCCGACTGCTTGGCCTCCATCTGAGCCAACCTCCTTTCCAGCTGGGCGATGACCTCGTCTCGGGGGTCCCTAGTGGCCGTAGCGCCGCCCGGCTGGTTCCTCGTGCGCTCGTTGTGAGCCGCGTTGATCTGGTGACGCACGTCATCTTCTTGCAACTTTCCCTTGCCCTTGTCCGGGCGGGGCTGGTCCGCTGTCCGGGACACAGACCCCAAGCTTTCCCTTGGCGAGCCAGGACGAGGATCACCAATCCGTCCCGCCATCCTCTCCGAAACCGGACGACGGCGCGTGTCACCTAGCCTATTGAAGGCAGAGGCTTTTCCACGCGCTGGGGTCTGCCCGGGCCGAAGAGGGGAAGCAGGGTGGGAGTGGGACGACGCCGTGTCCTGGGCCACAACCCCCTCATTATTGCCTATCTGGTCGGCCAGTGGTTGGGGATGAGGAGGTGGAGTGACGTTTCCCCCGGTCCTTGGCAAGAGTGCGCTGAGGACGGTGGGATTCTGAGCCAAGCTGGCGATGATAGCCGACAGTGCGGCCTGGACTTGAGGATCTACGGACGGAGAGGCCGCGGCCATAGGCTGGGCCGGGGCGTGGTCCGCTTTCTCAGCTCGTTTCTTTTCCAGGCCGAGGCGGGCGTCGGGGACCCCGCCGTTGAGTTGGTTGCGGAGGTCCGTCGTGAGGTTGAAGGCCTCCTGGAAGAGGTCCCCTCCGCCGACCTGGTCGGCCGTGGCGTCCTCATCGTGCTCCTTGGGCTCTTGGTCCTCAGGGATGACTTTGCTGACGAGGTTGCGGTTTGACTTAGTTCTCCCCATGATCAGTGGTTAGCTGTGCTTGGTAGCGACGAAGGGTGCTAACTTGATTGTTCTAGCTCTCAACGAGAGCACCAAATGATAGAGTATATCTCCTGAATTCTAGAGAGAAGTGAGAGCTAGAGAGAGAAGTGCAATAATATGCTTCAATAGAATGATTTTGTAACCCCTATAACTACTCCCAAGGGGAGTATTTATAGAGAAAATTAGGGTTGGGCTCCCAAGCCTTGGGCTTGGGAGGCCCATTTACAACTGGACCGCTACTGGGCCGAATACAAAGCCTCTAATGGGCTGTACAAATGAGTAAGTATAGGATCCGACTCTGGGAGGTCTTCGTGGCCGACGAGGGCACGGCCGACGAGGGCACGGCCGACGAGGGCACGGCCGACGAGGGCACCCGAGTCCCTTGGACTCAGGACCGTAATCTGAGTTGGCTTCCTCTCGGCCGACGGGGGCGTCTTGGCCGACGAGGGCGCCACTCTGTTGTCTTGTGCTCTGTTCTTCCGAGTATGTGGGTCCTGGGGCTCAGACCCATATACTCCATCAACGATAATGCAAACAGGAGAAAAAATATATTGATGGTGGAATTAAGATAACAAGAAAGAATAAAAAACATAAAAGAAGCAGGAAGAAGGAAAAAAGAAAAGTGAATGATTAAGAAGATACAACAAAAGGTTGAGTGGGAAAAAGTTTTTGTTTTTGTTTTTGTGGAACAAAGATCCTTAATAAGAACATAATGATTAAGAAGAGAAACATAAAAAGTGAAATGAGATAAAAATACCAGAAGAAAAAGAAAATGACAAAAAGACCTATTTAGAAAGGAAATTTTACACACACAAAAAACTTCCCTAATAGATTAGGAAATAGAATAATAAAAATGGAAAACAAATAAGAACGAACAAAAGGATAGAAAAAGGAATAAAATTGTCTGTGTATAAAAATAAATAAACAAAATTTTTAGGGAGAAAAAAGAAAAAGTGAAACATGAGACCATTTTGAGAAGATTTGTGAAAGGTGAGATTATTTATATTGGCGACATGATAGTCAAAAGCAGAAAAGCCATCACACACGCTGAGGATCTAGAAGAAATCTTAAGGATCATGGACAAGTTCAACCTTCGGTTGAACCCCAAAAAATGCACGTTCGCAGTACGAGGTGGAAAATTCCTCAGCTACATGATTAACTGAAGGGGAATTGAGCCCAACTCCGAGAAGGTACATGCTATCACCAACATGGAGCCGTCCAGAAATGTGAAAGAGGTCCAGAGGCTAACTGGAAAATTGGCAGCCCTCAACCGGTTTCTCTCAAAATTGGCCGAGTGCGCACTGCCATTTTTCCAAATCATGAGGAAGTCCGCGAAATTTCAGCGGACACCGGAGTGCCAGAAAGCCTTTGACGACCTCAAACAATATCTGGTCTCCCCTCTGGTCCTTTCAAAACCAGAAAATGGAGAAATATTGTACCTTTACCTTGGCGCCAGCCATGTGATGGAGTATATGGGTGTGGACCCTAGGACCCACATACTCAGAAGAACAAGAGGCACAACTGTCACCCAGTGGGGCCTCCGTCGGCCAGATGGCCCTCCATCGGCCAGAAAGATATCAACTCAGAACATGATCCGGAAGCCAGGAGAACCAGGTGTCTCCGTCGGCCAACCTCGTCGGCCACAGAGAGCTTCCAGAACTGGACTTCACACTTAATTACTTCTACATATTTTGTACTTAGCCCAATCGTGGCCCAATTGTAAATGGGCCTCCCAAGCCCAAGACTTGGGAGCCCAGCCCTAATTTCCTCTATAAATGCTCCCCTTGGGAGTAGTTGTAGGGGTTCACAAATCATTACTATCAAGCATTTATAACACTTCTCTCTCTAGCTCTCACTTCTCTCTAGGAGTTAATACTCCATCCTTTGGTGCTCTCGTTGAGAGCTAGAACAATCAAATTACCCTCCTTCATCGCTACCAAGCACAGCTAACTGATCATGGGAAGAACTATGTCCAACAGTAACCTCCTCGGCAAGTCCATCCCTGAGGCCCAAGAGAACGGGTTACATGAGGAGGACGCTACGGTCGACAAGGCCGCGGGCGAGGATGTTTTTCAGGAGGTCATCGACCTCACGAATGACCTTCGCCACCATCTCAACGGCGGCGTCCCTGACGCCTGCATCGCCCTGGAGAAGAAGCGCCTGGACAAGGGCGACAATGCCTCGGGGCAACATGCTTCTCCCTCCGTTGACCCTCAGCTCCAAGCCGCACTCTCGGCTATCATCGCCAGTTTGGCCCAGAACCCCACTGTCCTTAGTGCACTCATGCCAAGGACTGGGGAGAATACGACGCCGCCTCCTCAACCCCAGCCGTTGGCCAACAAGCTAGGCAACAACGAAGGGGTGGTGCCCCAAGATACGACATCGTCCCACTTCCACCCCGCCTCCCTACTTCGAGCCGGACCGACCCCAGCGCGTGGAAAAGCCTCAACCTTTAATAGGCTAGGTGACACGTGTCGTCGGCCTGCTCCGGAGAGGATGGCGGGACGGATTGGTGAGCGTGAGCCTGGCTCACCAAGGGAAAGCTTGGGGTCCGTATCCCGGACAGCGGATCGGCCCCGCCTAGACAAAGGCAAGGGAAAACTGCATTAGGGTGACACACGCCACCAAATCAACACGGCTCACGCAGCCCGCTTGTAGAAGCAAGGCGCCACCATGGCCGCCAAGGACCCCAGGGACGAGGTGATCGCCCAACTCGAGCGAAGGCTCGCTCAGATGGAGGCCAAACAGCTGGCCGCCACCCCCACGGGCAACTCATCCCAGCTTCAACGCCCTTCTACACAAGGTCAGCATCCATGAGAGGGAGTTGGCCGAAGGACGCGGAGACCCCATCATCCAGGTCAGGACGAGGATTCCCTTCACTGACAGGGTACTCTTGGCCTCTATTCCTGAGAAGTACAGGGGAAACGCCATCAAGCCCTATGACGGCCGCTCCAACCCTCAGGAGCACTTCAGCCGCTATCACAACAATATACTGATGGTGAACGTGTCAGATGAATACCTCTGTCGTTGGTTCCTTTCCACCCTCGAAGGGCCAGCATACGAATGGTTCAACGCACTCCCCGAAGGAAGCATAGACTCGTGGCAGGATCTTGCCCAGCGCTTCCTCACTCATTTTGCCGGGAGGAAGCGCGCGAAGAAATATTTCACCCACCTTCTTTCCGTCAAGCAGCAACATGACGAAGTTACTCCGGTCATTCATCGACCGGTGGACGAGGGAGACCGATGAGGTCGAGGGGGCCGACGAGCGCACCCTCCTTGTTCTTTTTCAGGGCACCCTCCGCAGCACCCCATATGCGAGGAGTCTCATCATTGACCCTCCAAGGTCCTATATGAAGGCACTCTAGCGAGGGAACTTATACTTCGACGCCGACGAGCTCCACAGCCACAAGAAGGACGGAGGGCACCCCCAAGAAGATAAATACTGCGCCAAATCCATGCGCACCCTCGGCCGGGGACCGAGGTCAGGGAGGACAGAGGCGCCATGGGTCTGGCAAACAGAACAAGAAGGACCGCCCATGGCGGCCGAGGATGGAAAGGCCGAAGACCCCCTCACTCATTCGGTCAGTTCCATCCTCGATTATGCCGAGGAACGTGATCTCATTGAACGAGATCCTCGGTCGGCGAAGGAAATCTACGCTGTCCATCAGGGCGGCACCTACTGCCGTTACCACAGGAACACCTCCCACAACACAGACGACTGCGTCACGCTAAAGAGGGCCATCGAGAAGCTGATTCGCCAGGGGGGACTCTCCAAAATTGTTAAAGGTGGCCCACGTAAAAATACGTGGGTAAACACCGGCAAAAATGGGGGTGAACCCTCTACAAAGAAGCGTGAGATCGGCAGACTCAGCGCTGACGACGAGGAGTTCGAGGAGCCCCCTCCAAAGAAGAACCACATCCATCTTCTCGTGGGGGGCAACACGGGGGGGGGGGGGGGGGGGGGGACTTAGCCACCCAGAGGAAGAAATGGGCCCAATCCCTTTACATTGGGGAGGTGTCCCATGCTCCCCTCAGCCGAAGAAGCAGCGGACGGAGGCGATCACCTTCACCGACCAGGATCTGCCTCCAGGTCCCGCATCACATAGGGACGCCTTCGTCATTCGATACGAGATAGGTAACTCTATCATCCACTACACTTACATCGATACAGGGAGCTCCGCCAATGTCATGTACCTTGACACCTTCAAGCAGCTGAAGCTGAACAAGGCCCTGCTCAAGCCGATACGAACACCACTGTCCGGCTTCACCGAGGACTCTATCGACGCTGAAGGCACGATAGTCCTCCCTGTGGAGGTCGGCGACGGCTCCCATCGCGCCAAAATTGACATGGAATTCATGGTGGCCAACCTCGAGTGCGCCCACAACCTGATCTGGGGCTGTCCGGAACTAGAGGACCTGGAGGCCATCATATCCATGAAGCACCTGTGCCTAAAGTTCCCTACCATTGGCGGTATCGGCTACGCCAGGGGGAATCAGAGGATAGCCATATCATGCTACCTCAAGCTGACGAAGCCGGCCGTAGGCACCGAGCAAAGGGTAGACACCATCACCGCCACCATCGCGAGGGCGAGGAGAGGCCACAAGCTGAGCCAACCGAAGAAGTCGAGGAGATCTCCCTGGACACTTCTCGGCCGGAACGAGTCCTGAAAATTGGGAGGAAACTCCCCCGGGACCAACACGACGGCATCCTCCAAGGCCTGCGGTCATATGCAATCATTTTTGTGTGGGGGCCAGACGACATGCCAGGCATCAGCCGAAAGGTGATCACTCACCGGATGTCAGTCGATCCTGCCTCCACGCCAGTCAAGCAGAAGCGGCGCTACCTTTCGGCCGACAGATGGGACTTCGTCAAGGGGAGGTCACCATGCTCCTCTCAATCAGCCACATCAAGGAGGTGAAGAACCCAACCTGGCTGGCCAACGTCGTCCTCGCCCAGAAACCGCCGACGTTCAGAATGTGCGTTGATTACACTGACCTGAACAAGGTGTACCCTATGGACCCGTTCGCTCTCCCCAACATTGATCAATTGGTGGACGAGACGGCGGGGTGCGTGCTGATGTCGTTCCTTGATGCCTTCAGGGGGTACCACGAGATCTTCATGCACGAAGATGACGCCGAGAAGACGGCCTTCATGATCCCGAAGGGAATTTTCTGCTACCTCGTCATGGCCTTTGCTCTCAAAAATTCAGGCGCCACATACACCAGGATGGTAACCAAAATCTTCAGAGCAGTCCTCGACCGAACGATGGAGGCATATGTCGACGACATGATCGTCAAAAGCAAGCAATCTACCACTCATGCTGATGACCTCCGGTAAATTTTTAAAATCATGAAGAAGTTCCAGGTACGCCTGAACCCCAAGAAGTGCACCTTCAGCGTCCAGGGAGGCAAGTTCCTCGGCATGGTGAGCCGAAGGGGCATTGAAATAAATTCGGAGAAGATCCAGGCCATTGTTAACATGGAGCCGCCATGAAATGTGAAGGAGGTAAAACGGATGACGGGACGCCTTGCGGCCCTGAACCCTTTCATCTCGAAATCGGCTGAAAGGTCTCTCCCTTTCTTCAAGATCATGCGCAAGGCAAACAGCTTCAAGTGGACGACGGAGTGCCAACAAGCATTCGAGGAGCTGAAGAGGTACCTATCGTCTCCTCCTGTGCTTTCCACGCCAAAGGCCGGTGAAACCCTCTTCTTGTACTTGGGGGTGAGCACGTCGGCCATCAGTTCCGTGCTCATCCGCGAGGATGAAGGGGTGCAGAAGGCAATTTTCTACGGCAGCAAGACGCTACGCGAGGCCGAGCTAAGGTACTCCCCAATTGAGAAGACAGTACTGGCCATCGTCCACACGGTGAAAAAGCTAGGGCACTACTTCCAGGCCCATGCCGTCCACGTCTTGACTCAGCAGCCCCTCGGCGCACTCATGCGGATGCCCACTAGTTCCTCCAGAATGATGAAGCGGGCAATCTTCCTTAGCCAAATCTAGATTGAGATCAAGCCGAGGCCATCTATCAAGGGACAAGCTTTGGCCGACTTTGTCACCGAGTGCACGGCAAGGGAGACGGTCGCTACCATACCCGACCCGGGCCGGAGCCAGACGAAACATGGACCCTTTTCACTGATGGTCTGTCGGCCGCCAAAGCATGCAGGGGCGGTGTCGTCCTCATCTCCCCTGAAGGATTCAGAGCTTACTATGTCATCCGCTTCAACTTTAGGGTATCCAACAACGAAGCCGAGTATGAGGCCCTCCTCAGCGGCCTCAGACTCGCCTCCGGCCTCAAAGCGCGACACATCAGAATCAGATGTGACTCCAAGATGGTGGTGGGCCAGGTCGAGGGCTCATACGAGGCCAAAGAAGGGAGGATGAGATAGTACAAACATGTGGCTGAGGAGTTGCTCAGGGCATTTGAAACCCATGAGATCACCCAGATCCCAAGGGCGGAAAATGCTGAGGCCGACATCCTCTCCAAACTCAGCACAGACACTCCAGAGCACATCTCTAAGATAGCCAAGGTCGAGGAGCTAAGCATATCCAGCATCCATGCCAGCCCGGGCATGTGCATCCAGCATCGGCCGGGGGACTGGATCACCGACATCATAACCTTCATCACTTCGGGAGAGCTACCCAAGGACGAGGAGAGGGCCAAGCTAGCCAAACTCAGGGCCCCAAGCTACACCATCGAGGATGGAAAGTTCTACAAAAGATCTTACAATGACACTCTCCTCCGATGCTTACACCCGGATGAGGCTGAAGTGGTCATGGAGGAAGTCCAATGCGGCGTCTGCTCCTCACACCAGGGCCCTTTCAGCATGTCCCGTCGTCTCGTCGTCCAAGGCTATTTCTGGCCGATGATGGCATGGGATTGAGCTAATCTAGCAAGGAAGTGTACGACGTGCCAGGTACTTCAGAAGGCCCCCGGTCAGCCAGCCGTCAACTATGCTCCGGTCAACACTACAATTCCATTCTCAAGATGAGGGATTGACCTGGTCGCCCCCCTGCCCAGAACTGCCGGAAACAACCGCTACATTATCATCGCGGTTGACTACTTCACCAAGTGGGTCGAGGCGGAACCTTTGGCTAGCATCACAGGGGTCAGGTGCCAGAGATTCGTCCACAAGAGCTGTCATGCCCCGGACCTATCCGGACACGTCAATAATGCGCCGTACAATATGAATAGTCAACCACAGTCTAACTCATCCATATTATACAAGGCGTCTCGAATATCATTCACATCTAAGTCATCCATAAACGTACATAATAAGTAATTGAATACGCAACGGAAATCATAGTTTGAAAACAAGTGCCACACGGGGCAAACACGAGCACACAGGCTCCATAATGAAAAACAATATTCATGAGCATGTTTAAATTGTTTAAAAACAGAATGGAGGAAGCACGAACCAAGTCTTCCCTCCGAGATGATCGCCCGATCAACAAGCACAGGTAGCAAGCTCTAGCCTCAACCTAAAATGGTGGTGGGACGCCCCCCCCCCCCCCGAAAGGGGGTCAGTACTGTATACGGCTATAAAGTACTGGTGTGGATGGCATCTAATATATATAACAAGTATTTCAAACACAAGACCCTCAAATAGAGTGATAGTATAATCTAGACCGTAACCCCAAGTTACCACTTTTCAAAATATACTTACTTTATATATAAAGTCAAGTAGTTGGCCCATGGCCCAAAGTTCGTTTACAAAACATAACCCAAACCCCGTGACCCCTAGTCACGACAATACATAGGGTTCAACCCTAACACACATGTTTGTATTCTTCGAGTCCAACTCGACTATATCACCATGCACATCATTCACAAGTCAATTACTCCACCAATCTCCGACGTCATGTTCACCCATGCAATTCTAGAGCATCGGGCTCAAGTACATATCCTTACATGGGCTGAACCAAATCCTTATGTCTACCCAATGCAATTCTAGAGCATCGGGCTCAAGTACATCTCCTTGCATTGGCATAGACCCCAATTTCTAAGCACTCGTTATGCCTAGAATTGTAATATCAATAATCTATTTCGGGACATCCTTACGGACTGCCTCATCATGATCTTAGCATCATATTACATTAATTTAGTCACTTGAACCACAATTAAGTACATCAATTACAATCAACTCCTTAGATTCAATTCTATAACAATTACAACAATCACTAACTAGTATTTCAATACTATTAAGATTATTCTTATCCATCATGTATTCCATTTGTAAATCCCTACATATTTAGAAATATGTAGCAGCAACTTAATCATCCAATGTAATACATAAATAATCATCTATGTATCTACACAATTTACACATGAGTAAAAATGCCTATTTCACACAATAGTTCATTTAACTCCATTTTTATCAACATGATTTCAAATCATTAGCAATTTCATTCCTTATATAGTATATCAATATTTCATCAATAATCAATCATTATAATCCATGAAAAACATGATTTAGACATTTAGGTAATCTCATGCTTAACCCACAAGTTGTAAGCAACTAGATGTCGATCCTCACCTTAAATGAGCTTTAAATTGTTCCTTCTCAACCCAATATTCAAGCTTCGGCCAGGGTGGATTGAGAACTGATTCCTTGATTAAATATGAGTGTTATGCAGCGTCCTCACAGTGCTAGCTCAACCCCTAAACGTCGACACGAAGACAGCCTCTAGAACGGGTGTTTTCCGGCGAATTCGTTCCCTGACCTTTCAAGGTTTTGTCTAGGTTAGTATCTAACCTTTCCAACAATAAAAGTTACTCTATAATAACAATTTATACACTTAAACCAGTGTATAATATTTCTTCAATCATTCATAGGATTTATGCAATAGAAAGGAAGGTTTTGGATTCAAACTTACTTTGAATACCAAAAGTGTATTCTGCGAGGTTTCGTTGTGTTCAGACGATTTGGAGGTCTAACTGCTCTGTCTCCTTCAAAACACACGCCTATGGGTTCCTCTTCTCGAGATCTTTTAGCGGGAACCTCACACGCGTTAATTGGATGAGTCAAACTCAAGATATGAGTCGAACAAGAAGGACTACGCACTGGATTTTTACCCTGCGGACAGTTTTCCTTTCTCTTGCTTTCTTTGGTTTTGTGCGGCTCTTCTCTTCCACTTATCTTTTGAGTTAGAATGAGGGTTGAGGGGAAGGTATGTGGAAGCTCTCAAAACGTTATCTAAACGTGTGGCTCCCAAAAATAAAAGGTTGGATGTTTGATTCCAATTAAACATGGGATGGTCCTCCTCTTTTATTTCTCTTTTGTATTGTTTGAGCTCTCAACTCAATAGGTCCGCCCCATTTATGTTTTCTAACGTATTCTACCTGTTTTGCAGGTGCTAGGAAGGTGTGGGGAGTACTCTCATGTCCCCCAATTAATTTGGGAGCAAAATATCAACCAATACATCCAAAAGTGGAAAGATGTGTCCTATCATTTTTGTCCTTTGTCATAAGATGTACTTTTGTACTCTCCCCAATTTATTTAGATCAAGTCAACCTTCTACATCATATTATTGGTCTCTAATATGTCTAGGGTGGTCCCAATAATTTATTTGATGTATAATTACAAAAGAAAACCCTACTCCCATTATTTAGCCTAATAATGCCAAAGATGAGACCAGAGGCATTTGTATTCTTCTCCAATCATTCTATCATTCAATTATGATATTAATATTTATGTATCTGGGCTACCAACTGTGTGGGTCACCCTCCAATGGGTCTAGGAAGCCATTCTTGACAAATTACTATTTTTAGCAGGTTAGGCCCAAAATAACATTTGGGCTGCCCGACCGCACTTTCATTGTACCGAGGGGTTGTATATCTTTATTTAAGGATGTTGGGCCCCAATATCAATGATATGGCCCAATTAATTATTTAGAAGTCCATTACCATTATATGAGTCCAAATAGTAATATGATTAATCATACGTTTCGTAAAACTTTAATCGTTTTACAATTGTTCGAAAATAGGGAAATTCAATACATAAGCTTTGAAATTAAATTTGAATTTTCAGGACGTTCGGGTGCAGTGTCACAAGAACATCCTAACCCGCTTCGGTGTTCCCAGGAGATTATATCCGACAACGGCAACCAGTTCGAGGCCGCACCTTTCCAAGAGCTCCTCCAAGAATGGGGAATCAAGCACCGTTTCTTCTCTGTTGCCTACCCTCAAGGTAATGGGCAAGTTGAGAACGCCAATAGAACCATCCTGGAGGGCCTGAAGAAGAAGCTCTAGGTCGCAAGAGGCAACTGGGCCGATGAGCTCCCCAACATTCTGTGGTGCTACCGTACCACGCCGAGGAGGGCGACGGGCGAAACACCCTTTGCCCTTTGCTATGGTTTTGAGGCGAAGGCGCCCATAGAGGTCACCATACCCAGCTGACGGATGGAGCAATATGAGTCTGAGGCCAACGAAGCAAGCATGAAGATCGACCTCCACCTGATAAAAGAAAGACGAGAGCAGGCCTTCATCTGAGCAAAGAACTACCGGCGTCAAGTAAAATCATACTATGACGCCAAGGTACGTTCCCGAGAATTCCAGGTGGGGGACTACGTCCTCCGCCGAAGGGAGGCGACCAAGCCGACGGAAGGTGGCAAGCTAGCACTGAAGTACGAAGGCCCCTACATCGTCAGTGCCGTAGTCAAGCCCGACACCTATAAATTAAAACACCAAAATGGGTCTAATGTACCACGAACGTGGAATGTACATCACTTGATGAACTTTTATCAGTAACCCAGGGGCAGTGAAGCCGGCAAAGCCCTCATCTTCCCACGGGTTATTGATCGATTACCACACTCGGTCTCGAGCCACTTATCAATAAAAGTTGTATTCTACTTGCTTTTTTCTAAAAAGTTAAAAAGGAAAAGATACTATATTACATCGACCCTTTAGAGCGAGACGCTTAGGAAAGGCCGACAGAGCACATCGTTTCGACCCCTTAGAGCGAGACGCTCAGGTAAGGCCGATGATGCCCCCAGGACGATGGGCCCACAAACGGTCCGCGTCTTGAAATGGGAAGCTCACTGCGTCATCCACTCGCAAAATCGTAGGACGACAGGTCTGAAATCATGGTCGAGGTGACAAAACCCCCAAACTCAGGGGTGAGGTACGGCAGGAAATCAAGTGGTTCGTGGGAAACTCCCTCAGCCGACCAAAGGGCGAAACCTTTCATCGGCCACTCCCAAAGGAAGTAAATACCTAAGTCTCTGTTAAACACTTAGAAATATTTCCAAAAGTATCAGATAACCAACAAGCAGTACGAGGACGAGGAGGACGTCTCTCCCTCAGCCGAGCAAAGGGCGAGGCCCTTCATCGGCCACGACCACACGAATTGAAGCAACTACTTGAGCTTTTTGTTTGACACTTGGAAGAATTTTAAAGTAAACAAAAAGGAAAGGGAGGGGGAGTGACACAAGACAAAGATGACATAAAAGCCGGAAGTGGTGGCTAAACATTTCCATTCATTTAAATTCATTACAAGAGGAGGGGACGACGGCCATTACACATACAGGCACTACGGCCATTACATATTATCGATAAAAAAAGAGAAGGGAGATCAGGCTTCTCCTTTGTTGGCATCAGGAACAGGCGCACTAACGACATCATCGGCCTGGGAAGAAGCCGAGTCCAGGAACACCTCCTCATCTTCCCAATCCTCCTCGCTGACACTGGAAATGAGGATTGGGGCTTGTCTCTCCTTTATCGGAAGCTTGTACTCCTCCTCCAGATCCTTCATCTTAGGGGGGCAGCTTCAGCTTATGAGCGACCTTCTTGTTCAGCTCCAGCTCTTGGCACCTTCGGCGCATCCTCCTGTAGATAAGCCGTTGCATCCGCTGCTGACCCATGTCGTAATAAACCGACATCTCCCTTTCGAAGTACTCCCGGCCGACAGGAGAGTTCTGGCCCCAATCTTCTAGTCGGGCTACCACAACCTCATAACCCCAGGGCCGACGTTCCTCTTCTTGCCAGCCTTCGACTAAGAATCTGTCAATGGCAGCATCGGCGGCTTTCTCGGCCTCCGCTTTGGCTTTCTCGGCCTTATCAGCATGGCGGCGTTCAGTTTCACGCGCCTCCTTCTCCGCAGCATACTTGGCCAGGGTGTCGTCCCTCTCAGCGGCCACTTGGCGATAGGCCGCATCAGCCTCATCAGTCCTCTTCTTCAGGACCTCCACCTTGCCCGGGAGCCGGTCCAAGCAGCTCATGGCCTCCTCGGCCGAGGCAGCCTTCTGCTCGACTTCTTTCAGCCTAACAATCTCTTGCTGCTGCCTCTTATGGCTCTCCATCAGTGTAATACTTGAGATTTAATTTAAATGGATTAATAGCACTACTCATACCAACAAGATTAATCTCCTTTTAAGGGAGCTCATCACCCAAGAACTCCAAAGTTAAACGTGCTTGCACAGGAGTAGTTTTGGGATGGGTGACCCCCTGGGAAGTTTCTCAGGGCGCACACGAGTGAGGTTAAAGTGCGTGGAAAAGGCTAGTGGCGGTTTGTGAGGACAGTACTAGAGGTCTGGAAGGTGTGTAACAGTAACTACCTCGGGCCCTACGGGGCAGGGTGTTACAAGTGGTATCAGAGCAACCCTGCGACAGTGTGTTGATCCGTTGGATATCGGGCAGACACTTGACGGGGGGAAAGATTCTGGGATTTGATTGAGATTGGTTTATGGGCGCAACGAGGACGTTGCGTTCCTAAGTGGGGTGATTGTAATACTTGAGATTTAATTTAAATGGATTAATAGTACTACTCATACCAACAAGATTCATCTCCTTTTAAGGGAGCTCATCACCCAAGAACTCCAAAGTTAAGCGTGCTTGCACGGGAGTAGTCTTGGGATGAGTGACCCCATGGGAAGTTTCTCAGGGCGCGCACGAGTGAGGACAAAGTGCGCGGAAAAGGCTAGTGGCGGTTTGTGAGGACAGTACCAGAGGTTTGGAAGGTGTGTAATAGTAACTACCTCGGGCCCTACGGGGTAGGGTGTTACAATAAGCATGAGGGTCCCCTTCAAAAATGAAAGGGTTAGGATAATAAAAACACTTATGACGACAAAAAAGACAAAAATACAAGGATCTTACTTGGATGACGAGGTCCATTCCACCTTCATAAATTCTGACGAGGCCAAGCTTCTTGAGATAGGCCCGGTCTTCGATTGGGACGGCATGTGAAAAAAGCACATCATGGCCGTCGATGGCATCATTGAAGACGCCTCCCTTTACAGGGTACTCGACCTCCAGCTTGTAGTTCCCCGCGACCAGCTCCTTCCCGACCCTCCTCTTCCGGGAGTCCTGGACGATAGGGGGAGGCTGGGAGACAGCAGTAGATGAAGGAGCAGATACCATGTTGACTACGGCGACAACATTGGAACCTCCAGCATCTCCGGCCGGCACGGTCCCAGCCCCAGCATCAGCCTCGACCGAGGGAGAAGCCTTCTTTGACTTCTTGGCAGGCTGCATGTCGGCCTCCGTCAGCTTCTTCTAACCTTCGTCGGCCTGGCGTTTCTTCTTCAACTGGATGGGTGGTTTTGACGTCTTGGCAGCACTCGGCTATGTCCCGGCCTCCGCGGACAGCTTCGCGGCATCGTTGGTGGCTTGTTCGGCGGCCACCTTCGCCTTCGCCCTAACCATGACATATCGCCGATCCATGACAAAGTCTACACAAAGGAAGAAAAACACATTAGAAAAGTAAAGAAGAGAAAGAGGGGATCATCACCCAAGAACTCCAAAGTTAAGCGTGCTTGCACGGGAGTAGTCTTGGGATGGGTGACCCCCTGGGAAGTTTCTCAGGGCGCGCACGAGTGAGGACAAAGTGCGCGGAAAAGGCTAGTGGCGGTTTGTGAGGACAATATCAGAGGTTTGGAAGGTGTGTAATAGTAACTACCTCGGGCCCTACGGGGCAGGGTGTTACAATCAGCATGAGGGCCCCCTTCAAAAATGAATGGGTTAGGACGATAAAAACACTTATGACGACAAAAAAGACAAAATACAAGGATCTTACTTGGATGACGAGGTCCATTCCACCGTCATAAATTCTGACGAGGCCAAGCTTCTTGAGATAGGCCTGGTCTTCGACTGGGACGGCTTGTGAAAAAAGCACATCATGGCCGTCGATGGCATCATTGAAGACGCCTCCCTTTACAGGGTACTCGACCTCCAGCTTGTAGGTCCCCGCGGCCAGCTCCTTCCCGACTCTCCTCTTCCGGGAGTCCTGGTCGATAGGGGGAGGCTGGGAGACAGCAGTAGATGAAGGAGCAGATATCAGGTCGACTACAGCGACAACATTGGAACCTCCAGCATCTCCGGCCGGCACGGTCGCAGCCCCAGCATCAGCCTCGGCTGAGGGAGAAGCCTTCTTTGACTTCTTGGCAGGCTGCATGTCGGCCTTGATCAGCTTCTTCTAGCCTTCGCCGGCCTGACGTTTCTTCTTCGACTGGATGGGTGGTTTTGACGTCTGGGCAGCACTCGGCTGTGTCCCGGCCTCCGCAGGCCAGCTTCGCGGCATCGTTGGTGGCCTGTTCGGCGGCCACCTTCGCCTTCGCCCCTAACCATGACAGATCGCCGATCCATGACAAAGTCTACACAAAGGAAAAAAAATTAGAAAAGTAAAGAAGAGAAAGAGGGGATCAAGCATGTTGGGAAGGCATTACCATCGGCTTCGGCAGGCACGCCCAAATCTGGGCCATCGGCCTCCTCAAAGGTGGTAGTCATCTTCGGCCAAATGCCGACATCCTCCTCTTTGTCCCCGTACACAAAGTACCTCACAAAGTCGATGGCAGCCATTTTATACTCTGTGATGTAGTGCTTCACGCTCCTCGGCCCTCCTTCTAAGAACGCCGCCACCTGAGCGTCCAAAATCGAACTCTTCGGCGCGTCATGGAGGTTAAATCTACCGTTGTGGCCGATAGAAGGAAACTCGGTTCCACCCTTGCCCAAAGACATGAAGACGAACTTACTTTTCCATCCATGGATGGACGTCGACAGATCAGAGAAGGACCTCTTGTTCTTCACCTGCTGCAGATTGGCATAGGCGGCACAGTTCTGATGGCTACCCCGGCCTCTCTGATACAGGTTCATGAAAAGAACCGTCGTCGCAACGGAGGAGAAAGCCGATGATCAACGAATATTTGTTTGGGGTTAGCAGGGCCGGAGGAAGCTCCACCATGTCTAAGTATTCAGTAATGAAAGGTTGGAGGGGGAACCTGAGCCCCTTGGCAAAACTCATGGGGTATACTCCAAAGTAGCCGGCGGTGGATTAAGTGCACAGTCAGTTGGCTTGGGCGCCCTAACCCTACCAAACGGCCCCACGTACATCTGGGCAACCCGGTACTCGGCCGCGCAGCTCTGCGGTCTGATGATACAGACGTTAGCGAGATCCAAGAAGGAGAATACGGGACCCTTCTTCGGCCGGCGCCTTCTCTTCGGGGCGGTCCCCTTAACTGCAGACACCGGCTTCAGACAGGGAATGGTGGCTGATGTGGACGCCCCATCCACTGCACGTGAAGCTCCAACGTCTTTACCCTCAGACGATGACGTGACTTTCTCGTCTGCATTCTCCTCGTCCCTCTGCTCCCCAGATCGAAAAGGACTTAAATCCTCCATCTCCTCACAGAACTATTCCACCACTCCATAATCCAGGGACTTGGCAGAGGCATAGTCGTCATATGGGTAGTACTCTTCGTCCAAGGTCTTCATCTTAACAGCTAAAGAAGCCCTAAAGGGAACTACTTTGGATCTAAGGTTGGTTTTTTACTAACACTAGATCAGCGCCTAGGGAAGCAAAGTATAAAAAAAGAGGAGAAAAGTTTGATGAACTGACCTTTGAAGTTTTGAAGTTTTGAAGAACACTCGAACAAGCCTTTATCTCTCGAGAAATTTGGGCAGTGCTTCGTTATCTCAGAAAGCAATAGGGAGTTCCTTCAGATGGAGGGGCGTATTTATAGACCTCCGCACCAGGGAACCACGACTACATCAGCCATAGTACCCAATAATCATTTCAACGGCTGGTCACACCACAAAGTGTGCCCATATCGGCTTAACACATTACCAACAACAGGGCCCCTTCAACGGCCACAACAGCAAAGCAAAAAACAACTCAACAGCCATCGGCCTTGTATAAAACCCCTGATGATAACTCTTTGAAAGCGACCTGCGTCCAAGGGTTCTTCCATAGGGTTACCTTGGTCAGGAATCGCCAAGGGGTTGGATTCAGGGGAATACAAGGATCCCGCTTCGGCCTAGAAGTACACCTTACTCCTTCACCCCTCACTCACTCTTCGGCCTGAAGCAGTGGGGGACTGGGGGACTGCACCGGCCTCCAAAATGCAAGCAAGGACAAAACTAAAAATCCAAAAAATAACACAAGTCCACAACTACAACAACACTATGCCATATATGCACCACAATGGTGCACCCTCGGCCGCAACAAAGTCAGCAAACAGAATTATAACTCCTCCCAAAATGTGACGCGTATCGTCCCTTGACGTGCGCCACTCAACGACTTTAAGATCACATACTCCACTCTCGGCCAAGATGAGAAAAAGGGAACACAACGTCCTTAAGCACATGTCGTCCATAAGATCAAAGTATGCGCTCCTTCTGAGTCAGCGCCGCTATCGTCCCCAAAGATGGACACCAAGCTACGGATATCACCACTTCGGCCTTAAGCATGAAAGCAATCATGAGGCCTCATCGGCCAAGTCACTAAAAGCAACCGCCAATGACCAGAAAGAAGAAACAGCACCTGCATCGGCTATTCAAATCAAGAGCACATACTGGCCACTGAGATAGGACACTCATCGTCCTCAAACAAGCAAACTCACCCCGTCCAGAGGAAAATCAGCCTTCTTCGTCCGCATTGAAGAGCATATAACAGCCAAAACGAAGAACCAAAACAGGAAATGGCCACAACGGCAAGAAGACATCAAGACTATGGAATCTACTCTCCCTCACTTCGTCTACATCTCAGCTCAGAGAGTGGGGGACTCTTGATGGAGTATATGGGTCTAGACCCTAGGACCCACATACTCAGAAGAATAAGAGGCACATCTATCACCCAGTGGGGCCTCCGTCGGCCAGATGGCCCTCCATCGGCCAGAAAGATATCAACTCAGAACATGGTCCGGAAGCCAGGAGAATCGGGTGTCCCCGTCGGCCGGGTCTCCATCGGCCATGGCTCCGTTGGCCAGACCCTTATCGGCCACAGAGAGCTTCCAGAACTGGACTTCACACTTAATTACTTCTACATATTTTGTACTCAGCCCAATAGTGGCCCAATTGTAAATGGGCCTCCCAAGCCCAAGACTTGGGAGCCCAGCCCTAATTTCCTCTATAAATACTCCCTTTGGGAGTAGTTGCAGGGGGTTCACAAATCATTAATATCAAGCATTTATAGCACTTCTCTCTCTAGCTCTCACTTCTCTCTAGGAGTTAATACTCCATCACCATCGTACCGTGAGCTCGGTTCTTATTCACCAAGAAGATGGAGCTCAAAAGCCCATATACTTGCTCAGTTTCTTAAATGTTGCAATATTAGAATTTTTGCACTATTCCCCCTTTTTACTTTAACCACGATTTTCTACTAATATTTATAATCAAATAATTATGTATAAAATCTTATTAATATTCTATTCGTGTTAGTTTTCTAAATATTAACTTTTTATAATTTTTACTAATACGTAATTAAATATGATTACAGTGAAAGTTGTGCGTTGGCAAACGTGAAAGTCAAACTGTTGCAACTATTAAAGAACGGAGGATAGTATTATATTAGCAAAACATTGCGCGACGCCGAGCTCCGATACTCCCAGTGGTGAAAACTAGTCTCACGGTGGTATGGACTGTGAAGAGGTTAGCCCACTATTTCCAAGCACACACAGTCCATGTCCTCACGCACCTGCCGCTGGGATAGCTCATGAGGAGTCCCACAAGCTCAGCCAGAATGGTCAAATGGACTGTCTTCTTAAGTTAGTACCAAAATGAAATAAAACCAAGGTCGGCCATCAAAGGCCACGCTCACGCCGACTTCATGACAGAATACACGGCTAGGGGCCTGACCCTAGTCACCTCAAATGATGAGGAAGGCTGGTGGACACTCCTAACAGACGGCTTTTCGGCCACAAAAGCCTGCGGGGGGGGGGGGGGGGGGGGGGGTGTACTCATCACCCCCGAGGACTTTCAAGCTTATCATACAATACACTTCAATTTTAAAGTCTCCAATAATGAGGCTGAGTATGAAGCCTTATTATCTGGCCCACGTCTTGCAGCTGATTTGCAAGCGGGAAAACTGAGGATCAAGTGTGATTCGAGACTAGTGGTCGGGCAAATCAACAGCTCCTGTGAAAAAAAGGAGGCCATAATGAAGAACTACAAAACAACTGCGCTGGAATTCCTACGAGCATTCCAGCTGCACGAAATCTTGCAAATACCATGGCAGGAGAACCAGGAAGCTGATATTCTGTCCAAGCTGAATTTGGATACACCTGAGTACATCTCAAATATTGCTCAGGTGGAGGATTTCTCCACACCCAGCATCCAGCACAGCCTCATCCACCAGATTCAGCATGTCCCCAGGGACTAGATCATGGACTTGAAGGAATACATTAATTACGACAAACTATCGGAGGGTGAGGCTGAAGCTAGGATTGTGAAACTCTGAGCTCCAAGCTATGTTGTTATCAAGGACAAGCTGTACAAAAGATCCTACAACGGTACGCTTTTACGTTGCCTGCACAACAATGAGGCTAAGCTGACCATGTAAGAAGTGCATGCGGGTGTTTGCTCTACTCACCAGCCCCCCACACCATGTCCAGAACACTTATGTTACAGGGGTATTTCTAGCCGAGCATGGTAAAAGAGTGTGCACGCATGGCATGCACCTGTAATGCCTACCAACAATTCCAGAAAGCCCCGGGATGTCTAGGAGTGAACTACGCACCCATCAGTTCACCCATTCCATTTTCACGATGGGGTGTCTACCTCGTCGGACATCTA
This sequence comes from Cuscuta europaea, assembly GCA_945859875.1. Classification (NCBI taxonomy): domain Eukaryota; kingdom Viridiplantae; phylum Streptophyta; class Magnoliopsida; order Solanales; family Convolvulaceae; genus Cuscuta; species Cuscuta europaea. Next base: position 4,827,152 of record CAMAPE010000011.1, on the reverse strand, counting down.
CCTCGGGGCAACTACAGATGGATAATTGTGGACATAGACTACTTCACCAAATGGGTGGAAGCAGAATCACTGGCCAACATAACCGAAGAACAGTGCAGGAAATTCACCACCAAGAATATCCTCACTCGCTTTGGAGTACCACATCAGCTCATCACTGACAATGGCACTCAATTTGAAGCCAAGAATTTCCAAGATATGCTAACCGACTGGGGAATCAAACAGAGCACAGCCTCCGTTGCATATCCACAATGCAACGGACGAGTAGAAAATGCCAACCGTACCATCCTCGAAGGCCTAAAATAAAAAGTTACTGACGAGGGTGGAGGTTGGGTTGAAGAGCTCCACAACATACTGTGGGCCTACAGAACAACGCCTGATCGACGAGCAACAGGTGAAACCCCTATCTCACTTTGTTATGTCTTTAAAGCCAACGCTCCCATCGATGTCACATTGCCAACTCAGGAGGTTATTGCTTACAACCCCGGTTAGAATGAGCAGAACATGTAGATAGATCTCAACCTCATTGACGAGCGAAAAGAAAACACCTTCATCAGGGCAGAAAACTATCAGCGTCAAGTCACATGGTATTATGGCGCTCAGGTACGGGGTCGAGAATTCCAAGTGGGGGACTACATGCATAGAAGATGCACAACAAACCAGCCCCCCTACATTATAACTGCCGTAGTCCACCCAGGAACTTACAAACTCAGGACCCCTAAAGGCACTCAAATTCCAAGACTGTGGAATATGCAACACCTGGTGCGGTACTACCAGTGACTCAATGACTGTTAGAGGAGACACTAGTGCAAAATACACATTCTATAACTAGTCTTTTAATATGGGTTCACATTTAACCATTATGAAATGTAGACGTGGGGTCATATTTATAAATAATAAAAGTTGAGTAAGTTCACCGGGTAAGTATTATAAATATAAAATCTTATTTATAACGGTTAAAAAAATAAACGACATTGTTAAGTAAAAATGGGGTCATTGAGAATCATGCAAATGTAAATCAGTAAAAAAATGGCTAAGAACGAAATAAGAATTAATCAGCTTGAAAAAATCATTCGAATAGTGAATAAACTTTAATTTGATCGTGAGTGAATGTCTTTTACAAAGTGTATTACCCTGGTATTTATCTCCTGCGAATCTACCCTTTAGCTCCTTCAACCAACTGACAAAATAGGTGCACTTCCCCCTTTTGTCGCCACTATCATTGCTCATTTGATTTTTTTTTTCTATTTCTTGGACTAGTCAATTCTTATCTCCTCTCATCAGGCTTTCTTGGATTGGTATTCAGCTATTCTCAAACATTGGTTAAGCCCAATATGTAAATGCATACTTCTGGCACCAACATGCTCGAGCCTTTTTGTTTGAGGTCTGTTTTGGTTTCTATATGTGAGCTAGCTATGTTACCCATTGGCTGCAGTTTGATGTTCTTTTGATAATGGGTATGCCCCGTAATTTCTGTATATTAAATTTTTGAAACGATTAAAGATGTACGATTTACCCTTTAAATTGATTTCAGTAGTTAATATATTGTCTATTTTCTTAAATGTAATTCAACGATCTTAATTAACCAATAAAGTATTAAGATTCCATATTCTTTGCTCCATATCTTTGACCTGTTGATGTTATTGATATGTTGCTAATTTCTTCTTTCTTTGTGTTGATTTGGCCAGTCAATTGTGATATGACCAGGTTGTTGAAAAAATATGTTAAAAATTGCATTAAATGGTCTTTTTGGGGCAATTATTTGAGTGGGGTCCACTTCCGATTTGGGTCGGGTCAAAGTGGTTTCAGATTGTCCTTGTTAAGGGATACAATTCGATATGTGGTACACTCAAAACGGATAACGGGTGAATGAGAAATTGATTCTCGAAGTTCACTCGTTGAAATGGAAAAACTGGGAAAAATGATGAGTTTCTAGTGTGTTTTATCCCACACCGAAAAACTCAAGGGATTTTCACCCCCTTATAAAGGGAAGCCTCTTTTAAGGAGTTAAGATTCCTAAAGGGAAAGGCTCTCTCTCTTACGCGCAGGGGGGGGGGGGTGCCGATCAAATCCCGAAATGGAGAAGAAAAACCGTGACTCGTGTGCGTGGGCGACCTGCGGACACGAATGCCGTCCAAAAAACTATCTCTCAAGAGATACGGTTAATTTTTGTTTTCTTCCCGAAACGTTAATTTTTTCCCAGAAGTGCTCCGGACAGAAGGCCTCGAACAGAACCCCTTGAAGGGGTGTTCTGTTGGCTTCGGACAGAAACCCTCCGAGGGGTGTTCTGTTGGCTTCGGACAGAAACCCTCCGAGGGGTGTTCTGCTGGCTTCGGACAGAAACCCTCCCAGAGGTGTTCTGTTGGCTTCAGACAGAAACCCTCCGAGGGGTGTTCTGCTGGCTTCGGACAGAAACCCTCCAAGAGGTGTTCTGTTGGCTTCGGACAGAAACCCTCCAAGGGATGTTCTGCTGGCCTCGGACAGAAACCCTCCAAGAGGTGTTCTGTTGGGGTCTTCTGTCGCGCGTTTCTTCCGTTACAACAATTAATGCCCAACGTTCTTCTCTTTTAATGCTGCGTTAAATGGACAGTTTGTGGACGATTCAATGCCCAACGGACTGGTCATTGATGTCCAACGTTCAGGTCCATTAACACCCCCTTTAACACACAACAAATCCTCCTATAAATAGCTGGCAGGTGCTTTGCAACAAACACACGGTTTTGACACAACGCACAATACTTTCCTCACGAATTTCTTGAGCTAAAAACACCTACAGCTACTCTGAAATTTCCTTTTGTGTTCTTACTTGGTTCTCGTTCGCTGGAACTCTTGTTTGTGTGCTCAAACATTAGTTCGTAGTCATCGTATCCTGGGAAACGATTGTTGCAACGCTCCTAGCACCGTGGGAGGCAACAAATACGTTTTAAGGAAATCGTGCGTAGCACGAGCTTTGACTAATTCTGCTTCATCTCCTTTCTTGTTTTTCTCTAGTCATTTTATTTAATTAATTTATTTTAATTAATTTTCTTTATTTTCCGAAACACACCCAACGATCTTAAAACGTATTTGTTGAGCTTGTATCATACGGATACAATCTTAAAACGTATTTGTTGATTGTTCTACTGTGGTAAACAATCTTAAAACGTATTTTTTTATTGTTCTACTGTGGTAAACAATCTTAAATCGTAGTTTGTCACTTTGGTGAACGAACTTTTTTTTTGTGTTTTTCGGAAAAACGTTAAAGAACGAAAATGACTTCTCAAGAAAACGACAATCACTCTGAAAGTGGAGCACCGGTGAACAATGGTTCACAACGCGGTGCATCTACTTTGGCCAACCAAAGGGCTATCCCTATGGTGACCGTGCCAAGCAACTCTGTGGAGAAACCCGAGAAATTCAACGGGTTAAACTTTAAGAGGTGGCAGCAAAAGATGCTATTTTACCTCACTACTCTCGGTCTTGCTAGATTCTTGACTGAAGATGCGCCGGTAGCAACCGGTGGTGAGGTGGATGTGCAATCTTTCAACGCGGTTGAGGCATGGAAGCATTCGGACTTACTCTGACCAAACTATGTGTTGAACGGGCTGCATGATGCTTTGTACGACGTATATAGCAAACTAGCTACGGCTAAGGAGCTATGGAATGCTTTGGACCACAAATATAAAAGCGAGGATGTCGGCGCAAAGAAATTTGTTGTTGGTCGATTCCTTGACTTTAAAATGGTGGATTCGAAGACGGTCTTGAGTCAAGTTGAGGAGATGCAAATGATCTTCAACGAAATTCGAGATGAAGGAATGACAGTTAGTGAGTCTTTCCAAGTGGCGTCAATTATCCATTTATTGTCGCCGGCTTGGAAGGATTTCAAGAACTACCTTAAGCATAAGCGAAAGGAAATGAACTTGGAGCAATTGATCCTCCGTCTGCGGATTGAAGAGGATAACCGGAAGAACGATGGGAAACTCCCAATTGTTCATGGCGCCAAGGCCAATGTGGTGGAGCATGCAAAAGGCTCCAAAAATAAAAATAATGGGAAGAGCAAGCTCGGTCCCAAGGGAGGCGTTTCCAAGACGAAGTTCAATGTAAAATGCTTCAATTGCAATAAAAATGGACACATGTCCGCGGATTGCAAGGCACCCAAGAAGAAGAGGGACTCTCAAGTCAACTTGGTGCAAGGTGGGCAAAAGGAAGAAGACATCATCCTTGCGGCTGTGGTGACCGAGGTCAACCTCGTTGGATCATATTCCAAGGAGTGGTTCGTGGACACCGGTGCAACACGGCATATTTGCTCAAACCGGGAGTTATTCACAACTTTTGAGCCATCAAATGGTGAGAAAGTGTGGATGGGTAACTCGGCTCATTCCGCGGTTGAAGGCGTGGGCAAGGTGGTCCTGAAGATGACTTCGGGCAAGGAGCTGACTCTAAACCAAGTTTTGTTTGTTCCGGAAATACGCAAAAACCTGATTTCCGGTTCGTTGTTGAACAAACATGGCTTCCGCATGGTCTTTGAGTCGGACAAATTAGTTTTGTCTAAATCGGAAATGTATGTGGGCAAGGGATATTCAGTTGATGGGCTTTTTAAGCTCAATGTAATGACTATTATTAATAATAATAATAAAATCCCTTCTGCTTACTTGCTTGAGTCTTCTAATGTGTGGCATGGTAGACTAGGACATGTTAATTTTAATTCTATACGTAGATTAATTAACATGGAGCACATTCCTAAATTCACAATTGATGTGAATCACAAATGTGAAGTTTGTGTAGAGGCAAAACTAACGAAAACGTCTTTCAAATCGGTTGAAAGAAAAACGGAACCACTTGAATTAATTCATAGTGACGTTTGTGATTTTAAATCAATGCAAACACGTGGCGGTAATAAATATTTTATTACCTTTATCGATGATAGCACTCGTTATAGCTACGTTTATTTATTAAAAAATAAACACGAAGCAATCGATAAATTCATTCCTTATAAGAATGAAGTGGAAAACCAACTTAATCGAAGGATTAAGACGGTTAGGAGTGATCGAGGTGGTGAGTATGAAGCACCAATTGGTGACTTTTGCACTAGTGTGGGTATAGTACACGAACGTACCGCACCCTATTCACCTCAATCAAACGGTGTTGCCGAACGAAAGAATCGCACATTGAAAGATATGATGAATGCGATGCTAGTAAGTTCGGGCTTGCCACAAAATATGTGGGGCGAAGCAATCTTGACAAGCAATTACCTTTTAAATAAGGTTCCCCGGAAAAAATATGATAAAACTCCGTACGAGTTGTGGAAAGGCAGACGGCCTTCCTATCAATATTTAAAAGTGTGGGAGTGTCTTGCTAAGGTGCTTGTACCAACACCTAAGAAAATAAAAATAGGTCCAAAAACGGTGGATTGTATTTTTATCGGATATGCACAAAATAGTAGTGCTTATCGGTTTTTAGTGTACGATTCGAATAATCCGGATGTACATAAAAACACAATAATTGAATCAAGGAATGCTTCATTCTTTGAAGATGTATTTCCATGCAAGTACAACGAAGGGCCTAGCACGTCAAAACGAACATTTGACGTAGCTATGAAAAATACTAGCGAGGGATCCGGAGAAGAACCCGAACCCAGACGCAGCAAACGTGCTAGATTTGAAAAATCCTTCGGCCGGATTTTCTCACCTACTTGGTAGAATTTGACTCGGATATTCTAACATGTATGGTAGAAAATGAACCGGATTTTCTAACATGTTTGGTAGAAAATGAACCCCGGACTTATACGGAAGCCGTGACGTCTACTGAAGGTCCTATGTGGAAAGAAGCCATCAAAAGTGAGGTGGATTCTATCCTTAAAAATCACACTTGGGAATTGGTTGATCTTCCTCCGGGAAATAAACCTTTGGGATCCAAGTGGATTTTTAAACGGAAAATGAAACCTGACGGTTCCATCGATAAGTACAAGGCCAGACTTGTAATTAAGGGATACAAGCAACGTGAGGGCCATGATTACTTTGACACGTATTCTCCTGTGATGAGAATAAATTCCATTAGGATGATACTAGCAATTGCCGCATTGCGGAAATTGGAAGTTCATCAAATGGACGTAAAAATCGCTTTTCTAAATGGCGATAGAGACGAAGAAATCTATATGGAACAGCCCGAAGGCTTTCGTGTTCCAAGCCAAGAAAGGAAAGTGTGTAAATTAATTAAATCATTGTATGGATTGAAACAAGCCCCTAAACAGTGGCACGAAAAGTTCGATCATGCAATGTTAATTAATGGGTTTAAAATAAACGAAAGTGACAACTGCGTCTATGTGAAGAGCCCGATAGACGGCTATGTCATTTTATGTTTATACGTGGATGATATACTCATCGTGGGTAGCAATAATCTAATGATTAATTCTACCAAAAGCATGTTAAATTCTAAATTTGACATGAAGGATATGGGGCTGGCCGATTTAATCCTTGGGATTAAAATAATTAGAGGACCTGACGGTCTTACGCTAAGCCAATCCCATTACGTTGATAAAATCCTAACGAAATTTAATAAGGATGATTATCAAGAGGCAAGGACTCCATTAGATAAAAACGTACAACTTACCCAAAATCGTGGAGAGTGTATTTCTCAAGTAGAATACGCTAGGATTATTGGAAGCTTGATGTATCTAATGAGTTGTACCAGGCCTGATATTGCCTTTGTGGTTAGTAAGCTAAGTAGATATACTAGCAACCCCGGTGATGAACATTGGAAGGCAATAATACGGGTTTTGAGGTATTTACGTAAAACCCAAAACCTTGGACTACACTATGGAAGATATCCAGCTGTACTTGAAGGGTATAGCGACGCTAGTTGGATATCCGACATAAAGGACTCTAAATCCACAAGTGGATATGTTTTCACTTTGGGAGGTGCAGCTGTGTCGTGGAAATCCTCGAAAGAAACGTTAATAGCTAGATCCACAATGGAATCTGAGCTAATAGCCTTGGATAAGTGCACTGAAGAGGCTGAATGGCTACGCCATTTTCTCGAGGATATTCCAAGTTGGGAGAAGTCTGTCCCTCCAATATGCATACATTGTGATTGTCAAGCGGCAATTGGAAGGGCACAGAGCAATCTCTACAATGGTAAGTCTAGACATGTTCGTCGTAGACATAACACCATTAAACAACTCCTCACAACGGGTGTTATCACTGTTGACTACGTGAAGTCAAAGGATAACATAGCGGATCCGCTAACCAAGGCATTGGATAGAGAATTGTTGGAGAAGTTGTCACGAGGAATGGGACTAAAGCCCGTGAATTGAAAAGTTCTATAGTGGATACCCAACCTAGTTGGTCCTAGGTTCAAAAGGGACAACTAAATTATAGAGCGAAGGATGGTCACTGTGGGGGTCCCGAACTCCTACCCAATCCTCGTTAAAACAGTGACTCCCGCACGAGGTTAGCAAAAACGTTTGCTTTAATGAATCTAAAATGTTGATCTACTCGATAACATTGGAAGAGTATGCGGGATACTCGTGAAAGAATCACCTATGTGAGAGAGAAGAGGGCCGCTTCAAAAGAGAACTGTATAGGCTCAGTTCTTTAGAAACTCTTGCAGAACCAGGACGGTGACCCATGGCCAAAACGGGCACACCCATGAGAACGGAACAAAGTTGGAAGGTTCTTGTGTAAAGATAAGTCAATGGTTACACGACGACAGTATAGTTCAAGGACATCGAGTCTACTAGACATCCAGTAAATAAACGTGTCTTTACAACGGAAGGTTCAAAGGATAAAACCTACCTCTCCGTATGCAAGGATCATCCGGTGAACACAACGTGTCCTCCTATCTTCGTGTCTTTTAAGTCTCGAAAATCAATTTTCATTCATGTGGGGGATTGTTGGAAAAATGTGTTAAAAATTGCATTAAATGGTCTTTTTGGGGCAATTATTTGAGTGGGGTCCACTTCCGATTTGGGTTGGGTCAAAGTGGTTTTGGATTGTCCTTGTTAAGGGCTACAATTTGATATGTGGTACACTCAAAACGGATAACGGGTGAATGAGAAATTGATTCTCGAAGTTCACTCGTTGAAATGGAAAAACTGGGAAAAATGATGAGTTTCTAGTGTGTTTTATCCCACACCGAAAAACTCAAGGGATTTTCACCCCCTTATAAAGGGAAGCCTCTTTTAAGGAGTTAATATTCCTAAAGGGAAAGGCTCTCTCTTACGCGCAGGGGGGGGGGGGGGGTGCCGATCAAATCCCGAAATGGAGAAGAAAAACCGTGACTCGTGTGCGCGGGCGACCTGCGGACACGAATGCCGTCCAAAAAACTATCTCTCAAGAGATACGGTTAATTTTTGTTTTCTTCCCGAAACGTTAATTTTTATCCAGAAGGCCTCGAACAGAATCCCTTGAAGGGGTGTTCTGTTGGCTTCGGACAGAAACCCTCCGAGGGGTGTTCTGTTGGCTTCGGACAGAAACCCTCCGAGGGGTGTTCTGCTGGCTTCGGACAGAAACCCTCCAAGAGGTGTTCTGTTGGCTTCAGACAGAAACCCTCCGAGGGGTGTTCTGCTGGCTTCGGACAGAAACCCTCCAAGGGGTGTGCTGCTGGCCTCGGATAGAAACCCTCCAAGAGGTGTTCTGTTGGGGTCTTCTGTCGCGCGTTTCTTCCGTTACAACAATTAATGCCCAACGTTCTTCTCTTTTAATGCTGCGTTAAATGGACAGTTTATGGACGATTCAATGCCCAACGGACTGGTCATTGATGTCCAACGTTCAGGTCCATTAACACCCCATTTAACACACAACAAATCCTCCTATAAATAGCTGGCAGGTGCTTTGCAACAAACACACGGTTTTGACACAACGCACAATACTTTCCTCACGAATTTCTTGAGCTAAAAACACCTATAGCTACTCTGAAATTTCCTTTTGTGTTCTTACTTGGTTCTCATTCGCTGGAACTCTTGTTTGTGTGCTCAAACATTAGTTTGTAGTCATCGTATCCTGGGAAACGATTGTTGCAACGCTCCTAGCACCGTGGGAGGCAACAAATACGTTTTAAGGAAATCGTGCGTAGCACGAGCTCTGCACCATTCTGAGCAGTACTTATGGCTGTACTGTAAGTACTACTCAATGAATAATACTATGAAATTCTTCTAACAATTGTTTGTATGGAGCACAGTTTTCTTAATGCTTGGTATTAATTTATCAGGGAAACTGGCTTATTGTAAAAGAGAGTTTGATATTTTTACTGACAAGAGAGGCTTTAAGTCTACCAAGGTTTAGGACTTTAGGGCTTAGGCACATGGATTAAGCATGTCTCTAATACAAATTCTGAAGCATTTAATTATTTATTAACTATTAAACCTAAAAAAAGAAGACAATAGTAAAGTTGGAATGAGGGTATTTAAGTTATATTTGCACTTCTACTTTTGATTTTATTGATTCTTCTGTGGACTTAAGGACCGTTTGGTAAGACTTGAAGCCTCCCTTGTCAGCAAGAACAGTACGTATCTTTCTTTCTTCAGCATCCCCACTTTAAAAACACTGATATTTAGAAATTGTAAACAGGTTCTGGAAATAATGAGGAATTGGTAAAAATGGTTCGAGAACTCCAGGCAAAGTTGGATGATGCGAAAGTCGAACTTGTCGGAGAGAAAGAGAAGGTTTGTATTGTAATGCACATGATGATCTTTTTCCTTATAAGTGATTAATTTTGGTTGCAAAAGTTAAATCAAGACTTGATTTCAGGGTCTCAAAGAAGTGCAAAAGCTCACTCCAAAACCGTATTATACATCTTGTACGAGCCTTAAAGGAAGTTGATTGCAAAATAGCATCAAACCAAGGTTTCTTAGTTCCGGCTCTCCGAGTTCTTTGCATAAATATACCACCAGAAGTGGCTCATTTGCCTTGTAAATTCTATTTTGTGCATGTGCTATATTATACTTCATCTGGTTCCTGATGATAATGATTCTGATTTTATCATATTAATAATTCTAAAATCTGAATAAGTCTTTTCCCTGTCACAATTTTTTTATGTATTGTTTTTTACCACCACATATCTTCTTCGTATATACATTCATCATGTTTCCAGACCTACATCAATAACTTTTATGAACGCATAATATGACACTTATAACTGTTTAATTGTAATGCAGGCTGCCGGTGAAATTTCTTATTCTATTTGGTGCCCCAAACTAGATGGTAAGTTTTCTATGTAGTTTCCCAATTCAATGTTTTTTTCCTGGTGATAGTTTGATATATTTGTTGTTACATGATATGGTAATATAGTGGTCATTTGAATTCTAGTTCTTTGTTACCAGTTGCTTACCATAAAACCTTGAGCTCAGTTGATTATCAATGGCTTGATGCACTCCAGTTTAGTTCTCCTAGCTCTTATGTTCATGTAAACTAAAAGGCTAGCCACTTGGGTTCCATTAGTTCTATTTTAATGGAAAATGGTATTTAGGTTTTTCTTAAGTTTTGCACCGGAAAACATTCTCTACAAGGAAAATATATTCAGGACTGAACATTCGAGGAAAACAGGAAATCCTCTTCTTAAAGCAGTTTGGTCCGTTAACTGCGTGGCCATTTGCGCTGTTATGTGTGAATTATATATGGCAAAATATGTTTTGAAGACTAAAAGTAAATGAATATATGTGTTTTTGTGCGTGCATGCATGTATATTAAAATAGCAGTGATCACACAAAATAATACTCTGTAATGTACTTATCAAACAAATAAAAATACTCCGTGAAAAGCTAAGTTAGATACATATATTTTTAATTTTATATAGTATTCTTAATAGTCATTTTATGTCTTAACAGCCAATCGTGAACATCAAAATTATTAAACATTTTATTTTCATCCATTAAAGAGAGCGGCTAGTCCACAAAAGTCATACGGGTCATTCATATTTTCATATTCATATTTTATTGAATGTGTTTCTATTTTTATTTTTGATTTGCAGACATTCAATGTTCAAGAGTCATTTAGTCCACAAGACATTACCGAGACAAGAGAGCATTGGGCATCATTTGTTTGTGACATCACAAGTAGTACGGGTTGTTATTCACAAATATGGTTCTGGTTTGATGTCTAGAATGAATAGTGTAGGTTTCATGTGAAACTTTGTACTTTTGACTTGCAAGAACTTGTGAAACTTTTGTAGTTTTTGCTTGCATGAACTTGTGAAACTTTGTAATTTTAGCTTGGATTGATTGGTGCTAGTACTATGTGGAACACTGTATTTTGCTTCAATTATCAGTATATTTGCCATAATTCTCATTTAATGATTTCATTATGTTGATATAGTATATAAAAAAAATTATTATGCATAATCAAATGGATTTATGGTTTGCTTTCTAAAAACATTCAAAAACGGTTGGTGGTTTAACCCATATAAAAAGGATTTTATATGGGGTATTACTGGACTGACACGGAAAACATTCTATAATGGTTAAATTTGTAACCTCTATAGAAAACATTCTATAAGGGGTACGACTATCCGACGTGAAAAGTACCTGACTTTCTATATCGCTGGCTACTATGTTGTTGCGGGAACCGACATAAAAAGTGATTTTTAACCCATATAGAAAGTGTTTTCTACATTAGTGTCTAGACAGTTAGCCCTCGTCAAACGGAGAACATGCACATTTATATTCACTAGAAATCTGGGATCATTCCTATCAGCCTCAGCCATCTTATCTAAGCCATTTATGACATTCTACAAAACAATAAAGGAAGAATTCGTCAAAATTGACGACTCTCGGGGCCATGTGTAAGCCCTCCAACATAATGCTTCGAGCTCCAAAAAGGCGAGTCCATTTCGCAAGCCCTCGTAAAAACAGGCTCTTCAGCGAAAACTATCATTGTTGAGGCAACTATGTAAGCCCTCACAATAAAGGACAGTAGCCTTTATGGATCCCAAATCAGAGACAACTATGTAAGCCCTCACAATAAGGGACAGTAGCCTTTACAGCTCCCAAGTACGAGGCAACTTTGTAAGTCCTAAAAAACGCAGCTTTTAAGCGCACCAATAGAGGCAACTATGTAAGCACTCACAAATGGGATAGTAGCCTTTACGGCTCCCAATATATGTGTCTCCCCTTAGCATTGACCACAGGGGAGATAAAGGCTCAGTCGAAGGGTTGAACGACTTCCCAGTCAACTCCTTGAGGATTAAGTCTCCACATTTATCGATGATGGAGTTTACTTCCACCTACGAGAGCTAATCTACGAGAGCAGATGAAATTTAGGCAGCGTAAGGCAGTATTATTGTTTCGGAATCCGGATCCTTAGTAGGATATGTGAAGGAAGTATTTATAGACCTTAGGTTCTTGTACTCTAAGAGGAAATTGATACATTTAATGCGATTGATTATAATAAAAGTCTTGTAACATCTCGAACGTTGTGCAATCATTGTTCCCTCAAATCCACGTTTCTTCCGTTATTTCCTGCCCTTGTCGGATAACTATGCTCAAATAATAGCCCACCACGGAAGCCCTAGGACGAGTCCAAACTTGCTAGAACTCCGCCCAGGCTTGAATTCTGTTGTCCAGCCTGGTCTGGTTGTGGGTTCCTTTCGCAGGTTCAAATCCCAGTTAGGCCCAATGACTACTATTAATTAGTAATCCAGATTAATGGGCTGATCCCGTTGATGGGCTTATCCCGTTAGTGGGATTATCCTGATGATGAGCTTTACTCTAATTTGATCTTGGGCCATGGATGTGATCCATGGCACCATCATGAGCCCCCTACTCTCTAAAATCAATCGGGCTGTAGTTTTGGAGAGTATTGAGCTGCATTCTTTCAAATTTCGAATATTTCCTTCATGATCCATAGCGCCGCTTAGAATTTAATGTGCCCTTAATGTGATATGTGCCTGCAGTCCAACACACCTTCCAACCCGCCCTACCAACTTCAGCACTTGAGTGCTTGGGTAGCGGTTTCCAAGCTGTTTTTTGGAAAGTGCCACTATATCAAGCTATTTAAACGCGCACATTCCTCTGATAAAAAACTTCTGCAAAATTTCTCTTGCACAAGCCTCTCATGTTCTTGGTTGGGAACCCTAGGAGACAAGAACTCCCTTCTTCGTCTCGACTTTCTCTCGTCAGGTCAGTTCTGTTTCTTCCTCTAGTTCTGTTCCCCTCCACAAATATTTTTCATGATGACGGGGCCACTTCAAATCGACCCCAAATTCCAGTAGATTCCCATGGGCTTGAAACCCATTTCTACCTTTCTGCTAACTTCGCACGGGGGGTTCCGACTTCCGCCCTCTCTGATGCCGAGTTTAATGAGGTAGTGGCCCTCGTCAATCCCAGTATTATCTGTTCCCGCCCTATCCCGGGTCAAAACATAGTGGATCCCCCTTCGCCATCCTATTTTGGGGTTCACCTGGCGAGTCTGCAATTCGGGCTGCGATTCCCCCTCCATCTTGTCCTTCTAGATATTCTATGCCATTATGGGGTCATTCCGGGTCAGCTTTCTCCCACAACCCCTTTGTTCATTGACGGGTTTATTGCCCGGTGTATTTCTATGAAAATCAAATCCTATCTCGATTTCTTTCATTCTGTAAGGTCTGACGCCTATGACACCTAGGGTTATTTCTTTATCTCTAAATGGGTGAGTCATCACTTGTTTATGGCCAAATCCTACCTGGATTCCTTTAAGGGTTAGAGGTATAAGTGGGTTTGGGTTACCCGGGCAGACGGCAAGCTCCCGTTCGAGAACAAGTGAGGGGAGCTGATTCGTAGGTGGGTGATGCCAATTTTGCTGGAAGGGAACAAGTTGGCCGCCAAGTTGATCATTGAAGGCTCGCCTTTCCTGATGGGCCACTACGTAGGTGCGGATGGGGTGGTTATGCTCGAGTTCAGATGAAGTCGTCGACGACTGATCGTGTAGTTGTCTTTTTTTCTTTTTTTGATTGATACCTCAACAAATTTTGACAGTGCTTTTGTGTTGATTCAGAGGGTAGAAAGATGGCGTCTTGGCTGGAACTGCTTGTGGCGAAGGCAAGGTCCACCCCTGGGCTCATGGTCCCGCTCAGAAAGATCCAAACCCGAGGCGCTATTGAGGATCCCCCCAGAGATGGCACAACGACTCTTATAACACTAGTTGTTGACATCCGGCCTCCCATTACCAGGGGGCTGGGAAGAGGCTATCATCCCAGCCCATCTCCGGGCGCAGGGGGGAAGAAGAAAAAAGATGGGGTGAAACCTTCTGATGGCATTGTTGATGTGGACTCTCATTTCGATGCAAGGTCCTTGAAGGGTATGCCCCGGCACCTCTCCATACCATTAAGCTCACTATGCGTTCAAGCTCAACCTCCTTATTTCACGGCACAATGAACCCTGTTTCTATGGCTCTGGCTATCACACCTCCTGCTGATGCAGAGGAGATCAAGGACCTGACTCCCCGATTTGCCATCCGCCGCGCCATCCACGCTATGTTTGAGGTACGTCTCCTTCCAAATTTCCTTGTTATTGCTGCCTTTATGGTTTTGTGAGTTTATCTCTTATGTGGAATGGCTTTTCTGCTTTAGGCCTCTGTGCTTTCTGCTTCCGGCTCCTGTCACTTGGATGAGGAGCATGACGAGGCTCAGGGCCTGCTTAGCTTGCAGACCTCAAGAAGAAGGTGGCAGACCTGGAGCAGAAGTTGACATCACTGGAAATGGCCAGGGTGACAGATGTGAAGGAGGTAGGGACTCTGCAGAAGAGACTTCATGATATTGAAGCCGCCCATCGGATCATGGAGGGGGGGGGGCTGAGGAGGAAATCGGAAGAGGTTGGCCCTGCTGCGGTTCAGGCCTTCCGGAAGAGCGAGGCTTTCCAGGAGGAAGTGGAGCAGATCTTGGTTGGCCGCCAAGCTCAGGTCGCCCAGATTGGCTCCTCCATAAGGGGAAGCCAGGTTAGACGAGGTGGTGGCGCTGTGTTTCAAGTTCGGCAGTATGGCATACAGAGATCCCTCTACGAGGCTCTGCAGAAGATAGATCTTTCCTTTTCTGTCTAGGCTGGGGGGTTGCTCGATCTGATGGCGAATCCTGAAGCCCCTCAGGGGAGCCTGAAAGCCCCCGAGAGAGCCCTGTCTTGGTTGATCATGTTCTGGAAGTTCCCCCTCCTCCTCCGGTAATTATACTGCTTTTTCAGAACACTGATAACAAACACCTTTCTGGTCCTGCGTGTCCGTTGTTGTTACCCACCAGTTTGGTGGCTTTTAACGAAACATCTCACATTTCCTTTTTCTTGCATATATTTCACTACTATCCTTTGATCTGTCTGTATTTTATCGGTTGTTCTGCCTGCCTGTATTTCCAAATCTTTGATGCCTTCCAGCCTTACTCTAGGCTGGTTTGCTTCCCTTTGGCTGTTTTGACCATTTGGGGAGTTAGCCTCTAATTCTACCTTCGATTGGGACTTGTGTGTTCCAGGTTCTGGGATGGCCCCCCACGCCTTCCCACCTACTCTACTGCCTTAGACTTTTAGTCAGTTTTGTCACAATATCCTTATTTGGTTTGTGCCTTGAATTCCCAGTCAAGGTCGTCTCTCCTAGTTTGAGGAGGACTTTACCAATTTCCAACCTTTGGGCTCTTAATAATTGAGCCGAATTAAGTGGGCTTATCATCATGGTTATTTTAACCTTGTGATGAGCCTCTTTATTAGCGAAGCTTTTATAAGCTTCTCTGGTGCAAAGTTTATTCCATTAGTTCATCTTTAGCCTTGTAAAATCAATCTTAACTTTGAGTAAGGTCATCTTTTCCCGTTTTGAGAAATCTGGTTTTGTTCATGAAGGTTGTTTAACCTTGGAAATGGTTGTTTATTCTTGCTCTGATATTTAGTAAGATTAGGTTGAGCTTCAAGAATTAGATGAGTCCGAAACTGTACTTTATCTTTTTGCGAGTACCAATTTGCGTGGCCTTTCCTTTTTTTTGAGGCCCTGGTTGGTTAAGAAACATTCGCAAGTCTAGTTAAATGTAAAGGATATTCGTGCACGAAAAATGGAATTTATTAAGACTTTCTTTTAAGGAGAACTACATACTTACCGTTAGAAGTTCAATAAGTGTTTAGAGTTCCAAACCCTGTCTACCAGCTTTCCCTTAAGAGTACATAACTTGTAAGTTTTGGGCCCTACTATCCCCTTGACTTTATAGGGCCCTTCCCTATTCTTAGCAAATTTTCCCCCTTCTAGAGTCTTGCTAGCAGATCTCTTTCTCAGGAATAAGGAGAATGACGTCCGAGAGCTCCAACCCTACAGGAGTTACATCGTCGCCGGCGCAACCTCCACCATCGGTGAATGTTTGGTCTGGGAATAAACGATCCTTTGTCTCTGTCCTTCTTAACAAAGAGGATGCTACACTCTCATCTTCAGCACACTCTCGTTACAAAGGCATGACATCGGTTACCTTCTCGGAAGATGATATCCAACTTCTCGCTGACAGGCACAAGAGATCGCTCGTTGGCTATCTCTACGCAAGTCTTTTGAAGTTATTGGTTTTAAGGGGGGGTTTCATTTGGGTTTGTTGGAGAAGAAACATGTTCTTATTCGGTTTGACCTTGAAGAAGACTACATCAGATGCTAAAACGGGCAAACATAGGATATTCATGCGAATATTATGAGGGTCATTAAATGGTCCCCCGATTTTAGGCCAAATGTGGAATCACCTATTGTTCCAGTTTGATTGTGTTAGACCATTATTTATTGTGTTCAAATTAATTGTAATTTATTTAATGAGTATTTGTAATTAGCTAAATTAGCTGAGAGAGATTTAAGCCCAATTAATGTGCTCTAAAATAGCCCAGAGATTTAAGCCCAATTTATTTAATGAGTATTTGTTTTTTTAAGCGTGTGTTCCTTTATTAAAAATAATGAGATTTACAAAATAGGTTCGAAGTGGGCTACTCGGACCGATCCAAATTAGCCAAAAGTGGCCCAAGTGGGCCAGAGGAAAAGAATTAAACAGCAATAGTCCAAGGAGATAGAATAAACTCTGAATTCGTCGTACTGAAATCCCTAGAGGTGCTTCCTTTGCGGGAAGAGAGATTTCCATGGGTTGTTCGCCTCAGCACCATGTTTAGATCGCCTGCACTTGTACTTTAGCCGGCGTCCCTGAAGTAGATTTTTCCCTTTAGGTCGTTTTTGTATGTGTCCATAGCATTGTATGGGAGAGTGAGTTCCGTGAATGTTACGAGTTTAGTCTGGTGGAGTCCTGCCTGAGCTAGGTGGTGAGCGACCTGATTTGTGAGTCGATGCCTGTATCTGAAGGAGATGTCGTTCCTGAGCTTCTGTCTTCTGAGAACTTCGATGGGTTGTGAGAGGCAAGTCGGGGTCTTAATTTGTCCATGAATCATCTTGATTGTTGTTTCTGAATCTGATTGTACCTGAAATTTATTGTAACCCTGTTGGATTGTGTGGTTGACCGAGGTAATCGTCGCTTGGATTTCCGCATGGAGGGGGTTCATGGCTGTAATGGGGAATGAGAAGGCTAACTGAAGGTTTCCAGTGGAGTCTCTGAGAATGGCCCCTCCCGCGCTTCCATGTGTGGTGTATGCGGCGTCAGTGTTGAGTGTGAGAGGAGAAGGTAAGGTTTCCTTCCAGAGCAGAGGTCTGTTTTTGTGACAATGTGTGTCCTTTTTGAATAGAGGTATCAATCCGTTTGTGAATAGGTCTTGGTCGAATCTGATGAATTTGTTTTTGATGTTTCCATAGCACCAGTCCCTTGATAATTCCTTGATTGATTTGATTGTTTCCTTTGCTGAGTACTTCTTGTTGTCCCACACGCATGCATTGAATTTCTTCCAAATTGACCACATTATGAAACCGGGCATAGCCTGTCTAAGACAGTCCTTCATGCTTTCTGATTTCCCTCCCAACCACCACCGAAACAGGGTCTGCCTTAGGTCGTTGTGCTGCGTGAGTCTGACCTGCAAAATTGAACCAAAATAGACCCATATTGGTCTTGTTAGTGTGCATGTAAATAGGGCATGGTTTTGGGTTTCTTCTTTAAGACAAAGAGGGCATCTAGAAGCCAGGTGTATGTTGAATCTTCTCAAATTTTCTGGGAATGGGAGGGAGTTATTCAGGTATTTCCACAGGAAGATCTTGATTTTCAGGGGTAGTTTGTTATTCCAGGACTGTTTTAGGCTAAAAGTGGTTGGGTGGGGGGTTCGAATCTGATGATATGCACTCCATAGGGAGAAAACCTCGTCTTTCTCCCATGTCCATCTGAAATTGGTTGTTGTAATTTGGATCAGGTCTCGGTATTTGTGGTCTGTAGAGCAGATCAGTTTCCAGGTAAGGGAGTCCTTTTGTTTATGGATGAAGTATCCATTTCTGTCGTATCTTTCATGCATGAAGTTAGCCCAAATTGAGTCGTTTTCCATGTATTTCCACCACAGTTTAGTGTGCACTGTGGTTTGAGAGTCGGAAAATGATCTAAGATTTAGACGACCTTCTGTTCCGGGTCTGCATATAGAGCTCCAGGATTTCCAATGATGTTTGTTTTTATCACCTGAAGAACCCCAAAAAGGTTTGACATAAGCTTGTTTAGGTATCTGATCACCGCCACCGGCAGTTTGGAGGTGGAGAAATGATGGATGGGAATTGAGGAGAGGACGTGCTTGATTAGTATTAGCCGACCACTCTGATTTAACATTTTTTTTCCACGATCAAAGTCTATTTTCAAATGCCTGGATGATCTGCTGGCAGTGGCTAGTTCGAGTGATTCCCTGGTGCAGGATAGCTCCTAAATAGGTTGTGGGCAGGTTAGTTGTTTCTATCCCTGTTTGGTGTTTGATGGCCCTTCTTGTCGCCAAGTTCATCTTTCGACTTACAAAAATCTTGCTTTTTTCCAGGTTGAGCATCTGTCCCGTTGCTTGAGAGAAAACCTCCAGGAAGGTCAGGAGGTGCTTGAGGCTAGGGGAGCTGCCGTTAAGAAAAAGTATGATGTCATCGGCAAACGCCAAGTGGGATATTGGGCAGCACATGTTGCGGACTGGATTCTGTTTGTTTGTAGCAAATGGTGTAGTCCTTTAGTGAAGTGTTCAATAACAATTAGAAATAGGAAAGGGGAGAGGGGGTCTCCTTGTTTCACCCCCCTTTGTGGCTTGAAAAAGCCCTGGGGTTATCCGTTGATGTTGACCGACAAGGTGCTAGAGGTCAGGTTAGACATAATAAGGTGAACAAACCTTTTGTCAAATCCCATATTAAGTAGGCCCCCTTCTAGAAATGACCATGATACCCTCAGCTAGGTCGAGCTTGATGGTGATATTGCCTCCCATGGTCTTTCGGTCGATGTGATGGAGGAATTCATTAGCCAAGAGAATGTGTTGTTGAATATCCTCCCCTTCCATTAATCCAATCTGTTCTTTGGAAATCAGTTTAGACAGTAGTGGTCTTAGTCTGTTAGCAAGTATTTTAGTGCAGATTTTGTTGGTGAAGTTTTCAAAGCTAATCGGTCTGTAGTGGCCGAAAGACTTGGGATTTTGGGTTTTGGGAATCAAGGTAATAAGGCTACAGGATAGAGCTTTAGGTATTGTGATCCCAAAAAAAAAAACTCCTGGATAGCTGAAATTAGGTCCTCCTCTATGATCTCCCAGCAGACCCTGAAAAATTCCCCATTAAACCCGTCTGGCCTTGGGCTACTGTCTTTGTCAAGGGACCAAACTGCTTCTTTAATTTCGTCCCTGAGGGGGATAGCGATGAGAGGGGCATTGTCCTTCAGGGTGATGATAGTGTGTTGAAGGTCGAGGAGGTAGGCTGTATCAGTGGGGTTGCTCTCTACTGCAGTAATATAACCTTTTAAAGTGGGAGACCGCAGCCGCCCCAATAGAGGTCTGGTCCATATAGATTAATCCTTGCTCGTCCTCAATGGTTTGAATCTGCCTTTTGAACTGTTTTTGCCTCACATAGGAGTGAAAAAACTTTGTACTTGCTTCACCTTTCGATAGCCATTTAATTCGAGCCTTTTGTTTCCAATAGGTTTCCTCTTGCTTAAGTCGTAGAAGGAGTGTGGCCTGAGTTTTTGCCCATAACGTTGTGGTAGTTGTGGTAGTGTCATTGGGATTAGATTCATAAGCAGCTTCTGCCATTTGGGCTTCCTCGTCTGCTTTCTTGACCTCACGAAAAATGTCACCAAATGTGGACCTATTCCATTTTTCAGGTTATTTTTTGTTGTTCGCAGCTTGTGGTA
Organism: Cuscuta europaea; assembly: GCA_945859875.1. Classification (NCBI taxonomy): domain Eukaryota; kingdom Viridiplantae; phylum Streptophyta; class Magnoliopsida; order Solanales; family Convolvulaceae; genus Cuscuta; species Cuscuta europaea. The sequence goes on along the minus strand of CAMAPE010000011.1, from coordinate 4,806,995 downwards.
GAAGGATTTCATTCCCCCGGTACCTTTGCATGATTCCCAGCTCTTAGTGACCACTTCTAGGAAGTTGTGATGAACAGTCCACATATTTTGAAACTTGAATGCCCTGGCTCCTACCCTAGGTTGCGTTTTGCAAGAAAGGATAAGTGACGTGTGATCAGAGGATGCCCTACTAACGTGGGATTCCAAAATTGAGTCGAAGTTATTTAGGAAGACCCCGTTAGCTATTTTTGGGAAGGGTTTTCTAACTGATTGCAGCCCGGACGGCAATCCAAATGGCAAGAAACACGAGAAAGAGCCAAGTCCTACAGAACTGCCTGAAGCCCGGACAGCAATCCAAAGAATGATCAAAAAACTCAAAACTGCTAACTCCTATAAAACGGACCGATTCTCGAATGGTAAAGCAAAAAATTGACAAAGACAAAAGAGAGAATTAAATAAAGCATTGAGCAAAAAAGATTTCATATATATTCATCGACGCTACTGGCCGGAAAGTACAAAGAGCATTTGCAAAAAGGATAAAGGGGGGAAAGACCTTAGCCTGGGAAGCGGCAAGCTGAACCCGGAGCTCGCCAAACTCAGTCTCGAGCCGTTGCTTTTCCTCAGCAAAACCTTTTCGTTCGGCCTCTAGAGTTGTGAGAGCAGCAGCAGCATTCTGCTCGGCGGAAGTTTGAGCAACAATCAAGTCCCGTTCCTTGGCCAGCCGGGCCTCCCTCAGCTGCAAGCTGTATAGCCCCACCTACAGAATTCCGTTCGAAAAATGCGATGATATAGAACGAAGGATAACATATGAAACAAATTATGGGGGAAAACAAAGTACCTTCAAGACCGTTAAGGCCAAACACTCCTCCGTCTGGTCGACCAGCAGTATAGGGACGACAAAGTTATTTAAGAAAGCGGAGGTGGACCAGACTTGGCTCGCAGAACAACTAGCTTTCTCCAAAACTTCATGAACGAGATCTGCCAGAGAGATCCGTTCGATCCGCCCAGAGAGATGAACAGTGTGGGTTTCACCCACATTTATACCGGTATCCTGAGTAACCTGGAAGTGCTCAGTAAAATGATGCAGCTGATCGTACCCAAACCGGTCGTCGACCAGCATATCTTCACGTTGGTCCTGATGGGGAACCTGCTGAATGGGCTTAGGCTCCTAACAGGCTGAGAAGACCCAGCATCATGATTAATGGCGGTGGAAGGGTTGGCCTTGGGGTTCTTCTTGGCCTTCCTTCTTCCTAACACGCGACTGTTATCCATGGGATTGTCTGAATTGTGAACTAAAAAAATAACAAAGGGAAAAGTTAGTACCGAGCGGTCTTACCACGTGGGAAACAAAGAAGGAAGGAACGTTTCTCGCACGGGAAGGACCGCCCGGCCCATGGCACTTGATTTTAAGACAAGTAAACCCAGGAATACGGTCAGTACCTATCCCGGCTTTGATAAACTGATCAGGAGTCAGGTACGTTATGATGTTGCAAGGTTTGGCCTCCTCCACAACAAAAACATTCTTACAGATCGTCTCAGTAAGAATTGGATCCGGTTATTTATGAGGGAAAGCGTTCCACCTATTGAGAATCAGACCGTCCGGGACGGAAACGAAGAAGAACCGGTCTTTCCACCCCTTAATGGAAGTTAGGTTACCTTTGAAAAGTAAATGCCCCATTCGGGCAGTTGCAGCCAAATGCCCATTGGTCTGCTGAGGGGCTACCTTAAAGAATTGATGGAATAGTTCTAAACTGGGCGTGGCCTTAACATCTACGCAGCGGCAAATGAAGCCGGCCATCACCCGATAGGAGTTCGGCATTATTGAGAAAGGGCACAAAAAAGGGGTGCAGGGGAAACCTAAGCCCAGCTTTTACTGAGTCTAGATGGACCACCACCATCCCAGGGAGGTGGCGCATTGGATAAAGCCCAGCCCGAAGACGAAAATTAACTAGGTCCAGGATTAGTGCTGGGATTTGGACCCTATTGTGGGAAGTCAATTTCTGCCTCCTTTCCCTGATTAACCTTAAATCCACCCTATAGCCGGGGGACCAGCCGCCATTGAAGCCAGTTCATCGCCGGACATCGTGTCATCAGAATCTTCACTGGAAGTAGAATCGCTTGAACGGTTTTCATCAACTGCCCCTGAAGTCGTAGTACTGGCGACATCAGCAAAAGGGATTTCTATGGCGTCCGGTACAACGGTGTCATGAGTTTCCTCTCGAGAAGTAGGGCTCGAATCTGAATCAGAAGAAGATGTTCGAGAAGACATGTGACCGAACGCGAGTAAGAAAGGAAAAGCAAGGAGCAAAGTATACCTGAACGAACAGAGCTTGAAAAATTCTAAAAAGAAGGCAGAGCAAAAGCACGAATGATTTGAAAATTTGAAACCCAAAACTGAAGAACCAAATGCCTATTTATAGCGTGACAAGCGCCGAATCAATAACCAACAAGAAGAAGACACATCACTTGGACTGTTTGAAAGGACGTGCATCGCATAGGAGAGCAAAGGCCAGTCAATCATGACGATTATGGGAAAAATCAAACGACAGCCGCAAATGAGGTACTAATCATAACATGGGGAACCAGCGAATTCTGGATCCCGATCACCATTCGGCGTAAAAAGTTCTACTTCCCAATGCACTCACTACCGTTCGAGACATCGGAAGTGGGGGACTCATGTTGGGATATTGGACCGAAGGCCCAATACCCGGATCAAAAGCCCAGAAACATTTAGCCTAATGAATAGTCAGGAATCCAGAAGAAGAACAGGCCCAGTGAGATATATGCCCCCGAATGGGGATCGGGCCAACCTATGTACTTGGGCCAAATCAATAATGACTCCAACAAGGTCCATTACCCGTTCGGGCAACGGGTAGCCAGCAAGTGGCAGAGAGCATTTATTGCTAGAGTATGGCATCAGCAAGTGGGAGTATGGGCTTTCAAGTGGCTGAAGTAGCAACCAATCAGCATGGAGCACCCCATTCCCCCCCCCCCCCCCCCCCCCCCCCCATTAGTGTAAATAGAGGGATTAATCTCATTGTAAGGGGTTAGCATTTTGATACTCAAAGCCTAGAATAGAATTATCTTTCTTGTTCTTGTATTAATCACTATTCCGACGTACCGTTCGGGAAGTTCTTGTGTTATTCAGTAAATTACTTAATACAAGTGGGCTCTTGAGATTATGATTGATTCAGTTTTTGTATTTTCTTATACACATAAATCATTATTCACGTCCTAGAATATCCAAAGCGTGTGTTGGGCTTTCGGATCTACGGGATTTAACCTCAACAAGTACTACCTCCGTTCAAAATGTTTAGCCAAAATCTTAAAATTTGGACTATGATTTTGATTAGTATAATATTATGAAAATTATAAATTTTATACTTTTACGAAAGTACTTTTAACAAAAAATATTTTCATATCATTTTATATTATATATAATTTCCAATAAATATATATTATTGGACAAAGTTTTTTATTTGGCTAATTATTTTGGGATGGAGGTAATATCAGTTATTTCATTGTAAGGGGTTGGTAACTTTGTATTCTCAAGCATTAGACTTCTCTCTAGTTTTCTCTGTAGCATTCAGCTTAGTCTAGAGGGTCAGAGCGTCTCTCGGCAGAAGTGTTGTAATCGTTCTGTAGACTTCAATAGAATTGGATTCGCTTTGCCTCTAATTATTTGCTTATTCTTGCTATTTTCTTTCCCTTAAACACTCAACAAAACAATACACAACTAAAAGCACTCATACGAAAGGCAAAGAACTGTGTTGGGCCTTGGGACATCTAGGATTTAACTTCAAGAGCTGGTAAAATAAGAACTACTCTCCTTTGGCCTTCATAGTTCTTTGCTGGACTTGTGTATATATCTTGTTACTTAATAAGTTAGTCGCAAATGAGTTGTTTTTTGTTTGGGAAGTAGTCGTGTGGTTCGAATCAGATTTTTTTATTTTACTTCAGGGGGTTCTGGGGGAGGGGGCCTGGGGGCTTGGGGGTCTGGAGCAATGAGGGCTTAAACTCACTCTATTGAGTTTCAAACTCTTATGTGTCTAGCGGGTTTCGAACTTCAGACTAGGGATAGACTCGGGCCGGGTGGCCCGACCCGGAACCGGCCCGGGACCGGTACTGTTCCGGCCCGGCCCGACCCGGTGGCCCGGTCAGTGACCGGTCCGGGTAGGCCCGGCCCGTGGGTTTTCCGGTCCGGGCTCGGGTCAACCAAAACAAGGCCCGACCCGGCCGGGCCCGGGCCTGGTTCGGGCCAAAAACTATTTTTTTTTCAATTTTTTTTAAATTATCGGGTTGGGCTGGGTATTTTGGGCCATTTGGGGTGGTTTGGGGGTTGGGGGTGGGAGGGGGGCTAATTAGGAAGAGGAAAACAAAAAAAATATAATGGGCCTGGCCCGGACCCGGCCCGGACCCGGTGGTTACTCGGGCCGGTCCCGGGTCCACCATTTCTGACTTGCCAGCCCGCCCGGGCCTAGGCCCGACCTGGACCCGAGTCCATCCCTACTTAAGACCTCCCACTAGGCACGATAACCTCACAATAGTCATGTGGGTTGGTTGGCCTATTCCATGATATATAAGATATACGTAGTATAAGATATATAAGATATACCCCGTATTATGCAAGACAAATTATTCCCATCAAATTTCAGTTTAAAATACAATTTGAATGGTACTTAAATAAATTATTGAAAAATACTATATGGTTATATATATATATATATATATATATATATATATATATATATATATATATATATATATATATATATATATATATATATATATATATATTGGCGTAGTGTTTTTCAATAATTTATTAAACTGACTACTCAATTGAATTTTAATTTGAAGTATGATAAACATAATTTACACATCATGAAAAACAAACTTACAAAATTTCATCCAAAGAGTCCACCCAAAAGAACCTCAAAGGTAGGTGGTCGGACGTCGTTCCTAACTGGAAGACTACTCTATTATAAGAACTTCAGATCCCGTGAGTTAGAATTTATTTGAACCCAAACTGAACCGATCAAATATTATAGAAATTGAATTGAAAAGTAGAAGCCCAAAATTATAGGAATCAGAAAGAACCGGATATATCGGTTTGGATCAATTTTCCCTGTTTTACGATTATGAATCAATGGCCTAACTTTTTAAACTCTGTATAAAACTTGGAATATTTATATTACATACTCCATTATGTAAGTTTGGAGAATTTGAATTATTTTTCTCGCTAAAAATTCAAGATTCTGGTCTGACCACACCCAAACACAAGCTAAAGTTACAGCCAAAATTTATGCTCCCACATCGCTCAAATTTTTGTCAAGTTTTACCTGCATGGAAAATAATAAAGTGCCAATTATTTTATTGAAATATGTGCAGAGCAAATAGAAATAGAAATAGAAATAATATGAATCACATATCCACTAATTAAAAATGAAAATGTCAAAGTTTTTAGGGCATCCAAAAAAAAATAAGTAAAATTATAAGGGACAGAATAATTATAAGTTGGCCTTTTTATGAATATTACTAGATTAAATGTGAAAGACAAAATATATGACTTCTTAAAATATTTCAAGACTGTGTGACTTACCATATTATTTATGCTTTCTATTTGGTATTACATTTAGGGAAATTGTTCAAAATAGGACTAAAACGTTTGTAAATTCCACAATAAGACTATCATGTTTTTATTCTCAAAATAAGACTAATTATTGTCATGTTTTGGCAGGATCACACTTTAAACATGACAGTATTTTCTAAATATGGTAGTATTTTGTAAATTACCTTTATTTCGAGAATTTTCCCTTACATTTATTACTATAGCATTCCTTTTTTAATTATTATTAATAAATTAATAATTAGTTACTGTTGTCCAGTCAACTAAACAACCACCACCGTTGTCGTCACAAACATCAACACCGTCATTAGTCACTGGACCGCATTAGTGATTAGTTTCTATGCAGTTGCACCGCTCAGTGACTGTCATCCTGTGGCTAGTGACCAGACAAAATCAGTGACACCAGTCTCCATCGCTCTCCATCATGTGACCTTAGTGACTAGACACTTAATCAAATACCTTAGTCACTGAATCGCAATTCCTCGGGCCACCACAACAAGGATGAGCAGGTGGATCTTTTCGGAGTTCACAACAGAAGAACCCAACGACTGTTGCTGCTTGTATAGCGAAAATGGTAGCTATGAACATAAATTGACATGGGAGATTCATTTGGAGAGGCATTAGGAAATAATGGTCGTGGGAAAATAGGGGTTAAAATTAGATTGGTAGCGACTACATTTCAAGAAAAAAGGAGAAAATTGTTATGGAGACAGACAAATTGAAGAAGGTGTGCAGACGTGGTGTAGTAGGCATGGCAATGGGTCGGGGCGGGTACAAGACCCAGATCCGCCCCGTGACTTGGCGGGGCGGGTCCGCCCTGTCCCGTGACCTACACGGGTCCAAACGTTTTGACCCATGGCCCGTCCCGCCTTAACCTAATTAGCTACTATGTATTTTTATTTGTGCCAAGTTGTTACCAATTGAATCTACATAAAGTTTATCTCTAAATAATAATTATAAATTAATATATTAAATCAAATTCATGATACCCTAAAAATTTCAAAAATTAAGGAAAAAGTACTCATACTTGAATAGTTAATCTATTAAATTATACTAATAATTGAACATATGTATTAAAATGCTATATATAAAGAAGACATTGATAATCCGTCGTTCATCACATTCTAATATATGTATTAATATATTATAAGATCAAAGAATTTATGATTTACTGTATACACACATATGTATGTTGAAGTATATTTGTAGTATAATTTAAGAAAAAATATGTATGTTTATGTATTGAGCGGGTCGGATCGGGGCGGGTCAGGTCGACACGGGTCAATACTAATACCCGAACCCGCCCCATTGTATAGGCGGGGCAGGGCGGACTCACCCCATTTGGAAGACGGGCTGGGCTGGACCCACCCCAAATGTCTCGGGCCAAGGCGGGTCACTGCGGGTCGGGTTTTTTTGACATCCCTACGGTGTAGGGCTAGAATGGTTAGGGTTAATTAATACTCCGTACAATTTAATTCTAAATGAGTCATTTTTTTGTGAAAATTAATCAATGATCATATTTTTGTCTATGGCAACTCTAAGAATAATATTTATGCCATTATTTCATATAAGTATGCTAGACTATTGCAATTGTTTAATTCCTACCATTCAATTATAATAATACTCACTCTCTTTTAATTGCAACACCTCTCTTTCAATTTACTAACTCAAACTTTGATCATTAATATATTTAATTCTCTATCACTAAAAAAATTAGATTTTGAAAATTAACTTGAGAAAAAATTAATAAAAACATAATACTTCTTGTAACAAAATATTCTTTAAATATTTTCAATGTACTATCGTATGTTTTTTTATTATTAATTCATACATCCTTGTAATAAATATTCCAATTTTATTACTGGAAATACTTTTTAGGCTAAAAGGTCAAATAGGTACATGAATTAACTTAAAATGTTCAATTAGCCCCTTATATAAGAGGTTCTGCCCGGTCGTCGCCAATTGGGGAGTTCCCAGTGGATTTTTTTTATGAAAGTTTTTGAGCATCTTCTTCATCAAGTCTAGTTTACTCATACCAAATTTCAACTAAAAATTCAAACGGGAAGGCAATGAAATGATTTTTTGAAGATAACTGCGCAATTAAACAGCGCAGTACATTTCAGAAAATCATTTGACTGCCTTCCCGATTTAATTTTTAACTGAAATTTGATATGGATAAATTAAACTTAATGAAGAAGATGCTCAAAAAAATTCATTAAAATTTTTACCGGGAACCACACCAATTGGTGACGGTCAGGCATAACCTCCTATATAAGAGGTAATTTGAACACTTTAAGTTAGTTCATGTACTTATTTCACCCTTTAGCTTACTTTTTAATTAATAAAAGATTATTAAACACAAAGCTCTAACCTGCCCCACAAAGAGTAGATCCAGAACCGGACATGTCCAACCCGAGTTTAGCCTAGGCATGGACCCAACCGAGCCGAACCAAATAGCCGATTCCGGGCTTTAGCCGGGTTGGATGGGCCTGGCAGGCCAGTTCTAGGCCCACATTTATATGAACCGGACCGACCGATTCGGGCTGGTTCCAGGCCTTTTTTTTTGTTTTTTCAATTTTTTTCCTTTTCCTTGGTTAGGGCTGGGGGTTTTGGGGAGGTTTGGGGGTGGGGGTGAGCACGGGTCAGGGGATAACAAGAAAGCCAAAAAAATATACATTGAACCGGCTCAACCCGGACCCGGTATCAACCCGCACCGGTTCCGGGCCCAAGTATCTGGAAAAAAAGCCCGCCCGGAACCGGAACGGCCCGGGTCCATCCCTAGTTTAGCCTAACCTTAACCAAAATAGACCACAGACAAACATAAAATAAAACAACCACAATAATTCAAGGAGGCATATAAGAACAACAATTGAACAAATATATTTAAACCCGCTTTTCAACAAAAGAATTAAATCAGTAAACGCACACTTTTTACTCCAACGTTCGTAAGGTGTTGTTGTATTCTCAGTTTTGGCCATACACCACCATTTTCAAGCCATAGAGAAAAACTTCATTCATATCATGCTAACTATTGAAGGCATGGCATGACCATGCGGGCACACACTGCAGGCCCAGCCAAAATGATATAACATGGTTTCGAATTTGTTAGATTCTTGTAATCCAGAAATGATGGATGTGGGAAACTTCGAGTGGGTCCACCGCCGCCCTGCCGTCCGAAAGGTAAGGGATTATTAAGAGATTTGTGTTTATTCCATTCATAGATCATCCCCAATAGCTGCTCTTATGATGCAATCTGACATCAGCATTCACAAACTTCGTTAGAAGCATATGCATGAATTGGCCTTCATCAATCTATGCAAATGAATGGAATTCGGTTGTGCATTTACTATGCAACTCATATATTGCATAGCAACAACTGAACAACTATTTTTCAAGGAAAAAAAAACTATTAACTTTATCCTCTACGAAGTGCACTCAATTCCATATCTAGTGGTGTTTGGATCAACCGTTTGTGCTTCTTCAAGGAGGGGAACCAGATATTAAAGTGTTTCGATGAAACTCATAAGTACTTATGGGTGCTCAAAATTGCTCCTAAAATACGTTTTTTAAGAAGCTGAGGGAGACCAGCTTTTCAAAAACTGAATCTCATTCTGCTTTAAAAAAAACAGAAACAGAAGCGATTCAAAACACCAATTCCATTTGCAGATGTCCACAATTTTCTACAACATTCAGATCTACTATTAAAGAAATTCATCATTAAATACATCTAATATCTTTTTTTCTTTTAAATAATCAGTAATTTCAATGAAAATGTTGCCAATCTGACCATAGTTTTGTCGTCTTAAATTGAAAAATCACAAATCAGGATCTGACGGTAACCTCATATGCGTTGACCAACCTAAATAGACACCCAGAGAAATGCCAATCATGGAAATACTTCCAACCATACTGCAATGCCAAATTATGCTCGTGATGATGATAAATTACAAAAATAACAAATTAAATGGGTGAAGTGCCAACCAACAAGCTAAGCACCAATGGATAATTATAAAAAACTCACTGGTACACCAGAGCTACCAAAAATACTCTAATTATGTAAATGAAAACTTGCTTCTTCAACAAGAGTAGAATGCAAAAAAACAAAGGAGGTTGAAAACAAACAGCACAACACCAACGAACCAAGCCACCAACTAAACTACCAAATCCATATGGACAATACAACTAAACAATTTGTGTGTTTACAATATGAGAAATATGTTGTAAAATTCCAAAATGCCTAAAATCCTAATTGACTAATTCCTCAATGTCTAAATCCATAGTCCAACAAGGCAACAATCAGGTTTCTTATACATAAAATCAAAAATATGGAACAAACACTGATGTATCATACTTCAAGTACGAAAAGGAACGTACTAATGTGTATAAGAGACATCACTCAGAGGAGGAGTAATCACCATAGTTGTTACGGCAGGGTTTTGCGACGCTGCGCCTCTGGACTGCCATACCGCTGTGGCGATATGGCAGGCTTTGCGGCGGCATCGCGGCGATAAGTCGACATAGGTACACTAATATATTCATGGTATATTTTACATACTAAAATGCCTACATGTAATACTTATAGCCAACACTATCAATGTTTTACATGTAATACTTATAGCCAAAATTATCAAATACGTAGTATAACATATAAAAAAACAACTGAAATTTCAACTATTATATGGGGAAAATTGGAATTTGTTTTCAGAAAATTGAAACAATAGAAACATTTCTTAAAATAGAAACAATACAAACTTTTCAATGTGTTTCTGTACAACACTAGTTACACTACAACATTACACCGTTCAACACTAAAACATTAAAATATTAAATAGAAAGATTTTAAAGCAATTAATTAATACAACCTACTGGAGCAACGAAATAAAGAAATACAGAGTACAAAACATTAAAATATTAAACGGAAAGATTTTAAAGCAATTATTTAATACAAATTAATTATTACACCCTACTGGAGCAACAAAATAAAGAAATACAAAACATTAAAATATTAAATAGAAATAATATAAAGCAATTAATTAATACTGTAGCAACAAAAAAAGAAATACAAAAAGTAGACACTACAGGATAATTCTGGAGCCACAAAAACAAGTAAAGTCTAAAGTCAACCTATGGGTGATGACTATCCTAAAATTGAAACAAGTAAATACGGAGTACTAATTACTGAAGCTAAGTAAATAAAATACCGATGCATATAAAACAAATACTCTATCCCAAAAATAGCTACGACCCACAGGATACCTGGCGGAACTGCTAAAGAAGATGTTCGAGCCTGGACGACGAAGACCAACGGCACAGCTGACAAGTATGCGTTTGGGATTGCGAGACTTTGGAGTCGCCCGATTTATAGGTTGACTGTTTTTTTATGGGTTATCGCTAATCACTTATCAAATTAATGGGTTTGGGTTTGGGCCTATTCATAATTTTTGGGTCAGTGGGTCACACCTTGCATCGTTGTCTGGCGTCAATGGTGTATTTGCGACGTTGTGGCAACGATGCAGCAATGCCTTTTGACTTGTGGCGTGTCGAGCTTCCATGGCAACCTGCCCAGAGCGCCACGACGCCAAGGCGACGATGCAGCGACGCCATAACAACTATGGTAATCACGAACCTTCTAGTGACCTGAAAAATATGCAAGGGGACTAAGTAAACCCTACACAAATAGTAGGTATATCTAGTTCTAATCAAACAACTGGTGAAGTCCCAAAAATTACTGACAGGACAGAGTAATCCTTGCATATACAGGACTGAGTTGGGTGTTATGGGTGCAGGCTGAATGTCAAAATAATCAACAAAACATCCTAACAACCCTCAATGAGTCAATGGTTAAACTGTCTCATAGATAAAGTTAATTTTTTCACTTCGACGGAAATGATTGTTAAAAAACCTTGTTCAATGCCCCTTAAGGCCTTGAGCAATTACTTTCCAACTCCTTATGTACATCATGAACTTGGACCAGCTAGCATGTAGCATGTGCACCCACAGAGGGGCTTGAAAATCACATACTTGATTTTGAGAATTTCAAAGTTACATTCCATTAGCATAAAAAACAAATTCTCTTCACCAATCTGGTGTAGGATACTGAGATCTACTCTGATGCATGATAGGCTCGGGCTAGCTCAAATACAAAGACCATCACCACACAAGTATGTGACCTCATCCCGAAACTACTCACCACATAGAAATATGCATGCTCCCTGTGAAGCAGAGAAGCACCAAAATCCAGCATCAGTTGCTCTAATATATGGACATGCCTGATATGGTATGAACCGATCTATCCAGAGTAAAAGCTTAACATCCAAAAGAGGAGTAGCTCGACTGCAAGCAGTACCTTACACTGCCAAGTTAATACCATTGTCATTTGAGACAAATGGTGCAACATAACTTTTTAAAGTTGATGCGCTTGCATAAATACAGTGCTACATTTTCAAAAAAAACTATATGCACAAATTCCAGTCATAGATAGTAAGCAGACCAAGTAGTCAACCAACCAACAATTTATAAGTAAACATGCTCTAAGAAAATTACCTGTAACTTTCCGTCATTTCATACAATGGTGTAGTGGGATAAAGTGATTTTGCGTTGCTGTAAGGGGCTGCAACAGATGCGTCGCCTGTGGATCGATCTGTCAACGCTAAACAGTCCCTTTTCAGATGCCCAAACTCTCCACATCGGTAACACCTTAGTGTTTGGTCTCGAGCTAGTCCACTATCACTACAATTCCCACTACTTATGGCCCCGTCGCTCATGGTCTGGCTAACATTATCTCTAGTGGATCGACCTATCAATGGTTGACAATCCTTTTTCAAATGCCCAAACTCTCCACAACAGAGACACCTCTGTGTTTGGTCTCGAGTTAGTCCCCTATAATTACAGTTCCTACCGCTCATGTCCCCACCACTCGTGGCTTGGCTAGCATCTTCACTGGCCGATCCACCATTCAACAGTTCACAATCCTTTTTCAGATGCCCTATCTCTCCACAAAAGAAACGCCTTGGTGTCAGTTTATTATGAGTAGCTAGTACCCCTGTCCGGTGAGGACTGATGCTCGGTGTCTGGGCTCCAGATATACCAATAACCTGGGTGTTTCTAGCACTCATTATGTTGCTAGCAGAAACATCTGGAATGATTACTTCACTTGTCATGTGATGGCCAAGGCTCTGTGTTGGGGCTCTGGATATACCCATATCCTGACAGTTTCCATCACCCATGACCTCACTACAAGCAACCTGTGGAGTAGCCACTCCTTTTGTCACGTGATGGTTAGGTGACTGGGCACCAAGTAAACCAATATCCTGAGGATTTCCAGCACTCATGACCTTATTAGCAGAAACACTTGGACTGACTACTTCATTTGTGTTGTGGAGAACACTCAGTGATGGGGCTCCAGATATACTGCTATCCTGGTGGTTTCCACCAACCATGACCTCACTAGCAGCAACCTGTGGAGTGACTACTCCACTTGTCATGTGATGGACGCTACGTGTATGAGCTCCAGGTATACCAATATCTGGGGGGGGGTCCAGGACCCATGACCTCACTAGCAGAAACATCAGGAGTTACTACTTCACTCCTCTTATGAGTTACACCGCTCGATGTTGAAGCTACGGATATACCAATATCCTGGTGGTTTCCACCACCCATTCCCTCAGTAGCGCAAACCTGTGGATTGGCTACTTCATTCGTCATATAGCAGACACTCGGTGTCCGTGCTCCAGCTATATTAATATCCTGGCAGTTTCCACCAGCCACGACCTGACTAGCAGCAATATCTGGACAGGATACTCCACTTGTCATGTGAGCCACAACACTGGGTGTAAAGGTTCCAATATTACCACCCTTATTATGATGGTTACCTCTGTTAAAGGCTTTGCCACCTGTCAGATGACAATCCTTTAGCAGATGCCCTGAATCTCCACAATGGAAACACATTGGTGCCTTATTACACTTCCCAAAATGGTTCTTCTTACAGTTGGCACATTTGTTATTTCGCTTAGAGCAACCCTTACTATGTGTGTGCCCAGGTCCCGTCTTATTTGCTGCACAGCAAGTTTTCTTACTAGGTTGTTTGCTTGGACTATTCCCCTTCCTTTTCACACCCTTCTTTTGGTTCTTTTCACTCATCAACTCCTTCTCCTTACTTAGCCGCCACACCATACTTTTGGGTGCATGAGGATTAGGTGATAAATTATCACCACTAAAATGATTTCTTGAATTGTGAGCAGCAGGCACGTGTCCTTGTTGATGGTTACTTTGATAGACTATACCAAGAGACTGACTGCTCCCCTTCCTTTTCATGCCCTTCGTTTGGTTCTTTTCACTCATCAACTCCTTCGCCTTATTTAGCCGCCAGACTTTGGGTGCATGAGCAGGAGACCCATGTCCTTGTTGAAGGTTACTTTCATGGACTACACCAACAGACTGGCTGGGTTTGCCGGCCGACATTGCTGATGTGTCACGGTTGGTTACGAGGCCATTACTGATATTTGTGAACGGTTTCGGTTCAGTAGTATGACTAAGAGGGAGCCCCCCAGTTAAGAGGCTAGTCCAAAGCCATACAGTCTTTGCTGCAGCAACAAGTGCTGCAGATGCTTTTTTAGGTTGGGCTAAAAGAATGGTGTACCTACGCATTCGAAGCTGGTGGAGGGCATTAGAGAAATCTCGATCACCAGATATCAATAAATAAGTAGCAGGTGCTGGGTTGTCAACGGCCCAGAACAACATGTCGACCAGTATCTTCTTGTCACTAGCATCTTTAACGCCTAAAAACAACAAGGGGTTAATCCCACAAATGCCATAGAGATATTCCCTTACAGGTGAGGAAGACTGTATATTAGATTTGATAATGAACACCCAATAAACCACTTCATACATAACTTATTAATGCATAGATATCAGTTCATCAATACACGTAACTACTATTCACCCATACACGGGTACTGATTGCAGTCCCAAGCTCGAAAATAATCGTTTGATCTCAGATCGGGCATTATAACAAGAGAGAATTTGACTTTGCACCCCAAAACACGGGTGATATTTGACTTTGCACCCTATTTTCAAAATCATTAATGTATGCACCCCAATTCACTATAAAATCATTTGACTTTGCACCCCACTCCTTCACAATTTTTGGGCTAATGGGGTGCATACATTAATGATTTTAAAGATGGGATGCAAAGTCAAAGATCACCCAAAATATTGGGCGCAAACTCAAATTCTCAAATTTGTCTAAATCTGTCAAATATTAGTTAAAGCCTGAACTTTAACTCAAATCTGTCAAATTCTCAAACTCTTTGTCAAATATTGGGCGCAAACCCCAGGACCAGAACAATATGTCTAAATCTGTCTAGAACATCACTCTCGCTAGAAACGAGCAATACAGTGCGATATTCCGTGGCTCTTCCGTG
This sequence comes from Cuscuta europaea, assembly GCA_945859875.1. Taxonomy (NCBI): domain Eukaryota; kingdom Viridiplantae; phylum Streptophyta; class Magnoliopsida; order Solanales; family Convolvulaceae; genus Cuscuta; species Cuscuta europaea. The sequence continues at coordinate 4,791,968 of CAMAPE010000011.1, read as the reverse complement.
GCTCTCATCTCTACACACAAAGAGTTAAATGCATGAATACCTGCGGGGACATGGTTGAGGGCGACTCCTGTGCTATTAAGGGCCTGCTGAACCAAAGGCGAAATATTGGTCGTATCCCCGTAGGCGGATATGGAGATGGGCCCGCAGTAGTTCAACTTCGCCAGCGCAGAGCTTATGTTCTGCGCGATTGCATGCGGATCGGAGTCCCTGGGCACTTGGCAGTTCTCTATGTCCCACCACACCGATATTTTTGCCCCAACAAAAGGCGCATCCGCCGCATCAGATGGAGGCGGAGGCGGCGGTTTCAGCGCCAATCCTCCCGCCATGTAACCATTGACGCCAGCATCGCCCATCTGGGACGCTGATCGCCGTGCTAATGTCAACTTTTGAGTTGACGCCTGAACTTTAATTATGCTAAACCGCTAGGGTTTGATCTAAACCTATCCGATCTGAAGTATGTTCTCGAAAGTCGCAGTTCAATGATTTTTTAGGGAAAAGAACGTACGGAGTATATATGACCGAAAATAGTGGCTGGAGAACCCATTCCGGCTTGAGTTTTTTCTGGGCTTCATTTTTTTTGTTAATAACTTAATAATGTTAATTAAATAAATAATTCTTAAAATGCTGTCACATTAAGAATATTTCTTGTTGGGGTATTGAGCTAAAGGCCCAATATCCGGATCAAAGGCCCAGAATATCCAGTCCAAACAACGAGCCCACAACCCCGTGGTAAGTAAGCTCAGTGAGATATTCACACCGAACGAGGTTCGGGCCAAAATAAAGGCTGACCCAGAAATAGATATGTCGAACGGGGTTCGGGTCATACATCATACTTGGTTCAACTTAATGACGTTTTCCATATGGTCCATTATCCCGTTCGGGCAACGGACAACGTGCAAGTGGCCAGAATGCATTAAATGCCAGATTACGACATTAACAAGTAGAAGCATGGGTACCCAAGTCGGTGGATTAACAACCAATCAGCATGGAGCGCCCCATACCCCCCATTAGTATAAATAGAGGGTTTAATATCATTGTAAAGGGTTATTATTTTCATACTCAAGTTCTAGAATAGCATTATCACTCTTGTTCTTGTATTAATCACTACTCCGACGTATCGAACGAGAGGTTTCCGTGTAATCAAGCAAGTCATTTAATACAAAGTGAGCTTTAGAGCAATCAATTACTCATCTTTTATATTTCTTTATACACTTGGTTCTGATCCATTTCTTGATATATCCAAAGTTCGTGTTGGGCTTTCGGATCTGCGGGACTATACCTCAACATTGGCGCCGTCTGTGGGAAACTGAACAAAAAGTTTCACACCAATCATTTATTCAAAGCAATTACTTTCAAAATGGTCAGAATCGGTTCTTACCACACCAACGATGTTTTGGGGCATCACGGGAGGAGCCGGACTCCGAGGGGCCAGACCCCTCAAGGGCAGTCCAGCCGAGGGAGTTACCCCCATTATGATGGGGATTTTTTCATCCCCGAAAAACTAAGGAGGAACCCTCGGGCCATGCGAGATATGGCCCAAGTCATGCAGCATATGGCAAACGAGGGGGAGGGGGGACAATCCAATTATACAGGGGAGACCCCCCATACAGAAACAACAACGGCATCAGCCCATTCTCGGGCCCATCGGGACTATCGGCGTGGGGATTACACAACAAGACACCATATTCCCAGTGACCACACCCCGATCGGGTCACGAGCCAGATGACCCACTCCGGTTGGGCGTCATTTCCAGCACAAAGAACGCGATGACACCAGAGCCACACGGAGGCACTGGGATCGGGAGTATGCAGATTTGAGAACTCCATCACCACCCCCTTAACGGCCCAGGAGGAAGAAATGGTCGAGATGAGGAGGCAGATGAACGAACTAAGGGATCAAATGAACAGAGCACCCGTACTGTCACGCCCCAAACCGCATCTAAGCGCGTGTACAACCGCCGTGTGATTAAGTGACGTCACTCGCAAGTCAACCTCACATAATCACACAAGGCGTTCATGAACATCGTTCACACCATACTCAGTAGTAAACATACATAACAACATTACATCATAGATTTAATGAATAACGGAAAATATTCAACGGTCAATCATAAGCCACATATGGCAAAACGTAGGCTCGCACGCCAAAACAATGTAATATTACAAAAGTATCCATGAGCATAGTTTATGATTTAAAATAATAAAGGAAACATGAACCATGTCTTCCTCTAGATTCTTTCCACCTGTGCAAAGGTGTAGACAACAGGCTCTAGCTTCAACCTGAAATGGTGGGGGCCCCCGAAGGGGTCAGTACAAGTACCGAGCGAGTAGCAAGCTAAATGTAGAGTAACTAACGTTTCAAGTATAAGACCCAAACAAAGGGTGATACATATACTTATACTTCCTTACCCCAAGTTACAAAATACATATCAGTACTTATATACACTTGGAAATACCCGACCCGTAGGTCATTGTTTAATTGGGAAAAATAATAGTAGTCAATGTGCTAGACTTAAAACCCCAACCCACCCATAGACCTATGAGTGTATAGGACTCCTCCTGTCCAAATCAAATAATCATAAGGACACCGCCCGGTCATGAATTACTAAATAGTAATCTATGAGTTTTGAGGATACACACACGATCCTTGGGTACTCCACTCTATATAACCGAGTTTTGAGGATACCGCCCGATCCTTAGGTACTCCACCCTATATAATCGAGTTATGAGGATACCGCCCGATCCTCGGATACTCCACCCTATATAACCGAGTTTTGAGGATGCCGCCCGATCCTTGGGTACTCCACCCGACCTATAATCTACCACATATCATACTATATAAGGCCTATATCATAATCAATAAACAAGACTAGACCAAGTCTTCAGGCCTAAACAAAATCATCCATGCAACTCATGCATTAAAATTAGCATATAGGTAAAGTAAGGCCAAACCGGCGCCGGTCAACTCTCGGTTGACCCGCCATTCCAAATCCAAAGTGTGTCAAACTTAGTCATAATATGTACTAAGTTATTAATAACTATTTATGCACATTTGATCTCTAAACATATCACATATGTTTTTATGAGCATTTTCACTTCACAAAACATGCATATTTCAATAGTTCACTTCATAAAAGCCCTAATCACTTTTATTGGCTAATCACATGTTTAATTCATTTAAACATTTTTATGAACACACATAACATATACTTAGGTAATCTCATGCTTAACCCGAAAGTTACAAGACATTAAGTCACCCACTCGCCTCAAATGAGCTTTAGGAAGATTCTACTCTTCTTAGTTGAACTCCGGCGAGACTCCGGCGAACTCCGACGAAACTCCGGCGAAAACTTCGGCGAAATCTAGAACCACTTTAGTCAAGCTCCTAACATGGTTTTATCATTACAAAACCCATATCAACACAAATAACCCCTAAAAGGTTATTTTCCGGTGAACCGGTCGTTTTGGCTTCTAAGTCCGTTCTTGGACTTAGAACCACCTTCCAACCCCTCATTCTACACTTATAAACATGTAGAACAATACTAGGGGTCCTCCATAGGATATAGAGTTCATATGGAAAACAAATGATGGAAGAAAAGTTATTAAAGAACTCCTCACCTTTATTTTCCAAGTTTTTCTCTACTTTTGCTACTTCCTTTTCTCCTTTGAGTTTCTTGTTGTTTGAGCTTGATTTGGCTATGGAGAAAGGTGGTTGTGAGGTTTCTTGCTCTTGATTGGGGGTGGTCTGGCCGAACTTATCAAGGGAAGGGTGGGGGTTTCCTAATTTTTGTCTCAAAGGTATGAGTGGTGTGGGGGGAGGCCCACCTTTTTTGTTTGATGGCTTTTATTTCCTTCACCTCACACCTCTCCATGTTCCCTCCTCATCTCAGCCGGCCAACTCTTTGATTTGAGTGGCCAAAATCGTGGGTTGGCCCCCACCCATGTGGGAGGTCAACCCTTTTTGTCCAGAAGTGTACAATTGGTCCCGAAAGTTGTATTTCTCGGACTGTTTTAATTATATTTTATTTTATCGGGCCAAATAAAATATATTGTGTGATTTCAATCACTATGGACCTTTAGAATAATTGTAGATTCCCCAACTTTAATTTAGAAGTCTCCGAAATTTAATTTGGACTGTTATCCGGTAAATTACCAATACCAGTAATTAGGCTTCGTTTGACCGATGGGTCAACCCTAAGCCCTTTCTATGGCCCAACTAAAATATATACCATCATTTAAATATTATCTAGACTAAGATGAATATGATATGTGGTCCCGGGATTACCGGATGGTCCCCGCTCCCGGTGTAGGCTCCACGTGCAGTTCACTATTCACGCGAAAGAAATAACCAAAAATTTTCAACCACGTAAATTCATAAATCAATATTCAAGATTTATTACATGATTTAATAAAAAGTAAATATATTTGGGGATGGTGTTACACGTACAACCTATTCCGGTTCAGGTCGAGATCACTTCCCCCTTTACCCAGGAAATAATGTACGCTGAAATCCAGGGGGTGCCAAACCACCGACCGGTCAGATATATGATGGGGTGGGAGATCCCCATGTACATTTGAGGAGTTATCAAGGAGGACTTATGCTACTAAGAGCAACTGAAGCAGTCATTTGTCAACTGTTCTTCAGCACACTCAGGGGGCCTGCTCAGGAATGGTTTGGGACCCTGCAGCCTGGGTCGATCGATAGCTTTGCCGAACTATCATCATTGTTCTTGGCCCAATTTGCCTCTAGTGCCAATCCAAAACGGCACTTCAGCTACCTGACCATCGTTTAGCAGGGACCAAGAGAGCCCTTAAATCAATTTCTAAAAAGATGGAGGGATGAAACCCTAAAGGTTGGCAGCATGACTGAGGACACTGCAATCACGTTGTTTACTGATGCTCTCCGAACGGGGGAGTTATATAAAGATTTAAAAAAGAATCCAGGTACGACATACGCCGAAGTTCTAGATCGGGCCCGGAAGCATGCTGCCCTGGAAGAAGAAATCATGATCAGGGATAAGGTGATTACACCTTCTGCCCCAATGAAGATGGTCAATCGGCAGGGTCCTATCCCAGCGGCCGCACCCCCTCCTAAGCAAGGACGATTCACCCCCTGGTCCTGTCCATGGTGACCATTTATCAGAACGAGAAAGATAACATTCCCCTTCCGACTGATACCAAAAATTACATGGGAACAGACGAGAATGCCTTTTGCAAGTATCACAACAGGAAGGGTCATTCTACCCATTCCTACCGTGCATTACAAATAGCAATTGAACAACTAATCCAGCGAGGCCACCTGGACAAGTATGTGAATAAAGACCCGAATGCAATAGGCATTCTAAAACCGGTCAGGAGGTCCAACAGTTGGAGACGAGATTCTCAACGAGATGCCCAGCCAGGAATGACGTGTACATTCCTCTTACGGATGAAGCAGAAGGTTCGGGGAACACAGGGAAAAAACCCCGAATGGAAGTAAATGTTATTTTGTCGGAGGGGGAACAGGGGATTCAAACGCCGAACGGAAAAGGTTCGAATGGAGCCTCTATGTGGGATCCATCTCCACCCCCCCAGAAGAAAGTTAAGACAGACCCAATTACGTTCGAGCCTGCAGATTTGCTTAACTCATCAAGTCCGCATAGGGACGAGTTGGTGATAAGCATGTGCATTGACAATGCCTTGATCCGCCGGGTATTGATTGACACGGGAAGCAGTGTGAACGTATTGTACCTACAATCGTTCGAGAAAATGGGCCTGCAGCGAAATCAGCTGACCCACCTGAGGACACCACTGGCGAGCTCCACCGGGAATTGCATCGAAGTAGAAGGGACCATCCAATTGATGGTTGAAATTGAAGATGAAACACACAAGGCATCGGTCCGAATGACGTTCGTGGTGGTAGATATCAAATGTGCCCACAACGCCATTTTGGGTCGACCGGGATTGGAAGATCTGGAGGTGATAGCCTCTGTCCGCAACTCATGCATCAAGTTCCCCACGGACACTGGGGTTGGGGTGGCCAGAACTGATTCAGCAACAGCCCGAACCTGCTATCGGGAGGCCCTGAAAAGTATGAACACCCGTGGAATGCGGGTAAACAGCATCAACATGGAAACACGTCGAACGGAGTTCGAGGCACATCCTGAGCCTGCCACCCTCCTCGAGCAAATCGACCTGGATCCCCCCCAACCGGAAGGTGACTATCAGGGTGGATCTGGAGGCTGATATCCGGGAAGGTATAATTACAGCTCTGAAAAAAATTCAGGTATTGTTCGCCCGAGGACCAGAAGACATGTCGGGCATTGACCCGGATATAATCTGCCACAAGCTGGCCGTTCGGCCTGATGCAAAGCCTGTTCAGCAAAAGAAAAGATACCAGGCGACCGAACAACGTGATTTTACAAAACAGCAAGTGGCCACCCTGCTAAGAATAAAACACATCCGTCCGGTGATCCATGTCGAATGGTTGTCCAATGTGGTGCTTGCGCCAAAACAGTCAACTTGGAGGATGTGTGTGGATTATTTTGATTTGAATAAAGCCTGTCCAATGGACCCATATCCGATGCCGAGGATCGATCTGTTTGTGGATGAGACGGCGGGATGTGAGTTGTTGAGCTTTATGGATGCATTCTGGGGGTATCATCAAATTTTCATGCACCCGGACGACGTAGAAAAAACTGCATTCGTAACTTCGGACGGCGTATTTTGCTATATTGTTATGTCGTTCGGGTTAAAGAACGCAATGGCTACTTTCCAAAGGATGATTGGAATGCTCTTCAAAGAAGTATTAGGAGTCACAATGGAGGGTTATGTTGATGACATCCTAATCAAGAGCCAGAAGAAGGAGAATCATGTCTTGGACATAGAAAAGGTGTTCGGGATAATGCAGAAAGCAAACATGAGGTTGAACCCCCAAAAATGTGCCTTTGCCGTTAAGGGGGGCAAATTTTTGGGATATGTGATGAGCGAAAGGGGTATTGAACCTAATCCTGAGAAGGTAAAGGCGATCATGGATATGGAAGCTCCCAGAAACCTCAAAGAGGTACATCGATTAACCGGTCAGTTGGCAGCCCTGAGTAGATTCTTATCCAAACTTGCCGATTGAGCAATTCCATTTTTTGAGATCATGAAAAAAGCAAACCCTTTTGAATGGACCGTCGAATGCCAAACAGCCTTAGAGGAATTCAAGACATATCTATCCTCTCCCCTGGTCTTGACAAAACCTGATCGAGGGGAACACTTATACATATACCTTGTTGTAGCCGATCTGGCTGTAAGCACAGTATTATTGAAAGAAAAGGATGGCATCCAGCGGCCAATTTATTTTGTAAGCAAAGACTTAAATGGCCCGGAAACCAGGTACACCCTGCTGGAGAAAACGGTATTGGTCCTGATAGCCGCCATCAAACGACTAGCACCTTATTTTCAGGCTCATCCGGTGACAGTGTATACAACTCAGCCACTCGCCACCATCTTGAGAAACCCAATGGCTAGTGCACGTATTACAAAGTGGAGTCTCCTGATCGGGCAATATGTGGTGGATTTCAGACCTCGACCTACTATCAAAGGGTAGGCCCTGGCAGATTTCATAGCAGAATGTACCGCTCGGCCTTCGGAGACCAATTCTGAAGAAGGTGTACTGGATAACTGTTGGGAAATGTATGTAGATGGTGCATAAAGTGCCAAGAGTTGTGGTGCCGCGGCCGTAATTATGATGTGAGTTTTCTCGCACTTTAAAAGATTGTAGAATAGCGGTGAAAGTATGAGTATCCTCTCCACATGGACGGACAAAAGGGAATCAAGGATTAATTAAATTCAGCGATTAAAAAGGAATAAAATAAAATAAATGCATCGTGCGAGATTGGTTGGTTGAATTAAAATTAAACTAATGCGAATGAACGATTAAAATAAAAGATTGGGTTCTCTCTAATTAACGACGAAGGGAGGTACAAGGACGCACGAGGGCTACAAGGAGGTACTTTGATAAACAAGTCAAAATTCGGACAATCGAAGTAGGAGACATGGTCCTAAGAAAACGAGAAAAGAGCAAGCCTCTTGAAGGCGAAAAAATGGCCCAAAATTGGGAAGGCCCTTATCAAGTCTCAAAAAATATGCCTCAGGAACGTTTGGCCTACAATGTACCGAAGGCCGACCGGCAGGAACATGGAATGTGGAGCATTTGAGAAAGTTTTATCAATAAAAACGGTTGTTGCCACCTCTACAAAAAAATATGTGTATAGAGAGGGAGACATAACTTCCAGGGAAGTCTCACCTCAGCCTTTAACACGCAGAATCATTCTGGATGACCGAATGAGGAACATGTTAACAGTTTGGAGGGAGCCATCATCTCAGCTAACAGTATTTGACCCTGTAATTATGAACGGACAAAGGGATCAAAATGGCTTGGAGGTGGTGCCAAAACTATAAGTATGGACGAGCCGAGCGACGTTCGGTAACACGGATTGTTCGTACGGGGGATTGGAAATATGGTTTTAAATCTCGCCTCAGTCATTAACTTGATTTGGAAGTGAGTCGCCATTTTAGCTAAAGTAAGAAATGACCCGATCCGGTGATCTTGCTTACAGTTTGAAAGTGGTCACCTCAGATCCCTAATATGGATGATACGAGTGAGAGGAAACTGTTCGGAATGCATCGGAATTTTGGGTTTGGAAGAGAAAAAGTCTCAACCTCAGCTTTTAACATATGAAATCATTCTGGATGACCGAATGATGAACGTGTTAATAGTTTGGAGGGAGCCATCATCTCAGCTAATAGACTTTGACCCTGCCCTAACGAACAGACAGATAAAGGGATCAAAACGGCTTGGAGTTTGATGTCAACAAGTTTCATCTCAGCTTTAACACATGAAATCATGCTGGATGACCGAATGGCGAACGTGTTAACAGTTTGGAGGGAGCCATTATCTCAGCTAATATAATTTGACCCCATCCTTGCGAACGGACGAATAAAGGGATCAAAACGGCTTGGAGATGGTGTCAAAGATATAAATATGAACGAGCCGAGCGACGTTCGGTAACACGGATCCTAACTATGAACTTGAAAACAGGAAAGTAATACATCAACACAGTCAAAGAAAAAATAATCCAGTTTATTCTTCGGCACTACTGACCGAAAGATACAAGAAAATCAGGCCTAGAATTCATAAAAGATACAAGAAGAAAAGGCAAAGACTAATCAGGATGATTGCCGTTCGGGGAAGTAAGAGGTTGGGAGCTGCCCGCCTGCGCTGCATCATCAGAAACTGCTTTCTGTCTCGTCTCCATGACCCGATCATAAGTATTCCCGAACATGTCATCAAACACCAACTCATCAGGATCGAATGGTTTGGGGAAATGCTCCAAGATCAGATCGAGGTTCCTGTCTAGAAGCAGATCTTGACTTTGCTTCACAGTCTTCTCCATCAGGACATCCAAGAAAGACTTCCCTCCGGGCGTGCTATCTAAAAGCTCGATCCCTACCTTGATTGGATCCTCGCTCTCACGAAGGAATTGGCTGAGGTGGGGCCCCAAGAACTGTCGAGCGGTGTTCTGCAGAGCAACATCCATCCCTTTCCCTCGTTGATATTCAATCACCGCCCGATTGGTGATCTTGGAAGTATCAGCAATATAAGGAACGGGAGGATTGTCTCCCTGGACCTTTTCAAATTTCACACCGACACTTTCGGTCACTTTTACCTTGGCCCTAAGATCTCTAATTTCTCGATCACGCCGCCGGATCCTCTCCTCCATCTCAGCCAATTCAGCCATCGCTCTCTCACCCTTTTTGAGACGATCCTGCATATCAGTGGTCAGCTTGCGGGCGGCGGATAGAAGCGTCTGACCATCATCCCGATCACTGGCTATACGCTTCATCTCCTGCTCGGCGGCCAGGAAAGCCCGGTGATAGTATACTCCGGCCTATCAAAAATGGCAAATAAAGTCAGATAAGATCCATCTAAGAATATGTAAACAAAAGGAAAATTTGAAAGATCTATACCTTGAGAGCCTCCAGGTGACCTGCCTCAACCAGATCTGACCAATGGGTTATATTGGAGAAGCTCGGGGGAACCTTCAGGGATGTACTGCACCACATAGAAGATGACATCTGTCCGAACAGATATCGTTCCTCTGCACGAGGTCCCATACTTGAAAATTCTATAAACATCCGATCATCGACCGGTATGTTATTAAGAATTGGATTCTTGAGTTGTGGAGGAATGACAGGGTTTTTCGGCTCAGCATCTGGACCGGTCAAATCAACCACATGGTCGATCGGGATAAGTGTGCTGCTATCATTCCCTCTCCGTCTCTTCCGAGCTTGATCAGAGTTCGTCTGATGCTCGGAAAACTTCTTTTCCTTGCCTTTCCCAGCAGAGGCAGACGGGGTCGTAGCAGATATGGTATGCCGAACGGGAATAGGGGATATCACACCTACGAAGGAGAAAATAAGAGATAAGAAATAGAGATGAACGAAGATCGATCGGGTTAAAAATAAATGAACTTACCGATCCTAGCAGCTAACATCTTGGAGGGAGTAATAAAACCCCGAAGGCTCTGAGATCCTCCCAGATGCAAAGATTCAGCTTGAGAACGCAGAACAGCATCTAATCTGGGCTCAAAGTCCCGAACAGGGTAAGCGTTCCACCGATCAGGGAATGGGAGTGAAACACCCACACGGACGAAGAGGAACCGTTCTTCCCAATCAGCCGGAGGTGTAGGGTTTTCCGTGAACAGTTGACGATCAACCCGAGCTACCAACTTCAGATACCCAGTAGTCCAGTAGGGTTGGTAGCAGTAATGATACAGGAATAGATCGACAATCGGTACGATCTTCAGTTCTTGGCATCGAATTATGAAGCCAGACAGAATGCGGTAGGTGCTGGGTATGAACTGAGCGGGAAGTACGGAGACCCGGTGCAAGAACTCCACAATGAACGGATGCAAAGGGAAGGGAAGCCCAGCAATCAAGGCATCAAAATGCACAAGCACGTGCCCCGGTCGGTGCCTCATGGGATGCCTGATGAATCTAGCATAAAATTCCCTAGGCGGAGGCAAAAGTTGGCGAAGTTTCCGTTCGGCGTCCTCAGGAATACGTTGCCTTTGTTTGTGAATGCGGGAAAATGCAAAGGAATGCGAGGTGGCCGTTCGGGCATTCCCTTGTTATATATTTTAACATCGTCTCCCGAAAGACATCCGTCATCTAGAGGCTGTTCGGCATCTTTGGATACGGGAAGATGAGTAGAAACTGGTGCTTGGGAAGATGAGCCCTCGGCTTTGTTAACAACGAGAGTTTTTCCTCTAGCATTTCTTCATATTCTGAGCTGGAGGAGAAGAACATAAAAGGGCACTGGTAATTGAAAGGAGCCTAAGAACTTTAGAGAGAGAAAGTTTAAAGAAAGGAGAGAGAAGATTAAAGAAGCAACAGAAAAAAATGAAGAAGAAGCACATCTATTTATAAGTAAATGTGCCGCCCAAAACCCTAACCCATTAGGAACACGTGGCAAAATGTGGTTGCGCGAGATTATGGAACATTTATGGTAATCCGGCATGTTTCCCGAACGATCACTAAGTGATTCATTAGGAACGGGTTAGCAGTTTTGAGGAAGCCATCTTAGATACACCAAACGATGAACATGTCAAGAGACGCCCCGAACGGGTAATATTTCACTATGGGGGAAAGTATATCATACTGATTCAAAGATGATATAGAGACAACAGAGGTACAGGATCCGGACGATATTCAGAAAATGAGCGACTTGTAGAATCTAAGATAAGGAGTTGGTAGTGTCTATACTTGTTAGATATGGGCAGCAAACAAACCGAACATGGATTCTACTAACAATTATGTGAGATAGAAGGAACATAAAAAAGTCCTACAGAACTTTCTGAAGCCCGGACGGCAATCCAAATGGCAATAAACACAAAAAAGGACTAAGTCCTACAGAACTGTCTGAAGCCCGGATGACAATCCAAATGGCAATAAACACAAAAAAGGACTAAGTCCTACAGAACTGTCTGAAGCCCGGACAACAATCCAAATGGCAATAAACATAAAAAAGGACTAAGTCCTACAGAACTGTCTGAAGCTCGGACGGCAATCCAAATGGCAATAAACACAAAAAGGGACTGTCCCACAGAGCTGTCTGAAGCCCGGACGACAATACAAATGACAAGAACACAAAAAAGGGGCCAATTCCTGGTGAATTGTCGGAAGCCCGAACGGCGATACAGAGAAATGGTCAAAAAACTAAGGGTTAGATGTAAAGCAAGAAACAGACCGATTACCGATTGGTAAAGCAAGAGATTGATAAAGATAAGAAAGATAATAAATAAAGCATTGAGCAAAAAAGGTTTCAGATGTATTCATCGGCTCTACTGGTCGAGAAGTACAAAGGTTATTTGCAAAAAAGGAAAAGGGGGAAAGGAATTACAGTCACTAAAGTATTCAAAACTAATCTACTGGCCAAGGGCCTCTTTGTTCCCTTCCTCTTCATCATCATCCTCGTCGTCATCTGAATCAGTAGGGGGTTCAGGATCCCTCCCTGCTTCTCGATCGGCAGCCCGTTGCAGATCTCACTGGTACTTCTCGAACTGGGCCTCAACGATAGGGACCGAGGGAAGACCCGCAAGCTCGACCGGCCTCCCTAGCATTTCTTGGAGCTTGGCCACGAAGGGGGACATGATATGCTGGTAGCCCATCACATAAAGGGATTGAGCCAGGGAGTCATTGAATTTTTTACCCCTAGGATCCTGGTCAAGCAACTTCACCCATTCTCTACGGTGAGCATCACCCTTGGGGAATTGGTCAAGGTAAGCACCAAAAGTGGCCGGGAGCTCCTGCTGCGCATATTCCCTTTTTAGGGCTCTAAACTCCTCAGAAGATTTGAATGCCTCCCGAACGGCGGACAGGTCAACATTCACCTCAACAGGGTCGTCCGGGATATGGGGAGCGGTTTCTTCAAACCTCACCAAAGCGGCTTCGGTGGCATAAACTTTGGTTTGAAAGGCCCCAAGCTGGACCCTAAGCTCACCAAGCTCAAACTGGAGTCGTTGCTTTTCTTCTGCAGAAGCTTTCCGTTCGGCCTCCAGAGTGGCGAGAGCAGCAGCCGTATTTTGCTTAGCGGAGGTTTGAGCGATGATCAGGTCCCGCTCCTTAGCCAGCCGAGCCTCTCTCAGTTGCAGGCTGTAGAGCCCCGCCTACAAGATCCCGTTCGAAAAACAAAAGATGAAACAATATGGGATAAATGATAACTCATAAAACAAAGTACAGAAGAAAAAACAAAATACCTTCAAAGCTGCTAAGGCCAAACATTATTCAGAATGCTCGACCGGCAACTTAGGAACAACAAAGTTATTAAACCACGAAGAGGTGGACCAGATTTGGCTCGCAGAACAGCCGACTTTCTCTAAAACGTCATGAACGGGATCTGCTAGAGAGATCCACTCGACCTGACCAGAAAGGTGGACGGTATTTGGTGCATTAAATCCGTGTTTATAGATACTATTTGCATTATAATAATCCTGGAAAATAAAAATTTGTTATTTTCTTTTTAGTTTTGAAGAAAACTAGCACAGTACTCGTGCATACGCACGGCGAAAACAGTTGGTCCATATATATTTCTGTTCATGATTTGATTAAATATAAAAATGTTTTTTTTTTACAATTTTACATCCTTCCAAAACTGGAGTACAATAAGTGAATATAAAAAAACCAATAGAACAAATTTTCAAGGTAAAACAAATTTAAAGTGAAAACATTGACACCATAAATTAGAATTTGCTACGTAATAATAATTAGTATTGTTGGTAACGGATATGAAGTATATTCAACTTAATTGTTAGAGTCTTGAAAAACTACTCTAAAGAGAACTGTTAGTGATAACGTCTAATGATTTTCTTTTCTAATCATGTATTGAAGTTTTTTTTTGGGACGTCCAAAAATGAAAGTTGGAAGTTTTTTTAGGAATGGATGGAGTGAGACTTGAAAAACATATATAAATTGCCCTAAATAGGAGTAAAAACGCTCTGAAATTCCAAAATAGTAGAATCATGCTTTTTATTTCTTGAATAGGATTAATCTGCCAAGTTTGGAAGAAAATGCCATGTTTAATAGCCTAGTAATGCCAAACTTGGCAGAAATTTACTCGTATTTAGTGAATAAAAAACATAATACTCCAATTTTGGAATTTCAAAACTTTTTCACTCCTGTTTAGGGAATTTACTCAAAAACATACTCCCTCCACCCCTAAATAAAAGAATTTCTTTACTTTTTGGGTCATCCCTAAATAAAAGTCCACTTTCCTTTTTTGGCAAATAAAATAATGCAAAACGGTGTCAAATAGTGTCAAGCAGTGTCCAAACAGTGCAAACAATACCAACCAACCCCACTTTCTTAAAATATATGGAAAATGAATGGATACTTTTATATAGAGACGGAGGGAGTATATTTTTAAAGTGATATAACTTTTTATTTGTACTTCGATTGTTGAAAAATATATCACAATTCACAATTTTTTATTATCATTCATACGACACCAATATTGCATATACTCTCTTCATCCATTAAAACTTCAACATCTTTCCTTTTTGGACTAATAGTGTGCAGGGGAAATTTGGTTCTAAATTGCACAAATTAATAGAACTTTTTTTTACATTCAATATTGGTGTCCAGATAATAAAAAGTTAGGAATTCTTATATTTTTCACATTTTACTAATGATGATTTTTTTAGCAATATTAACATATTTCAACAAAACATTTGTGTTTTCAAGGGTTATATGATTCTCTAATGATGTTATTTCCCCCGATGATATTCATATGTGAAGTTTAATTTTTAACCAATAAAATGATATAACATGTGATAATATTGACATTATATTGTGTCATCTATTTATACATAAGAAAGGAGATAGCTCATCAAAATGTGCTGCATAGTCTGTGTTGAGTACGCTGCTGCTGGTTGGAAATGATATAGATAATGTGTTAAAATCCATTCAAATCTATACAATCCTATGATATAGAATTCCATAAGATTCTATTAAAATCCATGGAATCTCTGGAATTCTTTTAAAATCCATAAGATTTAAAATCTTTAGAAATCCTTTAAAATCTATGTTGGGGACACCCCCTTAGGTTATTTTTGAAATATACTCCTTCTCTCCCATTATAAGGTTCTAACTTTTCTTTTTTGAACGTCCCATATAAAGGTTCTCATTTTATAAATAACTGTGTCGTTTTGCTATGGAAACCTTCCAACAGGACAAATGTAGTAAAAGATCAACTGAAAATATGAAAGTTATAAATGAAAAGTAAATAATCAGGAGACATAAATGAAATGCATTTAGGTAAAGTGGACCGAGCTGGATATTTCCACTTATTATTATTAATCAGCCTACTATTTAGCCCAAAATCTTAATGAATTGGCCGGCCCAAAACATAATTAAACAGTACACTCTTCGTCATCGTTGGCAATAGCTGGGAGCAGGGGGAATTCCGACATCCTTCCTACGTTGGAACGGTAGCTCAGAGGTGAGAAGTGATATGGTCGGCGACGTTTTCCCTTCCTCCGGTGCGAGCAAGTTGAAGGTCAATGGTCATGCTCCCACTTCCGGTGGCTAAGCGCGAGGTTGTCCAGCAACCAGGCCGACCTTGGCTGCGTTTGTTTAACAGCGGATCAGCCAAAAAACGGCTGGTTTGACCATTTCAGCGGGTTGGACTGCCAAAACCACTGATGGTTTGCGTTTGGTAAACGGAGCGTTTAGGTTTTCGGCGGATTGGAATAATTTTGAATTCACACGATTGCCCTCTCACCGACTCATCTTCCTATTTTCTATTCGTTTCAGCCGCTTCAAGTATCGTTCAGGGCTTCTCTCATGAGCAAGACAACTCTGCTTTCTCTCTTCAGCAACACGATTCCCCTCTCAAAGGCATGTGTTAATTCTCTCCTCTAAACAAGTCTGTTTGGGTCATGCTTTGATTTGTATGGGTATTATCGTATTATTTGACAGAAGAACATTATGGCGGAGAGGCCTCTGAACAATACCCTCCGTTTTACTTAGTGCAGGAATTATTTGTATGGATTAAACACTCTCCTGGAACACCGATTAATCCCTTTTTGTTTTTAGATAATTTATCTTTTTGTATGATAGGGTGAGCTTTAACCAGCTTTGAACATGTTAGTGCGGTTATATTCTTGCCTACTGGAACTGTGTAATTGTATGATGCTTGACTGAGCCATTCAAATTGCCTATAGAACCTGATATAATTGTATGATGTTAGTGCGGTTATTTTTTTAAAGGGATAATAGTTAGTGGAGATTTGAGAACCTGCAAGCATCCCAAGCATTACTTTGGAGATTTTAATACAACCTGCAAGCATTACTTTGGAGATTTAAGAAGTTTTTCTCCAAAATAAACTAGTTAGTGGAACTAATAAAAATGAATGCTGCATGTGAAAGCCCTTTCCCATTGGCAACCTCAATCGTACTGGTATACTGCAGTTGGAAGCAGAATCCTCTTAAATACAGAGGAAATACACAACTACTTGTGATTTTTTAAAGCATGAATAATGTGATAAGCACTTGAAAAAATTACAAGAGAAGCTCTATGTTACTACATATGTATTTGATAGTGATGATCTATACATATGTTGCTGATATTGTATATCTGCTTATGCTATCTATTTAATGATGATTTGTGTTAACAACTACTTTCTGTTTTTTTATGCTATCTATTGTATTGTTTTAAGTGGTATAAAGAAAATGTGTCAAATGTATCATGTTATGATCTGCTACACTCTATGTGCAAATTGTCTAGTATATGCAAAAAGTCTTTACCATTTTTTAATCTATAGATGACCCTAACACGGAAGAAATTTGTAGAAGGAAGTCGAGGAACTCAAATGGAGAAGGATGATAGTCATGGAGGGAAAGTTAATTGGACTAAAGAATAACTTCATTTGTTTTGTGATCTTTGTATTCAATACGTAGACATAAATAAGGGAAAAAATGGTGGAATTGTTTCACAAAGGTTGATGTGGAAAAAAATTGAGTCGGAGTTTAAGAGAAAAACTAACCTACCATGGGATAAAACAAACTCAAAAATAAGATCGATTGGATGAGAGATAGATGGGCTTTATGGAAGCAATTGAAGTCCAAAGCTACCGGATTAGTGTAGAATCACTTAAAGGGAACTATTGGGGCTTAAAGTGAGGTAATTTGAAATTTTATGTATTTTTATTATAGGAAAATTCAAAGTTGGAACAATTTAGAAAAGAAGGAATTGAGGCAGAGATTGAATGTAAATTCGAACAAATTTTTGGGAGTTATGCGAATGGGAATCTTAAGTACACCCCAGTATCTAATATGCCACAACAAACTTTGCAAGATGGAGTTTGTGACATGCCTGTTCTGTCTCCACCTAATACCCATATTCCTCGTGTTAGCGTTGATGAGACGCATGAGAACTACCACGGGGACAATAACTCTACGAGAAATGAGTCTTGGAATGATATGTGGAGAGATCTTAGCCCTAGCCCTACCTCTGCTCATGTAGCTCCCCATGATGATACTTGTACTGAAAGGGACATTACAAAAAAGGGTAAGAGAGTTTTGGACGGCGACTCGTCTCAAAACACTAAGAACGCAAAAGCAAAAAAAGTGCGGCTTCAACTTTTCAAGAAATGTTTAGTGGTATGATGCAACAATTTGAAGCGAGAAATAAAGTTGTTGAGGAAGCTGCTACTTCAGTGAAGAACATGACTAACGTGAATATGAGTGTTCTAAATTCAATGGATGCTCACACGTCAAAGTATAGTATTGAAGACGCTATGACAAAATTGTGTTGTTTACCCGATCTTGATCCACTTGCTCCTGAGTTTTTATTTGCTTGCTCACTTTTGGAGGATCCCCAAAAGAGGACTATTTTGTTCAACTTGCCGCATGATGATAGTCGAGTTGCCTATATTCGGTTCATGTATATTGAGCATAAGAAAAGTGCGACTATTTAGACGTTTAGACATTTAAAACTTCTTAAGTTGAACATTTAAAACTTCTTGTGAACTTCTTTTTGTTATGTGATCTAAACATATTTTAAGCATTTATGTGACATCAATGTTGTTATCAATTATAACTTTCATTTTAAATGTTTACCTTTATATTATACATATTTGATTGTAGGTGTTCATGGCTAATTACGACATGCGAAGTAGACAATTCCTTCTCCTAGTTCAACAACATTATATCTTATGCCAACAATACTTTGAAACAGAGAGTGAAAATTTGGACATGATGACTTCTATGGCAGCGTATATGTGTGACTACTATTTTAAAAACATATACAAGGAACCATGCATGACGTGTTATTTGACTGGAGAAAGATGGATGAATGAGGTATTAAATGGGAATGAAAAACGATGTTTTAATGCGTTTAGAATGACCCAAAATACATTTCGCAATTTATGTGCGGATCTAGAGACCAAGTATGGTTTGAGGCCTTCAAGTAGGGTTTCAATTTTGGAGAAAGTGGGTTTGTTCGTTTATGTACTAAGTAAGAGTGCTTCCAATAGAGATGCCCAAGAACGTTTTCAACATTCTGGTGAAACTGTGAGTAGAATTTTCAAAGAAGTTTTGTATGCCATGGATGGACTTTGTCGTGACATACTCGTCCCAAAGGACCCCGACTTCAAACGAATTCTATCACAAATTGTCAATGATGATAGATATATGCCACATTTCAAGGTAAATGCATAAATTGATTAAACATGATAAAATATTATGAAGTGAGAATATTAATATAATCATGTTTATTGAATTATTATATTAGGATTGTATTGAAGCTATTGATGGTACACACATTGTAATAACCGTACCTGAGGAAGATCAAATGCGCTATCGAGGAAGAAAGGGAATACCAACCACGAATGTTCTAGCAGTTTGTGACTTTGATTTGGTATTCACATATGTTGTAACATGATGGAGGGATCAACACATGATTCACGTATAATCTTAGACACAGTGAACAATCCAAGCCTTAATCTTCCAAAGCCACCTCCTGGTAGCTCTCTAAAATTTATTTTTTCTTACATACCATATATCATTTAATTTACAATTTTAATTTTAACTATACTTGTTGTTTTTATTTTCTTAGGAAAGTATTACTTGGTTGACAAAGGCTATCCAGAAAGATATGGATACTTGACTCCGTACCCTAAGACACAATACCATCAATCAGAGTTTCGTGGATCAAGATCAAGAGGTTCACGAAAAGTATTTAATCGAGCACATTCATCCTTAAGAAGTTGTATTGAGAGAGCTTTTGGTGTTCTTAAGGCTCGCTGGAAGATATTACAAAAAATGCCAAATTATTCATTGGTGGATCAAAACACAAATATATGTTCATGTTTTGCATTACACAACTACATAAGAAAAAGCAAACTTGATCCGGCTTTTGATTTCATTGATGAAGATCCTGAATGACGTTATTCCAGATGTTCAAGCTAGTACTACAAAAGTTGATGATGGAATGAGAAATCATCAGATGGCGATCATTCGTGATAGCATTGCTTCTAGTTTGATGTCATAGGGATTTTATTCTTAATATTACAAATATTGCAATTCACCGTATTACTTTTTTAAGAATTGTATTACTTCTTAATATTGGTGTACTTAATTGATGCATTTTATTGTCGTAATTTTATCTAGTTAATTTTAAAATAATTTACTGCATATATTATGTGTGTATAAATTAGTATAGTCATAATTTAAGTTCTTATTAAACAAAACAAAAAAAAAAACATGCAAAATTTTTAAAATGTCCTTTTTTGTCTTTTTACATATAATCCGCTACAAGCAAACAACTAAGTTACCAAACAACTTTCTGCAATCCGCCAAGCTAATCCGTTGGTCAAATCCGCTAATTCAATCCGCCATTTACTACCCGCTAACCAAACCGCTAACCGCTGAGTGCCAAACAGGGCCCTTGTATGTTTGGACTTTGGAATCCTAGGGGCGGATAGTTTAAAATGGGCATAATTTATAAAAAAAATTGTAAAACCCTTTCATTTTCTTTCTAAAAAACATGTATAATAACATGTATAAAAACATAAAATCGTTATATTAAACATAGTAGAATCACGATTTCAAAATAACAAAATAATGAACTAGAAAACAATGTATACACTTTTGAACATATCCAAAAATGTAATAGCTCTAAGACAATTCCGCATTTAACTTTTTTGCACAAACAAATTAAACTTTCATATTAAACCTTTTTTACTTCAGGTCTCTTTCTCTAATTTTCTCTTATTCAATTTTTTCTTCCATCTTGATTCAATCATTTTTATTAGACTTTGAAATTAATTCAATTTAAAAATTTAATTATAAATGAAAACTTTTACCTAACATAATCAACAAATTATAGCACAAAGATAACTAACTAAAATCTTTTTACCTAACTATTTATATTTCACACTTAATAGATAAATAATTAACTATCTTTGCCAAAAAAACTTATTAACTATCATCAATTCAGAATACGAACTAAAACTCTATGAACATTCAACAACCAACAAATCAATTAATTAAGAAATAATAAACTATTATAAACAAATTTAGAAATCAACAACCAAGAATCATAATCATCAACCATGAATGGAAATTGGAATATGGAATATTGACATAAATTATTAAGTGTAAACTAAATAACTAATCAACTAACATATGAATTACACAAGTATTAAATTAAAAATTAAAGAGCTACAGGGGACTAAGGGAGGCTGGACTCACATGTAGGGTTGTAAATGAACTGAATCGAGTCAAGTAGTGGGATTTTGTATTTATATTTGTTTAATTTTTTCTGAATACGAATCCTAATTTGAATATGAAACGAATGTGAATAGACTCCTCAGATTCACTGAAGTTAGCGTCTAATGATTCATTCGAGTTGGTATTTGAAAATTTATTTCTTAACCTTTCAAAGGCTTGTTCTATTTCTAGGTCTGTTTGGTAGGTGATTTCGTTTATAGAACGAGTTCTTACCATACACTTTTGTATAGCTCAAAAATAGAAAAGTAAGAGATCTTTAAATATTATCTGATTTAAAAGATAAATCATTATATTGTCTTTCCCCGGAAACGACGCCAACTTTGGCGGCACTAAAGTCGTCGTGTGCCTCAAAATAAATTCGACACTAGCACTAATGCGTAGTATAGTGAAGTAGACTTCGTATCCACAGAGAAATGTGTATTTCTTCTTTTTGAACCTGTAGCAAAGGGGAGATTTAAGATTGTTCTCCCTCTGTCCTATTCAAAGGTTCCTATCCACTATTCACATGGTCAACTTAAATCATTCTTAATCTTTTGCTTTATATATCAAATTTTTATCAAATTTACATTTCTTATCAGGCTTTGTAGCGATTTTAATGTAGTTTCTGACAGGGGACGGAGGTAGCCTTTGAGGGAGGGGGGCCATGGCCCTTCCCAACATTTCAATTTTTTTAGTATTAAATAGTTAATGTTCAATGTATTTGTTAGTATTTTTTGTAGGAGTAGTTAATTGTTAGTATATTGATTATAATATTCTCTTTTAAAGTGAAACATACTAGTTATGGTTTATATATATATATATATATATATCTTAAATTAGTCATTTTATTAATTTTTAATTACATTAAAACTATTCAATTAAGCTTGAAACATATTCAAAAATTATAAATATATGGGAGAAATAAATGTGATCAATTCCAATGAATAAACTTTGATGTGAAATGAATTATATTTATGTCTATTTGTACAATTAAAGAGTAATATGATTAAGCATGTAAACAAATTTAATAATATTAATCAGATTTAATCTATTTGAAATTTGTGATGCAAAAAAAAACAGTTCCTAATATTTATTTTCTTTCCCTAAGCATTATCCACACGCGTAGTAAATGAATGATTTTCGAAAATTAAACATCCCACTATAGTATATCTTAAGATATTGATACATTGTTTTGTTTTAGTTGTCATACAAAGTCTCAGATATTTCAAATTAACCACCAAGACCAATTTTAAATAAATATGTTAACGAATTTATACGTTTTTGTTCTGGCCCGACCCCCCTAGTGATATCCTGACTCCGTCCCTGGTTTCGGAATATGTAAATTTTATTTACTAAAAATAATCAGAGTGTGAGCAGATATTAAGTTGCTTACACATCATCACTGGGTCCCTCATCGTCTACAGCGAAAGCCACACAGCGGCCAGAACGCTGAGTACCCACGGCAGCCAAAAGACAAGGAGCCAGGTCAAGGGTTTCCCACAACGGCTAAAAACAAGGAAGAATCCCTTAACGGCCGGAAAACGTCAAAACTATGGAATCTACTCTCCCTCACTTCGTCTACGTCTCACCTCAGAGAGTGGAGGACTCCTGATGGAGTAAATGGGCCTGGACCCCATGGACCACATACTCGGAAGAACAGAAGGTACCACGATCACCTGGTGGGACCCTCGTCGGCCAGATGACCTCAATCGGCCAGAAAGAAGTCTACTCAGAATACGGTCCAGGAGCCAGGAGAACCGGGTGACCTCGTCGGCCATGCCCTCGTCGGTCGTGCCCTTATCGGCCACGAGCAGCCCCCAGAATAGGATCTTATACTTAATTATTTCTACATCTCTCGTACTCAGCCCAATAGTGGCCCTATTGTAAATGGGCCTCCCAAGCCCAAGACTTGGGAGCCCGGCCCTAATTTCCTCTATAAATACTCCCCTTGGGAGTCATGTAAAGGGTTCACAAAATTCATTAATACAGAGCAAATATAGAACTTCTCTCTCTAACTCTCCCTTCTCTCTAGACTTATAGTCTATCAGGTATACTCGGTTCTTTTAATACTCCTTTCGTATTTAAAAGTTTGTTGCACTTTTCTTTTTTAGATGCATTTAAAAGTTTACTACACTTTTCCTTTTTGGTAGGTTTTAAAAAAATACTCAATTACCCTTTTTTCTACTTTTTATCTTCTCTTTTATATTTTTCTACGCTCTCCTAATTTTTCTACATTGAGGCCGATTGGCAACACTGTTGTTTGGCTTATCAGGCTTATCAGTCAACTTTTTCACCAAACACGTAACT
The DNA here is from genome assembly GCA_945859875.1 of Cuscuta europaea. Taxonomy (NCBI): domain Eukaryota; kingdom Viridiplantae; phylum Streptophyta; class Magnoliopsida; order Solanales; family Convolvulaceae; genus Cuscuta; species Cuscuta europaea. The sequence goes on along the minus strand of CAMAPE010000011.1, from coordinate 4,768,864 downwards.
TTTGCTTTCACACGCTGAATCGTGTAATAAACAGAAAAAATAAGGTTGAAGTTACTTTTCGGGCCGTATTGGCTGAAGTTAATGTAGATGACCATTTTAGCTATTTTTACATATATTTTTTTCTGTATTTTATTAATAAAATATATTTTAAAAATAATTTTTTCTTAAATCAGCAGAACCAGCCAATGCAGCAACTTCAGCCAGAACTTCATAAATTTTAGCAGAATCATCCAAATCAGCCGATTTTCGTGCTACAAAACGGGTTCATTATTTGTTAGCCCCACTATTTCATGATTAAATAATGTGGCCAAACCTTTTGTGATCAATTTTTAAATAAGGAGGGAGTACAAAATATGTAGATGTACTCTCTTTGCACATATGAGAGTTTTGGGAAAACAGTCAAATCAGTCCATCTACTACGTCGAAAAAGTCAATTGAGTCTATGTACTATTTTTTCAACCAATTAAATCTACCAAGTTACAAAAAATGACCAATTTTGCCTTTTATCCGGTGACTGACCGGTTTCCTTGTCAATCTGCCTACATGGACATCCACGTGGCCTTTTTTCCTCGAAAGCACTGATTTGGCCTGTCCATGTGGCATTAGAGCCTCCTTCTCCTTTTCCCTGCAACTCATTCATCTTTCTCCCCCTTTGCTTCTTCTTTCTCTTTTCTTTCTTTATTCTCTTCTCTTTTTTCTTGCTTCTTCCTTCTCTACCTCTCCATCTTTCTATGCCGTCGACCTCTGCCGCCGTCAACCCCATCGAGCTCTATCGCCGCTGTCACCATCTGCGTCAAGCTCCGCCGCCACCTTCCCCGTCGCCGTCTGGTTTCCATCGAAGAAGAGCAAGGGTTTCCGTCGGGTTGCCTTCTCTGGGCATGGAATGAAAGAAGGTGGATAGAAGGTTGAGTGGAGATCGGAGAAAGACGAGAAAGAGGAAGAGGAAAAGGAAAGAAGAGGGAAAAGAGAAGGGGGCGGGCAAGATTGCAAGAGTGAAGGGAGGGGGAGGTTGAATTGGGTGGGGGCGTGGGGTAGAAGCATTGGAGAAAAAGATGAGATTGAAGAATAGGGGAGAGGGAGTTGCAGGGAGATTGGAGAAGAAGGGAAAAAAAAGGAATGACGAAGGAGGGAGTTGCCGGCCGCCGATGAATAAGGGGGACGACGAACCAGAGGAAAAAAGGGAAAAGGAAAGAAAATTAAAAGGGAAAAGAAGGGAAAAGAAAAGGGAAAAAAGGAAAAAGTATAAAAAAGCTTATGTGGCATTCACGTCACCGATAAAAAGGGTCACCAATTGTTTAACGGTCAAGTGACAAAATTGTTTAAAATTTGAGACTTTGTGTACCCAATTGATCGATAAAATAGTACATCGACTTAATTGACTTTTTCAAGATACTACATTTGACAATTTTCCTAGCGTTTTTCATAATCTAATATATATTCTGAGCCAAGAATTAAACGCAAATTATATCGTACACCCAGATGTACGGTCCTCACCGTACTTCCGGGTATTTTTGGAATTAAACTCGTTGGGCGGGCTGCACACCAGCACCGACTTCAGGAGTGATGGAGATTGGCGATTGGTAGGCTGAACTCCGACCTCCTTGCCGTTTGGTGCTGCTACCAATCAGTTTGCTTATTTGTAGAAGATATCTTTGTTGAAGACAAAATCATCACAGAACCCACCCTACGGATAATCCTCTGCAATCTGTGAGAAGCTATATTTTCAACCACAAAGTGCTACCTCTCATCCATCATCCACATACTTATTTTCCACATACTTAAATTCAAGAGTTTCAATTAAATTATTAAACCACAAAGTGCTACCTCTCATCCATCGTCCACATACTTATATTCAAGAGTTTCACATTAAAAATAAGTTTTATGTTAAATTCAAATGAGTATAACGTTCAAAATGAATGAGCACACAAAATTGCGTTTTTAAATTTTTTGATACTCATTTCGTAAGTTATGTATGCTCATTTGGTACTAATGTTATGCTCATTTTTGAATTGTTTTATGAATGCATATTTCAAAAGTATCATATTACATTAGACTCACATATTAAAATTAATAGGAGTGTATTATAGATATATAATAAGTTTTTATAAAAGAAAAAATAAGAAAAAAAAGAATTAGAAGATAGTGTATGAAGCAGGGATCGTGATATCATTGTTAGTCTCTTAAATACTCAATAAAATATGTCTAATTCTCATTAAAAGTACAATATTGCTCATTTAGTGGAAGCCGTAATTTTTTGCTTAATTTACAAAAATGCCACCGAATTATTTTTGGTCTGTATTGGTTACTGGGCTGTCTACCTTGGTTGGGCCGGGTGTACATACACCCGGATGTACCATATAGGCACTTAGAATTAAATATGGTGCGAAGAACACCTGTGTCTAATATGGTCAGTTATCACATCTTTATGTAATATAAAGTAACAGTTTCTGTACCACAATTGGAGAGAAAAATCTCGCCTAAAATGAAGACATAACCGAGAATTAATGCAAAAATTAAATTTGGTAATGTATTAACTACATTAACGAATGACAATGGCAGGTTTCTAATAAAGTACTCCGTATGTTACAATTCCATTCCAAAAAAATAAAATAGGTAACATAGAATAAAAAAATTATAAAAAACAAAAAAGAAAAATAAAATCTCATATTTTTTTGAAGTGTTGTAACTTTTTTATTTGTACTCAGATTGTTACAAAAAACATATCAAAATTCATATTTTTTTATTATCTTTCATATGACACCAATATTGAATATCTAAAAATAAACAAAAACAACACTAAAAACATCTTTTTTAAGTGCTATAAATTTTTTATTTTGTACTTCGATTGTTACAGAAAATATATCAAAATTCATATTTTTTTATTAACTTTAATGTGTCACCAATGCTGAATATCTTTATATAATACTACGTATGAAATAGAAAAATTGCTACAATTATTGGAAGGAAAATTCTCGCACAAAATGTAATCTTTATTTTTATTTTTTTTATATAATATAAAGTAACAGTGTTGCTACAACTATTGGAGGGAAAATCCCCGCCCAAAGAAAAGATATAATTGGAAATTAATGTTGAACCTAAAAAATGACACCCGAGGGAGAAACGGTACGACAGAGCATACATGCATATAAGGAAATGAAATATATGATGAAGCATTTATATATCGTACACAAATCTTTATCAAACAATACGTGTATATCAATCTGCAAACCGAGATATATTAGGTTAAACTGTCAACCTACTATAAAAAGTGTATTCAACATATTAACTAAAAAATCAAGTGTAAGTAAATATGCGATCAAGATATTAGATTCGCTAACCTGCTATTGAAATTTACGATCACCAAACAAAAAAGTATTATATTGTTCAATGGCTTTTAGAAAAAAAGAAGGCACACCATCATTTATTTATGTCCACATTTTAAGTTGACATATATGCATTGTCCGTATAAATGCATTATGGTTTGACCGGATTATATGTGTCAACTTTTCAAATTGCTTATACGAACCACAAAAAAAGAAAAATACAGCCTTATATGTAATATATATGTTGTATATGTTATGTACGTATAGGTAATTACACCTAAACAATAAAAAAAGCAAGTGCAGCTGCTTTAGGTTGTTAAAATCTAAATAATCCATATTCTCTCCCACTACATAAATGTGCCTAAATTATTCTGTCCAAACTTTGTCCAAAAATGGTACTACCTTTGTCCCCTAATATTTGGACGGAAGAGAGTGATGTGCTTTTTAAGAAAAATAGAATTATGTTGTTGATAATAAGTTGATAAAGTGGAATAAACTAAGAATGAATTAAAGTGATCACACAAATGTTATCAAATACGGTATAAGACAATAATAGGGGGACATCCCAAAATGAAAAAATGGGACAATCATAGGGGAACATAGGGAGTACAATTGAAGCAATTTTAAGTTTCTAAAACCTAAACAATTTAATTGCTTATATAAATAACAACAAAATTCCAATTCTCATCCTCAAACTCTGTATATATACTTAATTTTCCGCCTTTCATTAACAATTCTAGTAAGAACAATGCATCTAGATGAAATCCAGTCCAAATCTATTGCGTTGTGCTATAAAAGATATAATTAGCGAAGAGGGAAAAATCATATAGAATTATATAGAATGCTAAATGTGATGAAGTGTTTAATATTGTTCTTATATAAGCTAATTATTTTATATAAATATGTATACATGTTAAGTTATGCATATCTATATGATGGATAGTGTACCCGGGGGTAGTTTATCCGAGGGGTTATTACGGGGAGTAATAAGAGAGAAGTCAGAGCAAGTAAATATAGAGAGAGAAAGTATATTATAAAGTGGGGATCGTTTTCAGCGTGGTTACAAATGGGGAAATGGGGTGCTATTTATAGTAGCAATAAATGCCGGACAGGGACACGTGTCAAGCGCCCATTGGCCGAGAGGTCATCTCAACTGGTTGGCGCTGGCAGCCGCATGTGGCCGCATTTAATGCGGCTGTTGGATGGGACGTTTGTACAGGGTACGATGATCTGTACGCATGTGATGCGGATATCATGTCGGGAGAGGTGCCTTCGGCTACAGAGCAGTAGCCGAAGGCTCCTCAAGCCGAGGGCACCCTGGTGGCGAGGGCTACTGTTTTCGCCGTTTTCTCCCAGTTTCTTAGTTTGCTTGAAAACCCATTCTGTGAGAGTTTTGAGCCTTCGGCCAGGGGGCCGGAGGCTCCCCATTGTGCGCTGCTAAGTGCTTGGGGTGCCGTAATCTGGGGCTTGCTGTGCTTCCTGGGCCGGTTGGGCCTTTATTGGTGTAGTAGGAGTCTGTGGGCCGGGGGTTCCCGGGCCATATACTCCATCAGGAGTCCCTCACTCCTTTTGCCGAAAGGTACTTGAGGGAAAAAGAGTAATTTGTGCTTGCCCTTTGATGTTGTCTCGTTGTAATCTCTGAAGTTGGTGAGGAGTCGTTGCTTTCATGTCCCTGCCGAAGGCAGTCCCTCAGTTACCCACATGTCGGGACTTGAGGGATTGCTTGGCCGTTTGTTGGAAATTTTCACCATTTTGTAATTTAATGATTTTCCCGAGGGGGTCCTCCAGTCCCCCACTTCTTGAGGCACTTGCAAAGTGGTGAAAAGGAGTAGAGTAGTCGCGCTGCTGTTGTGGGCCGAAGTCTGACGCTTTTCGTTTCATTTTGGGGGATGCCTTGTTAAAAACCTCATTAGGAAAAACCCTGGGGGAAAAAATCCCAATTAGGGAATAAGAGTGCACCGAAAATTATATGTGTATCCATAATGCTAAAATGTAGGTGTTTTTTCTTCCTAAAATTAAGATCATGTGGGAAATGAAAAAGTAATTTTGATTCTCAAGAGCTTAGGGATATTAAAAAGTTAAAAAGTAATATAAGAAGTATTTTATATTGTGTTTACTTGGACTGTTTTCAGTCTCAGACCACAACAAATCAAACTTCAACATACCAGATCAGATCACACTTTCATATTTATAAAATACCTAAAGCCCAGACTTTTTTACGATATACTCCTTATAAAAGCTATTGACTTTTTTATTTAGCAAAATTATGTTAATGTATCATCTTAACAAAATATAATTTTAAATAATATGTTAATGTACTCGTACTTCCTCTTGTTTGCATAGGTTTTAGCTCATGTATAGGGTTTTTCAGTCTCCCCCCTCATCTCTCCTTATACTTCTGCGACTGTGCAGCGCAATCATCTTCTCGTTTGAAACCTTGCTCTAGTTATATACGGGAAGATGAAGGTTAAAGTTATATCGCGCTCGACGGATGATTTCACTCGAGAACGCAGTCAAGACCTTCAGGTAAGCTATATTTACACGGTTAAAAGTAGCTCTATTACTGCTTCACCAGTTTCTGGAAGAAAAGAAAAACGTCGAATTTGAAATTTTGTAGAGGGTATTCCGGAACTTTGACCCCAGCCTTCGACCTCAAGAAAAGGCGACGGAATATGTTCGTGCTTTGAATGCTGCTAAATTAGAGAAGGTAGTGACACTGTATTAAAGTTCTTAATCTGTTCTCAAGTTCCATCCAAAATTTGATTTTTCATCTGTTCTTTTTTCTGCTTGTTCTTTTGATTGTCAGATTTTTGCAAAGCCATTTGTTGGGGCTATGGATGGGCATATGGATGCAATCTCGTCTATGGCTAAAAATCCGAATCACTTGAAAGGAGTATTTTCGGGTTCAATGGATGGAGGTATTAAGAAGTAAATAGGTTGCAGGTTCTTTGTATATATTACGGAATTGGGAGTGGGATGGGATTGAGTTTTAAAATTCAACCATTGATGGTAAAAAGAAATCCATGTTTTTAGTTTGACCACTCAATACGTAGTTAAGAGGAATGAGTAACGTTGCTCATAATGCAAATTGATAGCTAAACACAAACAGTCCTTGGTCTAGTCCCTTCAAAAGGCCTCACATGGCAGCTTTTTAGTGTAGGCAAACTTTATTTATTTAAGCCCTTCATTTTCTTTCTTTTTAATTTTTTTTCCATCATTTGCAATGGAACCAAAGATTCATTTTTTTGGCTTGAGATTATGATGGAATAAAGCAAAATGGCTCACTAAACTGTATGCGCTTCTTTGTTATGGAGCAACAGTCAGTCCATGCAATTTTGGACGCGATTTTCACTATGGGTCATCCGGAAACAGTCTCTCTGTGCTTTAGTACAGGGGTAAGACTGCGTACATCCGACCCCCTTACCCCACCGTAGGTGGGAGCCTTTGCGGCACTGGGGTAAATGAAAATGAATGGATTTTCTTTCTTTTTAATTTCGTTAGATTCTAAACTATCTTTGATTTCACTTGCAGATATTCGCCTTTGGGATATAGCTAACAGGTAATGATCCCATTCACATAGTGTACTTGTACTAATTAAGTATGCTAGGAATATAATGCTTTAATAATCAGAGTTGACGAGTACTGGGTTGTAGTGCATAAATAGGTGACAAATGAGTCTTTATTTTGCCATTTGGTTTTTACTTGTAGAGCTCATTTTGAGTATTTACTGACAGCATCAGTAGGTTCAGAGAGCTTAGTAACTTTTGATTGTGCGTGCAAATAATGTGACTATTTTATTTGATCCAACACTTCTCCTTAAATATAAAAGGAAAACGGTATGTCAGTTTTCTGGTCACAAAGGTGCGGTGCATGGTTTGGCGGCATCTACAGAGGGACGTGTTCTGGTGTCATGTGGAACTGACTGCACGTAAGTCTCTTTACATTTTTCTTTTATGTGTGAATCTTGAATGCCATATGTGAAGAATATATGGTGGTGTAATTCTCTCTGCTTCATATTGTGTTCAATTAGTGTGAGGCTCTGGAGAGTGCCTGTTTCTACTCTACTGGAAGCAGAAGATGAATCTGAGAACTCAGCCAAGGTAAAGTATTTTGCAATTACAGATAACCTAGTTTCATACTTGCAAACAATTTACTTTCTTATGTTATTTTCTAATGATCTAACCTGCATGTTTGCAGTCAATGGCAGTTTATGTCTGGAAAAATGCGTTCCGGTAGGTTTTTATTTTATCGTGCCTGAAGGTTCTGCACTTCTGCTGCAGTGGGTTTGTGAGTTTTTGAGTTTGTTTCCTTTTCCTTTTTCATTCTGTCTACTAAATTATATCTTATTCACAGGGCTGTTGACCACCAATGGGATGGTAACCTTTTTGCAACAGCTGGTGCACAAGTAGATATATGGGACCACAACAGGTTTTATTCAATGCCTTTTTTTGCCAAGTTGGTACTCTTTAGTTTTTACAATTTACTGTTTCATTGCAAAAGGTCTCAGCCGGTGAACAGTTTTTCTTGGGGGAATGATACTTCCATATCAGTTCGATTTAATCCTGGTGAACCTGATATTTTGGCAACATCAGCTAGGTATCTGCTCATCCAGAATTATTTCCTTACTACAAGATGCTTTTGTCTTGTTCTTTATCAGAAATGCTATTATGCCACCCACAGTGGATAAATTTTATCTTAACGATTTATATCTTATTTTTACAATTTTATCTTTGCAGTGATAGAAGCATAACTATATACGATTTACGAATGTCATCAGCGGCAAGAAAGATTATTATGAGGGTAATCAGATTGTGTGTAACATTTTAATTGCAAAGTGAACATTTTATGGCAATTCCCTAATTTGCAAGCTTGTCATGGTATAAACATGGTCTGATGAAAGTTTTAAATCTCAATTCTCTTCATGGGAACTTAATGCTTACATAATGCATATTCCTGTATTCCCTTTGTAATACATGTTGTCTTATTTGCAGACCAGAACTAACTCTGTTGCGTGGAATCCCATGGAACCAATGAATTTCACTGCTGTAAGTGCCACTACCGTCTACCAACTACTAACTTCAAATGGCGCGTATGCTTTTTTCCCCTAGAATGATAATGCCCCCCCCCCAAAAAATGTTCGTGTCATTCTTTTTTGTTTATACATTTACATGTGTTGGAGGGGGGGGGGGGGGTCAAACCAAATGGCCTTATGCATCATGCTGTTGAGCATTTCCAGTGGACCTTTCTATTTGTTGCAACCACGTTTTTATGTTTTGTGCTCAATTTTGTTCAAAACATTTGGAAATAATCATATGTAAGCATTGGGGAAACACATGCAAATTTACAAACATACAAACTCATTTTTTGGGATTCCTGAAAGAGTAACTTTTGGGCATACTGAATGATATTCCATTTCCATTGTTTGCCAGATACTGGATCACTGATAAATGGTGTGTGCACAAAGTTGCAACATTAACTATGGATGGTTGATATTGCTTAATTATGTATTTATGTTTTGTACAAGTCATCAAGACCTATATCTGATGTTTTGATAGGCAAATGAGGATTGTAACTGCTACAGCTATGATGCTAGAAAACTAAGTGAAGCCAAGTGTGTTCACAAGGATCATGTCTCCTCAGTGTAAGATTTTTTTTTTTGAGAGAGATAGTAAAAATTGACTTGATGGTGTGATTGGTGTCCTACACCCGTGATCATTTTTCAGGATGGATATCGATTATTCACCAACTGGTCGTGAATTTGTGACGGGATCTTATGACAGAACAGTGAGTCTCTTTTGCCTGAATATATCTTAGAATACATAAAAAATATTTTGCATATAGAAATAGATAGTTTCTGTAAGCTGACCATACTCTATTGTTAGGTGAGAATATTTCAGTATAATGGTGGTCACAGCAGGGAAATCTATCATACAAAGAGAATGCAAAGGTTTCTTGGCCCTACATCTGTATATGTGGCGTTGTTGTTTGAGTTCTTATTACATGATGAAGATTAGTTTTTAAAATGATAATAGTAATATTGTACTACCTCCGTTCTAAAATGTGCATTAATTGCAACATGTTTAATTTTGCACTATTCATATGTTCTACTTTGATTACTTTATATACTACTCCCTCTGTCCTGCTAATTGTCCCATTTTACCTTTTCGGGAAATCCCACTAAAATTATCTCATACCAAATTTGGTAAAGTTTGTGTGGCTCTAAATCATTTTTACTTTATTCTTATTTTATCAATTCCATATCAATCACATAAACTCAATTTTCTTAATAAACGTGACACCCCCTCTTGTCCCAATGTTAGTGGGCTGGAGGTAGTAATGCATTAGGAATTCAATTTTTAAAAAATATTATTAAATTTTTATCATTATAAATTTTGAAAATCAGATTTTTTTACTGATATGGGATTAAATATATTAATGATCAAAGTTGTGTGTTGGAAAATGTGAAATAGAAGCGTTGCAACTAAAATAGAACGGACATATTTATTAGTCATTTGATCGTATACCTAAAAACTAAAAAATGAGGATATGATTAGCTGGTAAGGATAAATTTTGTTTGAAATTGCCAAAGATGCTAGCTGGGCTGAATCCGTTGAACACTTGGCTGACATGATTGATTTTGCCATATTGTCTGATGGATATGTTTATAGTTACTTTTAAAGATAGTTTATAGACAATATCTAAAAATGGAGTTTAGGGTCATTATCAGCCAGTTCAGCCAACATGTTTGCTTAAGTTGGTGGTTTGTAGTACATTGGTTGGTATATAAAAAGCAACATGCTATAAAAGGGGAACAAAGTGGAGTTGCAGCCATGACTTCTTTGCCTCTTCAGTTTGCGAATCTTTGTATAGGAAGGAGTGATCTAATCTGTGAATGTGATGAATCACAGGGTGTTCTGTGTGAAATTCAGCTGCGATGCAAGTTATGTTATCTCAGGAAGTGATGATACCAACCTTCGGTTATGGAAAGCTAAAGCATCTGAGCAAATGGGAGTTGTATGTATCTTTTGGTCTCTATTTCATGGTTACCAATATCAAATTATTGACTTTCCTGTTTAAAATTTCTATGCATATTTGTAAATACTTATGATCTATTGTACTTGAACCTACCTATAATAGCTTCAGAAACTTGATACACCTTTAAAGAAACTAATTCAAGGAAAGCTGTTTAACTTGATGTAATGTATACATGTGCAGCTTTTGCCCAGAGAACGTAAAAATCATGAATATCTGGAAGCTGTCAAGAATCGTTACAAACATCTTCCTGAGATCAAACGTATTGTCAGGTAATTTTCTGAGCTACTGACATCAGAATTTGGTAAAGAGCACATTAGTTCTGTGCTTGAAATTTTCTCAAGAGTCTGTACGGGACTAGGAAAACACTAGGGAAACAAACCAGGGTGGAAACGGAATAAAATATCGTGGAAGAATATTACTTCAATCTTAATAAATTTTAGATATTTGTTCACACGTTTATTTAATAATTTAGACTAAAGAAGGGTACTTGCGTGAGTATTTGTTGTCCTTTCCCCATGTTTATGTAGTTCCAGAAGTAGCCTAGAAAGGTAAAGAAAATTTAGATGGGGGGCATTTTTATTTATAGATACATTTAAGAAGCAACGGACATTATTATTTCATAGGTACTCAATTACCTGTTATAACAAGCATCGGAGTTGAGAAGGGACTGCTACAGGTTGAAATATCTGACGTGTTTGTTATATGATTTTGGCAGACACGGGCACCTGCCTAGAGCAATTTACAAGGCTGCAAATCTGAGGCGAGAGATAACAGAAGCCGAAAGGAGAAAGGAAGATAGAAAGAGAGCTCATAGTGCACCGGGTAGCATGCCAAAGCAGGCCTTGCGTAAAAAGAGGATCATTCAAGAGGTTGAATAATAATAATAATAATAATATAATACAGAGTAATAATATGTTTTTGTTCATTATTTATAGTGAGCTGTATTTTGTTTTTATAATTAAAGAGCTGTAGGCTGGATAATTACAGAGCTGTGATATTTTTTTTTTCATAACTATTAACATGTGTTAGGATTCGTGTTGGCGATTTGTTTGATTTGATTTCGTAAAATATTGTGAAATTCTATTTTTGTGTTACATTGATATGCTTTCTTTCTCACAACGGTCACCATCGTTATTATTTTTAGCTTTCTTATTGATTTCTTAAATAAAAATTAATCCTTCTCTCTTAAGTTGTTTTCAGTAGTTTTGTTTAATTTATGAATATTACGGATCCGGATTCTCTGCCTTACTTCTGAGTAGGGGTAGACTCGGGCCGGGTGGCCTGACCCGGAACCGGCCCGACCCGGTGGCCCGGTCAGTGACCGGTCCGGGTAGGCCCGGCCCGTGGGTTTTCCGTTCCGGGCTCGGGTCACCCAAAACAAGGCCCGACCCGGCCGGGCCCGGGCCCGGTTCGGGCCAAAACCTATTTTTTTTTAAATTTTCGGGTTGGGCTGGGTATTTTGGGCCATTTGGGGTGGTTTGGGGGGTTGGGGGTGGGAGGGGGGTTAATTAGGAACAGGAAAACAAAAAAAAAATTATAATGGGCCCAGCCCGGCCCGGCTCGGACCCGGACCGGACCCGGTGGTTACCCAGGCCGGTCCTGGGTCCACCATTTCTGAACCGTCGGCCCGCTTGGGCCTAGGCCCGACCCGGGCCCGGCTCGGACCTGAGTCCACCCCTACTTCTGAGCAAGGCACCCTGCCCAGCCTTTGGGAGTCGTTCGATCAATATTTCAAGATCTGCATCTCGAGGTGTGGCTTTTCCCATCCAATGGACTCCCTACCGTAAGGCACTCTACCGTGTGGCAGAGGATCCCAATCCGAATAGTACTAAATAAAGGCTTGAAGAAAACCACATAGGGTTGGACCGGGATTGGTCCGGTACCAATTTTTTTGGGATTAAGGCCCGGTACTGGCCCGGGATTCTACCGGGACCGGTCCGGTCCATTCTTCTCGCCCGGATCTCGGGTCGTTTTTTAGATGTTTAAAAAATAATTGAAGAAGTGTTAGATATAAAAAAGTTAAAGTGTATTTATTTGAAATATGAACTACAATTGAGAATTGAGATAAATTTAAAACATTAAGTACATTTCCTAAATCCTAATAATTAGTCGGAATCTTCAGTACCGTCGGTTATTGTTTTCTCCTTGAAGTGGTGGGTAGGGGTGATGTTAAGTTTTTGAGTTCTACGCTGGACCTTCAACCAATCGTGGAAACAAACAAGCGTATCAAGAGATTCTGCGCTCAATCTCGTTATATAATCCGTTAGTAAGAGTGGACTCGGGCCGGGCCAACTGGCCCGGAACCGGACCAGCCCGCTACTGTGCGGGCCCGAACCGACTCGGTGAACCGGTTAGTGCCTGGTTCGGGCCACCCGGCCCGGTGAGATAGCGGTTCGGTCCCGGGCCTGCTATATAGTGAACCGACTCGGCAAAGCCATTTAAAACTTAAGTTTTTTTTATATAAAATGATCATTGACTCGGACCGGTCCCGGATTGGTCCCGGACCGGCAACACCGGTCTCCGTTTTCTGCGACCCGTAGCCCGCTCCCTAACCCCGTTTCGGGCCCCAAAACCCGGTCTCGTGTCCGGTCAACCGGGCCGGGCCGGTACCGCACAATGGCTGTCCGGGCCGGGTTCCGGGCCGGTCAGAATCGGACCGGTCCACCCCTACAACCACATAAACAAATCTCAAAAATATGACTAGTAGAGACAGTGATTGGTGTATCCCCATTGTAGTGATTTACAATTTGTAATAATTTAGTTGCATGGCTTCTTCACCATTCCTCCCTCTAAACCCCACCCTAGTGGTAATCCATCAAAAACACTAAACCCCACCTTAGTGGTAATCCATCTACAATGTTTTTGATCCTTCATTATTTATAGCGAGCTGTATTTTGTTTTTGTAATTAATAATTAAAGAGCTGTAGGCTGGAAATTACAGAGCTGTGATATTTTTTTTATAACCATTAACATGTGTTGGGATTCATGTTAGCTATTTGTTTAGTTTGATTTCGTAAGAAATTGTGAAATTCTATTTTTGTGTTACACATTGGTAGTTTATTTATTTTATGAATATTTCTAAATAAAGACTTGAAGACAACCACATAAACAAATCTCAAAAATATGACTAGTAATAGTAGTGACTAGTGTATTCCCCATTGCAGTGATTTTGCAATTTTAATGACTCAAACCAGATCACCAAATAGTGACCATCCATGTAGTGACTGCCGCCGCCGCTCGAATTAGTCACTGCCGCCGCTGTCTGGATCAATGACTGCCGCCGCCGTCCTGTGCAGTGACTGCCGTTGCTGCCCCTACGAGTGACTGTTGTGGTCCTTTGGCCACTGATTCCCGTCGCACTCGGCTAATGACTATCGCCGCCCCATCAACCAAGGACTGTCGTTGTCGCCCTGGTAGTAACTGCCACCCCAGCCCCACTACACCCTCCAGTCACTACTACCCAGCCAGGCATATCCCACCCAACCCCTCCCCCAGCCCCCTCCTCAACAATTGGACAAAGGGAATCGAGATGATGACCATTGCAGCCGTGCACACTCGGACTGCCACAGGCCCACCCTTGTCTATCAAACTAGTCACCGCCCACCAGCCCCACCCTGTCACTGCCCATTATAGTAACACCGCCACCGCCATAGTGACGCCGCACCACCCTAGCGCCGTCGCTGGCATTGCCCCTCACCTGTCTTTCCCACTACCCCTCCCCCACCACAGTCACATGACACACAACCACCAATATGGTTGGCCACCGAGAAACTATGCCCTCCTTCAGGCTCCAGCCACCCAATCGTTGTAGTACACCAACTTCAACTACCCTAACCAGCCCCAATCCACTCCTCCCACTAGGACTGGCAATATCACCCGCACCCGCGGATACTCGATCAACCCAAATCGAAAATATGGACGAAAATCCGAAAAATTATGGATGAAAAATGGATGACGGGTGGATTGAAAGATGGGTTGGATCGGGTGTGGATGAACACTCATCCAACCGATCACCCGACCCATCACCCGCTCCATCCACCCACCCGCTAAGCCGCATATAAATGTATATATAATAATTAATATTAATATATTAATATATATGTGTTTGTTAATGGAAAAGACACATATCTATGAATTGGTGAAATAAAGACAATTGAAGAGTTTTAAGAAATGACAGTTGAACTAAAAATATAGTTTTGTGCCGATGTAGAAATGTAGAATTTGAAAGCTTGAAGAAGCTTTACGTCTATTTTGTTTGACAATTGGTTATTTCTTGATTGGCAGTGAATTAGTGATTGTAATATACTTAATTGTTCAAGTTTTTGTTGTTTTTATTCAATGATCTTAATTTTTGATTTTTAATTGTCATGATCTATCTTTATAATAATTTATTTATTTTGTCTTTCAAGTTAGACCATATATTTCACCCGTTACTCATCCGATCCACCCGATAACCCGTTCATGATGGATGGGTTGGATGTGAATGTAACTTTTAATGGATGATGGACGGCTGGGTGGATTATAAAAAATTAACGGGTGGACGTGGATGAGCCTTCACCCGGTATAAATCCGACCCGCTGCCACTCCTACCTCCCACCCAAGCCCACCACCGCTCGACCAAACTAACCGGATCACATCTGGCCGCTTGCAACCAAGTCAGACTAGTTAACGCTCGGGGAGGTGCAACCCCCAACCAGAGCCCCGACGCGAAAACCCTAATCAGCGTCATCTTCATTGGCATAGTTGAAGAGGTCGTCGTCAGGGAGATGCCAATCCTAATGGTTGACTAAAGAAAGAGAAGAAGATGGCAAGCGGATAGGATGTCGAGCGGCAGCGGCGCGATGACCAAGAGGAAGAGAAGAGTAGCTGGTCAGACACAGCGACATCAAGGGAGAGCTCCATGCCGGAAGAAGGTGATGAAAAATTTCACGCGCGATGACTCACTTTTCTGGAAATTAGCTAATGAGTAATATTTTTGGAATCTAAAAGGCTTTGGGTAATACATGTGCCATTCTTTCTTGTTTAATGTATCTGGTCCCATTGAAATTTACAAGTAACTAATCGTGACCAGGTGCGAGCATATTTCGGTACGAAATACCGAATTGGATTGGTCGGTCAAGACTGGACCCAAATCAATTACATACCGGTCTGGTCTTCGATTCAAGCCTTTTGAAGTTTCCGGTTTTGATATGGTCCAAATCCAAAAACATTTAGGTCTGGACTGGTTGGATCGTAATTAACTAATTATTACTTTTTAAATATATTATTTTAATCTAATACGTTTTTGACTTATACAATTCTTTCCAGTTTGACTTGGATTGAAGTTTAGGAAAGTGGGAATAAAATTAAAACGTATTATTGTGGTAGAGTAACAAAAAAGGTAAATGAATGTTAATCACAAAACTCTCTCCAAAAAAGAAATGAGAAGATTTTTTCGGGACATCTCAAAATAGTAAGTGGGAAGAATATTATGGGATGAGGGAGTATGTATTAGTATCTAACAAATATTAGAAACTAATTTATATTTGGTTTTATTCGGTTATTTATTCAAGAAAGATTTATGTCTAAATAAATTAATAGCCATTAATTTTTATGTTTTATTTTATAGGCTTTGAGTCTCAAAATGCTAACCCTTTACAATGAGATTAGAGCCCCTATTTATACTAATAAAATGGGATGGGGGTGATGACATGGCTGAATCTGACTTGCTGCCATTCTCGAGCCACTTGGATGCCCATACTCCCACTTGCTGACGCCATGCTAGCATTAAATGCCCCTTGCCACTTGCAGGCCACCCGTTCGGGCTTCAGAACGATGCCCATGCTGCTATCATTATTAATCTGGCCCAAGTTACCTGCATGACCCGTTCCCCGTTCGGGGTATAATCCCTCATGGTTCCCTGGATTTCTTGTTCGGTATAACTAGTTATTGGGCCTATTCTTCTTTGGATCCTTACTGACTAATGGGCCTGGTATATTGGGCTTTCGGCCCAATATCCCAACACGAGTCCCCCACTTCTGATGTCCCAAACGATAGTGAGGGTATAAGGAAGTAGAATAATTTGGTTAATCATAACGGTTTGGTTGTATGCCGTTCGGTAATCGTGTATAGGATCTTGCCGGTTCCTGATGTCCTGATTTTACGGCCCACTAACGGCTGTCCCATGATTTTCCCCATAATCGTTATGATTACTGGGCTTTGTTTCTCCGCGTGACATGTGTTTTCTTAAACGCTCCTGGAGACGTGTCTTACTCTGATTGGTTTGTGAATCGGCACCTGTCAGGCTATAAATAGGCCTTGAGTTCCTTGATTATGGGTTTCAATGTCTCATTTCCTTCGTGCTTTAGCTCTGCCTTCTCTCTAGGACCCCCAATCTTTTCGTGTGTTCAGGTACTTTCTGCCCCTTCCTCGTTCTTCCTCCTCTCGGTTTTGTTCAGTATGTCTTCTCGACCGTGCTCCCCTGTTTCGGAATTGGTCTCCCAAGGGGACATTCATGATGGCGCCGTCGTGAATGCCATAGCCTTTCCTTTTGCTGATGCAGCCAATGAAATGATGGCGAGTGCTAGTGCGGCGGCGGAGGATTCTTCCGATGGCTCCTCTTCTTCCGGCAATGAATCAGACGACACAAAGTCTGACGACGAGATTGCTTCTATGGCGACTGGCCCCCCGGACGATGTCCCTCACTACAAGCTCGACCTAAATTTGATCAAAGAGAGGCGTCAGAAACTAACCTCTCACAATAGGGCCCAAATCCTAGCCCTAATCCCGGACCCAGTGGACTTCCGTCTTCAGGCCGGGCTTCACCCAATGCGCCACCTTCCTGGGATGGTGACAGTCCATTTAGACTCAGTGAAAGTTGGGCTTAGGTTTTCATTACACCCGTTCTTTGTATCCTTTTTTAATTTCTACGAGGTAGTACCGGCCCAAGTCATGCCAAATTCCTACCGAGTGATGGCCGGCTTCTTTTGCCGTTGCGTGGACGTCAAAGTCACGCCCCGTCTGGAGTTATTCCATCAATTTTTTAAAGTGGCCCCTCAACAAACACATGACTTTTTGGCTGTCAGTGCTCGTACAGGACATATACTATTTACCGATAACCTGACTTCCATTAAGGTGTGGAAGGATCGGTTTTTCTTTGTTTCCATCCCGATGAAATGGAATGCTTTCCCCCGCAAAACTCCAGAACCGTTGCTCACCGAGGAAATTAGCAAAGATGTCTTCGCGGTGGAGCAGGACAAAAAATGCAACATCATGAAATACCCGACTCCCGATCGGCTTGTCAATGTCGGGATAGGTACTGCCCGTATTCCTGGGTCTACTTGACTGAAAACCAAGTGCCATGGGCCGGGCGGTCCCTCCTGTGCTAGAAACATTCCATTCCTCTTTGTTTCCCACGTGATAAGACCGCTCGATACTAACCTTTTTCTTTGTTATTTTTTCAGCCCCCAATCCAGACACTCCCATGGATGACAGTCGAGTCCTCGTTGCCAGCAGAGTGGGCAAGAGGAAAAAGGCCAAGAAGAATCCCTAGGCCAATCCTTCCACCACCACTTCTCAAGATGTCGGGTCCTCTCAGCCCCTTCAGGCGGCTGCACCTCTTCAACAGGTTTTTCATCATCACAAGCTCGAGGATATGATGACCGACAACCCATTCGGGTCTGATCAGTTGTATCACTTTTCTGAGCATGTCCAGTCTACTCAGGAAGCGACCCTGTAGGCTAGCCAGGTTAATTCTGCCAACCTTGCAGGGCAGGTCGAACGGATCACTCTGGAGGATCCTGTTCATGAGATCTTGGAAAATGCTGGCTCTTCCGCGAGCCATGTTTGGTCCACCTCTACTTATTTTAGTAATTTTCCGCTCCCCACTCTGCCGGCCGATCAGGCAGAAGAATATGTGGCTTTAACGGCTTTGAAGGTACTTTGTTTTCTCTATATTTTATCTCATATGTTATCATTCATTCAGTATCTTATCTTCTATTTCCGAACGGGATCCTTTAGATGGGGCTGTACAGCTTGCAACTGAGGGAGGCCCGCCTGGCCAAGGAGCAGGATCTGATCATCGCTCAAACCTTTGTTGACCAGGCTGCCGCCGCTGCCACTAATGTTGCTGAGGCTGAACGGAGGGCTTTTGGCGAGCAAAAATAGAGGTTAGAGGGTGAGCTGGGCGAGCTTCGGGGTTCAGTTGGCCGCTTTCCAAGCTAAAGTCTTTGCAGCTGAGGCCACCCAGGTTAAGTTTGAAGAGACGGCCCCTTGCATCCCGGACGGTCCTGCTGAGGTGAAGGTGGATCTATCCGCCGTTCGGGAGACGTTCAAATCTTCTGATGAATTCTTCGCCATGAAGGAGGAGTACGCCAAGCAGCAACTCCCAGCCGTCTTCAGGGCTTATCTAAGGCAGTTTCCTAAGGCCGTTGAGCAGCGTAGGGCTAGAGTGAAACTCCTTGACAAGGACCCTCAGGGCAAGCGATGGAATGATTCCTTGTCTGGGGATCTCTATGTCAAGGGTTGTCAGCATATTTTACTGCCTTTTGTGGCCCAACTGCAGCAGCGACTTGGAAGACCAGTCCAGGCTTCCGATCTTCCACAAGTTGACATTTTCAAAGCTCAGTTTGAGAAGTACGAGCGGGAGATGAGACGTTCTGCCAACCGCGAAGCTCGCAGGGAGCCAGAGTCCTCCTCGTCATCAGAAGATGCGGATGATGAAGATCCCATTGGTCAATAGATTAGTTTCCCTTTTTTCCTTGTAACTTTTTTGTTCAGACTTAAGGTCACTGTACCTCCCGGCCGGTAGAGCCGATGAATATAAACTTATCCTTTTGTCCACTGCCTTTATTTTATTTTTGCATTGTCCTTCGGGATTAGGGGTGGCAGCGGGTCGGATTTATACCGGGTGAAAGCTCATCCGTCGTCCACCCATTCATTTTTCATAGTCCACCCACCCGTCCATCATCCATTAAAATTTACATCCACATCCAACCCATCCATCATGAACGGGTTATCGGGTGGATCGGGTGAGTAACGGGTGAGTACAAAAGGTCAAACTTGAAAGACAAAATAAATAAATTATAAAGAGAAATCATGACAAAAATTAAGAATTCGTTGAAAAATAACTACAAAAACTTGAGCAATTAAGTATATTACAAACATTAATTCACTGCCGATGATAAAGAAAGAATTAATTGTCAAACAAAATAGATAAAGAATTTCTTCAAGTTGTCAAATCTACATTTCTGCATCAACACAAAACTATTTTTGCAGTTCAACGGGATTAGGGCTGGGCTCCTATTTTAGTCGCTACAATGCTACTCCGTAGTTACGTAGTATCTGTTAATATATTAATTATTATTATTATTATTATTATTATTATTATATTAAGTAGATATTATAATATATGTGTATATATTTATATGCGGGTGGATGGAGCGGGTGACGGGTCGGGTGATGGGTTGGATGAGTGTTCATCCACACCCGATCCAACCCGTCTTTCAATCCACCCATCATCCATTTTTCATCCATATTTCTTCGGGTTTTCGTCCATATTTTCGGTTCGGGTTGACCGGGTATCCACGGACGCGGGTGATATTGCCAGCCCTATTCGGGATTCAGCTAGTTTATAAACTTATCTTTTTGTCCCCTGTCGTTTCTGATGCTTAATCTGTCTAGTTTTCTCCGATCCGGATCATCCATACTAAGGGTTTTAGGTGTCCATTTTAAATTATAGGTAGGATTTCCTGTTCGGGTTATTTCCTGCCTATAGCTAAAATGGACTCATCCACATCATTAGCTTGGATCATACCCTCCTTTTCGGGTCATGTTAACAAATGCTGCTCGTTCCGTTCATACTTATAGATTTTGACATCACCTTTAAACCGTTTGGAACCCTGTGCTTGGTTATGGCAAGGTCTGAACTCAGCTAATATGATGACTCCCTCCAAACTGTTAACACGTTCCCCATTCAGTCATCCGGAATGATTTTGCATGTTAATAGCTGAGGTGAGACTTTCTTGAAGATAAGTCTCCTTCTTCTTTTTTGTTCTTCAATATTACCCGTTCGGGTGATTTTCTAATCCTTCTGCTTGGTGTAATCATAAAAGTTTGTATTAACCCTTGTTCGGGATGTTCCTTGCCACCATTGATACGTACACCGTTCAGGGCACGTGCTAGTGTAATCATAAATGCGGCATGATTGCTCGCAGTCACATCCTGCCACGTGTCCCTCATGGATTCCGGGTTTTGGGCGGCAGTCTTTCTATAAGAAGAGAGGTGCTTCCATCTCATTTTTCTGCTGTTTCTTCAATCCTTTCTTATTTCTCTTTAAGCCTTCTCTATCTAGAATCTTTAGGCTCCCTTGAGGTATCGTGTTCCCTTTTATGTCACACTTCTCCGGTTCAGACTCTGAAGATATGCCGCTCATTCATCGTCCCAGAGGGAAGAATTTCGGTTCTGATAAGGCTGGGGGTTCCTCATCCCATGCACCTGACTCACAGCAACCCGAACAACCTGTCCTAGATGATGGGTGTTCTTCGGGTGATGATCTTGCCATCTATCAGAAAGGGATGCCCGAACGGTCACCTCGCATCCCTTTGCTCTTCCACCGTATTCGAAAGCAAAGATAACACCTTCCTGAGGACGCTGAACGACAGATTCGCCATTTTTTCCCTCTCCCTAGGGAATTTTATGCGGGGTTTATTAAGCACCCAATAAGGCACCGCCCGGGGCACGTGCTAGTGCATCTTGATGCTTTGACTGTTGGGCTTCGTTTCCCCTTTCATCCATTTATTGTGGAATTCCTGCGCCGGATCTCTGTGCTTCCAGCCCAGCTTGGGCCTAACAACTACCTTATCCTGAACGGTTTTATCATTCGGTGTCATGGTCTGGGGATCGCTCCCAATGTTGACCTGTTTTTGTATCATTAGTGCTACCAGCCCTATCGGACCACTGGGTACTTGAAGTTGGTGGCTCGGTCTGAACGCCTGTTACTTACGGATAATCCTCCTGCGGCAGCCGACTGGGAGGAACGATTTGTTTTTGTTCGTCTGGGGGAGCGACTCCCGTTCCTCGATCGGTGGAACGCCTACCCGGTTAAGGATACTGAACCTGTTCTGGATGCCATTCTTCTCTCCCAATCCGACTCGCTCCATTCGGGGGGTTCTCGGTGAATAGTATACCGCCCCCAAGTTTTGTACTTTATCAAATTATGTATCGAACTCTGAGAAATGAATAAATGCATTTTGTGTGATTGTAAATTTTCGACATTTTTTTACGTGAATAGTAAAATTCACGTGGGGCCCACACTGGAAGTGGGGGCCGCCTGATATTATCGGGACCACATATTATATTAATCTTGGCCTAGATAATATATATATGGTGGTGGATATCCTAATTGGGCCATGACAATGGCATAGGGTTGACCGGTTGGTCAAACGAGGTCCGATTATCAGTATCGGTAATTTATCAGATAACAACCCGAATTGAATTTCGGAGACCTTTAAATTAAATCTGGGGAACGTATATTCGTTCTAGGGTCCAATGAGGATTTATAACATGTGTTATAATTTATTTGACCCGATAAAAAGAAATATAATTAAAACAGTCCGAAAAATACAACTTTCGGGATCGATTGTACACTCCGGGACACAAAGGGTTGACCTCCCACAAAAGTGGGGGCCAACCCACGTTTTTAGCTCTCCAAGGAGGGCAACGGAACCGCACAACCTTGTGGGAAATGAGCAAGAAGTGACTGAAGGCCAAACCAATAAATGGAATGGACCCTCCCCCATGTTATCTTTGTGAGAAATGCCAAAAAGGAATTCTCAATCAACCACACACCTCCCAGCTCGTCCCATCCCTCAAGTAAGGTGAGAGAAGCTCTGTAATACTCCATCTTTGCAAGCCATATCCGCACAAAGCAAGGAGAGGAAGAAGGAAGGGAAGAAAGAAGAGAAAAGAGGAGGTTAGGGAGGAAAACTTGAGATTAACAAGGTAATGACCTCGTTAATCCCATTTCGTTTTCTTTAATCTTTTCATATGATTATACAATCATATATCACACCCTAGGATTGTTATACACGTTTGGAAGTGTAGAATGAGGGGTTGGAAGGTAGTTCTAGGTCTAAGAACGGACTTAGAAATCAAAGTGTCCGATTCGTCGAAAAATAACCTTTTGGAGGTTATTTGCATTAATTAACATGGATTTTATGATGATAAAACTTTGTTAGTAACGTGTCTAAGGTATTCAAAGAACTTTCACGGAGTTGAAAGGGTCACCGGAATTGTCACCGGAGTTCGTTGAAGTTCACCGGAGTTTCGCCGGAGCTCAATAAGGAAGGCTAGAACTTGATAAGCTTCATTTAAGGTGAGAAGACGACTTTATGCTTTATAACTTTTGCGTGAGGCATGAGATTACCAAAATTAATCAGGAGTATGTTTTATGGATTGATTAATGGTATTAAAGTATGTGTTATGTTATGTTAAGGAATATGACATAGTTGGAAAGACTGATTTATAGGTTTGATTGGTGAAATTTCTATAAATTGATATGTATGATGTTCCAAGGACCCAAACAGGTATTTTGGATTAAGAACGTCAAAGAGTACTTGCATGTAAAATTTCACGTTAATCGGACTCTGTTCAGGCGGTCAAACAGGCGTGGACCGCCAAGTCAACTGTTATACCCGACCGGGTATTGGCAAATACACGACCGGGTATTTCCTGAAAATTTGCCCCAGGGGCTACTGTCTTCTATACCCGATCGAGTATGGGTATGTACTCGATCGAGTATACACTAAAAAATTGGCCTTACGGGCTACTGTCTCCTGTACTCGACCGAGTATAGGTGAGTACTCGATCGAGTATTGGGTTAGGCTCAAAACGGGCAGTTTTGAGTAGGTTAACGTGGGCTGTTCAGGTGGGACTCGCCCACGTTGGTTCCTAAGGATTGTTATATGACTATAGGGCTAGGCATTGTCCATAGTCAAAGGAATGAAACGTTAGCCACATCCAGGTTAGGATTTGGTAGAGCATAGACCGAGGACCGAGTACCCTTGGACGGTAAATGATCCAGAATACTCCAGGTGGGGCCGAGTACTCTTGGACGGTAAATGATCCAGAATACTCCAGGTGGGGCCGAGTACCCTTGGACGGTAAATGATTCAGAATACTCAAGGTGGGGCCGAGTACCCTTGGACGGTAAATGATCCAGAATACTCCAGGTGGGGCCGAGTACCCTTGGACGGTAAATGATCCAAAATACTCCAGGTTGGGTTGAGTGCCTTGGACGGTAAATGATCCTAAAACACTCGGTAGTATGAATCGAAGGTAGACTATAGCTTGTGCACTAGGCATCCGGTAAAGGAGTGAGAAAAGTCAGGTAAGAACTTTATCTCTAAAAGACTCTTTAAATGAAATGACCTACGGGTTGAGTATTTTACAAATATATATGCAGTATGTATCATCGGGTGGATGAGTCACACATATATATGTATCACCCTATTTTTGGGGTCTCGTGTCTGAAACATTAGTTATTCTTCATATAGCCTGCTTGTCACTAGTACTTCTATGGAGTACTGACCCCTCCGGGGGTCCTCACATTTTTCAGGTTAAGGATAGAGTCC
The DNA here is from genome assembly GCA_945859875.1 of Cuscuta europaea. Classification (NCBI taxonomy): domain Eukaryota; kingdom Viridiplantae; phylum Streptophyta; class Magnoliopsida; order Solanales; family Convolvulaceae; genus Cuscuta; species Cuscuta europaea. The sequence continues at coordinate 4,744,896 of CAMAPE010000011.1, read as the reverse complement.
TACTACCTGCACCTTTGCCTAGGGTGACTGATCAAGAAGGAAGACGTGGTTCGTGCTTCCATTCCTATTTAAAAATTTATAAACTGCTCATGGATATTTGAACAATGTTTCCTTTAACCAATTGGGGGCCTGCGTGCTCATGGTTGCCACATGTGGCTAAATATCAAACAAATTATTTCCGCATTTGTTTGATTATGATATTGATGTTGATTGTATGTGTTTACTAATCCGTCTGAAAATAGAATCTATCGGATGCCTTGTATGATTCAATAAGGACGAACTAATGTTGTTCTTATCGGGTTGCACGATGGTTGTCTACGTGGCTCGGATGCGGTCCGGGGCGTGACAATTAAGTGGTATCAGAGCCATCGATTTCTAAACTATATAATTAACCTCTCAATAGTCTTGTCATCAAAAAGTTTTGAACAAAACCATGAGCAAAAGTTTTTGTACTTAAGGAACCGTTGGAAACCAAGTTATTGACCTCTTATTGTCAAGACGGTACCCTTAACAGTTTGTTGGCCATAATGTTGGACCAAGTTGTGTCTTTTGTACCTTTCCGTCAATCAACATTGAAACGAGTCTAACGGCTCATTCCTGATTTTCTTTTAGAAATGGAGGGTGGACGCAGGATTACTAGGAGAAACCCAACGGGTCGTGTACCGGGGGCCACCGGTCACGATACACGGGCTGAATCACGGACCTCTAGGGGTAGAGGCCGGGGCCAAGGCCGAGGAGGAGGCCGAGGCAGGGGTCGTGGGCGTTCTACAACGCCAACGGCAAGTAGCGCACGAATCGGTCTGTGCACCCGTCTTGGGCCACTGAACCGGACGACTTCATCTATGCTCCAAGCACGGAGCAAGAGCAAACCCCGTACAACAGGGAGGACTTTGAGGAAGAAGATGAGGATGATGATCCTCATTATGACCGTATGAGTGAGGTACTAGAATGGTACCTCGAGAACAAAGCAAAGAGAGAACAACGACGCCAAGCTAGACAGGCTAGATGTAACACCGTCCCCAAGTATTTGTACTTTATCAAATTATGTATTGAACCTAGAGAAATGAATAAAAACATTTTTACGTGATTGTAAGTTTTTATCATTTCTTTTACGTGAATAGTAAAATTCACACGGGGCCCACACCGGAAGTGGGGGCCGCCCGGTACTGACGGGACCACATATTATATTAATCTTGGACTAGATAATATGTATATGGTGGTGGATATCCTAATTGGGCCATGGCAATGGCATAGGGTTGTCCGGTTGGTCAAACGGGGCCAAATTATCAGTATCGGCAATTTATCAGATAACAGCCCAAAAAGGGATTTCGGAGACTTCTAAATTAAAGTTGGGGAATGCATATTGATTCTAAGGTCCAATAAGGATTGGGAACAAGTGTTATATTTTATTTGACCCGATAAAAAAAATATAATTAAAACAGTTCGGAAAATACAACTTTCGGGGCCGATTGTACACTCCGGAACACAAAGGGTTGACCTCCCACATAAGTGGGGGCCAACCCACGTTTTTGGGTCTAAAAATAGACATGAAGTCGCTGCACAACCTGTAGATGGCTGGGTTGATGCTGAATGGATTGGTATCAAATGAGGGGTGGGCCTCATTCCCTCTCATTATTGTCAAGTAAGACAAAGGAGGAAACACCCCTACCCCTTACACCCATAATTTCGGCCAAGTAAATAAGAGAGGAGAGAGGAGCTCTGCAACCTTCATCTCCATAGCTCCAAATCCGATCTCAAGCTCAAAGAAGTCCAAGAAGAGGGTTTGAGGAAGAAAAAGGGAGGAAAAAGTGTGGTGATTAAGGTAATGACCTTATTACAACTTTTTCTTTATTTTTCTAACCACCACATGACTAATATAGAATATGGAGGACCCCTAGGATTGTTCTACATGTTTAGAATGGTAGAATGAGGGGTTGGAAGGTAGTTCTAAGTCCAAGGACGGACTTAGAAGCCAAAGGGACGAGGTCGGTGAGGCTAAGCTCGAGGGCACCGAGCTAGTCGAGATCACTAAAGAGAAGATAAAAGTCATATAGGATAGGCTCAAGGCTGCCCACGACCGGCAGAAGAGCTATGCGGATAAACGTCGGAGGACGTTGGAGTTTGAGGTCGGTGACGAGGTATTTCTGAGGGTATCACCCTTGAAAGGGATCATCAGGTTCCTCAGTCGGGGTAAGCATAACCCATGTTACATAGGTCCGTTCAAAATCCTTGAAAGGATTGGGGTTGTAGCCTACCGTCTTCAGTTGACCCCAAAGTTAGAGAAGATTCACAATGTGTTTCATGTTTCTATGCTCAAGAAGTATGTGCGGGACCCGTCACATATTCTTGAGAAACCACCGGTGGAAATCCGAGAAGACCTACACTATACGGTGCAGCCGGTAAAGATCATAGGCCGACAGGTGATGAAACTAAGAAGCAAAGAGGTGCCGATGGTAAAAGTACTTTCGAAGAGTGATCGCGTCAAGGAGCAAACTTGGGAGGTGGAGACCGTGATGAGGGAACAATATCCATTTATGTTTGATTAGACACGTGGATTTCGGGGACGAAATCCCAAATAAGGGGGGTAGAACTTGTAACACCGCCCCCAAGTTTTGTACTTTATCAAATTATGTATCGAACTCTGAGAAATAAATAAATGCATTTTGTGTGATTGTAAATTTTCGGCATTTCTTTTACGTGAATAGTAAAATTCACGTGGGGCCCACACTGGAAGTGGGGGCCGCCTGATATTATCGGGACCACATATTATATTAATCTTGGCCTAGATAATATATATATATGGTGGTGGATATCCTAATTGAGCCATGACAATGGGATAGGGTTGACCGGTTGGTCAAACGAGGTCCGATTATCAGTATCGGCAATTTATCAGATAACAACCCGAATTGAATTTTGGAGACCTTTAAATTAAAGCTGGGGAACGTATATTCTTTCTAGGGTCCAATGAGGATTTATAACATGTGTTATATTTTATTTGACCCGATAAAATGAACTATAATTGTACACTCCGGGATATAAAGGGTTGACCTCCCACATAAGTGGGGGCCAACCCACGTTTTTATCTCTGCAAGGAGGGCAAGTGAGCAGCACAACCTTGTGGGAAATGAGCAAGAAGTGACTGAAGGCCAAACCAATAAATGGAATGGACCCTCCCTCATCTCGGTCCATCCCTCAAGTAAGGTGAGAGAAGCTCTGTAATACTCCATCTTTGCCAGCCATATCCGCACAAAGCAAGGAGAGGAAGAAGGAAGGGAAGAAAGAAGAGAAAGGAGGAGGTTAGGGAGGAAAACTTGAAATTAACAAGGTAATGACCCCGTTAATCCCATTTCGTTTTCTTTAATCTTTTCATATGATTATACAATCATATTTCACACCCTAGGATTGTTCTACACGTTTGGAAGTGTAGAATGAGGGTAGGAAGGTAGTTCTAGGTCCAAGAACGGACTTAGAAGCCAAAGTGACCGGTTCGCCGAAAAATAACCTTTTGGAGGTTATTTGCATTAATATGGGTTTTATGATGATAAAACCTTGTTAGTAACGTGTCTAAGGTATTCAAGGAACTTTCACGGAGTTGAAAGGGTCACCGGAATTGTCGCCGGAGTTCGTTGAAGTTCGCCGGAGTTTCGCCGGAGCTCAATAAGGAAGGCTAGAACTTCATAAGCTTCATTTAAGGTGAGAAGACGGCTTTATGCTTTATAACTTTTGCGTGAGGCATGAGATTAACAAAATTAATCTGTAATATGTTTTATGGATTGATTAATGGTATTAAAGTATGTGTTATGTTATGTTAAGGAATATGACATAGTTGGAAAGCATGATTTGTAGGTTTGATTGGTGAAATTTCTATAAATTGATATGTATGATGTTCCAAGGACCCAAACAGGTATTTTTGGATTAAGAACGTCAAAGAGTACTTGCATGTAAAATTTCACATTAATCGGACTCCGTTTGGGCGGTCAAACGGGCGTGGACCGCCAAGTCAACTGTTATACCCGACCGGGTATTGGCAAATACCCGACCGAGTATTTCCTGAAAATTTGCCCCAGAGGCTACTGTCTTCTATACCCGATCGAGTATGGGTATGTACTCGATCGAGTATACACTAAAAAATTGGCCTTACGGGCTACTGTCTTCTGTACTCGACCGAGTTTAGGTGAGTACTCGATCGAGTATTGGGTTAGGCTCAAAACGGGCAGTTTTGAGTAGGTTAACGTGGGCCGTTCAGGTGGGACCCGCCCACGTTGGTTCCTAAGGATTGTTATATGACTATAGGGCTAGGCATTGTCCATGGTTAAAGGAAAGAAACGTTAGCCACATCCAGGTTAGGATTTGGTAGAGCATAGACCGGGACCGAGTACCCTTGGACGATAAATGATCCAGAATACTCCAGGTGGGGCCGAGTACCCTTGGACGGTAAATGATTCAGAATACTCAAGGTGGGGCCGAGTACCCTTGGACGGTAAATGATCCAGAATACTCCAAGTGGGGCCGAGTACCCTTGGACGGTAAATGATCCAGAATACTCCAGGTGGGGCCGAGTACCCATTGGACGGTAAATGATCCTATATACTCCAGGTTGGGTTGAGTGACTTGGACGGTAAATGATCCTAAAACACTCGGTAGTATGAATCAAAGGTAGACTATAGCTTGTGCACTAGGCATCCGGTAAAGGAGTGAGAAAAGTCAGGTAAGAACTTTATCTCTAAAAGACTCTTTAAATGAAATGACCTACGGGTTAAGTATTTTACAAATATATATACAGTATGTATCATCGGGTGGATGTGTCACATATATATGTATCACCCTATTTTTTGGGTCTCGTGTATGAAACATTAGTTATTCTTCATATAACCTGCTTGTCACTAGTACTTCTATGGAGTACTGACCCCTCCGGGGACCCTCACATTTTTCAGGTTAAGGCTAGAGTCCTACTACCTGCACCTTTGCCTAGGGTGAGTGATCAAGAAGGAAGACGTGGTTCGTGCTTCCATTCCTATTTAAAAATTTATAAACTGCTCATGGATATTTGAACAATGTTTCCCTTTAACCGTGCTCATGGTTGCCACGTGTGGCTAAATATCAAACATATTATTTCCGCATTTGTTTGATTATGATATTCATGTTGATTGTATGTGTTTACTAATCGGTTTGGCAATAGAATCTATCAGATGCCTTGTATGATTCAATAAGGACGAACTAATGTTATTTTTATCGGGTTGTACGGCGGTTGTCTACGTGGCTCGGATGCGGTCCGGGGCGTGACACTCGGAACCTTCGGTCGTATGTTACCCCCTCCAAGATGTTGGCCGCTGGAATAGGTAAGTTTGCTCCTTTACTCTTTTCTCGTTCGCTCTTCGTTTAATTTGATTCCGTAGTTCTGTTTTCCTTCTTTTGCAGGAGTGATTCCTTCTGTTGAAGCCAAGCGTCCCCCATCTGCCCCCACCCCCTCAGTCCTCATTGGGAAGGGAAAAGAAAAACTGACTGTTGAATCCCGGGGTGACACTGAACATGCCCGGAAGAGGCGACGGGGAGATGACGACACACAGCTGATCCCGGTCGATCATATTTTTGATTTGACCGGTCCAGAAACTGAACTTATGAAACCTGCCACCCCGCTCGTCAAGCCAGGGGATTCACACCTTGTTAACATGCCGATCGATGATCGGATGTTTGTGGAGTTCTCCAATATGGGGCCTCGTTCAGAGGGGAGGTATCTTTTTGGGCAAATGCCATCCTCTATGTGGTGCAACACTTCCTTGAAGGTTCCCCCTAGTTTTTCCAACCGGACTCATTGGTCTGACCTGGTCGAGGCAGGTCACCTTGAGGCCCTCAAGGTATGGATTCTTTTTAAATTTTATTTACATCTTTTGAACTTCCTTAGATCTCATCTGATCCTCTCTGCCGTTCTTGCAGGCCGGTATATATTACCACTGTGCTTTCCTGGCGGCCAAACAGGAGATGAAGCTTCTGGCAAGCAATCAGGATGATAGCCAGACCCTTTTAGATGCTGCTTGTAAGCTGGCCGCAAATTTGCAAGATCATGCCAACAAGGGTGAAAAGGCAACGACCGAGCTGGTGGAGATGGAGGGCAGGATCCGTAGTCGCGATCGGGAGATCAAGGACCTCAAGGCAAAGGTGAAGGTGGTTGAAACGACCGGGATAAAATTTGAGAAGACCGAGGGAGAAAATCCCCCTATTCCATATACGGCCGATGTTTCTAAAATCACCAATCAAGCGGTGATTTACTTTCAAAGAGGGAAAGGACTGAACGTCGCCCTGGAAGAAACCACTCGTCAGTTTTTGGGGCCTCATCTTGGGCAATACCTACATGTCAGTAAGGATCCTGTTGTGGCGGGAATCAACCTCTTGGACGAGACGCCGGAAGGGAAAGCTTTCATAGATGCTATGACCAAGGAAACGGTGACAAAAAGCCAAGATCTGTTGGTCAATAGAAACCTTGATCTGATCATGGAGCATTTCCAAAAGCCGTTCGACCCTGATGAGTTAGGTTTTGATGATCTGTTTGGCAACACCTATGATCAGGTTATGGAGAAGAGGCAAAAAGCAGGGAATCTCGTTCCCTCCCCGGCCAGGGATCCGTAGATAGCATAACCTTTGTCTTTCTGTATTTTCCCCTAATTTTTCTTGTACTCCCCGGCCGGTAGTGCCGAAGAATAAAGATCATTTTTTTCCAAATTATCTTCCGTTCTTTTCATCTTCCAAACCTATAGTTCCGATGCCAATCCGTCCAGTTTTCTCCGATCTGGATCACCCATACTAAGGGTTTGAGATGTCCACCTTCAAACTATAAGTAGGATCCCCCATTTGGGTCATTTCCTGCCTATAGCTAAAATGGAGACTCACTTCCAAATCATTAGCTTGAATTGCACCCTCCGATCCCATGTCGTTGTGGTTCGTCGAAGCTAATGACTGAGACGAGATTTAAAAACCATAGTTCCGATCCCCCGTTTGGTTTATCCGTGTTACCGAATGCCGCTCAGTTCGTCCATACTTATGGTCTTGACATCACCTTCAAACTGTTTTGGACCCTTTGCTTGGCTATGGCAAGGTCAAAACTCAGCTAATATGATGGCTCCCTCCAAACCGTTAACACGTTTCTCATTTGGTCGTCCAGAATGATTTTGCATGTTAATAGCTAAGGTGAGACTCTCAGGAAGTCATTTCTCCCTCTCTATCTCTCTTTTTTAAGAGGTGGTAACAACCGTTTTTATTGGTAGAATTTCCTCAAGTGTTCAACATTCCATGTTCCTGCCGGTCGGCCCTCGGTAGAGTGTAGGCTGAACGTTCTTGAAGCGTATTTCTTGAAAACCTGATAAGGGCCTTCCCATTTTTGGGCCATTTTCCCACCTTCGAGAGGCCTGCTCTTTTCTCGCTTCCTTAGGACCAAATCTCCTACTTGGATTGATTGGATTTTGACTTGCTTGTCAAAGTATCTCCTTGTTGCCCTGTGATATTCCTCCATCCGTCTTGCTGCTATATCCCTTCTTTCCTCAATGAAGTGCATTTCGGCCCGTAGATTATCCTCATTCTGTTCTGGATGATAATGCACCGTTCAGTGTGTGGGAACTAGAACTTCATTTGGAACCTTGGCCTGGAAACCGTAAGCAAGGGCAAATGGTGTTTCTTCTGTGGTTGTTCGGGGTGTAGTCCTATACGTCCATAGGATGTAAATCAGTTGGTCTGGCCATGACGAGGAACATTCTTCTAGCTTTTTCTTCATGCCATCCATGATGGCCCGGTTCATATTTTCTACTTGGCCATTTGCCTGGGGTATGCCACAGATGCTCTGGAATGTTTGATTCCCCATTTGACCAAGTAATCCTCGAAATTCCTGCTCACGAACTGCCTCCCGTTGTCTGTGACGATCTGCTCGGGGAGGTCGAACCGACAAATAATGTTCTGCCAGACGAACTTTTGGAACTGGAAATCTGTGATGCTAGCCAGTGGTTCGGCCTCCACCCATTTGGTGAAATAATTAATCCCAATGATGGTATACTTTCGTCCTCCGGGGGCAGTAGGTAGGGACCCTAGCTAGTCGATCACCCACCTAGCAAATGGAGGAGAAATGATCATTGGAGTGTAGAGAGTAGCTAGCCGTCCCGGAATTGGCACGTATAACTTGTAAACCTTGCACTTTCTGGTATATGTAAAACAGTCCTGTTGGATGGTCGGCTAGTAGTACCCCTGCAAGATGATTTTCCTTGCCAGTGTCTTGGGCCCTTGATGGTTTGAACAGATACCCTCATGAATTTCTTCCATTACTGCAGGTCTGCAGCTGCTAAACCGGGCGGAAGGCACTTTAGATAAGGCCCTCCGAATGTCTTTTTGGACGCCCTCCTCTGAATGCAAGTGATATTATACGCTGAATTCTTGTCTTCTGGGAGAGTTCCGTCCTTCACATAAGTAGTCATGTCCGTGACCCAACTAGGAACGACATAAGAAATAGCCTCCACTTGAAGGATCATGGTTGCCGGGGTCGTCAAGGTCTCTCGGTAGGCGAACCGTTGGATGTGCGCTGGGATCATCTGATCCCGATCATTAAGTGCCACACCTTCTAGCTTTGACAAAATATCTGCCTCAACATTTTCTATTCTAGAGACCTGGTCGAGCATCACATGTTCAAACTTATTAATTTGCTCCTCGAGCAGTTCCTATATGCTTTCATTCTTTCTTCTTTTGTTTCAGTTGTACCGTTTACCTGGTTGACCACCAGTTGACTGTCTGATCGGACCTTCAGTCGATCGGCACCTAGGGCTTTAACATATTTTAAGCCTGCAATAAGGGCCTCATATTCGGCGTCATTGTTGGTTACTTTAAACTCAAATTGAATGGAGTAGTATGCTTTAAACCCTTCGGGTGATGTGATCACGGCTCCGCCACCACAACCCTTTCTACTTGATGCACCATCTATGTACATCTCCCACCAGTTATCCAGCCCATTGTTGTTTGACTCAGTTTCTGAAGACCGAGCAGTGCATTCTGCTATGAAATCTGCTAAGTCCTGGCCTTTGATGGTAGGTCGAGGCTTGAAATCCACCTCGTACTGCCTGATCAGGAGACTCCACTTTGTTATGCGCCCGCTGGCCATTAGGTTTCTCAAAATGGTAGAGAGCGGCTGAGTTGTATACACAGTCACTGGATGAGCTTGAAAATAGGGTGCAAGTCGTTTGATGGCTGCTATCAAGGCCAACACTGTTTTCTCCATTAGGGTGTATCTAGTTTCCGGCCCATTCAGGGCTTTGCTCACGAAGTAAATTGGCCGTTGGATGCCATTTTCCTCTTTCAGTAATACTGAACTTACAGCCAGATCGGCTACAGCGAGGTACATGTACAAGTGTTCCCCTGGATCAGCTTTTGTCAAGACCAGGGAAAGGACAGATATGTCTTGAACTCCTCAAAGGTTGCTTTGAATTTTTTGGTCCATTCGAATGGGTTCGCCTTCTTCATAATCTGAAAAAATGGGATTGCTCGGTCGACAAGTTTGGACAAAAATCTACTCAAGGCTGCCAATCGACCGGTCAATCTCTGAACCTCCTTGAGGTTCCTCGGGGCTTCCATATCCATGTTCGCCTTCACCTTCTCCGGGTTAGGTTCAATACCCCCCTCACTCATCATGTAACCCAAAAACTTGCCTCCCTTAACTGTAAAGACACATATTCGCCTTGTGGTTCAACCTCATATTCGCCTTTTGCATTATCCCGAACACCCTTTCCATGTCCAGGACATGATCCCCCTTCTTCCTGCTCTTGATCAGAATGTCATTTACATAAGCCTCCATTGTCACCCCCAATACTTTTTGAAGAGTATCCCGATCATCCTTTGGAAGGTAGCCATGGCATTCTTCAACCCGAACGACATCACAATATGGCAAAATACGACATCCGAGGTGACAAATGCCATTTTCTCCGCATCATCCGAATGCATGAAGACTTGATGATACCCCCCAGAAGGCATCCATGAAACTCAAGAGCTCACACCCAGCTGTCTCATCTACCAAGAGATCAATCCGAGGTACTGGGTAGGGATCCATCGGGCAGGCTTTATTTAGATCAGAATAATCCACACACATCCTCCAAGTGGGTCCCTCTAGTGCCAGCATCACGTTCGACAACCATTCGACATAGATAACCGGTCGGATGTGTCTGATTTTTAACAAGGTGGCAACCTCCTGTTTGGTAAAATCATGCCGTTCGGCCGCCTGATATCTTTTTTTCTGTTGAACCGGCTTGGCGTCAGGCCGAACGGCCAGTATATGGCATATTATTTCCGGGTCAACGCCCGACATGTCTTTTGGTCCTTGTGCGAATAACATCTGAAACTTCTTCAGAACTGCAATTACACCCTCCCGAATTTCAGCTTCCAGGTCCACCCTAATCGCCACTTTGCGGTCAGGAAGAGAATCAATATCGATATGCTCCAAGAGAGTAGCCGGTTCAGGGTGTGATTCAAATTCGGTTCGGAGAGTTTCAACATCAATGCTATTTACCCGCATTCCTCGGGTATTCATCTTTTTCAAAGCCTCCCGATAGCAAGTCCGGGCTGTCGCCGGATCTGTCCAGGCTACCCCAACCCCAGTATTTGTCGGGAATTTTAGCCATGAATGACGTACAAAAGCTATCGCCTCCACATCTTGCAATCCTGGTCGGCCCAAAATGGCATTGTGGGCACATTTTATGTCCACCACCATGAACGTCATTCGGACGGATGCCTTATGGGCTTCATCCCCAATTTCGACTAGCAACTGGATAGTTCCCTCTGCCTCAATGCAGTTCCCAGTAAAGCTCGGAAGTGGTGTCTTAAGGTGGGTCAGTTGATTCCTCTGCAGCCCTATTTTCTCGAACGATTGTAAGTACAACACGTTCACACTGCTCCCTGTGTCTACTAACACCCGGCGGATCAGTGCATTGTCAATACACATGCTTATTACCAATTTCTCCCTGTGCGGACTTGGTGAATTGGGCCAATCTGCAGGCCCGAACGTGATCTGCTCCATTCTTCCTTTCTTTTTTTTTGGGGGGGGGGGGGATGGATATGGATCCCACATAGAGGCTTCGTTCGAACTTTTTTCGTTCGGCAGTTGAAACCCCTGTTTCGTCACCCTCAAATATCACCTTTACCTCTATCCTAGGCCTTTTCCCCGGGTTCCCCGAACCCTCTGCTTCGTCTCTGGGGGTAACGTAAACATCATTCCTGGGCTGAGCATCACGCTGATCATCCCGTCTCTAGCTGTTGGGTTTCTTGAATTGCTTCGAGAGGCCTTTAGCACTCGGATCCTTGTTCACGTATTTGTCAAAGTGACCCCGCTGGATCAGTTCCTCGATAGCTATCTGTAATACTCGGCAGAAATGGGTGGGGTGACCCTTCCGCTTGTGATACTTACAGAAGACATTCTCGTCTGATCCCATGTAAGATTTGGTTTCAGTTGGAAGGGGAATATTGTCCTTCTCCAGTTGAAAAATTGTCTCAATGGAAAGGACGAGCGGGGTGAAGCGCCCTGGTTTTGGAGGGGGTACGGTCGCTGTGATATGACCCATCCGATTGGCCAGCCTTGTTGATGCAGAAGGTGTAACCACCTTATCCCTGATCGTGATCTCTTCCTCAAGGGATGCATGTTTTCGGGCCCTATCTAGCACTTCGGCATATGCCGCACCCAGATTCTTTTTCAAATCCTTGTACAGCTCTCCCGTTCGGAGGGCATCAATGAACATGGTAATTGTTGTATCCTCCATCATGCTTCCAACTTTCAGGGTTTCATCTCTCCATCTTTTTAGAAACTGATTGATGGGTTCCCTTGGTCCCTGCTTAACACTGGTCAGGTAACTGAAGTGCCGTTTTGGGGTGACACTGGAAGCAAACTGTGCAAAAAATAAAGACGATAATTCGATTAAGCTGCCGATCGATCCGGGTTGTAGGGTTCCGAACCACTCCTGGGCGGGTCCCCTGAGCGTGCTAAAGAACAATCGGCAAATAGCTGCCTCTGTTGCTCCCAACAGCATGAACTCTCCTTAGTAACTTCTCAAATGTACGTGGGGATCTCCTGCCCCGTCATATATCTGACCGGTTGGTGGTTTGACATCCCTTTGGATCTCTGCATTCATTATATCCCGGGTGAAGGGGGAAGTGATTCCGGCCCGCACCCCGGGGTAGGTTGTAGGGGTCCCCTGTTCATCTGATCCCTCATCTCATTCATCTGCCTCCTCATTTCAGCCATTTCTTCTTCCTGGCCATTAGGGGAGTGGTGGTGGAGTTCCTAGATTAACAAACTCTCGATTTCCTTCCGGTGGGGGTGTTATCTGATTCCGACGTCCTTGTCTGAATGTGGTGTTATCACGTTCTTCATACTGGAAATGGCGCTCGACTGGCGTAGTTCCTCTGGCTCGGGACCCGGTCGGGGTGTGGTCACTGGGAGTGTGATGCCTGCCCCTAGACGTGTGAGTCTTTCGGTGATCTGCCAGATGGGCTTGTGAATGGGTCGAAGCCGTGGTTGTCTCTGTATCGGTGGTCTCCTCATCGAATGATTGCATCAATCGGAGTGGGGACGAGGTCGTGTACCCGGTTTCCCCTGTGTAGCTGGATCGCCCCCCGTCTTGCTCATCTGCCATGTGCTGCATTACTTGGGATAGATCCCGCATGGCGTGGGGGGTTCCTCCTCAGTGATTCGGGGATGAAGAAGTCCCCATCAAAATGTTGGTAAGACTCTCGGCTGGATTGCCCTTGGGGGTCCAGTTCCTCTGAGTCCTGCTCTCTCTGCGTCGCTCTGAACTTTCATTGGTATGATGAGAGCTGATTCTAAACATCCCAATAGTAGGTTGATGTTTGGGTAAAATTGTTGGTTTGAAAACTTTTCGTTCAAGTTCCCACAGACGGCGCCAATGTTGAGGTTAAGTCCCGTAGATCCGAAAGCCCAACACACGGTTTGGATATTAAGGATATGGAAAAATAAGTCGAGGATCTAAGAAAATATAAAAGTTGAATAATAATATGCTCAAAAGCCCACTTGTATTAAGCAATTTAGTGATTACACAGGAAACTTCCCTAACAGTACATCGGAATAGTGATAATACAATAACAAGAATGATAAAGCTATTCTAGGCTTTGAGTCTCAAAATTCTAACTCTTTACAATGAGATTAGAGTCCCTATTTATACTAATAAAAGGGGATGGGGTGATGACGTGGCTGAATCTGACTTGCTGCCGTTCTCGAGCCACTTGGATGCCCATACTCCCACTTGCTGACGCCATACCCTAGCATTAAATGCCCCTTGCCACTTGCAGGCTACCCGTTCGGGATTCAGAGTGATGCCCATATTGCTATCATTATTAATCTGTCCCAAGTTAGCTGCATGACCCGATCCCCGTTCGGGGTATAATCCCTCATAGTTCCCTGGATTTCCCGTTCGGTATAACTAGTTATTGGGCCTATTCTTCTTTGGATCTATGGATCGTTGCGCTTACCGCTACACTAAAAGCAATCGCTGATAGTGTAACACGCTCCTCCCCCTTTACAGCACAAGCGAAGCGCCACACAGTTCGATTGCACTAGCAGGCTGGCAGATTGCTAGCACCGCATACCCGCGGCCTAACAATCTCCACCCAGCACCTGCCAGCCTCAACTGCGCAGCATGCTATTACCGGGGGTCGAACCCGTGACCTTGGCTCTGATACCACTTGTGGATCGTTGCGCTTACCGCTACACTAAAAGCAATCGCTGATAGTGTAACACGCTCCTCCCCTTTTATAGCACAAGTGAAGCGCCACACGGTTCGATTGCACCGGCAGGCTGGCAGATTGCTGGCACCGCATACCCGCGGCCTAACAGGATCCTTGCTGACTAATGGGCCTGGTATATTGGGCTTTCGGCCCAATATCCCAACAAAAGGTTATGACTCTTTTAGTTGTGTGAAAGATGGAGTAAACAGGATACAAATGTGTTTACCAAGATCAGCAATCTCAAGGAGCAGGCTGCTAAAACCTTAAGGAGTAGACTGCCAGGTTACTTGGAGCTGCCTGCTGAATCCTTTAGGAGCAGGCTGCTGATTTTTGTGATGTGTCAATGTTTAAGGCACAGAGAGGGTCTATGACCTTGGACATTGTTTGACTTTTATGAATAAACAAAATACCTAGGTATGAATGATTTAGACATATTAAAATAGATCACAATGATGAATAGAAACAAGGAGTTTGATTCACAGAAATCTGGACAATTTTTCTGGACAGTGAATGAGCAAGCAAGCAAGTTGTGAAGGTGAGTGAGAACTACAGTGTGTATTGGGAGCTGAATGTAAAAGGTGACACAAGATATATCCTGGTTCAAAGGTGGTGTAATCCTCCTACATCCAGTCCCTACCTATTTTAGATGAATTTCCACTAAATGAATAACCCATTACATTTTGTGCCCAATCTACCCTTGGCCCAGGCGTAGATTGTGAGGTTTTTCGCAAGGAATTTGAACACCATTCCAGGCTACTCAGTCCTCCAAGTTTTTCACTAATGACATTGACTTGCCAAGAGCTACTCATGCCCTTGCCCATCTCACCTTCTGGATTTGAACACAAAGCCCTCCAGAATGTCTAACACTAGTTTAGTTTACATGGGTGAAAACTAAACTACCAATTATTCTAAGCACTATAGATGTGTACAAATTATGAGCTATTCTAAGAGCATTAGATGAGTAGGGTGGCAACCAAGGTGGTGAAAGTGAATCAGCTTGTTGGACGTGTTCATGTGAATCTTAATTCTCTTCTATTCCACTTGACTCACTCATACTTGGTTCACCCGCACTCCTGTATTTATAGACTTTGTTGTTGAATCTCGTCTGTTGGCTGACGATTTCAATCTTGACCATTGCTTGATATACTTTCTTTGATCCATTTGACTGTAGGTAGCATGGTTTGTTCTTTGTCTTCATGTGACACATACCAAAACTTACTCAACTTGCATTCCTCTTCTCAATGAATAAGATAAAAGACGTAATATCTTTTTATTCTTATATTCAAGGATTTGAGTATATAAGTTGGGTATTGTTCAATGCTTCCTTACAATAAAAATCACTTGCTTTTAGTAAAATAATTTTACAAGAAATAATGTGATAAAAATTTCTTATAAAATTACTTTCTATTCTTTTTGTCATTTTGATCGCAAGTTGGTCTTTTGTTTAATTGTTTTTGTGCTAAGAGAAGAATAGTGGATTTCGGTTGAGCTGTCTGGTAAACTGAATAAGGAGCCGACTGAAGAGTTTTCAGTAGGCTACTGATTCTGCTATTTCCATATGGCTTCCGAATTCAAAAAGGGTTTCAGTTGACTCTATTCGTACCTTTTTTTATTCTTTTCTTTTTGTTTTATGGTACGTTTCTTCTCTTTTCAGTACTCTTTGTTTTTCTTGAGTACTTTATCACTAATATAAGAGCCCATTACAATAAACAAAGTAGAATAAGTACAAGAGAATCTAGTCTGATATAGGGATAATAAAAAGAGGTTTGGCATCATCAAAACTAAATACATTGATCATCAAAATCTAGGGAACCTAACACGTTCTTCTAGTCCCCCACTCCTAATGAGAGAATGAAAGTACACCGAATGCCCCCAAAATGAAACAAAAGGGGTGAGCCATTCGGCCGAGGCGTGGAGCTGCAATGGTTGCTTTCTACCGAGGGAATGACTGAGGTCCATCTTCATACGTGAGTAGCTCGGCATGATAAGTAGTCCTAGTCATCAAATAAAGATGATTAAGAGATAGGTCAAGTGATCGTCCATAATATGATGTCCAGGTCATCAAATAAAGATGACCGAGATATGTGGCCGAGAGGCCTATATGAAGTCCAAGCCATCAAATAAAATCTTCCATATCTTCTTCATTTTTGCTTCAAATTGTAAGTTCTATATATGCATTTTCATCCTCTTGATCCGTAAAATCTGAGTATACAACTTGTTTGTTTGATCTGTTCTTCCAAAATTTCCAGAATATTTATCAAGTATTTCGCATTTGCTTCCAAAAATTAAATAAAATATTTGTTGATGTTGAATTCATTCCAATTAATTATATAGTTGTTTACTAGCCTCAAGGTTGTTATTTATTTGAGGAAAGTTAATTTTCACAAAGCACAAGTTATTTTTAATTAATTTTGGTAATTAGTTGTTATTATTGCATAAATTAAATTAATTAGTTAAAAATATAAATAAATAATTTCGGTCCTAATTCCAGTTTATTCCACTGCAATATCACCCCAGTAGTCAATATAAAATTTAAAACGAAATTAGAATATTTCTAGTTGCTTTTTGTATTATCTAGTTAATATTGGGAAAATTATCAAATTAGTTGGTAAAATTGGATTTTAGGTTAGAAAATTCGGGAAAAATTACAATAGATCATATTTTAGTTCAGAAAGTTTATTTTTACATAATTTTATTGTTTGAATTTTTGCTATCATAAATGTTTAGTTCCTTGTTAATGTTTAATTTATTTACTATATTGTTGAATGCAAAATGTTCGGTAAATTTGTTTTGGGCATGAATTGACTAAAGGAATATGGATTGACTTGTTAACCGAAAATTAGGGGTTAAAATTAATGAATTGGACTAGTTATTTAAATCGATGAAATAGTAATTAATAATTGTTAGCCATTTTCATTAATTAAATTTTGGAAAATTATTTCTACTTTGTCTAACTCCGCCATGAGACCATTTTTTTGGTATCATGCCTGTCCCAAGCCATGATAAAGGAGGAGGGTGTTGTGGTAGGCGCGTGACGGCCAACAGTATCACTTAGTCACATCACATGACATGAATCGAAATATGAATATCGCTACAGCTAGGTCGTCGCCCGTAAGCGACGCGTCATCCCTCCGCCTAGGGGTGGTGTCAAATGAGCAAGGGCCGCTACACTTCATAGGCCTGGGTGTGGCGATAAGAATGTTAAGGCTGCTAGATCGTCGCCCGGAAGCGATGCGCCACTCCAATGCCCGGGGATGGTGTCAAATATGCAAGGGCATGGTGGGGGTCGATGTGGGGTGAAGAAGAGAAGGTAGGATGTTAGATTGCGCATTGGTACATGGAATGTTGGCTCTCTTACGGGAAGATCATCTGAGATAGCCGAGATTATGAAAAGGAGGAATATCATCATAATGTGCATGCAAGAAACTAAGTGGGTTGGAGAAAAGGCACACGAGATTAATCCTGGAGCTTTTAAGCTTTGGTACTCGGGGAGAGAGAGGAACAGAAATGGAGTAGACATTATGGTGGCACATGATTATGTTGACGGTGTGGTTGAAGTGTTTACGAAGAACGATCACATCATGAGCATTAAGTTGATAATAGGGGATGAGATCGTGTCCGTGGTTAGTGCCTATGCTCCACAAGTGGGATTGGATGCATTTATCACTCAACAATTTTGGGAGGATCTTGAGGAAGTGGTGCGACGAGTGCCAAGGGGAGAGAAACTGGTCATAGGAGGCGACCTCAACGGGCATGTGGGCCCAAGTCGTGATGGTTTTGAGAGTGTCCATGGCGGACATGGTTTTGGCACTAGAAATGAAGCGGGGAAGAACATTCTAGATTTTCCCTCGATATATGAGTTGGCTGTGATGAACACTTGGTTCAATAAAAGAGACTCTCACCTTGTCACCTATAGAAGTGGAGCTAATAGTACCCAAATTGACTACTTTTTAGTATGGATGACTTGGAGAACTAGCTACACTGATTGTAAGGTTATCCCAGGTGAGAGTGTTGTCACTGAGCATAGGATGCTTGTGCTTGATTTTCGAGGTAAAAAGAGGGGACGGGTTAAGGTACAAGAGGAGCCAAAGATAAAATGGTGGAGGCTCGAGGGGAATCTCTAACAAAGTTTTGCACACAAAATGTTGGAGGAAGATGTTTGGTTTATTGATAATGACGCACACGTGGATGATGTGTGGTTATCGATAGAGTCCACCATTAACAAAGTGGCGAAGGAGATACTCGAAGAATCTAAAGGATGTCTGCCACCAAAAAAGGACACATCTTGGTGGAATGATGAGGTGAAACAAGCAATAAGGGCCAAAAGAGAATGGTATAAGAAATTGGGCAAAAGTTGGAGCGACGAGAACATAGAAGAGTACAAAGAGGCTAGAAAGAAGAGCAAAGAAAGTTGTGAAGGAAGCCAAAGGAAAAGTGAATAAGGAATTGTATGTAAAGTTGGATTCTAAGGAAGGAGAAAAAGATATCTACAGACTTGCTCGCCTTCGTGACCGTAGGACTCAAGATATCGAAAAAGTTAAGTGTGTGAAGGATGTCGATCAAAGGGTACTAATGGACGATGAAGAAATAAAAGAGAGGTCGAGGTCATACTTTGATACCTTGTTCAACAGGAATAAAGTCCAAGGTATTGATGATCTTACTATACCAGAGTGTATGGTAAATAGGGACTTCGTGAGAAGGATTCAAACAATCGAAGTTAAAGAGGCTATGAGAAAAATGGGCCGGAAGAAAGCAGTGGGCTCAGATGGCATATCGATCGAGGCTTGGAGAAGTTTGGGAGAGAAAGGCATCGAGTGGCTAACACGTTTCTTCAACATGATTTGGAGAAACAACAAAATGCTAGTGAGTTGGCGGAAGAGTACTCTCATTCCCTTATTTAAAAATAAGGGTGATGTACAAGAATGTGCTAACTATCGAGGGATTAAGCTTATGAGTCACACCATGAATGGAGCGAGTGGTTGAGCAAAGACTACGTAAAAGTGTGAAAATTTCGGAGAATCAATTTGGTTTTATGCCTGGACGCTCAACAACTGAGGCCATTCACCTTCTTAGACAAGTTGTGGAGAAGTATAGAGACACTAAAAAGGATCTGCATTTGGTGTTCATTGACTTAGAAAAGGCATATGATAGGGTACCTCGAGAAGTTCTTTGGTTGGCCTTAACTAGAAAAGGCATATCACGTAAGTATATCAGCATCATCATGGATATGTATGATGCTTGTACTACAAGTGTCCGCACTAGTGTAGGGAGGACCGCAGAGTTCCCTATTACTATTGGAGTGCACCAAGGATCTGCTCTAAGTCCTTTCTTATTTGCTTTAGTCATGGATGAACTTACGAAGTCAATTCAAGAAGATATATCATGGTGCATGATGTTTGCCGATGATATTGTATTGATTGATGAGACACAATCCGGTGTTAAAGCAAAGTTGGAAGTATGGCGACAAACATTGGAGAGCAAGGGTTTCAAACTGAGCCAAAGCAAGACTGAGTATATGGAGTGCAAGTTCGGTGGAGGTAGAAGCGGTAGCAACAGTGAGATTACTCTTGATGCTAAGGAGATACCGGTGTGTGATATGTTCCGTTACTTGGGATCCATATTTCAGAAGGATGGTGAATTAGATGGAGATGTATGTCATAGAATCAAAGCTGGGTGGATGAAATGGAAAAGTGCTTCAGGATTTCTATGCGATCGAGGTATGCCGACTAAATTGAAAGGTAAATTTTATCGTACATCAATTAGGCCGGCATTAATGTATGGCGTAGAGTGTTGGGCGGTGAAGCAATGCCACATTCAAAAGATGAGTGTGACAGAGATGTGTATGTTGCGTTGGATGTGTGGACATACCAGAAAAGACCGCCTGAGGAATGAGGTAATCAGACAAAAGGTGGGAGTAGCACCTATAGAAGATAAGATGCAGGAGTCTCGTTTGCGGTGGTTTGGGCATGTGCATAGAAGACCGAGTGATGCACCTGTTAGACGACTTGAGGGGTGGGGAGAAGAGTCAGAGAAGAGAGGGAGGGGAAGACCCAAACAGACTTGGATTAGAGTAATCAGAACGGATATGCGTCTTCTTGGGTTGGATGAGAGTATGGATTTGGAGAGAGCAAAGTGGAGGGTGCACATCCATGTGGACGATTGCTGTCTTGTCTACCTTTCCTCTCTTGTTTCTTTTATCGTTTATCTTCCTTATCTTTTTATATTCTTATGTTATTTTTATCTTCTAGCTTTTTTATGTTATTTTATTTTATTTTTCTTTTATCTTGGTTATATTCTTGTGTTATTGTTATCTTATATTTATGTATCTTTATTTTATCCATTTTATCTTACTTTTTTTTTTCCTTTTCTTGTCCGCCTTCTCTTTTTTGCATCGATATCATAGATCGATTCATGTTAGCCGACCCCAAATTCTTTTGGGATTAAGGCTTGGATGTTGTTGTTGTTGTTGATGTAATATAAAGATACAAATTATATTATACGTACCGTGTAGGGTACTATTAAATTTCTTTTATTATAAAATTTCAGAATATTAAATTATTTTATTATATTTACAAATACGAAATTAAATATAACAATGTCAAAACCGTGCATTGACAACACAAAATTAAATTGTTAACATTTCAAAAAAGGTGGTAGCATCACTATTCAAATGTACTCCAAAAATAATATTAGTTGTCAACACAATAATATTAGTTGTTTGGAGTTTTGCCACCAATATTTCTAAAATAAAAGTCTTGGACAAAATTAAGATCAATTTTAATTTTTTTTAATAATAGGACATATATATACTTTTATGCTCTGCCCAATGATATTGACACATGCACCAATGGTAGTTACACCGCCGCCACCGGTGGTAGTTATACTGCTGCAACCAGTAACAATTACACCACTGCCAATTGCCTGATATTCTGGCATTTGAATGCCGTCTCCACGACTTCCCAACAACCTCCCCGGTCCTCGACCTTTTCCCTAGCCCCGGCCACCTCCAACCCCTCCCTAGCCCCATCCACCCCCAGCCCCCCGACCCACAGCTATCGCACCACCACTTCCCCACCGCCAGCCCACAGCTCCCGCACCACCGTCACTTCCCACCATAGCCCCGAGCAGTCACCACCGCCTCCAAAAGCACTGACCACCGCCGCGGCCACTTTGTCCGCCATGGCCACGTCGCCCTCAATGATATCTTAGCACCGTGTATGTCACCACCACCCACCATTACAGATCTAAAGTCAAGTTTTGTCGCAGATATAAAACGTAGTCACATCCGTCATTGATTTGTATTGTTGGACTAATCGGTCATTTATAGGTCACATATGCATGGCTGGAGTTTTTTAAGTTTGTTTTATGTTTTAATTAATTTATTAGTTAAAATTGGTATTAGTGGAGCAGTGTCAATTTCATGTTCTTAGTACGTAGAAGTGGAGTAATGGCCTGACAAAAATTAGCTTAGTTAACTGCCTACTTGACTTCTATTTATATTTGCATTTGTCCTGATTACTTAAAACATAACATTTTATTTAACTCTTCCTTCTCAAAGTTAGTTCTTCTGAGATTTTTTTGAAGCTTCTGTTTGCTGATAGCAACGATTGGTATAATTAACAAGTGTAGATTTTCTTTATCAACTTATTGCCAACATTTGGTATCAGAACCCAAAGATCCGTTTGAGGATTTTTTTAGCAGCCGTTCTTGATCGATTGAAGCATCTCAATGGCAGCTCCGATTTGACTTGGTCGGGCTTGTTCCGGTGTTGTTGAGAGTATAACCGGGTGCGGGATAAGCGGACAGAAGGACATCATAGCAGGTTGTTGTGATTCAGTTCATTTCGCGGATGACGAAAAACGGTAATGGTGGTTGTGACTGTGTTTTCTTGATTGGTAGAAAAGTTCTCTCAGAACAAGCTTGATCAACAAAAGTCGAGGTTGTCCAAATGAAGAATATAATGAAGTTGGTACCAAAAGAAGGAGGTTCAATAACGTATCAAGTTCCATCCTTTGACGAATTATCCGATGTGGACTCTCAAGGTAAAGACCATTATGGATTCATATGGCTTATGGAGTTATGGGATATGGTCGAACTAAGGGCACTAGGTGCTCGGCTTGCAACTCTAAAGAGGGAGCTCGAAGGATTGCGTATGAAGGAACGCGAGACCGTTGATGACTTTGCGAAAAAATTGACTAGTTTAGCTAACGGCAAGGAGCCTTGGATACGAGATTGAGGAAGCGGATTTGGTGAAAAAGTTACTTTATTCGATGCCCAAGTCTTTTCTCCAAGTTGTGGCTTCAATTGAGCAATGCTTTGAGTTAGATTTGATGCTATTTGACGAGGCCATTGGAAGATTGAGGGCGTACCAGGAATGTACAAGGAGGTTTGTTGTTGGCAAATGAAGAAAAATTGCAGGTTGTAAGCATTGTGGTAACGGAAGTTATTTATAGAAAAGCGAGTGCTATTTATAGACAACAATGTAACTCACAAAGTAATAAAATCTGAAAATTATGAATTTTACTCTTGATTTATAATGTCACTCACAGATTTTTTTATATCATTTTTCATTTTATTATGTCAATATCAGTTACGACCAAATAGTCGGTGTCACTGTCGTCATGAAACATGTCACCGTAACCACCCGGGGAAAAAATCCATCAACTTTTCAAGCGATCACTAGCATTGTTTTCAAAAGCTGGCAGCAAGGTGGGTGTGGGCATAGAGCGGGCAGTTGGATAGGAATTAGAAGTTATAGAAATTTAAATTAATTAAAAAAATGCTTAATCCCATTTTTAATGAAAAAACTATTTATATTTTTTAAGTGTAGAAGTGATATTTATACCATTTTTCACAATAATAAAATTCCATCTACATTTATTTACTTGTAAAACATTATTTTTCTACAAATATTTTATTACTTCAACTCCTTAGTTTGCCAAGTTTTTATCTACAAATACATCAACTATAGTTCTTTCTACATTTTATCTTCTCTTTCATTCTTTTCTATCTCTTCTCTTTTACTTTTTACGTATTTCATGCACTCTGCAGTCTGCACCATATTTACTATTCACTCTTAAACTTAGTGCTCGTTTGGTAACACTAAAAATTGACTGAATCGGCGCATTCTACTAAACTTTATGAAGTTATGGTTTTTTTATCATCGAACAAGCATTCATTCATAAAAAGCACTCAGAAAGGGGTTGAAATAACAAAAGGACCACAGTGAGTTAATCACCTTTGACAAAGCAATATAACTCGCTAATCCTAAATTGGGCATATTCAAAACCACAATGATTACCGCAGGCCTCTCATCCCCCAATCCAAGTGCAAAAGTCTTACAACATAAAATAAATAAGCAACAAAACACAATCGAAATAAAATAAAAACAAAACACAATCGACTCAGCAGAAATAGAAATACTTGTCCAAACCCTAGTCACAGAATTCCTCCAAGGCAGCGATTCTGGAGGTGGGCGGACCAACATCCCTTCGTCTTCTTTCACACATAGTGTGATACTCCGAAAAATTTAAATAAAATAAATAATTTTATTAATAAGATAAAATGTTACAAAAGTAACATTTTAAAAAGTATTAGGTTGACCAGATAAGGCTTTGACTTGATTAACAAAAGTGACGTTTTTGTAAATAGTGATAATTATACATAGGGTAAAAATGGTAAAAGTGACATGTTAACAATTTTAATTTAAAGTTATCAAATAATAGCATGTGTACGAAAATACACTAAACACCACACAAAAATAAAAATGAGTAGACTTTTCAAACAAATATACATTTCGTACATGCTCATACACACACACACACACACACACATATATATATGCATAATAATTATAATAAAAATATATACGTACATCCATATATATATTGTACTTCCAATAATACAACTTGTGCTTAGTAATAATATAGCCAGCATGGTACATTGAACATGCAGCCTGCATGCTATCCGTAATAGAGAACAATCCCACATGGAAGTATAAGTATAGTACGATAGTGATACTACATGGATAGTCCCTCCTATTTAGAACATAGCAAAGCTCCAGCACGGTGAGAAGCCTAAGATGCCGTATACCTGCACATGAAGTACATATATAAATAACACCTTCAATCTTACGCTACGCTCAACCAAAAACCAGAGCAAACTTCACCTAAAGTAATCGACCATTTGAGTCGTTTGTGAGGAAGAGAAAGAGAGTGAGAGGGAGGTCGTCACTGGAGGGGGGAAAAGCTCACCAGCGCGTACTGACCTCATCGCCGGCAGTAACCGCGAAGATGAGGGTCGAACCTAGATCTACAGGAGCCCGACAAGCTGCAGCTGGGTGCCACTGGACGCCGGAGAAATGGGAGGACTCGTCGGAGAAGAAACCCAGCTGCCTCGCCGGACTGTCGAACTGCTTTCGCACCGGAGGAGGCAAAGCCTCTGCCTTCTAGACCGCTGCCGTTTCTCGCCAGGACCGCCGCTGCAAGGAATCCCGGTCGGAGATGCCGTACCGTCGCCGTTAAATTACCGGCTGATAGGTACGTAGTACACTGCTCTATTACGTATCTCTTCTGGTGTTTAATTTGGGTTGAGCGGTTTTCCTAGTTTGGGCTGATTAAACTGATAGATATATTTAAATGGGACTATCAATGACATAGATAAAATTAATGCACAAATAGTTATAAATGAGTTTAAAAATGAAATGAACTAATTTACAGATCGATTAAATTGAAATAGAAGGGACAAGTAGATTAAAGATTAATGAACTATTTGATATATTAAACCGAATAACGAGAGTTACGAGATAAACGTATATGAAAATGGAATTGGAAAATAATTAGCAAATGACAAGAATAATTATTAATTTTAGAATTTTAATATTCTTAGAAGGTGATTTTGGTGAAGCTCGAGGTAACAGATTCGTTTAGGATTTATCACGATTCAAGGTAAGTTTCTCTGCCAATCCAAAATCGTTTCCTCGTATTATATATGTATTATGTGATACGTGATTTTAATGTGAGTTATGATGTATATGCATGTGATTTTGAGATTTGTTCGATCTGTGATATTTAAGAAGTGAAACTAAGTGCTTTTGGGTGTTAAATATTTTATTTAAACATTTCTGAGACAGTTTGAGAAATTGAGGAATATTTTGAAGTATATTAAATCAAGATAAAAGAATGATTTCATAAAAAGTGAGCACCACGGGAGAAATCTGTGGTGTCGGTTTTCCACATCCGGATAAATGTGGAGGGTGATTAGAGTGGCTACTACTAAGAAGTACAGTTTGAGTAACTTTCGGATCGATGATCCCTTTTAAGAAGGAGAGTTGTGATAGTAGTAGTAGTTCCGACGTAAAAGGGCTGCTACTGCTAAGGATGATGATAAGTTTTGACTGATAATTGGATCGATGATCCCTTTTAAAGTTATAGTAGTAGTCCCTAATCATTCAAGAATTTTTAAAGGTGGGGTGGTTGGGTTCCGACCACTCGAGATGACTTACTACTCGGAGGGTTTGGAATCCCTTTTAGGGGGTGTGCACACTTAAGGTAGTCGTTTCGTTTCCGCAAGAGCAGTTGTGGTACCGACAAAAGTCCCGGGGTGGCCGTACATAATAACGTAACCACCGGGCTCAACCAGAGTGTTGAGCACCGCCCTTCTAAATTACTAGGAAG
Organism: Cuscuta europaea; assembly: GCA_945859875.1. Classification (NCBI taxonomy): domain Eukaryota; kingdom Viridiplantae; phylum Streptophyta; class Magnoliopsida; order Solanales; family Convolvulaceae; genus Cuscuta; species Cuscuta europaea. The sequence goes on along the minus strand of CAMAPE010000011.1, from coordinate 4,719,469 downwards.
ATAGAGAAGAAGTGATTTTTGGGAAATTCTAAGAGAAGAGTTACTATAGTATCTTCAAAGACAAGTTGAGGACTTTAGTAAAGAAGTGATTTTCAGAAATATCAAAGAGAAAGGAATTTTGGTGGAGTGTGTCATTTTTATATAGTATTATATGAAAATTTATTTTTCGCCAAACCTGATTATTTTACGGGGTTGGGTAGTACTTACTTAGCTCTAAAGCTAATTTTTGTTTTCTTTTCTTTGTTTTGTTTTCTGCACTTTATTTGTGCAGGTGATGATGACTATGTTGATTGTTGATTGCATGCGTTCGAGAGCGGTTGCTAGATGCCTTAGTAAAACCTAAACATGAATGAACATTTTAGTTACATTGAACATTTGTTTCTTCATATCACAATTAATTATGACTGTTTTGTTTTAGTTGCCTGTGCATCCGGTTAAGAGATGACCGGATGTGGCGGTAACACCCATTTCCCCATTTTAATTATTTTCGCTGCAAATTTTTTTTTATCGATTTCGAATGAATAATGCAAGTTTATTATCAATAAATTATTATTTCAAGTATTATTTTTGGGCGGGAAATTGGGGGTGTTACACATAGGCCACCAATGAACCCCTCAAATTTGATTTTCCAGTTCGACAGCACGATGTCGACCACCAGAAACTCCATGCTATCACCAATAGCCATCTGTTTCGTCAAAGCTCGTTCCCAAACTGCCTAAGAATAATAGGCTGGCTTCGTCTTCAACATTCTGCACCACCCCATCTTCCCCCTTGCTAAACTCGTCCCCTGCCAAAATCAGAAGCCTCGAACCCTCCTGAAAGCTTCCTCGCTTGTTCGCTGCTCTTGTAAAGCAGAAAAACCAAGAGCTTCATCCTGACATAATCCGGATTCACCGCAATTGCAAGTCAGAAAGAAAACAAAAACGAACCAAACAAACCCCGCGATGACAACCAAACTCAATACCCTGAGAAGATATATGATATAAGTTGCCTACCGGGGAGACATCGGCCGAACCCACGGCTTGGGTAGGCCGCCGCCGGAAAAAACCCTAGGACGTGCCTAGGAGACGACCATATTTTTTTTGTACTCTGGATTTTGAAAGTATCGAGTTGGCAAGGAGGTTTGTTTTTATGAAGTTATGGTTAAATTGGATGGATTAGCATGTTCTATTGAATTACGAAAAAATGAAATTTAAAAACATATTTTATTAATAAAATAAAATAAAAAATTATTTGAAAAATAGCTAAAATAGTAACCCCAACCTTACTTATTTTGATTATTACACGATTCAAGGCGCAAAATCAAAAGTTACGTGTTTGGTGTAGCGATGAATTCGGTTCGGGCCGCCTGGCCCGTGACCCGGCCCGGCCCGGTACTGTGCAGGCCCGGGACTGGCCCGGTCTGGCGGTCCGGGACCGGGTGTGGATCCGAACCGGTGGGGGAAGCGGTGGCGGGCTCGGTTCCTGCAAAAATGTGACCCGGTCCGGCCGGGTCGGGCCCGGGTCCGGGTCACAACGGCTAGTTTTAGAAAAAATTATTTGGGCCAAAAAATAACCGTTGGATTGGGCTGGGGACAACCCAAACGGCTATATAGCCGTTGGGTGGGCTGCAGGGGGTCTGGGCGGTTTGGGGGGTGGGGGGTAAAAAAACCTATAAATACTCCTAATCTTAAACATTTTTCCATATCTCTTCTCCAACTCTTCCTAAATTCTACTCTTAACTCTCTACTCTCTAATTGTCTTCATCTTCTCAAATTCTCTTATTCTCCAATATATTATATTTATATATCTACTTTATATTAATTATCTACTTATAATTTATAAATACATACATTATACTTATATTTCTTATCTAATTATATATTACTTATACATTTATTATATCTATTAATATAGTTGGAATTATATCTAATTAATTTGAAGTTATTCTATTACTCCCATCCGAAAGACCGAAAGTCCGAAAGAGGTACGAAATCATTCTATTATTTACACTTGTTTAATTTTGTATTAAAATTACTTGAAAAAAAAAGTTAATTCTCATTATAGTTAAAGTTAAACTATAATAATTTGATTGTTAGTAAAAAAATAGGTAGTACAAAAAACTAGTTGATTAGTTAATTAGTTTTCACACGAATTGTATAATTTTTCATTAAAGTAGTTAATTACTTTATTACAATTTTTTATTAATTGCTACCTTTGACTCTAGTTTAAAAAACTAGTTAATTCTCATTATAGTTAAAGTTAAACTATATTAATTTGATTGTTAGTAAAAAAAATAGGTAGTACACAAAACTAGTTAATTCACTAGTTAATTTGACTATTTATTAAACAATAGTATTGCTATAAGTTTTGGTTCAATTCATATTTTTTTACTTCACATTTCACTCGAATTAAAGAATTTTGCTATAACTCGAATTAATAGTTAGAATTTTATTTTATTAAAGTAAACTTTTTAGATTGAAGTATTATTTAAAATAGTTTTAATTACTCTTATTAATATAATTGTTGCAATTTAATATTTGTTACATTTTTTAGATGGATCGTCCTAGATATTCGGTTGATATGGGTAACCTCGAGCGCAACCGAACGAAAGAGTTTGCGAGGAAGAGATCCCGCAAAGGTAAATCACATATCGGCTCTTCATCTCAAAGTCGAGATGATTTTGATACGGGTTACGCAAGGAGGGATGGGGATGCGATGACCGACGAACAACTAGAACAAGAATTACGGGTTAACATATGATGATTTTGAAGAAGATGGTGATTTTGACGTACTAAACCGGTTTCAACAGTTGTCGTGGAACAAGAATTTAGTTCGGCCGGCAATGTCCTAACGCAATGTAGAACGAGGTTGAGCGCAGAATCTCTTGAGATGCTTATATGCTACCACGATTGGTTGAAAGCGGCCCGTAGAGCTCAAGAAATTGACATCACCTCATCCCAACACTTTATGGATGAATCTAAAACCGAGAGTGGCTCTACCTATGTCGGAGATTCCGATTGATTAATTTTACCTTCAATTCTCAATTGTAACTTGTAAGCATATTAAGTCATGTGACAAAGCCAAAGGACCGGGAGGTGCGAGAAGTTCCGATTGATTACAATTTACAAAATGTATTTCATATTGTATGTTTTTCTTAATTGTCAAATGTAGTTCCTATTTCATTTCAAATAAATGCACTTGAAGTTTGTTTTTAATACTTGTATAAAACTATAAAGTATAAATTATAAAAAATGGATTTAACCGGCCCGGCCCGGAGGGGTGGCTCGACCTGTGACCCGGGCGGGTGGCCCGGCCCGAACCGGACCCGCCCTTACCTCGGGCCGGTCCCGGTTCCATCGCTTACAAACCGGCGGCCCGACCGGTCCCGACCCGGCCCGAGTCCATGTCTAGTCTGGTGTAAAAGTTGATCGATAAGGCTGATAAGATGAAAAACATGATCACCAAACAACTCCTAATTAAAATCATATAGTTGCCGATACACCCACATGATGCCAGGGCGCCTTTCCCCATAGCAAGTCTATTGGGGAGACATCTAATTCTTGATTCTCTAACTGCCAATTTCACTTGACCCTCTACTGCTAGATTTTGCATTGAAATTGATGTTTCAAAAACACTCCCATCTAAAATCTGGATTGGTAATGGAGACCAAGGATTTTTTCAATCTGTGTTGTATGAAAATCTTCCTGTTTTCTGCACTTTCTGTTCTCGATTTGGCCACAGCAAACCACAATGCACCTGCTTGAAAGAACCAAGGCCCATCAATCAATGATGCCATTACAAGCTGAGGTTTCTTTCTCGCTTGAACCTGTTGCTTTTGATGTCAATGATGATGCTCGTGTGGATAATACCCCTGTTACTGGCAAGGATTTTGATTTCACTGTTGTTGCTCAGGATATTGCTTCTCTTGAACATGTTCTTGATGCCACGATACATGTTTGTGTTGAACATGTTGGTGGCTTACTGGCAAGGACTTCACACTCGATGATCACAAGATGTCAATCCCGAAAACCGCAAAATGAATTTGACTACTTCCTTTACCCATTGGACGTGAGGCTCTACTCATGACACAAACTTGCTCAAGCTCTAAAGCGCTTCAAATCCTCCCACCCGGACGCAAATACTACCAACCTATCTTCAGAAGGCGATTAAGTTTCATAATAAATTCAATAGGTCCATCTCAACTTCGGTTGGGATATCTTCGAAGAACTTTTATTGTTAATGCTTTCCTTTTCTCTTTTGAGTATCTTGCATTTTTCCCTTGTAACTTTCATTACCTTTTTTTCCTAATAAATTAAGGAAGTGTTCGCAGCACTGCCTCCACCACGAGTGGTTTGCTCTGAGACAAACAAAAAAAATAATCTCTATGTACCTATGTAGCACTGATACTTTACTAGGGTACTGTATCGGCGTATCAAAAACATTCTCATATCAGATACTCTAGTATACCCATATTGTACATTCTCTGACAGTATATACAATTTATTAAAAAAAATCAACTTCTTTGGTAACTATTTTAAAATTTTGGATACACGTATCCTGATGAAGACTTATCAACTTAGTTTATAATGAACACACCCAAGAATTAAATAGTAAGTCTTATAATATTTATTAAAACTTTTATTTTTTATTAAAACAATATTTTCCATCTTCATTGATAATCTTTTATTCAATAATTTTGAGTACTTCCATTTCTAAATTCAAAAATATGGGTAATTGACTTGTTTCTATAACTTGTAGTGATCGACATATATTCAGTTTACATTGTTTTGATAGTAACTAGATTTACTAAATAAATGTTTTAGTCCATAATAAAATAAAAATGATGAACAAAAATGGATCTTATAAAAATTAATATTAAATCACTGATAGCCTGATTTGTTTGGAGAATAAGGCTCGGATGTTGTTGTATCACTAATAGCCTCATGATAATTTCCGTAATTTTGAATTTTATTTCATTAATATTTTAGGGAAAAGTCTACGAACAATGAAATCAACATTCCGATTGTAACATATTTACACATATCAGATAACAAAACTGATCGCATCATAAAAATTGAGAGAGAAACATTCAAATTAGGTTCTAAGACCCATGAACAACAGGAGGTAAACTTACAATGGAAGGAAGAGAAATCCCGCAGCCAAGATGTGAATAGAGTTATAGAACCAACTTAAGGCCAAACCATCACCATTAAGATTTACTGATGCGAATTATGAAACCAATGAAATAGGTTATACATGCTAGAAAAAGAAAAGTAAAATGAGTACTTTAGTCCCTTTGAAAATATGTTCAGTCTACCACCACCTTTCATCCCTTCACTTCAACATTGACCAATTCATACTCGACTAAAGAAAGATTGTTATCCTCTTTAACATCAATAATAGCAGGTTCTTCAGTTACCTCAACACGTCCCCATTTGTCTACTGCTAAACGCATTGAGCCCTTAAACATGTCTATCTTTGCATTCCGGATAATCACGGTATTGCCAGGTGTCATTGTGTCAACTGCACTCAAAGGAAACAAGACAAAAATAACGATTTACATACAATACTTAATACGAAGTATAAAAACCCACTGAAGAAATAGAAATACTGTAGCATTCATTATATATCTCTGTTACAACCAAAAACAAAGATTCAAGAGAATATGATCCTGCTTCCTACATAATGGGATTAAAGAAAGCACTAATGACGATAATTGTAGTAATTTAATTCTTGCCCCAACTATCCAATGCTTGCAATGTGAACAAAGAATCTTAAGAGTTTGAGAGTTGAAAACTTGTGCATTTACACTTCCATAGAGGCAACTACCAGAGCTGTACATATTCCTTAACCTTCGCAGAACAATGCAGGGCCAGGAGTTCTTTCAATGCAAGTCAAGTGATGTTATCCAGCATCAGTTGCCATAACATAGAAATGTTGACCTTTTCTTCACTTTGATTACGACATCACAGTAATATATTTCTAGACTAGAAGCGTGAAGCGCTACCCAAAAGTAAATCGTAAGCTCTGCTAATTTGTACTATCAATTTTGAAACAGGAAAAATCAAATTTTCAAAACACGTACTCATACAGTTGTAGATGGACAATGATGTCACAAGATACATGCGAATAAACATATCCACCTTGATCGTTCCGGGCAGTGAAAATGATTGTCCCAGTCTCATCACCCACAAGGCACTCAGCTATACGGGCAGGGGGGGCGGAACGAGCAATGAGAGACATCGACGCCCGTCCGCCGCTGCCTCTCCTTCCACCTCCGCCGCCGCTGCTTTTGATAGCGGTTGAACTGATAACCTTCACCGTGAGAGTGTGGCCGTTAGTCCCAGGTTTCAGGCTGTCGACTTTAACGAACACCGGCTTCCTCTTTTCACCAGATCCTGCTGCCGCTGTAGCCATATCTCTGACCTGGAATTCGAACTTTAAAACCCTAATCGCGGAAAGAGCAATAAGCTGTAGGGTTTTTTAAGGTTCATGAGTTGGTGGTAATGTGCCACAAAATTGCATTTTTCAGCTTCGAACGCCTCATTTCTTGCAAATTTATTTTGGGCTGCAAAAGAACAAATGGCCCAAAAACTCTCCAATGGTTCGTTACTTTGTTTGGCTCTACGATGTAAAAGATTATTCCTTCAAGAGAACTAAATACTCCCTCCGTTCCTAAAAAATCTTCTCGGTTTGACTTGGCACGCTTATTAAGAAAGTGGAATAAAGTGGAAATGTATGGTTGTGGTTGTGTAACAAAAAGGTAAAATGAATGTGAGCCACACAAATTGTCCAAAATGGGAAAGTGAGAAGTATTTTTGGGAACAACCCAAAAAGAAAAGTGGGAAGTATTTTTGGGAACGGAGGGAGTATAACTAAGTCCCTGTTTATTTTGAACTTAATGGACTGAATTGAACGAGTGACTTATTCGGTCAATTATACACTTTTATTTACTAGGGACTTAATACAAATTCTGACTTATTCGGTCAGACATTTTCTAACTTATTCGTTCACCTCCGTTTTCAATGTCCTTCGGATTCAGACATCCAATTTTATTAGAGTGTCCTGTTTAACCCTGAATTCTCTGCTTCTACCTTCTTTGTTGATACATGCCTTCATCGTAGACATTTACCTTCTCTTCACCTATCTTCAGTGCGCTTACTTTCTTCTTCACCTCTCTTGATTATCTAATAATGTTTTGCCTGTTGTTCCTTTTCTTTATTAGAAAGTGTAACATTCAACCTGACTTATTCAATGAATGGGCAATGATACCATATTCAACAATGAAGCACAAGACTAAAAGAGAGAGGTGGAGATATTGGACAAGTTGATAGTGCATAATGGTGTACCCAAAATCTACAATGTATGATAAATTGTCAAATAAAATTGTTAATAGACTAGTAGGAAAATATTTAAATTTAAAATGTTGTTGTCGTAGTACTCTTAATTTTTTCTTATCATATGAAATTATCTTTCAGAACAAGAAAAATAAACAGAAAATATATATTCATCACTTGTTCTAGACAAAAGGGTTATTTAGTCATTTAACATAATTAGACTTCTCATTCAGCACACATAGTAAACAGTTTATTATCTCGGTGTCACTAAATCTAGAAAGACGTCTTAATCCAGAAAGAAGTCTTAATCCATTCAGGACTTAATGGAAAAAAGTAAACAACCTCTAAAAAGATATTAGCAAAACAAAATCATCCTTGATGAGAAAAATTAAAACTTTCCCCAGCCAACATGTGTTGATGGCCAGGACTTCTCAGTCCCCGATGTCCAGGGCTTCTCAATCGACGATGATATGCGATAACTGCATGCACTATCCAACCTCCAGCAAGTTCGCCGCAGCCACTTCCCTTCAGCAAGTTCGTCAATTCCATCCTTCGACGAATTTGCCACTCTCCAAATAGTCTGCTAACTCCTTGCAGACACCCAACGAGAATGTCACTAAATAAGAATAATGACATAAGAACGACATTTTCATATAGAAAAATGGCATTTTCAGATGTTGAAAAATAAATGCATTCCCATATTTTTCCATTTTCAAAGGAAATTACATAATCATGAGATTATAATTGAAAGTCTAAGATATGAGAAAAAAATGAAAAATGAAGTCATAAATAATTTGTCTTTTGTTCATTTAGTCTCATAAAAAAGACATCATTTGGAATACATGTCAAATGTCAAATGAAATGACAAAAAAGTGACAATTTTTAAAATTAACAAATAACTATGACATTCTCGGATTATAAAAGTGACTTTTTTCTTGATAATTAGTAATTCAGGCATTCTCATAATAAAAAATGATGATAAATAAATAAAATATCAAATTGGAGTATTTTCAATCAATTGTTTTTTGAAATCTAGTCTTCATCTAAAATTTTCAAATCCAAATTTTAATTTGATAGAAATTAAAGAAACGGAAATCAAGAATAGTAATTAACAATAAACGGAAATCATAATAATAATGATAAAATAATAATAATAATAATAATAATAATAAAATAATAATAATAATAGAAATTATAGTAATAATAATAATAAGAATAATAATAGTAGTAGTAATAATAATAATGATAATGATAATGATAATGATAATGATAATGATAATGATAATGATAATGATGATGATGATGATGATGATGATGATGATGCCATCATCATCATCATCATCATCATCATCATCATAATAATAATAATAATAATAATAATTATTATTATTATTATTATTATTATTTGACATTTTATAATCCGAGAATGTCATAGTTATTTGTTAATTTTAAAAATTGTCACTTTTTTGTCATTTCATTTGACATTTGACATGTATTCCAAATGATGTCTTTTTTATGAGACTAAATGAACAAAAAAAACTTTCTCTCCCTTCTTTCTCTCTCTTCTTTCTCTCTCTTCGCTCTGGCGATTCATGGCCGATTCTTGAGTTTCAGAGGGGGGAGATCGAAATCCCCTCCTGTTTCTCTTGATTCTTCGTGAATCCGTTCTTCTTCCTTGTCGACTGTTCTCTGATTTCGCTGATTTTCGTTTTCCGGCTGGTTTCCTCTTTGAATCAATCCTTGAATTGGTTGATATATTACGCGATTCTTGAATCCGGTTCTTGATTTCTGGTTTTATCTCAACCAATTTCAGGACTGATTCAATCCTTATGTCGATTTCGGGCAACAAACAGGTTCAGGAGGGTTCTATTGATGCGGTTGGGGGGGTTGATTTGATACCTAATTCCCAATTGAGAGATAGTAATTTTGCCAGTAGAATTATACATTGTCCATTTCGTGGTTTTGATAACTGCACTGATGGTATTAATGGCAGGGGGCTCAAACACTCATCATTTTGCAGACACCTTGAGGATTTCCACTTTGCCCATGGGGCTGGACATGATACCTGCAAGAAAAGGCTGAGTAGTGACAATGTTTTATGGGCTGCTTTGGAATCTGTTTTGCAACAAATGAGATGTTGGCTGTGTTCCCAGTGTATGAAGCTCCATTCATGGAATAAAGGTTGCAACAAACTTGAGGTAATTGAAGCTCCTCTTAAATTGGGTGTATTGGAATTCCTAATCCATGGTATAGATAAACCCTCTACTGTCATTGATGAGCTTGATGTATCTAGTTCTGGTAGTACTTTGCATCTTAATGTGGAATTACTTCAGCTTGTCTTTTGTACTCAAACACATACTGCCAGGCATATACCCCCTCAATGTAGGTTGGCCTTTTCTAGGGCCTTCCAACATGCTATGGATAAAGTTTTACTCAATCCCATGGACATTGTTTGCTGGATTAGACTCCTTCTTTTCCCAGTTTGCATCCTTAGAGTCTATTCCCCTAAAACTAGTGCAGAGCAAAGATCTGGCAATAGAAGGAAACTGCAAATTAAAGCTATTCATCATGCCTTACATAAATGGGGGGCAGGTGAGGGTTGTATTGATCTTGTACAGGAATTACTTGATGATAGTAAAACCTCTAAGCCTGCATCTGGTCTTGGAAAGAATCAGAAAAATGTTAACACTCAGCTTTGTAAAAGAAAGTTAGCCTCAGGTGCTTACACTGCAGCTATTAGGGTTTTAACTTCAAATGGTGTTGCCCCTGCCAATGATTTAACCCTTTCTATCCTCCAATCCAAGCATCCATCTGCACCTCCACCTGCTTTTGTTTCTGATCTTCATAATGTGCAACCTCTTGTTGCAGACTCTGAATTGGTTTTTAGCAGATTGTGTAGTTTTCCAAAAGGGACTAGCTGTGGAAGAGATGGACTTCATGCCCAACACATCCTTGATGCTCTCACTGGTCCAGCTGCAGCCATTGCCAATGAAGTTCTCACCTCAATCACAGCTATTGTCAACCTTCTGTTGTCTGGAAGTTGCCCAACTCAGCTTGGTAAATTTATTGCAAGTGCACCCTTAACTCCCTTACTTAAACCAGATGGTGGGGTGAGGCCTATTGCTGTGGGAACTATTTGGAGGAGATTGGTTTCCAAGGTAGCAGCTTCTATGGTTAGCAAAGAGATGGCTACCTATTTGGGTAATTATCAATATGGAGTGGGAGTTAAATGTGGGGGTGAGGCTATTTTACACTCTGTTAGCCGTATTGTGCATGATTTAGGGAGTGATAATTCCAGATCTATGCTTCTAGTTGACTTCCAAAATGCCTTTAATATGGTAGACAGATCCTTTATGCTCCATGAGGTCTTCATTAGGTGCCCAAATATCTATCATTGGGTACGCTTCTGTTACTCTTCCCCTGCCAAGTTATATTACAATTCACACACATTAGCTTCTTCACAGGGTGTGCAGCAGGGTGACCCCCTAGGACCCCTCCTTTTTGCTCTCACCTTGCATCCTATTGTCCTCAAAGTCTCTCAAATGTGCAAACTTGACCTACAAGCATGGTACCTAGATGATGGTACCTTGATTGGAGATACTTTGGAAATTTCAAAAGCCTTGCATATTATCCAAAGTGAAGGTAGAGCAAGAGGTCTAATTTTGAATGTTGAGAAGACAGATATCTATTGGCCATCTCCTGATCCTCGTAGATTGCAGAGTGGTGTCTTTCCTGCTAACATTGGTAATCCTGTTGATGGTGTAAAGCTTTTGGGGGCACCTATTAGCTTAAATAAGGAATTCTGTGTTAATATGGTCATTAATAGGGCTCAAAAAGTAATGAATCTTATGTCTGCAGTTGGTACTATTAAAGACCCCCAGTGTGAGTTACTTCTCCTAAGAAATTGTGTTGGAGTTTCTAAATTGTATTTCACTTTGAGAACTACTTGCCCTGATTACATCTTACCAGCACAATCCTTATTTGATGATTATCTCTTCAACTTTCTGCATAACCTTATCCTTGGTAAAGGTGCTGGGTTTGGACCTCTACAATATAGCTTGGCTACCTTGCCTATACATGAAGGGGGCCTAGGGATTTACTGTTTGAAAGATACCTTAGTATATTGTTACCTTGCTTCTCATATTCAAACTAATAGTCTGCAGGCTCAAATCCTTAGCCATACCTCAGTTTCTGAGTGTTTTCCTCCATTGCAGCAAGCTCAATGCATGTTTAACCAGGCTTGTGGCCTCCTTGCCTCTCAGGATAATATTGTGTTTGCCCCCCATCCAATGAAAGTTCTGGCATCTCAGTATTTCTCCTTTGTTGTTAAGGACATGGCTTCCAAATTTGGTATGACTTACAGAGATTTAGCCCTTTGGAGAAGCAATAAGTTGAAACATGCTATGGATTTCCTTCTGGCAATTCCTGCAGATGGTCTTGGACAAACACTCAACCCTAGGCAATTTTCTGCCATTATTGCTTATAGGCTTGGTATTCCCCTATTTCAAGAAGGTGCTTCTTGTTCCTGCTGTTTAGGGAGCATGGATATTTGGGGTGATCATGCTCTCCATTGCTCCAGTCTTATTGGTCCTAAATTCAGACACAACTTGGTCAGAGATATAGTTGCTGATATTTGTTTTAGAGCTGGTA